>CM060919.1:722753889-723369274 GCA_030737875.1 Allium sativum
ACAGAGTATGTCTGGCAGATCGCGTAAGTTGATCGTTTCAAACGTATTTACGTTGGTGGCGGAGGAATTCGTTTCTCTTAGCTTATACCTGTGGTATTTATGGGGAAATCATTTTGTGATTTGACGATGTGGCATTCAAAGTAAATGAAGGAGTAATCTGTTAAAAGATACGTTATGACCTCTAGCCTCATCAACTGGGTAATGACAGAAATCGGGCAGGCAACATGGCTAAGTGGGCAGCACCCAATTAGGATATATTGTCACCGTCTAGAGAATATTCATATTTGTTACTTTTTTCGCTTCTGTATCTCACGGGAACGATTATATTGGTATACCAACCGCAAGGTGATAATATATTCAAAACATTCAAGCGAAATGAATGGCCGGTCATGTGTGGCCGAGTTGCAAGATGTTCTTGTTGAACTCCAGTGTATCGTTTCTAGAGTACACTGATCGGAAGGTGGTTCCTTACCTTGTCATAGTTGGAATCCATTACCCAATAAGAGCCCGCGATTTTGATTGTATATTATATATGTAGAACGTGAGATGAAAGCGTTCTACTAGATTGCTATCTACTTGATTTAGACATTATTATAATATCAGAAGAGATTTGATATAAAGAATATTTTGGTTTGTCGTACGGTAAAAACTGTCCGTGTTTATGTGTGGATCGGTCTTATGATTATCCTTTGTTTTAAAAGGATTTCGAAAAGTTAAACAATTGATTTGAGTTTACTCACACCAGTCACATGACTGACCCAGAGTTTCTTTTGTTTTGATTTCCCTAAACTCTCGGGTGCCCAATTTTGTACGGGCAGTCAAGTAGTCGGAATTTTACAGATACTTGAAGAGCTGGAGCAGGAGGCTTCAGGATTATACAGCTATTGTTATTTCCGCTGTGTTGTAAGTGTTATACTCTAATAATGGAACTGTATACACGTACTGATTTAATTTCAAAGATATGTTATCTATTATATGTTGTTCGTTCCGCTGTGAGATTCATGTTTACTCTGATGTTGTATGTTCTTCTTCTTCTTCTATTCTAAGTTTCTATCTTATCTATTCTCACCCTCTAATTTCTTTCATGGACTATCCGGTATTTCCGATGCTTGAATAGTCGACATTGGAATTTATGTCGAGTACTCAAGGTCACAAAAACCCGGGTCGTTACAGTGGTATCAGAGCTGAAGGTTAAGTAATTACCTTGGCTCTGTGGCGTGACTTAGTAGAGATGGGGTTAGTAATACCCTAGAATGAGTTGAGTGTGTGTGTGTGTGTGTGTGTGTGTATATATATATATATATATATATATATATATATATATATATATACGAGCGCGTATTTGTTATTTGATATAAAAATGGTTTTATATTATGGAGATTTTTTGGTTGAGTTGTTTATAAGTTCTGGTCGATCAGTTTGATCCACTGTATCGGTAGGGGTTTATAAACACTTAAGCACGATAAACCAACATGGTATGTTTGAAAAGAGGGTAAATGAAATAATTTTACCCGAAATATATTTTTTTATCAAAGGAATTTATATTGAAATGATTATTATATATTGGATATATTGGTTGTTATTATAATCGAGTAAGATTATAAATTAAATGGTTATATATGACCAATCAGAATTCATATAAGTGAAATATATGGAATCGGAATGAATTAAATCTGGATTTAAATCACGATTGAAACTAAAACTCTGGAAATTTGAATAAGTGTTTGTAAATGGAATTGAATTGAATATATGAGAATTTTAAAATCCTGAGAGATTTTAAATTGTTTACAAGCATTGTGAAGGATATTTTGAAAGTGATTTCAAAATGGAAGTGTTTAATTATTGGTTTTGAAATTGTTATAGTATTGAACTCACTTCGATAGCTGGAAGATAACCCCGCTGATGATGGGCACATCATCAATCTCATTTTCGAGTTGCTAAGTGATGGATTACTACCAAAGAAATTGTTTTTGAATTATTTTAGGAAAAAGAGTTGTTTTGATATTCCGAAATGAATATTTGATTTTTGAAAAGCAAAGCTGTTTAAAAACTCCCAGAAACAGATTGTTTGGATTAAAACAAATTAGATGGAAATTTGTGAAACTAAATTGAAAATAAAGAATGGTACTTGAGATTGATAATGGAATTTGGCTTGGATAAACGAATGGTTGTGTTCGAGATAAAAGTGATTTGAGTTTGATTGGGACGACATTGGTATATGCTGAATTGGCAGCAGATGGACAGGATATAATAGTATGCCCGACAAAAGTTACCGGTTTATAATATATATGGGTTTGAGATTTTGATGAGCTGAATTGGCAAGCTGCCTGGCTGTTTGATTTTCTTTTGGGTTGGAGAAGGCCTAGAGAGGCGAGTTGTAGTTATACCGATTGAGCCGTATAAAGGAGGTGCTGGCGAAATTTTTCAAAAATTTAAGGTGTTAGAAAATTTTCAGGATTTTTGAAAATATTCGTTCATAAGAATAAATTAATATTTTAATTAAAATAAATTGGTTTAGTGAAACAAAGGTTAAAGAGGTAAAATAAATAAATTTTAACCAGTCAATAGGGTTTGTTTTCTGCCTTAGCAATTTCGAGGACGAAATTATTTTAAGGAGGGAAGAATGTAATGTCCCGTATTTTTACGGTGTAATAATTAATTTATTTAATTATTTGGATAGTGATTTAATGATTTAAATGGTTATTTAATTAAATAATAATGAATATTTAATTAATATTAATAATCGAATAATATATTAAATTCTGAAATAGTCGTAAATAGTGAATTGTCAATATAATGTGAACTGGAAAATTTATAATATAAATAATTTCTTTATAAATTATAAAGGAATTCCACAGCGACTTTTCTAAAATTTGATTTGGACGTGAATCAAAATCTACACGACGAAATCCCGATTTTTCTCTTCAACTAGAAAGATATACTCCACCAGCTCCCCACGCTTCTTGTTTTCACAGAAATCCGGCTTAAAATGAATCCTGTATATTCAGTTGAAGTTCGAATCGCCAAATAGCGAACTGCAGCGTCATTTCAAGCTCTATTTTAATTGTATTATAATTATACGTTCAAACTGACGTCGATTGAATATATTCGTCAATATAATTCAACTCCTAACTGATATATATATTTTAGATAACCCAAATTACACCATACTGTGAATTTCACTATTTTTGATTATTACTGAATTATATATATTATTTAATTTATTAATTTAATTAAATATTTACCATTATTTAATTCCACGACCAATAAATTCTTTTAATTACCTTTTAAATAATTAAATAAATTAATTCTAATACCTCTGCCAATGCGGGTCATTACATTTTCAGAACCAATTTAAAATTTTATTTTAGCTATTTTAATGGATTTTGAATATTTAAAATGATTTATTTTAAATAATAATAACTAAAAAATTATTTAAATCGAAGTTAGAACGAATAAATTTATTTTAATTATAAAACGAGCCTGAAATGGCGCGGTAGTTTGAAAATTTGATTTTATATTTCAAATGAATATACAGGATTCAAAATAAATCGGATTACCGTAAAACCAGAAAGATTTGAATCTGTTAAATTATATCTTTCTAACGAATGTGAAATATCTAGATTTCATAACGGAAAAAAAAGTTATGTCCATTTTAAAATTTGAAATAGTCGCTATGGAATTTAATATAATATATGGCCCGTAAAAATAGCCATTTTGCAAACGTTTTGCAAACGACCTCCGTTTTCGATGAAACCACTTTGATTGGATCTGGATTGTCAAATTATTGCTGGATTCCAATTTTCATAATTTTTGGTATTAATATGCGAGCGTGGTGAATTTAAACGCGTTTGGTCAATTCAGTTTGAATTTAATCGACTGGAAGATGGCCATTTTTCAATAGACCTCCAAATTAGATGAAATTAGTTTGGTTATGACTGTGTCGTCTAGCTAGATTTATTTTTCGAGAATTTTTGGAGTCAGTACGTGGCCCCGGTAAATTAAAATGTACGTTTAAATTTAAAATATATTGATTTATATTTCAATTTAAAGAAAAACTGATCAAAATGATAGAATTGGCTTATGAAAAATATCTCATTGTGTCCGGAATGGGGGTATTTGGTTAGGAATAATTGTCGTTTGGTTTGATTTGGAGTTCGGATTAGTTAACATGTAGTTTTAAAATTAAATAATAAAATAATATTAAATAATATTATAAATACTCCCATATCAAACCCTAGCCCCCCTCAATACACAGCCGCCGCCAACTAAGGAAATAACGACCAAATCATTCTCGATTTCTTCCACTTCTTTCTCTTCAATCGCGCAATGATTTCAACCACTTAAAA
Organism: Allium sativum; assembly: GCA_030737875.1. Lineage (NCBI taxonomy): Eukaryota > Viridiplantae > Streptophyta > Magnoliopsida > Asparagales > Amaryllidaceae > Allium > Allium sativum. The sequence continues at coordinate 722,758,239 of CM060919.1, forward strand.
CATGAATATGGAAGAGCTCTCCATGCTCTATAAATTCAAAGGGGGAGATGGAGTTTAATCTCCCCGCTTGGGAGAAATCAGCGTGTAAAAGCGCCTGGGTTGGGGCTGTTTCTGACCCATCGTGGACCACCAAACTGGCCGACGGTCAGGCCATGGGGAGACGCCACATAGGCGCGTCGTGGGGAGGAGTTAGAACGGCCTCCGGTCATCTACAGTGGCGGCGACATGGAGGAATTGAAATCGATTGTATGGGTTTTCACAAAGGCCACGAGATTAGGAAGAAGATTTAAGAAATTTTAATTTAATCAATTATGTAATTATTTATTTAAATGTTAATAATAGCGTAACTTCTTCATACGAGGTCCAAATCCGACGATTTCACTTGCATTGGAATCATGTTAAAGAGCTTTACAACATAGAACTGACTAGAAGCGATTTGGGGAAAATTAGAATTTGAGACAAATTCAAATCAAAACAGTACACAAATTCGAAATAAAGAATGACGGAGTGGAACTCAATGTGAGAACTCTTTCTCACCAAAATTACTTTACAGTTAAATATATACTATGATGCAAACGGGGCTTAGAAGCCCCCGACACTATTTATTGTACAAACCATGCTTGTTTGTTTGGATTAAATGGACTGTATTGTGGTTGTTGATTGTATTGTGTTGAATAAAATATTTGAACAATAAAAATATCATTTTTATTGAATGAATAAAATATATAAAATATTCATGTATTGAATAAAATGTTTGAACAATAAAAATATCTTTATTGTATAAATGAAATATATAAAATATTCATGTGTTGAATAAATGCTTGAACAATAAAAATATCATTTTTATTGAATGTATGAACTATATAAAATATTCATGTGTTGAATAAAATATTTTATCGTTAAAAATATAATTTTTACCGTACATATGAGCAGCATAAAATTCTCCTGAAATGAAAATAAATATTCATTTACAAATCGGACGATTTGTTTATGTACACCCATTTACCTGACATTGATTGGGACGATAAATTTTACACATTAGTCCAACTGCACGAATAATGTTTCTTATGGGTTGTTTGAAAACCCCGCACGGGTATTGGGCTGATATTTGACATACACTAATCCCAATATTTAGTTGTATGTCAATCGATGGATTGACAGGCTGTGATGAGCGTTATTTATTTATTTTAATGCTTATACAGTTGTAAAATACACTCTGGATAATGTTGGAATGTTGAATGATCATTTATCATTATTGTTGAATACATGCGATGTATGAAATCCATATAACTAAAATTGTACGGTAAATGATTGGGTCTGATTCCAATTCAGAAATGACAAAGATTTTAAAATAAAATTTAACAAAGATTTTAAAATATTATTTAGCAAAGATTTTAAAATATTATTTAACAAAGATTTTAAAATATTATTCAACAAAGATTTAAAAATGTTATTTAACAAATATTTTAAAATCTTATGACAAAGATTTTAAAATATTATAACAAATATTTTAAAATATTATTTAACAAAGATTTTAAATATTATTTAACAAATATTTTAAAATATTATTTAACAAAGATTTTGAAATATTATTTAATGAAGATTTTAAAATATTATGACAAAGATTTTAAAATTTTATTATTTAGTAAAGATTTTAAAATAATATTTAGTAAAGAATTAAATTATGATTTTGATGTCTGATTTGGGATGGACATGAAAATATTGAAATATATGAAGCCGTGTTGTTTATATTTGGGCCATTTTAATGCGAAAGATATTTATATCGATTTTATTCATTTTTATAATGAATATTGAAAAGGAAATGATTTCAAAATCAGATATTTTGAAAATATTATCATTAAATATTATAATGATATGGAATATTCAATATTGGTTTAAAATTGAAAATGAAGTTAGAATCATTTTAAAACGAATTTATAAACGATTTTTAACATACGTTTTAAATGGAAATCGACGAAATATATATTATATATTTAATGGCCAGAATAAAACGCGCCGCGCCGCGACCGTTTGCTAATTTCGACCATTGACTTCGAATTGACATTACGGGAGACCCGACCATCGGATTCTCCTAAAACCGAAACCGTTGGGTTTGTATCGGAAAGAGCTTTCCAACGAATATAAGAGATTTGAAATCTAGCGGTTGGATTTGGAATTATGTCCAAATCAAATTTGGAAAAGGTCGCTGTAAGTGCAGTTCGATGACCGTTTATGAAAATCGACTGATAGGGCCTTAATAAAATTGTTAAAAATATCAATAATTTGTGTAAAATCATAACAAATGATTTGGAAAGAATTTAATTGAAAAATTCCATGTTTGTAAAGATAAAAATATATTTTTATCAAAATGAACTAGTTATTAACTAGATTTGAAATCTAGTAATTTTTAAATAAAATAAATTGGATTTGTGAATGGTTTTAAAATAACCAAAATTTTCCAATAAATAAATTGGAACGGATTGGAATGGAAATAATTTTTGGAATATTTCGATATTGGATTCCGTGGTTATACAGATATTGTTATGGGAATTTGGAAGATATATATATATATCGTTATTCCAATACGATATCCGTTTGTTTCAGAATTTGATATTGAATATATGCCGATATAATTTCTATTCAGAGCCTTGTATTTAGTATTAAATGGTATTTTTGGTTTGTCTTGAATGGTGTCTTAAATAACACTGCTCTTAAACCCCGTGTGAAAAGAATAAATCTTTTAATTAAGATTTAGTGAAGTTTTCCAATTAATTAATATTTAATTGGAATTGAATAACAGAATTGGATTTCGGGTTTGTCGTGAATGGTGTCTTCAATAACACTGTTCTTAAACCCCGTGTGAAAAGAATATATCTTTTAATTAAGATTTAGTGAAGTTTTCCAATTAATTAATATTTAATTGGAATTGAATAACAGAATTGGATTTTGGGTTTGTCGTGAATAGTGTCTTTAATAACACTATTCTTAAACCCCGTGTGAGAAGAATAAATCTTTTAATTAAGATTATTAGAGTTTCCAATTATATTTAGTAATTGGAATAAAATGGAATGTGAATTGGGTTTATGGTGAACTGTTTTTTTAACGACATTTGTTCTTTAACCCGATTTACAATGAAATGTGATTTGGAATTTATAAATCTTTTTATTAAGATTTAATGAAAAATTTTCAAAGTAAAGTTTTCCAGTTTAATATATTAAATTAGAATTGAATGGAATTCAATTTGGTAATAATCGAGGTGAACTTCTGTGGAGGAAGATTGTTAATATATATGGAATTTAAAAGGCATTGTCGTTATTTCATTTATATTATTAGTCGGATATGGATATTGATATCGATTATATATTGATCTGTTTTCCGTGAAGATTCCATAATTAGTGGAATGTGATTTTGGGTTTATCGTGAAATGGGTTTTAAATGACTTTAGCTCTTTAACCCAGTTAAAGATAGGATTACATGTCTAACATTGTATTTCGAACGGTACAGTTGATCTCTGCAAAATATTTATCTGTTTGGTGGCAAAGAATTTATTCTCTTACTTAACACCCTTCTCTAAGACGTATGAGCTTAGAGGTTATATATCGGCAAAAATCAATAGTACGGTGTAGATTGTCGATGCGGCATATTTGATTTCCTAAAGTTAAATAATCATTAATAATGGTTGTTGGAAGATTAAAAATAAGTGGAGTTTTAATGAATCTTTAAATATATTGAAAGAGAAAATGATAATTTTAAATTATCAAATTTGGGAAGTAATCGAGAATGGAGTACCACCAGTTTTACTCCAGGCGATAGTTAAATCTTTAATTAGATTTGAACGTGAAATGGTAATTAATTTTACCAATGGTGTTAGGTATGGAGTATTACCCGTTTTGCTCCATGGGATGAATAGGTTGGGATTGGGAGATAAAACAAATTATTACTTCGATAAGGTTCGCTAATCCCGACTAGTTTGGAAAACCTTAATTTGGTTTAAAATTGTGAAAAGAATATTTGAATAAAATAATATTTTGGATTGGAATGAGGCGTATGTTGTGTTTTTATAGCATTTGATTATAATGTACGCGAGTTATTCAAAAAGATCGGGTTTATGCCCATTTTGAATAACTGGTATGACGATAAGTCGACAATGAAGACGGTGGTTGAAGACCGGAGATCATCACATCGTTTGGAAGATTATTAATGTCTTAATTAGGCTACACACCCAAGACGAGGTAATAAGTGGTGATCGTCCAGACGTACTTGGAGATCGATCGGATATGCAAGTACCTCTCTCCTGTATTGGACATATGTGACGGGGAATAAGGTGCCTCCGGTTTCGTTCAAACCCAGAACGAACTTGTAAATGGATGTGTGTCTAACATTGGATTTTATTCTGTGTTGATTGATCTCTATTAAATATATATCTGTTTGGCGGTGGAGAATTTATTATCTTTCTTAATGCCCTCCTCTGAGTCGTACGAGCTCAGAGGTTATATATCGATAGACATCAGTCGCATGGCGTGAAGTGCCTGTGTGGCATGCTGAGATGCAAATGATCAAGGCTTTTGTTGAAAAGCAGAGTCTTGTGGTTGATGATCAAAGAACGGCTTTAAATAGCATAGCTTTGTGTATAGCGTTGAGTCGTGAGCTTTACACCCCGGTATGAACCAGAAACGGGATGAAGGACGGCAGGGAGGACATGCGTTCCTTTCTAGCTAGGAGTGGTGTCATGGTATGGAGCCCAGACATTTTACTTATGTGGTTGTTGGAAAGCAAGGTACCTTGGACATATCGGTCACTACGGGGCCGATGGATGATATGGTCGACATACTGACCATTACGCCCCATAGGGAGGGGAAACGTATTGTTCAGGAATTATAATCCACTAGGTGTGGACCGACCCTGCATTTTCCTAAGGGCTTGACTGAGTGCTTTCCCTGAGACATGGTAGTCTAGATTGTCTCAAATTCGGTAAGGACGATCCCTTGCCTTGGTTCATGATGGAAATCCAACTTCCAATACGACATTCCGATTTTAATAGTAGAACTAGTATGACGACATGATATATGGTACCCATGCCATCTATGATTGACAAATTTATATTTGAAGTTGATTTCTTCACTTATAGTAATAATAAAAGACAAAATTTCACGTATAAGGCTTTATTTGGCTATTATAAGGTAAAACTCTATCCTTCGGCTTGCGTTGCATTATGTAATGGGACCTGAGTCTTATAATAGCTCCATTTTCTATAATTAGCATTGCGCTGTTGTTTTATGCACTGGTATTCTTAGGGTTAAACCCGTTCCATGTTATACGGCGTGGTTCCTTGATTTCCCAACTTTAAAGTAAAGATTAATAACTGTTTTAGTTCTTACACCAGTCACATGACTGACCTGGAGTTTATTGTTTTAACCTAAACTCTGGATGCCCTTATTTTCCACATAGGCAGCTAGTAGTTTTGGGTTTTTCAGATATTTATTTTCACAAAATCATGGATTTACAGCTAGAGTTATATTCGGAAAGCTCCATATCCGTATATTTCTTTTCGTTGTGTTATGTATTATTTTCCGCTGCATTGTAATTTTAAATCTCTGATATTTTCCAATCTTAATATTTATTCATACTCTGTTATATTCTTGTACTCTTATGTAATTGTTGTAATAAGCAATGAAAAGTTCTTATGTTTGCGTTCTGATTTGTCGTGTTCTCAATTCAATCCGGGCTTTCCTTTACGGGGAAGTTTGGGTCGTCTCATATGTGATACATAAATTATTTATATACGCTTTATAAAATTCTCTTGAAATAAAATAAATATTCATTTACAAATCGGACGTTTTGTTTATGTACACCTATTCAACTAATATAGATTGGGATGATAATATTTTACACATCGCCCAACTGCATAAATAATAAAGAGTATTTGTTGGTTGAAACCCCACACGGGTATTGGGATGATATTCGACATACACTAATCCCTAATGTTTAGCTGTAGGTCAATCGATGGGTTGACAGACTGTATAAGTGTTATTTAATTATTTTAATGCTTATACAGTGGTAGAATGCACTATGGATGATGTGTGGATGTTTAATGATTATTTATCATTATTGTGAATACATGCGATGTATGAAAATCCATATAAATATGCTTATATGGTAATTGATTGAGTCTGATTCCAATTCAGAAATAACAAATAGTTTTAAATTAATATAATATAGTTTTAAAATAATATATAGTATAGTTTTCAAATATTATTCAGTATAGTTTTAAAATATTATTCAGTATAGTTTTAAAATAATATTGATTAGCATAGAAATATGTTATTTTATGCACCTATATTTATCTGATTGTAAATAAATAAATATTACATTGGGTATTTTCGTATGTTTTCACAGGTTGTTCATCAATCCTCATGAACCCCTTAAAGAAAAGATATTACACAAGAAGAAGATCAATTTTGAAGATTTTATCCTATGTTGCCTTTGGAGTCTAATAAGCATCCTTGTTCGGAAGAATTATTCACATGCAATCAGATCACCAATCAATTAGCCACATGGAAGATATGGAAGATTTGGAAGATATTCACCCTGATATGCTCAGATATCTTTAAAGATTATTCCAAACAAGCTTGGTCAAGAAAGGCATGAGATATGATAATAACTCTTGGGAAAAGAGGCCCATTTATTCATAGATCTGATTAGGTTTGGCCTGTCTCACCTATAAATATACATTGTAACCATTGTAAACGAATGCCATTATTATGTATTCTCTTTTATTCTAAATAAAGTTTTCTTCATTCTAGTTTTATTGTTCTTTTCTTTCATAACAATTTGTGTGTTTAGTTAATTAGTTTTGGTAGAACACATATTGTTAATTTTCTTTTATTATTGCATATTAGCGATTGACCGTTTGATTAGGTTCAACGGCAATCCTACTTTTACATTTATGTTATTGTTCTAGTTGTTATTTTCTTTTTTTTCTAGTAATTGGTTCATTTCTTTTTAATTGTTGAATTTGATATTGATCTGATTAGATTCAGATCCATAGTAAATTCAATAGCATCAATTCAAACCCATATCCAAAATATTGTCTAACTCGCCTAAGAATACATAAATAATAAAATTTAAAACACCTCCCTATGATTGGACCTGCATATTACACGATCTATGCTCTTGTAGTATTTGTTTTAAAATATGCGCTTTTCTAGTTCACTAGAAAGCATCGATCAAGTTTTTGGTGTCGTTGCCAGGGAGGTAAACACTAAATTTTATTATTTATTTAATTTCTTATTCGTGCTGGTTTTTTATTTTATTTCATTTTCCTTTTGTTTTCTTGTGTATATAGAAAAAAAAATCTTGATTGAATAAATTTGTTATTATTCATTGATATCGTAATCTTCTAAGCAAAAGAAAAAAAATAACTTGCCATTTTCATTGATTTTCTGTCTTTGCCTTTTTTTTCTTTTACTTCTTTCCTTTTTTTCTAATCATTTCCTCCTTTGTACAAATTTCTTTCTTGTTTTACAAGCCTTAAAAAATGAAAAAAAAGCTTGCCAATTTGCCTTGATTTTTTTCCCTTTAGTTTTTCTTCATTCATTTCCTTTCCAATTCCTACAATCTCTCTTTCCTTTTGTTTACAATCGCTCTTTCCATATTTTTTATATTTGTTTCTTTCCAATTCTTCACATTTCTTCATATATATATATATATATATATATATATATATATATACATATATATATGGAGGAGCGTTCCGCTACACCTCTTATATTGCACGTGAACTCTCCCCCTTAATCTCCACCACCCATTTCTCCACTCATTCTCTCTCTTCCCATTTCAATATTATTTCTTAGTGGGAAGAGAGAGAATGAGTGGAGAAATGTGTGGTGGAGATTAAGGGGGAGAGTTCACGTGCAATATAAGAGGTGTAGCAGAACACTCCTCATATATATGTATGTGTGTGTGTATATATATATATATATAAACGACTTCCTATTCTAATTTTTTTTCCACTGCCATTTATTTCTTTGATTCTTTTCAAGTCGTTTCCATTTTTCCCCTTCTCCTTCTATAATCTGAATCCTCTACAAGTTTCCCAAATTTCTGAAACACGTCATAACCCGTCCCCCCCACCCCCCGCAATACCCCATTCATCTCGCAACTCCAATCTCTTCTGTCACAAACAAATTTTTGTTGCAACACCAAAACACTACATCCATCTCCACTTCTTCAACCACCGTGACATCATAGCACCCTCATCCACTTTCATCATCCACCTGAATTCAAAACAAACCCGCAAGCCATCAAAACCAGAAAACCCACAACATCAACGCCATAAAACCAATCTCCTCCTCATTCACATCCGATCATCATCTACGAACCAAACCATAACTTCAGCAACCCTGCCCCGTCACAAACCTCTCTTGACAAACACCAAATTCCGACCAAAAAAATCAATTTCCAAACAACTCCATCATCACAGCGCCATACCCAACCCCTCATCCAAAACTTCTCAACAACTACTTCATCATAACCCGATCACACAGAGTGCTAAACAATCAGGCCTTCCTACCACAACCATTCCCCATCATCACGTCACCGCTGCCCTAGCTCACTCTAAATCAAACTTCACCATGCAAACCCTCATACCTGAAATTACAATCATCACAGTTCGCACAAACATCTCAGGTCAATGCTCCTCGACATCCCAAAAACCCTTCGCACCAATTGCAATACAACTTCATCATCCCAAATTCATCAATCACGTTCAATACTTTCAGCACCCTCAGATTGATCCCCAATAAACGAACTAAACTTCATCCCCTTCACAATCAGACTCCACATCTTCACAAATAGTCCACACCTAAAGAACTTCATTCACCACATCACCGATTCAAATACCCATCACCTGAATTATCAAAACAACATCCGACTATCAGCCTCGAAAACCCTAATTCGCCAGATCTGAAAACCGAACTCACCATTCGACATCCCCGAAAACCGCAGACACCCTATTTCGGAACCAGTTTAGAAGACGGGAGCCAAGGGAATCTTGGGTCTGACTTCATTTCCATATTTTTTTCCTATGAGATTGGATTCCTGAAACAAAAGAAAAAAAAGGGTGTAGTTGACCTGGTTTTTGAACGCAAGTCTGCATGTTTGTAGTTTGATTAGTTTTGTTTTGGGGGTTTTTATTTTATAGACAGAAAGGAATAAAAAAGGGAGATCTACTCATTTGCGTGGTCCTTTGGTTATTACTTTATTTATGGCTTTAAAGTACGATGTGGTGTTGCTTGGGTGAGTCAATCAGTTGAGTCCTTTTTTTAAGCTTAATTTGTTTAGTTTTTTTTTCTATTTTAGTTTGTTTTTTTAAGTTTTCTTTTTAAAGGTTTTTTTTATTTTATCTCGTTAGTTTTTAGTTTAGTCTTTGTTTTAGTTTTTTTCCTTTCGTTTTTTCAATTCTTTTCTTTTAAAAAAAAGGAGTTTCAGTTCAAATGCCAAAGTGAAAAGTGTTCAAGCAGCAAACCGGAAATTCAGAGGTCAATCAAGCGATTGCTGAAGTTTGAATTGTCAAGTACTACTCAATTGCTCTGGACGGACAACCATACCCCATTGTAAAAATTTTTGAACTTTAAAGGTGCTCTGCTGCAAAGAAAAATATAGAGAAATTGCTTGTAAAAAATTTCTACAGGGGCAGCGACTTGCTTGTACAATATTTTTAATTTCTGCAGTTATTATTGCCTGATTTTTGTGGTTGACTGATATTTCCATAATTGAAATCTTCACTCTCATTGTTTTCAACAATAAAAATAGATGTTGCAAAATAATATAATTGAAAAGTGGTGTTTTGTGAAGTTGACTGTCTCATATAATTGGGTCGTGGATATATATTAGTTCAAGTTATTGAACTTCTAGCAAAAGAGGTTGCATACTACCCATAAAACATTGGTCGTATCCCTTAGTATTTATACTATACGTGAATGGCCAAAGACCCTCTTCCCCTTCTAATCGAGTCAGTTAATTAACAGAGCACAACTTAGTATTTTATATTATTTTGAAGTGAGAATAATTTCTGCCTCGCCTTGTTTTCATCAAAATGTCTAGTTCAAAAAAATCCTTGAGAGAATTGTGGATTAATAACCGGAGTAGACGACCTCTTGAAGAATATGAGTATAAATTACAACTCATGAGGCAAAATTTTATGAAATTTCGCAAGCCAAATGCCAACAATTTTCAAAATTTTCCAAATAACCAACATTTAAAAAATCATAGATGTAATCGAAATGGCGACTTCAATTCAAATTTCAATAATTTCGATTATGGGCCACATCCACGTCTAAATAGCTTTGAATCCTAATATAGCTTTGATAAACATCAATATGGGGTTGTAAACCAAAATTTTCAAAATTATAGCATATATCAACATCTTGAAAATAACCAAAATTACAAATTTCCCTCGAATTTTAACAGTTTTAGTTACGAACATAATTTTTATAATCTAAACGATTTCCAATATCATTGTCATTTTTCAGAAAATTCGAACAACCACCACATTGGAAATAATATTACTCGTGAAATTGATGTGGACTATAATTTTGATAATCAAGAAATCCAAAACGTGAGCTCTCAAATCAACGATTTTGAAGAATATCATCTTAACATTCTTAGAGAGAGGGTAGAAATGAAAGATAGACAGCTTGATGAACTTCTGTTTAATGACATCTTTTAAAGAACAACTTGAGCAACAAAATCAAATTCAAATTTGCAATGAATCAGAAAATAATCCAATTTCTACTGACAGTGAAAATTTTCAAATAACAATTTTTGAAATTGAGAATAACGATCTAAATGAAGTTGTTCAAAATTCAACAAACGATTTGGACTTCGTTTCTTTTCAGGAAAAAGATTTAAGCTCTGATTTTGATCTTTCTCTTTCAGGCTGTGAGAAACTTGAAATTTTAGAAATTGAACAAAATAAAAATGTTGAATTTTTCAAAAACTCAAAATTGGAGAAGGGTTTTAATGAAAATGAATTTTTTGGACTGTATGAGGATGAGTTGCCAAGTGAGGATGAAATAGAATCAAGCCACCAATCCAAGTTTGAAAATTTTGATTTTGAGGTTTTAAACGAATTTGAAATTGTTAGTGTCCAAAATACGTTGTTAATTAATAAAATTAAGAAATGTGGTCACATAGTCTTGAACAACACTCAGAATTTAAATTTCACGATTGTAACCGAGTTTATATACGATCACAAATTTTTGAACAATTACACTGATAAATTTGTTGAACACATGAATTATTTTTGGAATGTTAGCTTGGTTGAAAAACTTCATGTTAGGATGACACTGGACATTCATCTGCCGGACTATAAATCTAGGTATAAAGATGAGATGGTTTTCAAAAACCTTTTCTTATTAGAAAACATGCCTAGACATAGTTTGATTGGGACTCATCGGGCTAGAACCAAGTGTGGGGGGGAAGTTGGTGGAATTCTTTGCATCGCATGCATCGCAAACACATTTATCAATGTACATATGATCCATTCTTACATATAGTTAGACTGCATTTCATTCTACAAATCATTTTGCATTTAATCCATCTCTGAGTTTTATCGTTCAAATTTAGGAAACGTGCAACAGTGTTTGGCACTAAGTGTGGGGGGAGTTTGCATCGCATTCTTTTTTTTATTTTCTTTTTTGAAAAAAATTATGCATTTAGATAGGACCATCATGCATTTCAGGTTGTAGTAACATACCATTTTTTTCTTTTGAAAATACGATTCATTTTAGATTGATACCACGGAATAAGTTTACAATTTTTAGTCAGTTGATAGTATTTTTTCTCTCAACTTTGAACAAATAAGAAAAATAATAAAAAGTTGAATTTTGAGGGATAATAGTGTAACTGGTACATAGGGAGATTCTTAGGTGATGGCCATGAAATCTATTCTATATTGCATTCTTTGTTTAAATGAGTGGAGGACTTAAAAGACTTATATTGACTTATCGAATCTTTAAAACTAAGTTGTGTTAAGCTGAATTCGCGTAACTCTCTCTTGTTCTTATATTTTCAATAATAATAATAATAGCAATCTAAGGGTATCCAACATTGCTTGTATATCTAGCGTTGGTGTGCAAACCCGCCAAGCTCTATCTGACATGTTGTTGACAAAGTCAGCATCGGAATATCTTGATCTCATTTTATGAGTTGGACACCTAAGGATTACCGACATGTTGTTGACAAATTCAGCGTCGGTCTGCACAATCCGCCAAGCTCTGTCCTAACTCTCTGTCAGTCCGCAAGGCAGTGTATGGGTGGTATACCTTGGTCTTTAAGTTGGGTGTATGTAATTAATTATAAAGCTTCATTTTTACAAAATTTGAGAATAAGCAATGATGTCGAAACACTTCTTGATCTTATTGATTTGACTAGCCATACACAAGGAAATTATAATACCACTTTACAAATTGTGACAAGCAAACTAAAAATTTATTTCGTGGCTGCACTATGTTATCAAGTGAATCAACTGGCCAAACTAGAGTTTAACATTTGAAAACTTCAATTATATTGAAAATTCATGACAAGTTGAGGTATCTAAAATAAAATCAACTGACTAGAAATTGTTAACTTAATTTGTTGTAACACTTTTCTGAAATAAGTCATGTTGTCCTTTTTTTTTATATATCCATTGCATTCATGTAGTTGCATTAGATCCACACATAATGCATTTGGATTTTGTGGGCAATATCCGCCGAAAACACTCACGAGACACCATTCGTCCTACGAAGGACACCTGGAGGTTTAACGGCTTGTTGCATATGCACATTGCAATCGTGTTTCCTACGAAAGTGTGACCTATCTAGTTTAGCTTTTCATTTTTTATTTTTATTTCTTTTTTACTTGAGGATGAGTAAAAGATAAGTGTGGGGGTATTTGATTAGCATAGAAATATGTTATTTTATGCACCTATATTTTATCTTATTGTAAACAAATAAATTTTACATTGGGTATTTTCGTATGTTATCACAGGCTCTCCATCAATCCTCATGCACCCCTTAAAGAAAAGATATTACACAAGAAGAAGATTAATTTTGAAGATTTTATCCTATGTTGCCTTTGGAGTCTAATAAGCATCCTTGTTTGGAAGAATTATTCACATGCAATCTGATCACCAATTAATTAGCCACATGGAAGATTTGGAAGATTTGGAAGATATTCACCATGATATGCTCAGATATCTTTAAAGATTACTTCCGAACAAGTTTGGTCAAGAAAGGCATGAGTTATGATAATAACTCTTGGGAAAAGAGGCCCATTTATTCATAGATCGGATTAGGGTTTGGCCTATCTCACCTATAAATATACGTTGTAACCATTGTAAACAATGCCATTATTCTGTATTCTATGTTATTCTAAATAAAGTTTTCCTCAATCTAGTTTTATTGTTCTTTTCTTTCATAACAATTTGTGTGTCTACTCAATTAATTTTGGTAGAAAACATATTGTTATTTTTCTTTTATTATTGCATGTTAGCGATTGACCGTTTGATTAGGTTCAACGACAATCCTACTTTAATTTTATGTTATTGTTCTAGTTGTTATTTTCTTTTTTTCTAGTAATTGGTTCATTTCTTCTTAATTGTTGAATTTGATAATGATCTGATTAGATTCAGATCCATAGTAAATTCAATAGCATCAATTCAAACCCATATCCAAAATATTGTCTAACCCGCTTAAGAATATATAAATAATAAGATTTAAAACACCTCCCTGTGATTCGACCTGTATATCACATGATTTGTGCGCTTGCAGTATTTATTTAAAAATTCATGCTTTTCTAGTTCACTAGAAAGCGTCGATCAAGTTTTTGGCATCGTTGTCGGAAAGGTAAACACTAAATTTGATTATTTATTTAATTTCTGATTCGTGTTAGCTTTTTATTTTATTTCATTTTCCTTTAGTTTTTTTGTGTATATAGAAAAAAAAATCTTGATTGAATAGATTTGGAATTATTCATAGATACCGTAATCTTCTAATCAAGAGAAAAAAATAACTTGTCGTTTTCATTGATTTTCTATCTTTGCCATTTTTCTCTTTTACTTCTTTCCTTTTTTCTAATCGTTTCCTCCTTTGTACAAATTTCTTTCTTGTTTTACAAGCCTAAAAAAAAGGAAAAAAAAGCTTGCTAATTTGCCTTGATTTTATTCCTTTTATTTTTTTTCTTCATTCATTTCCTTTCCAATTCCTATGATCTCTCTTTCCTTTTGTTTACAATCTCCCTTTCCATATTTATAATATTTGTTTCTTTCCAATTCTTCACATTTCTTCTTATATATATATATATATAAATGACTTCCTTTTCTAAATTTTTTTCCATTTCCATTTATTTCTTTGATTCTTTTCAAGTCGTTTCCATTTTTTCCCCTTCTCCTTCTACAATCTGATTCCTCTATAAGTTTCCCGAATTTCTGAAATACGTCATAACCCCCCTCCCCCCAGCAATACCCCATTCATCTCGCAACTCCAATCTCATTTATCGCAAACAAATTTTTGTTACAACACCAAAACACTACAACCATCTCCACTTCTTCAACCACCGTGACATCATAGCACCCCCATCCACTTTCATCATCCACCTGAATTCAAAACAAACCCGCAAGCCATCATAACCAGAAAACCAACAACATCAACGCCATAAAACCGATCTCCTCCTCGTCCACATCCGATCATCATCTACGAACCAAATATTAACTTCAGCAACCCTGCCCCATCACAAACCTCTCTCGACAAACACTAAACTTCAACAAAAAAAAATCAATTTCCAAACAATGCCATCATCACAGCGTCGTACCCAACCCCTCATCCAAAACTTCTCAACAACTACTTCATCATAACCCGATCACACGGAGAGCCAAACAATTAGGCCATCCTACCACAACCATTCCCCATCTGCACGACGTTTCTTTCTAGCTATGGGTGGTGTTATGGTATGGAGCCCAAACATTTATATATTTTTACCTATGTGGACGATGGATTGCGAGGCGCCTTGGATATATCGGTCACTATAGGGCTGATGGATAGCTTCGATATGACCGGGAAACAGGTATTCAGGAATAACCAATCCACTAATGTAAGTGTGGACCGGCCCTGAAGATCCAGGGTTTCCCAGAGTGTGTAATCCTGAGACATTTACTAGAGTGTCTCGAATCGGTGAGGAGCCATCCCTGGCCTCGACTCATAAATGGAATCCAATTTCCAATACGTGACATTTTGGTTTTAATTGCGGAACTAGTATGGCGACATAGTAGCATGGGATACTATGCCGTCTATGATTGATACATTTATATTTGAAGTGATTTTGACACTATATATTTATAGTAATATCAAAATGATTTGTTTTTAAAATGGACCAAGCATGTTTGGCTATTATAAGGTAAAATTCTATCCTCCGGCTTGTGTTGCATTGTGTGATGGGACCTGAGTCTTATAATAGCTTCATTTTTCCAAAAAATATTGCAATGTTTGTTTTATGCACTGGTATTCTTGGGAGTAAACCCGTTCCATGTTATACGGCGTGGTCCCTTGATTTACTCTATTTTAAAGTAAAGTTTTAAATAACTATTTTAGTTCTTACACCAGTCCCATGACTGGCCGGGAGATTATTGTTTTAACCTAAACTCTGGGTGCCCCTATTTTCCACACGGGCAGCTTGTAGTTGGGTTTTTGCAGATATTTCTTTTCCAGGATCCTGGATTTGCAACTGGAGCTATATTCAGAAAGCTTTGTATCCATCTATTTCTTTCAGTTGTGTTATGTATTATTTTTCCGCTACTAATGCAATTTAATCTCTGATATTGTATTTTTCTGATGTATATTATTTATTCACACTCTGTTATATTCTTGTACTCTAATGTAATTGTTGTAATAGTAATGAAATATTCTATTGTTTGCACTCTGATTTGTCGTGTACTCAACTCAATCCGGGCTTTCCCTTACGGGTGAGTTTGGGTCGTTTCATATACACTCGTCGTTTGTATAATGAAGGTCAATTGGTAATAAGTGTCATTATTTATGTGGATTTAAAATATAAATTATAAATTGGTTTGTATGGTAATTATTGAGGGTTGAAATTTAATTTTGGATTATTTGGACTTAATTAAGTTAGTAAATTTAGAATTAAACTTTAAATATTGACATTATATTAATGCACGGTGGAAACTTAAATAAATTGTTAAGTGATTAATTTTAATTTATTTTGATAATTATAACATGTATTCGTTGTAAATAATTTTGTGATCTTGTTTATATTGGTTAACATTGAAGGTTGGAATTTAATATTAATATATTTAATGAAGTTGATTAGTGTAACTAAAAATTGAAATAAAATTTGAATTTGTAATAATGAATTTTGAATTCATAGTAAACAATTTGTTGATTTGTAAATTTATATGAATTTTAATTTTGCTTTGAATAAAATTTATAAACCTTTGAATTTAATTTTAAAGTGGATAAACGAAAAATGAATATTTTAATATATTAATGAACTGGTTAAAATTGTCTTTTTGCAAACGATCTTGGAATTCGATGAAATTAATTTTATTGGATCTGGAAATATAAATTATTGTAAAATATAAAATTTCATAGCCAATGGAGTTATCGTTTGATCGTAACAATTTAAATCGTGTAGAAATTTGTGTGCATAATTTAGTTAAATAATCGCTTTTTAGAAGAAACTGCTAGAGACTTTGGAACTGGGCTTTGAAAACTATTCCATTGCGTTTAGAAGGCGTCAAAACCTATTGTTAGGCTGTAAGCATGCCTGATTTGGACTCAGGTCCGTTTTTGGCTTAAATATACACATATCGAGACATTTAATATTAAAATAATATTGTCGGAACCCTAATTTTAGAGCCGCCATCTAAATTTTAATGGCCACGAGATTTTGATTCTTCTTGGCTTAAAATATTTCAATCCATTCAATGAAACTAGATAATTCCAAAGCAAAAAATGTAGATCTTGATTTCCTCTTCAAATCCATACGGATAATCATACTTGTTTCGAGCTAGATTCACCAGAATCTGTGTACGAAGCTGGCACGTGTTCTTGTTGACTGCGAATGGAGGTGACCACCGAATGGGGCGGAATTCGAGGGGCAAGTAGGGCAACTGGTGGCACATCTCATGGGGTAGTTGGATCATGGAATGATCTCGGTTTGAGTGATGCGTGAATTAGGGATTGAAGTGGTTTTTGGGTTCGCGATTTTTTTTTCTCCTGAAGCCGATTGATCGCGTTGAGAAGAACAGGCGGGAATCAAAGAAGCTGACGTACCATTAGATTGTGGTGAGATTTTTATTTATTTATTTTATAATAATTTAAATTCAAAATGTTTATACGATTATAACTTTCTGCTATGAGGTTGGTTTTGGACAAAATAAATTGCGTTAGAATCGTATCGACGAGCTCTTTGCGATGGCTCTGATTTGGAAAAATTCTGAAACTGTTGATTTTTGGGATAAATTTTGGATTCTAACCTCGTTTGAAATCAAGGTGAGTGAATATCTCGTTCACAATTAACTGAATTATTCCCACATTTATTAAATTAAATTATGAAATAAATTTTATTGTATGGTTGTGATTAATTGTTGATGGTTTTTTAAATTGACATATAAGTTAACTACAATGTTAATTTAGAATCGACATTAAATTATTTATTCGAAACTAAATTACTAGTCTAAAACCCTGACATTTATTAACTAGTGAAATGACATAATATTGACTGTTTTGATGAAATGGTTGTGATGTGTGCCTTGTACTGATTACTGCATGGATATCGTTAATGCAAATTGTCCCCGCTATTCAGTTTATGATGTGTATGTTTATTTGTGCTAATTAATTCAAAATTGAAGAAGAACTGTTATGGTTTAAAAATTAGTTAACTATGTGTATACCTATATTTTTATTATAAATTATGTTTTATTATTTATTATTAAAAAGAATTTTTTTCTGTAAAACATTTAATATATGTATATATAGTGATTTAAATTATTTTATTATACTCTAATTATTTTAATATATATTTTTTCATAAAAAGGTTTTATTTATAATCATTTTTTTCAAGTTATTTAAATGTTTGTAATGTTTATTAAATTGGAATTTTTCTCGATTTAAACCAATGATTCAAATTGAGATTTGAAATAAAAATATATTCTCCTTGGCATAAAAATCGATGTTTAAATAATCATGATATTGATATTAAATTTCAATCTAATTTGAATATGAATTTGGAGGAAGATTAAAATGGGAAATCCGTAATGATCCATAACTATTGTTTAAAAATGCGCTTATTATTTGGGAAGACCGGGATCGAATATATGTTCGAAAACCGTTCCAAGTAATAATACGATGTGATAAAGAAACTAAAGACTTGGAAATGACAAATGAAGACCGGGAATCTTTGGATTTATTTGGATTGACTGTTGATGTCTCGATTGGGCTGATCACCCAATACAAGGTTATAAGTGGCATGAGGTCTGAATATATTTGAGGTTTTTTGGATTTTGTTATGTTCAGACGCAGGATGGACTTGTACGGATTGTGTATCTAACATTGTAATTGACTGCGTAGCACTGATTTCTGTTAATATATATCGGATTGTGGTAATTAATTATTTGTGTCTCTAAGTTTTACGTGCTTAGAGGTTGTGTTGATGGAAATCTGTGACATGTTGTAAACGAACAATGTGGCATACTCAAGTTGTGAAATGAGAAAGCGATGATCAAAGCTTGGTTCATTGAAGCATAGCATTGTGTATATCGTGAGCATGATGAACCTCATACCCCGGATTGATGGTAAACTGGTGGTTAGGTTGTATACATACCTCTATTGAAAATCGAAAGCTTCGGCGATAGATCTACTTTGAAACCTAGGGAAAATAAGGGTATGTTCGTCCGTGTCTGGATGTTAACCGGGGATTTACCTGGTGTTTGGTGTCCGTGTCTGGATGAAAACTGTGGGATGCACCTTGATCGTGTTCCCGATTGATCTTTCGTGTCAAGAACCATCATATTGAAACCCAACAACCAATACAAGCCTTTCGTTTTGTTTGTAAACTTTGTATGTGGACATAACCACTTTGCTTGCTAAGATTAATATATTTATTGGTGAAATGGTTTTCAACACTATGCACTAATAATAGTATTGAAAGAGGATCTCCACGTATGTAGCATGTTTGGTTATCATAAGACAAAACTCGTCCATTTGGTGTGCGCTTGCGTTGTGTGATGTGGGACGAGCTTATGATAGTTCCATTTTTCCAAAATCATTCGCGAATTTTCCATAATACTTCTTTAGATTATTGCACCCATAACACTCATGTTATTTCGTATTTTAATTTGACTAACATATGAATGATTTAGTTCTGATCCGAGTGTTTATTGTGTTTTCTTTTTATACAATACGCTTGGGTCAACCAAAGTTGCAGTTAGCGAGGATTACCTTCCCTTGAAGATACCATTATGAAGATGAAGATGGAGCTCAACAAACGTATTACTATTCCGCTGCAAAATTCTTATTTCATTATCAATTAAAATTTTTATATCCATTTTTCTTAAACCATTCAATAACCAATAGTTTTAATTATTGATTATTCGAATATTAAATAATGATAATCAAGAAAATCAAAATTTATAGATTTTCAAATAATTTTATATATATATAAAATATAATTCAAAACAATATTATGTCAATGAGCCATATTCGAGTGTTTAGAAATCCCTATCGATGCCTTGGCATCCCAAATACCGACCAGAATTCATAAATACTCAATAGAACAAATCAACACAATACTAAACCATTTTTATATCAAAGTTATAAGTACGCTCTCTCATATACCCTCAAACTCATTCTAGGGTATTATAACCCTATCTCTAATGAGTTAGTCCCAAATAGAGCTAAGGTTTCGCTAAACCAAATCCGAGAATTTTGACCATTCAAATCGACAATGATCCTCAATGTCGACTTAAAAAAAATAAAAAATACAGATAGTTATTGGGATTTATATAATAAAAGGAAGAAAGAAGAAAACAAATACAGAATCTCGCAGCGGAAGGACAAAATATAATAAATAAACAACAGTTCATGAAGTTGTTAAAACATATATTTGATTATATTTTACAACAATTATCAGAGTTAACTATTATACAACATACCAATAAAGAAGTTAAATATTAATTTGAGAAATTTAATT
This sequence comes from Allium sativum, assembly GCA_030737875.1. NCBI lineage: Eukaryota > Viridiplantae > Streptophyta > Magnoliopsida > Asparagales > Amaryllidaceae > Allium > Allium sativum. Next base: position 722,778,486 of record CM060919.1, read on the forward strand.
TCGGGTGGTTTTGAAATATTGATTTGTAAATGGTTTAAAATAACAAAATTATATTTAAAAATTGTTTCGTATAGAAATTGTTTTCAAATGAATTTTTCAAATAAGTGTATACTCCCCTCTTGCCTTTGGAAAATGATCCCGGTGATGGATGCATGCATCATCGACATTATTTTCAAGAGACTAAGTGAGGGAGATCACTTAGAATTTTTATACTTTATTTTGCGAAACTTAATTTCATTTAAATCTTTTATAATATGGTTTTATATAAAATATATATTATATTATAGTACAATATTTTGAAACTTGTAACAACCCGTATTTTCAAATAATTAAATTATTAATTTTAGTATGATTTTTGAATATTTATGGTTATAAAAAAATTGATGATTTAATTTTGTAAATTTACTTGTAAAATTAATTAAATTGTTTATGTACATAAAATTAAATTTATGTTAACGATGGTAACTCGTATTGTTTGTGAATAAAAATATGATTAAGTTTATACCTATAAATATTGAGGGTTGAAATAAATATAAAATTATTTGAATGAAATTTTATTGTTTAATTTAAATTCGGAATTCAAATTGAATTTGGTTAATAATCAAGAATGGAATTCAAATTAAGTGAAATTTGATTTATATTGTTACTTTGAAACTTTGTTTGATTTATATGAAATCAATAAACTTTTAAAATTCATTTTAAAGATAAACAAACAAAAACTATATATTTTAATATATTAATGAACTGGTTAAAATTGTCATTTTGCAAATGTTCTTAGAATTCGATGAAATTAATTTTATTGAATCCGGAATGGTAAATTATTTTATGATCTAAAATTTCGTACCCATCAGAATTATCATTCGATCGTAATAATTTAAATCATATAGAAATTTATGTGTATAATTTAATTAAATAGTCGAGTTTTAGAGGAAACTGCTAGAGACTTTGGAATTGGGCTTTGAAACCTATTCTTCAAAAGGCATGAAAACATATTGTTACGCAGTAAGCGGGCCTGATTTGGACTCAGTCCGGATTTTGGCTTTAAATACACGTAAATCAATAAATATTATTATTAAACTTCTAGCCGCCGTTTTAAAATTACAATGGCCATCATCGATTTGATTTCTCCCCTCGATCTCTCTCGATCCGTTCAATGATTGTAAAACCTTCCAACTAAAATTTGAAGAGCACTTCGAGATCTTCGAATCCAATGGTTATGATTATAATTGAAGCCACGGTGGAGGAGCAACATGGCCGCGTTCTAGGCGGGTTAGTGTTCGGTTTTGGGGTCAGATCTCGACGGTGGAAGCTCCGCAGGCGGTGGCGCTGGTGCCAGCGGGACGACCGGAGGGGGTGCGCCTATATCGACGTTTTGGTGGGGTCCGATGCTTCATGGAAGATGTAGGGTTGAATGGGAGTAAACGGTTTTGATGGGTTTTGTTTTTCCTGAAGCTTGATTTACAGAGAAGAGAGGACAGAGAAGGGTGATCTGGCAGGAAGTTATTGGTGAGGGAGTTTTAAAAATTAATTAATATATTTGAGATTTGAATGTTTAAACAACACTAATTTTTCATATGGATTCAGTTTCACGCGCGGTTGGCCACTGAAATCATATCGAAATTTCGGACAACATGGAGTTATCGCGGACTGATTCTGTGACTGTTGATTTTTGGGGTAAAATTTGTATTTCAATCTAGTTTCAAAACGAGGTGAGTTATTAAACCCACTCACACCTAACTAAAATATTTGATTATTAGTTAAATTGAGTACAAGTTATGATATGATTGTTTTGGTTGCTGTTTGACTGTTTAAATTCATTATTTATGTTAAATTTGCATAAACTGTATAATTTAATTGTTGATATAAAGTGTATAGTTAGAATTTAATTTCTGTTTAAAACTCTCATACCTAATGACTAGTAAACTGATATCACATTGAACTGTTTAGATGTAGTGATTTTGATTTATGCCGTGGAAATTATATAATTAATATATTGATATGTAATTCATCTTGTTATCAACATTTGTTTATATATGTTAGTAATTTTGTTGATTAATCCCAACCAGTACCCTAGATGATCGAATTTTGGAATATTATTTTAAAGACAAAATAAATGACATTATTAATTGATTTTCTTTAAATTTGAACTTTGAGCTTTGAGATTTATAATTTACAATTTTAAGGAATTCATAACTGTGGATACCTGAAGTTATAACTGAATTGAATATGAACTAAATTTATCGAAATTGAATTGCTTATCCATCTTTGATATTTACTTTAAATTAATTTGATTTATAGTAATAATTGATTTGTGAACTCGAGATTTTTATAAAAGAATAATTCAAGTGATAATTATAATTGAAATTAAATTATTTGAATCGAATTATTAAATTGAAATGTTTGAAATCGAACTGTTGAATCGAATTGAAATATAAATGGGAAGTCAAATCCTTTTGAATTGAGAAATCGAAATTTAATCGAATTAATTTGAAACTGGAATATGATTTCCAATTTGGTTAAATTTTGAAGAAACGATTTTAATTCCAACTATAGTATTTTGAACCATTTTATAAACTATTTTTATAATAATTATTTTCTCTATAAACTATTTACCTTATAACTATTTATTTTATTACTTATTTTAAATAAAATATTTAATAATTTACTATTTATTTTATAACTATTTTAATCTTTTAACTATAGATTTTACTAAATCTGATATTTCTATTTTAAATATAGATTATTTATTTTCAAACTATTTTAATTATGTATCTAAACTATTTTAAATATATTTTTAACTATTTTAATATTAAAATTATTCTGAAGTTGAAATTGTTTCAAGAATTTAAATTGGCTGAAATGGAGATTTTACTATGAAAAATATTCTATCTTGAATATTGAAATGATTTTTAAGAAAGTCTGATATTTTGATACGAAGCTCGAACCCCTTTGAAATGTAAAAGAACTGACAGGTGTGAAAAATGTAAATGATTGGTTGTTAAAGAGACCGGGATCATGTATTATCATACTCTCTACCAATACTGAAAACCACTTTAACAACTGTGTATGCGGTGGAGTTCCAGAATTGTAGTGACCTGCCATTTTAACCTCGTCGAATCAACAAAACATGTCAACTCGAAACGTCCAAAATAATAGATTGTTATTAGCTTCTGGGGTAAGTAGAATACATCACAGAATCACAGATCACAGATACAAATATAGTGCAATATAATATCTCGCAGCGGAAAATACAAAATACAATAGTAGTTCATGAAGCTACTAATTAAATTTTTACATCAGAGTTTACATAAATAATACAGAAGAAGTCTAACACAATAAATAAATGATAACAGTTTGAAGCAGAATGATAGAAATAACTGGATAACTGGAACAACTGATCAACAGGTAGATATAGGTGAGCAAAAATCCAACATAAGCACCAAACTTCAAGAGTGGATCTCGAAAGTTGTGATAATCGATCTGACCCGAGCAATAATGCAAAACAAAACAACTCGGATCAGGACGGACATTCTCATGGAAGAAAATCAACTCAAATGAAATGTTTGATGAAATGCAGTTAGTAACTTAAAGAATGTTTGGGATCACCATCCTCTAAGGATCCGTCAAACTAATACTATATAGTTGTTAGACCAAAAAATGGTCCTAACACCCAATTGAATACGATTTGTGGAGAATAATAATCTAAAATACAGAAAATCAAGCAAAGACACGAGATTTATAGTGGTTCGGTGTTAATAAGCCTACATCCACTTCATAGTTTCTCAGTTCATTCAGAAGTTACGATTACAATGAATACAACCACTCATACATCCTAATTTCAATAAATAATCCTCTCCGAATTCATTATATTTTCATTGGCGAAGAAGGTAGTTATTTCTTGAGGAGCACGGCCATGACAGACGTGAAGAATAAAATTGCCAAAAAGTCCCCTAATGTGATGCGTTTTTCATGTATTTATAGGCAGTACGTTGGTTAGGGAGGAGTGGCCACGAGGCAGCATCAGGCAAGGTCTCGAGAGTAGTGGAGAAAGTGGGGAACGTGGTTTCATCCGTGGCCTTACAAATGTCATTAGATCCGAGTAGATAGGCACAAGAATAGGTCTCCAATGAAGGGAAGTTGCGTGCTTCAGCCCGTTCGGTTAGGAGGCTTATATCTAATCCGAACCGGTGTTATTCTCTCCAATTCGAACCAATCCAAGCTGTCCAATACAATCCGATCCGAGCTATCCAATCTGATCCAAGCTGTGCTCTCTATCTCGATCCGATCCGGGCTCTCTATCCCGATCTGATCCAAGCTCTGGCTTTAGAATGTTTAAGAGCTTTAACCTCGAACATATGTAATCCTGATCGTTTGGGTTTTGGGTGGCCTGGTCATAAAACAGGCTAACAATAGTATAATACGCTATATACAATAGTGTCTATCAGTAAAGTAAAAATATCAAAATAGCGTAAGCGGGATTACCATTATTACCCTTACACCGTTTATATATCCCCATAATATATACAGTACCATAATTCCTCCGTAAACTGGAGGGCTATCGGAGGACCCTCCATATAAAACAGTACAAAACAAAATCGTAGTGGGCTGTATAAAGCATGTGACAAGGCACGCAAGGAATGCCAGGGTGGATTCACTGTTTGTAGAGCCGAACTAGTGGTAATGCATAACAGCTACTACCGCCCACCTTGAAACGTACTCCTATAATCAAAAGGGCCTAAATTGAATCTCACGGTAATAGAATAATGTTGAAGAAGTGTGCTAGATAGGAGGTATGACCTCACTTGGTCCGTGCGTAGCTCCTGTTTTAGCCACATCAAGCTGACTCAAGGTAGTCAGGGTCTCGTAATTAATATGAAATAAAATAAAATGGAGTCGTTCGCCAAACCATCCCCTTCATTCTGGAACTCCACCGCATACACAGTTGTTAAAGTGGTTTTCGGTATTGGCAGAGAGTATGACAATAGTTGATCCCCGTCTCTTTAACAACCAAACATTTACATTTTTCACACCGTGGTCATTATTTTATAAATTAATTTATAAAATAGTTTATAAAAAATCTCATATTCGAATTTGAAATCAAATTTAAATATCTAACTTTGACTATATTTAAATTGAAAACAACTCAAATCACTCAAATCAATTTAGAAACCATATTGTAAAGTTATAGTATAAATGATACTATAATATTTATCTTCGACTTAATAATTTTCGAAAATATTCGGATAACGATTTCAAATCCAAAATCTACTTATATTTAGACTATACCTTAAAAGTCACAATTTCATTCAAATCAATATCAAAACATTTTACTTCGATAATATTTTGGTTTGGTTTATATTCGTAAAAAATCAAGTTCAAACCAATTCGAATCATTCGATTTTACCATTTTAAGAAATTATTTAAGTCAATTCATTTAAAACACCAACATTTGGTTTGAATTCGAAATATACGATTCAAATCAAAATTTACATTTCAATTGAAACAAATCATATTCAAGTCATATATTTGAAATCGTTATTTATCATTTCAAACCATTCATAAAACCTGATTTTACCTTTTTAAAGCATTCGTTTTAGTCGATTTATGGAATGCAGCACTTAGGTTCGAAATTCCATTTTATAATTCAAAATGAAATCTCATATTTCAAATTTAAACCAACTTGTATCATATCTTATATTAACTTAAATCGAACTACTCAAATTCATTACGTAAAATTTAAGTTGAAGCCTAATATTCAATTCAAACCATTTATAAGGTTAAAAACTATTCTTGTAAATCAATTCAACAAATTTCCCAATTCAAAACCAAACAATTTATAAAATCAATTCTACATGAAATTTATATATATTCAAATTCACATTTTAGTCGCTAAAGAAATCGAATTCGTTTCGTATCAAATATGATTCAAATTTGACATCAATTTACAAAATTCAAGTTTATTTTCTATATAAGTTCGTATTTTAAATCCAATTCAAATTCTCATTTAGTTGAATAAAAATCAAATTTATTCCTTAATCAGGAAATTCAATTTCAAAATAATTTCACAATTCAAGTTCATCACTAATGATTTCAAACTAATTCGAATTCAAATTCATTTCATTTTTACCAAATTCAAATTCATCTTTGCTAAAAGTTCATATCAATTCAAATCCATAACTTAATATGAGATCATTCATCATTTAATTATCGTTATATAAATTTACATCTTTAAACTACGAATTTAAATCGCTAAATCTAACTTATCAACTCCTGGTTTATTATTAAAGTTTATAAAATATATGTAAAAGAAAAATTAACTTTTGAAAATAGATATTTATATATATAAGTTTATAAAATTCTAAAACTAATTAGAATACAGATTATAAACATATATAAGTTTAAAATAATATAAAAATAGATTTAAAGAAATATTTATTAAAATTAAATTAAATTAAAATACTTATATGAATAAATTATATGATTTAAAATAAATAAAATTATAAATAAATCTTAAAAAAATATTTAAATCTATATTTACTCATAAAATCATTTTAAAACATATAATTTAAAAATTACAAAACATAAGTTTAAAAATGTAATGACCCGCATTTTTTAGCGATATAATAATTAATTAATTTAATTATTTATATAGTAATTTAGGGGATATAATGGTCGTTGAATTAAATAACTTGAATATTTAATTAAAATAATAATTTAATAATATATTAAATTCAGAAATAATCAGAATTAGTGGAATTCACAATATTGTGTGAATTGGGCAATTCGAAATATATAATTCAGTTCGGAGTTGAATTATATCAACGAATATATTTAATTAACGATGGTCGAGCGTATAATTTATATTATAATTATAATCAAGCTCGAAATGGTGCTGCAGTTTGTAATTTGGCGATTCGAACTTCAACTGAATGTACAGGGTTCGTTTTAAATTTGATTTCTGTGAAACAAGAAACGTGTGGAGCTGGTGAAGTATATTTTTCAAGTGGAAGAGAAAAATCGGGATTTCGTCGTGTAGATTTTGATTTACATCCAAATCAAATTTCAGAAAAGTCGCTGTGGAATTCCTTTATAATTTGCAACGCTTTATATACGTTATAAAAGGGAATTTCAATGTAAATTGAATATCGATTCAATCTGGACTCGAAATAGCGAGTATATAATTATTCTGGAGCTGTATGATATTCCTCGGTGAATATATACGATAATATAAATTTATTTATATTTAATTTTATTTTATTTAAATATATTTATATATTTAAATGGGTCATTCAAAGCGTTAAAAATAGCTAGTTTTGCAAACGACCTCGGAATTCGACGAAACCAGTTTCGTTGGGACCGTAATGTCGAACTGTAGCTGCATGTCCAGTTTGGTAATTTTTGGGTATCGTATGTGGTCACAGGAATTTTTAGAAGACGAATTAACAAAATAATATTCTGAGAATATTCCCTACCTCAAAATATCTAGATATTTTGGTTGCCTATAAATACCATCCTAACACTTAAAAACCTAATATCACTTTCTCAGATCAAAACATCTGAGCTGCCATCTCCTTTACTCAGAAAAATGAAAACATAAACAAACCCAACTTCTAAAATCCGCAGTAATTCAAATCAAATGATATAATTCGAAATATATACATCACTAGGATCGGGGAAGGTTTCTCCTCAGTTTGCTATCAATTTTGTAGCATGCGACATAGGTTATGGGCGCCCCACATCTTCCAGCGTGTGTATCGTGAGCCTAGGGCTCCTGTTTGCTCGAGATTTAGGCCATTCTTTGCAAATCAGATGGTGTTTTGTTGATGAGAGTGGAGTTTGGCAGCGAGTGGCAAGGTTTCGGATTATACGGTGACAAAGATGATCGGAAGTTACTGTAGTGAGCTCGAGGAGAGTTTCCTGTCGCGATTAAAAGGAGGAGGGAGGGATCCATTTCATAGCAGTAAGGTGAAGGAGAGTTGTGGTAGGGGTTCATCGGTGGTGGTGTTGTGTGTGGAGGAAATTAAAGGGGACGAGATTCACAGTAATGTTTCTTTTTGGGATTTCCTGGACTTCAAAACTGACGCAACCTGGTGATGGCAAAAGCTATGTGGGAGGTGCGTTAGGCAGGGTGGTTCGAGATGGCGTTGATGATGAAGTCGGGAAGTTTCAGATCGCAGTTCGAATTTGCTGTGTGGGATAGGAGTTAATGTAGGGATGGTCTTTGAGAAGGAGGAGATTTCGAAGGTGATGAGGGTTGGAATCATCGGCAGATAGAGGAGTTGAAGTTACTGAAAGGACTATCGAGTTGTTCCTGGAAGCTCACGTTCAATTTTGGGGGAGATGGAACTGTGTGAATGGGTCGGTGCAGGAATGATTTTGAGGGGACCGGTGTTTTTCTAAATGGGTCGGAGTGATATTAAGGGTGAGGCCCAATTATTTAAAAAGGGAAATTTAATTATTTCTAATTCAAATTTATACCAACTTATAAACTGTATAACTTATCCATACGATATCGAAATTCAGCGAAACAAGATCCGCTGGGATCGTATGGACGGGGGCTACAGCCTGGAACTAACTGGAAGTCCATTGGAGCTCGTATGAATTAACGGCGAAATAAATTGTTTGATTCAAATCAAATAACAGTTTATCGTTCTTTAATGATGAACTGCAAATGTGAGTAAAACTCACCAACTCTGAACAGTTATATTTTTATAATGTATTTTTAGAACTGTTAATCATCTGTTGATTGCTGTGTGTTGGTTGATTGATTGAACTGCTAGTCAGTTAGTAGAAATTATATATATGTATATATATATAAACCATTAAATATTTATATGTCGATTCTGTTGATCAGAATAATTCATATTGAACTGAAAGTGATGATAATTATATTGTCTAACATCTGTGATGCAGGGAAACAGGTTGGAGGAATCCAACTGGATTCCTCAAAAGTTATTTTACTATGATTTATATATTGTGATATATAATGTGATATATAATCTGTGGCGATTATATGTGTTTGGACGATATTGAACATCGTGATTTGATATGATTGAATACCACAACATACGGGATGTTGAAAAGGAAATTTTCAAAGTGATAGTGAAAATAAAATATTTATAAATGGAATATTTATAAATAAGAGATATTTATAAATTTGAATATTTATAAATAAGGAATATTTATAAATTGGAATATTTATAAATAGGAGATATTTTAAAAAGGAAATAAATTCAAAACATTTCCTTTTTGAATGGAAAGGCCTGTGTAGCGGGTTTGGGGATTTTCCCGATGCTCCCGATACAAAGGAGGTTATGGCGAATTTTCCCGGAAATTTAAGGAGTTAGAATATTTTTAGAATAAAATAGAAAAAGGAAATATTTTCAAACCATTTGCAAATAGAAAAAAATAGAAAAAAAGAGATATTTGTAAACCATTTACAAATAGAATTGAAAAGGGAATATTTAGTAAATAAATAGAGTTAATAAAAAGGAAAACGTTATTAAAAGGACATTTATAAAGTGAAGAACCGTTACTAAAAAGTGAATCTTTATAAATGAATAAACGTTGTTAAAAGGGGATCTTTTTAAATGGATAAACGTTATAAAAAGGAGAAATCGAATATGGTATTCGAAGTTAGTTAATCGAATATGGTATTCGAAGTTAGTTAATCGAATATGGTATTCGAAGTTAGTTAATCAAATATGGTATTCGAAGTTAGTTAATCGAATATGGTATTCGAAGTTAGTTAATCGAATATGGTATTCGAAGTTAGTTAATCAAATATGGTATTCGAAGTTAGATAATCGAATATGGTATTCGAAGTTAGTTAATCGAATATGGTATTCGAAGTTAGATAATCGAATATGGTATTCGAAGTTAGTTAATCGAATATGGTATTCGAAGTTAGTTAATCGAAAATGGTATTCGAATTTAGTTAATCGAATATGGTATTCGAAGTTAGTTAATCGAATATGTTATTCGAAAGGGGTTAGTCGAGTCGTGTTAGTCAAATAGAGTTAACCAGTTAGAGTTAATCAGTTAGGGTTAATCAGTTAGAGTTAACCAGTAGAGTTAATCAGTTAGAGTCAACCACTAGAGTTAATCAAGTGTAGTTATTTGAGTTAGAGTTAGTCAAATATAGTTATTCAGGATAAGTGTCATTCAGCACGACTGCTAGCGTAATACGCAGGGCTGTAAATAGCCTAAGGCGGTCGGATGTTTCCTGAAAGAATCAGGCGTAACCATTGTGATCGCTGCGATCTAGAGTCAAGCGAATGGAGTTAAATCGAGTATTAGTTATTCGAAATAAAGTTAAACAGGCATAGTAATTCGAATATAAGTTAATCGAATATTAGTTATTCGATAGGAGTTAAATAAGTCGAGTTAATTAGGTTAAGTTAGTAAAAAAGAGTTAAGTAAACCGAGTAAATCCAAGTGAGTTGATTTAAAGAAGTTAGTCGAATATTGGTTATTCGAATAGAGTTAAAGGAGTTAGTCGAATATTGGTTATTCGAATAAAGTTAAAAGAGTTAATCGAATATTAGTTATTCGAATGGAGTAAATAGAGTTATCGAATATTAGTTATTCGAATGGAGTAAATAGAGTTATCGAATATTAGTTATTCGAATGGAGTTGAATAGAGTTAAACGAATTTAAATAGAGTTAGTCGAATTATTCGAATAGAGTTAAAGGAAAGGATCTATCGATTAGTTTAATCGAAAGGAGATTATCGAATATATCATATTCGAAAGAAAGAGATCGAATATAGTTTATTCGAAAGAGAGAGATTTCGAATATAAGTTATTCGAAGAGAGATAATCGAATATAGGTTATTCGAAGAAGAGTTAATCAAATAGAGATTACTCGAAAGAGAATTATACGTCGAATTCAATTATATCGAATTCGGGAAAGTAATATTTACTTTCCGGTTTTTAAATCAAGAATATACACTAATAAATTAGGGTTAGGTTTAATTATTCTAATTAAAGAATAAAGGTTATAATTGAAGTTTGATATTGCGAATGTAGGGATTATAACATTATCGTTATAATCAATGTTTTCAATAAAGAAGTGGATTCGTAAATTGAATCCGAGAGTTACGTAAAGAAGTTGTTAAAGGTTTAAAAGATAAACTATTACTATTTCGAAGTTATAACGTTGTTCAGTTAAGGTCTGAGAGGTAATTATACCCCAACTTGATTGACTTCCTTCTTAACTAAGGAATGGTAAGGTTTGATAGTGAATGATGGTTAAGTGAATTCAGTAAATAGTTTGAGTTGGCATAGCGATGTTTATTTAAAACATCTGTTTAAATCCAATGAAGGAACTTTGGAAATGTTTTCCAAATAAGAAATCAGAAATGTTTTCTAATATAGAAAACAGGAAATGGAAATGTTTTCCATTGTTAATAAAGTATATTTTCTAAAAATTAGAAAATAAGAAATTTAGAATATAGGGAAACAGGAGATAAGTAAAGTAATGAACTAAAGAGATAAATGTTGAATGATGATTGATTGATATAATTTCCATCTGGAAATAATATCGTTGTTTGCACACGAGTTTTTCTTTGATAGTTAAATCACAGACTATCAATGTTTTGACCATTTTAACGTTGTTAATATGGAGAGACCGGTTGGATTATTATCCAAAGAACCACTCTGTATTGGCATAAACGTTGCGAATCATATATGCTGAATATATTGAAGACGGAGTAAAGTGCAAGGGCTGTTGTATAAATCTTAGATAACAATGGACTAAGATGGATGTACTGAATAGTGCCTTCGGTTTCGTTCAGTCCCAGAACGAACGTAAATGGACGAATGTCTGACAAAGTATTTCCAATGATCGAATGGGTTGGTCTGTATAAATATATATATGGTTGCAACGGATTTATCCCTTAGCATAACATCCAGGATATTTGTATAAACCAACTAATGATTTACGGATCTGATAATGTGGCATTCAAAGTGATCGTGTTATAAATGAATGGAAAGTAAGCGTAACCTCTAGCCTTACATCCGGTAAATGACAGAAATCGGGCAGGCAGCATGGCCAAGTCGGTCGCACCGAAGTAGGGTGTATTATCACCTATCTAGAGAATATTCATTTGCTTCTTTTAATCTATCAATGTTGTCCCATATATATACGGGAAACGGTTGTTGATCCCAACCGTTGGTGATGTACATTCGATACACTCAAGCGAAATGAGTGGTCGGTCATGTGTGGCTGAGTTGCAAGATGTTCTTGTTGAACTCCATTGTATCGTTCCTAGAGTACACTGATCGGAAGGTGGTTCCATACCTTGTCATAGTTGGAAATCCATTACCCAATACGTGCTTGCGGTTGATTGTATACTATATAGTAGAACGTGAGATGGAAGCATTTCTGCTAGATTGATATCTATTTGTACTTAGACATTATTATAATATCACAATGATATTGCTTTACAAAGTTGTTTGGATTTTCATAAGGGAAAACCCGTTCCGTTTTCACGGCGTGGTCTTATGATATATCTGTTATTAAACCAAGTGTTAGGAGTTTTATTCACACCAGTCCCACGACTGACCCGGAGTTTATTTGTTTGTTTCCCTAAACTCTTGGGTGCCTAAATTTGTATGGGCAGTCAAGTAGTCGGGATTTTTTCCAGATTCACTTGGAGAGCTTGGAGCAGGAGGCTTCAGGATTCTATAGCTATTAATATTTCCACTGTTGTTGTAAGTGTTGTACTCTGATAAGTGCTATTGTATATATAACTGTTTGTATTTCAAAAGTTATGTTATATTTTATTCGTTCCGCTGTGAGATTCGTGTTTACTCTGATGATGATGTTCTTCTTCTTCTTCTATTCTAATAGTTCTACCTTATCTTTCCCCACCCTCTAATTTCTTTCATTAACTATTCGGTTATTTTCGATCCTTGGATGTTCGATATGTGTTGTATATCGGATAACCAAGATCTCTAATTTTCGGGTCGTTACAAAAAAAGTCAAAAAAAAAAATCTTAAATTATTTTTTATATTAAATTTTCGAACCACTATACTTTGAAAATATAACCAGCGGTGTCCGTATATTATTTTCTACCCTACGGTCAAGTGATACGGGTATTTATCATTTCAATCCACAATTTATAAAATTTCTATGGTTCTATCATTTCAACCCGTAATCCCAAATTCAATAAAAATCATTCAGGTCTATCATTTCAACCCATAATGATTTTTCCCTAATCTAGTGTCCGTTCAGGTATGTGCCATTTCAACCCTTAGTGATTTTTCCTAAACTAGGGTATCAACAATCACATAGCCACAATCACATCATATATATCATCAGTGCAACTACGTGTCATATGAATATATCGTGTCACATAGGAAATATGCATATCAAATCGAACAATTTCTATCAGTAATCCTATACATTTCATATAACAATTCATTATTGATCTAACATCCATGAAATAAATGTGAGTCAGGTGTGAGAAAACTCACCTTTCATGGCAAAGGATGGAGACAACAAACTGATTAACACGGAATTAAAATGATGATATCTAGGCACGATTCAGAATGGATTCAACTCAGTAACCGCTCTGTATTATTTTATTTCAAGAGGAGGCCAGTGCATTTCAATGGATCGGTATGGCTATTTGGTTTTGGAGCCGTTTTCGAACTCAACACCGAACCCGACTCAAAAATAAACAAAATAAATTTTTATAGAAAAATAATAATATATTTGTATATATATACACACACAATGAAATTAAAAAATATATATATATATAACTTAAATTTTAACGCACACCAAAATCAATTTTATAACATATATACATATATATTTAAACTATATGTTTACATATTTTCAAAACAAATGAACTTAAAAGGACCTCACACCATATGCAAACACACTGTCCAACTCACCTACTAAAATACATGCACACGGATGCCATAAAACAAATCAGAACATTCACGCCAACACCACAAACACACACACAAATAATACACACCCATTATCATATAAAATAACGCCACGCACACACATACACGTTATTATAATACATACACTAACCCAAAAACTCACACAAATACATACACACGCGAGAGAACTCTGGCAATGGCTTCGGTGGCTTTAGGATGAAAAACTACAAAAGTTCGGACAGGTCGGGATAGCAGGGCTTTATGGTGGTGGTGACTGGATGCCAGAACTCGATTTTCAAACGAGTTGAAGGCTGATGGTAACGGCTACACCACGGGTCGAGCGGGCAAAGCTTGGCTTCAAGCGGGTGACAGCAGGGTGGTGGGGATGGCTGAACGAGGGTGAAATCAATAGCAGAGGGGTTCAGCGCGATGGGAAGCTCGGCAGGTGGAGAGGGAACAGATGTGGAAGGGTGTCGGCTTTAGGCCTTTGGCTGATGAGAGGCTTGCCATACGTAGGAGGCCGCTTCAGGGTAGGAGTGGAAAACTAAGCTTGGGCGAGCAGTTGGAAGTGTGATTAGCAGGAGAGGTTGATGAGAAAACCAGGCGATGGATAGAAGAAACAAGAAAAGTGTTGAGAAGAGAAAGACGTGAGTAGGTCAATATGTGGAAGGATGGAGCGGTTTTTGTTTGCGTGAAAAGAAGGTGAGGAGTTTTTGTAAAGAAAATGAAACCGATAAAAATGGAGCTGCATCCATTCAAATCGCATAGGAAATGGTATACTATTTAATTTGTGTTGGAAATGGTCTCCTACTATAACATCCCGTATTTTTCTGGCCAATTATTTAAATTTATTTTATCGTTTTAAATGTTGATTTGAATTTAAATAACTTGAATATTAATAAAGTTGAATATTTTAATTAATTAATATAAATAAATAGTATAATATTTTTAATTCCATAATATTTGGAAATTGTTGAATTTGTTGTATAACGTGTATTGGTAGAATATAAGGGCTTAATATTGTCTATATTAAAAATTTATTGACGATTTCGTTTAGTTAACGACCGTTGAACGTATAATTTATAATTTAATTATATAACGAGCTGCAGCGGCGCTGTAGTTCGTAAAATGGAGTTTTGAACTTTAATTGGCCGTACAGGGTTCAAAATAAGTCGGATTTTCTCGAAAACAAGAAACGTCAGGACCGATTGGACAATATCTTTCTAATGAAAGAGAAAAATCTAGTTTTCATAGCGTAGATTTTATTTTATTTCCAAATCAAATTTTGAAAAGGTCGTTGTGGAATTCCTTTATAAATTTTATCGTTATTTATATAAAATAAAGGGGTTTTTAAATATTTTGAATATCTATTTGGCTTGGGATCCAACCCGGAATATTTTATTTTGGTAGTGTATACAATTCTGGTCGTATATGGTCAATTTCAATATTTTATTAATATTATATTGAGGTATTTTAAAATTGGTTTATTTTATTTGAATTGCGTAGTTATAAAAGGGACTTTATTCAAATGACCTTCGTTTTCGATGAAACAAATTTTATTGAGACCGCAACAACAAATTATTGTTAGATTTCAAGTTGCGCGTCAATCGGGGTTATTTTGTGAGCATGGCAAAATAAGATGCAAATAAAAACGACCATTTGGACGTGAACGAGGGCCGATTGAGCAAACGGACTCGGAATTCGATGAAACAAGATTCGTTAGGACTGTATCATCAAATTATATTATGCCGTCCATTTCTGCCGTGAACGGGGTTTGTATGTAACCGCAGTAACCAATAACAGCATTCAGAAATAGCGGTAGACACGAAATAAAAATCGTCGATCGTTGTCGGTCATCACGTCAAGTTAAATTAATAATAAACCCACTTATATATACCCTCCACATCAGAAATTTCCCGCCCAAAACATAAAATCCGTCCACATTTTGCAGAAAAGTCCTTAATCAAAAAATAATTTATATCTTCCAATCCGTGAAGAATTTGCTAGGGGGACCTGAAGCAAAATGGTAGATTGGGTCGAGGACTACCTATGATAAAAAGTTGGGGAGGTATCGTTGAGGGTGGTGGCCGGAAATCGCGAAGAATGGAGGAAAACTGATTTCGTTTTTATGCCTTTTGGTGGAGATTGGGTTGTCGATAGGTGAGGGATCAAAAGTGAAGTTGTAGAGGAGTGGAAGGGCTTCATTTTTGGCTTTGGTCGGAGGTGTTGAAACGGGTTGTGTTGGCCGTGGTTGAGAGTTGAACGGAGTTGAACGATTTAGGTGTTTTCATTGAAGCAGCGGTCGGATTTGGGTCAATTCCGGCGTCGAGGTGGATCGTTGGTGGCGGGGTCTGAGGGTTGATCAAAGAGGGGAGGTCGACGGTCAGAACCCGGGTGGTGCGGTGTCCGATCGTGGACCATGGCGGCGGAAATCCGAAGTTGAACGGAATTGGGGGTGTTACGATTTCATGTACATTGAGGCGGAGCTGAGGGCCAATACTTCCGGCGAGTGGTGTTCGTGGAGTCGCGAAGCCAGTGGGGTGGTCAGGATTGGTCATCGTTCAACGGTGGTGGCGGAATTGGTGGAGGAAGATGGACGTTGTGGTTGGGTTTGTAAGAAGAGAGAGGTGATCGGGTATCAGATGGTTGGAGGAAGAAAAACGCGTGAGGGGTAAGTGGGATGCTGACGTGGATTAGTGTTTACCAAGAAAGGAAATTAAGGTAAAGTTATAATTTAAATTATCTAATTAATTATCGTTAATTTTTATAAAACTTTAAACCGCGATAATTTCTTCATACGTTAACGAAATCTGACGAAACTGTATCAGTTGGGATCGCAGGGACGAGCTCTAGACGATGACGCTGACTAGGCACTAATCTGACATAGTTGAAATTTCAGTTAATTTTGAACGTTCATTCAAAATAAAAAGGAACAAACGTGTCCACCGCCAACCGATTAATCTGGTGAGTTAATTCTCACACTTTTCTGGACTGCTATGATGTGATAAATCCATATAATTTAAAATGTCATATATATTGGTTGATTGGTTGCATTGGTTGCTTATGGTTGATTTAATGGTTGCTGGTAATTATATTATCATCGTTAATTTATTCAAATTTATATTATATCATGAAATGTTATAATAATCTGTTATGTAGAGAAGAACAGGTTGGAGGAATCAAACCAGATTCCTCAAATTTATTGTATGTTATTTATTGATCACGTATTTCATATATATGAATTGTTCACCCCAAAATGATATCAAACCTGTTCAGATTGAATGGTTGTTGATCGTGTTGTGATTTTTAATCAACAGATAGTATTGATTAAGTGATTGGCAATAATGGTGTAAAATCCATCGGTTATGGCGTGGTTTTGCCACTAGGCGAACCGAGAAAGATTGTAGTTATAAATTTATTGTTATAACTAAAATGAAATTTGAAGTTGTTTATATAGGCTAATTAAAACAGAAATTTATAAATATAAATATATTTATAATCATGTTTATCAAAGAATTTGTTTAAAAGTTTTATATAATGAATTATAATGTCGTTAATGATCAGAAAAGTAGAAACTAATATATTGATGAGTAAAATTGAATAAGTGTTTTACAAAACCATTAAATGATATTTTTAAATTAATTAAGTTATTAATTAATTTAAAAAGGGGAAACGGTGAATGAATATCAGTTAATAATTAACTGATGTTGACGGTCGACAAAAAAGTCCGTTTTAGTTAAAGTTGACGGTTTGGTTGATTTGCTTTGAATTAATCAAATCGATAGTTTTCGAATATTCGTTAAACTTAATGAATATGGTTAGGAGTTAGTTAATCTTTGCTCAACTGTATTTTTAAATGATTATCAAGTCAATTTTTGTTAATAAAGTTAATGATTATTTAATGATCTTTTAAAAATAATTAATTACTCTATTTAATGGAATTAACTACTTTTAAAGTAGTTAAGGTTGAAGTAAATTATCATTTTAAATAATGATAATCAAAGCGATTATTTCTAATGCTAAATTTAAGAAGTGAACGAATGAAAACAAGTGTGATTTCTATCTAATAAGAGCTTAAAAAGGGGATTTATATTCCATGATTACAAACAAGAGTGTAAAGGGGAGGTGCAAGCTAAAGCGAGGATCTCAATAAGGTTTATTTAATTAAATAAATCGAGTATGGTTAAAATAAGAATTAAAGTGGTTCCGTAAATATTTACTTAAGAGTTAAGTAAAGTGATTCTAAGGAGGTTAACAATATAAGGAAGGGCTATAAAACCATATTTGAATCCAATGTCGAATAAGATTTTGTCGAGGCAGTTTACTTAATCAAGAAAAGAGAATTTACATGTAAAGTGGGTTTTCGAATTAAAGGAAATGGTTTATCAAACCATGATATGTAAGGGAAATGGAAAATGGTTTTAAAACTATAGCGATATTTGCAAAGATAAGAAATATAGAAAAGGGTTCGATAATTTAAAATGATGTTTGAAGATAAGGAGAAATAAGGATGTTTCTATTAAAATATATAAGAATATTTCCGAACAAACGAAATAAAAATCGAGTTTGATAAATATGTTATTCGAAGATGAGTATTAATAAATATTTTCAAAGAAATAAACCACAAGAGTTTTGTCGAGATAAGATTTATAAAATCGATTATAAAAATCAATAAGTGGTTTAATGAAGTATTTTAATATAAATGACCTGAGCTGCCAATGTACTTAACGTCACCGTTAAGATTTGATAGTTAAACAACCGAATATCAAATGAAATATTCTATCTACTTTTTGATGTGTTGTTTCGAAGAGACCGGGATGGGAACTAGACCCAAAACCACTTCGAATCAACTGTGCAATTACGACTGACGTGCAAGCGATGAAGATGAAGCATTGAAGACCATAGATCTTCATAAATGGAAGAACCACTCACAATCTCTGAGTCGACGCAGAGATATACTGGGGTTCTGTCATGGTTGAAATCTACGGGTTGCAAGGACTTCTTGCTGCCGATCCTTCGGATGATTCCTATATAGGATGCGGTAGGAGAGTACCTTCGGTTCATCCTGTTCCTGGATGACTTGTATGGACGAGTGTTTGACAGAGTATTTCCAGACGGTCATGGATATTGATTTCTATAACCGTACCAAGAGTGGAAGCTGAGAAGGAAACTTCTTTTAGCTAACACGTAATGTATTATTGTAGACGTCAATTAGTGATTTCAATGGATCTGACAATGTGGCATTCGAAGTGAATCTGATGTGAAGATAAAACGCAGCCTCAAGCCTCATCAACTGGGAGATGACAAAAATCGGGCAGGCAGCATGGCTATGTGGGTCGCTTCCATTAGGGTGTATAATCACCTATCTAGAGAAATTCCTTTTGCTCCTTTAATCTATCGATTCTGTCCCTTTTCGGGAAACGGTGGTTTGAGCCCAACCGTTGGTGATATATATTCGATACATTCAAGCAAAATGAGTGGTCGTTCATGTGTGGGCCGGGTTGCAAGACGTTCTTGTTGAACCTAGTGTATTCGCCTATAGAGATACACTATCGGCAGGTGGTCCCATACCTTGTCATAGTCGGAATCCAATTTCCAATAAGCGCCCGCGGATTTTTTGATTTTATACTATACACGTAGAGTGTGAGATCCAAGCGTTCTGCTAATTTGTTATTTATTTGTGGTTTGATAGACACTATGATAATATCAGAACAAGATATTGATTTCAAAAATATTTTGGGTTATAGTAAGGTAAAAACCGTCTGTGTTTATGTGTGGACTGGTCTTACTATTATCCTTTTATTTCAAAAGGATTTTCCAAAGTTAAACAAGTTGTTGTGTTGTGAATTTATCACTGAAAGTATTCCAGACTGACCCGATGAATTTTTCTTTGCTTCAAATGTGCTCGGGTCAGACCGAGTATATTTACAGGTTAAGTTTCGCTTGGAGTTTTTTTCCAGGAGCTAGAAGCAGGAGGCTTCACCATTAGTTATTCAAATTTATTTTCCGCTGTGTTTGATATATGATGTACTCTGATGACTTGTTCCGTTGTGAGAGTCTGATGTGTTCTTCTTCTTTTCCTTCTACTCTAACATTTCTTCCTTTCTATTTCTCATCCTCTAACTTGTTTCTACAAATGATTCGTATTTCTGTGTCTTTTGAGTTGGATGTGTGGTGTTATTAGTCGACTCAAAGGGTACGGAAATTCGGGCCATTACAGTTAGTATCATAGCTATTGGTTTAGTGATAACCTTGGCTCTGTGGTGTAACTCAATAGAGATGGGGTTAGTAATACCCTAGATTGAGTTGAGTGTATGTATATTGAGAGCGCGTATTTGTAATAGAATATAAAATTATTTTTAAAGATTTTGTAAAGAGGGTAAATGAAATAATTTTGCCCAAATTATATTTTTGTATATAAAGGAAATTATTTTATCGAAATATTGAGGTATCTGATTGTTGGATTGATTTGAATGGAGTTAAAATCAAATATGGAAATACGACTTACCTTGGATAAGTCGAGTTAAATCAAAATTTGACATAGTGTTGGAACCAAATAAAATACACTTGGAATTTGGTAATCGAACTGATAATTGAATAAGAAATCAATTTGATATGAACCAATTGATATTGGAATATGTTAAACCATAGTGAAAACAAACAAGAATATGTTTATGTTGAATCAAAATGATTTGGTTGGATTATTATGCCTTGTTTGCTTGTTTGTTTGGTTGTTGGATGGTTTGTATATAATTCACCAATGGATAAATTGGAAAAAAATTGAATAAATTGGAAAGTTAAGTAAGTAAAATTCAGTATGATAACCAAGAGATTTTACCCAATAATGATGCCAAGTCTTTGATTTTGGGAATTTGTGTGATCACAGGTATATCATTGAAATATTATTTCATATATTGTTACTTACCTGGTAAATGCAGTTAAGTACAGGTATGAGATGGCTTTGAATTGGATTGCGTAGATTGCAATAAACTAAAAATTATGCTTGATAACGATCGCAAAAAGGTACGCCTACGGCAAGTATAAATTTTTGGATTTTTTTTTTTGGATTTGATTTTGAATTTTCCGACCATGAGAGTCGATGTATATATATTTCTTGAACCTGCAATATTGCAGATGTCCCTCCGTGCAGGGGAGACTATGCCGAAATTTTTCCAAAATTTAAGGTGTTAGAAAATTTTTGTGAAAATTTTGTTATCATAAATAAATTGGTTGTAAAACCGATAAGATTAGTTTTGAAATAAAACCGTATTTTGATTAAATATTTTTGTGAAGATAATGGGGTTGTAACGTTCTTTCTACCTTAGCAATTTCGGGGACGAAATTATTTTAAGGGGGAAGGAATGTAACATCCCGTATTTTTCTGGCCAATTATTTAAATTTATTTTATCGTTTTAAATGTTGATTTGAAATTAAATAACTTGAATATTAATAAAGTTGAATATTTTAATTAATTAATATAAATAAATAATATAATATTTTTAATTCCATAATATTTGGAAATTGTTGAATTTGCTGTATAACGTGTATCGGCAGAATATAAGGGCTTAATATTGTCTATAATTAAATTTTATTGATGACTTCGTTTAATTAACGACCGTTGAACATATAATTTATAATTTAATTATATAACGAGCTGCAGCGGCGCGGTAGTTCGTAAAATGGAGTTTTGAACTATAATTGGTCGTACAGGGTTCAAAATAAGTCGGATTTTCTCGAAAACAAGGAATGTCAGGACCGATTGGACAATATCTTTCTAATGAAAGTGAAAAATCTAGTTTTCATAGCGTAGATATTATTTTATGTCCAAATCAAATTTTGAAAAGGTCGCTGTAGAATTTCTTTACAAATTTTATCGTTATTTATATTAAATAAAGGGGTTTTTAAATATTTTGAATATCGATTTGGCTTGGGATCCAACCCGGATATTTTATTTTGGTAGCGTATACAATGCTGGTCGTATATGGCCAATTTCAATATTTTATTAATACTATATTGAGGTATTTTAAAATTGGTTTATTTTATTTGAATTGGGCAGTTATAAAAGGGACTTTATTCAAACGACCTTCATTTTCAACGAAACAAATTTTATTAAGACCGCAACAACAAATTATTGTTAGATTTCAAGTTGCGCGTCAATCGGGGTTATTTTGTGAGCGTGGCAAAATAAAATGCAAATAAAAACGACCATTTGGACGTGAACGAGAGCCGATTGAGCAAACGGACTCGGAATTTGACGAAACAAGATTCGTTAGGACCGTATCGTCAAATTATATTATGCCGTCCATTTCTGCCGTGAACGTGGTTTGTATGTAACTGCAGTAACCAATAAAAGCATTCAGAAATAGCGATAGACACGAAATAAAAATCGTTGGTTGTTGTCGGTCATCACGTCAAGTTAAATTAATAATAAACCCACTTATATATACCGTCCACATCAGAAATTTCCAGCCCAAAACATAAAATCCATCCACATTTTGCAAAAAGGTCCTTAATCACAAAATAATTTATATCTTCCAATCCGTGAAGAATTTGCTAGGGGGACCTGAAGCAAAATGGTAGATCGGGTCGAGGGCTACCTACGATAAAAAGTTGGGGAGGTATCGTCGAGGGTGGTGGCTGGAAATCACGAAGAACGGTGGAAAACTGATTTTGTTTTTATGCCTTTTGGTGGAGATTGGGTTGTCGATAGGTGAGGGATCAAAAGTGAAGTTGTAGAGGAGTGGAAGGGCTTCATTTTTGGCTTTGGTCGGAGGTGTTGAAACGGGTTGTGGTGGTCGTGGTTGAGAGTTGAACGGAGTTGAACGATTTGGGTGTTTTCATTGAAGCAGCGGTCGGATTTCGGTCAATTCCGGCGTCGAGGTGGATCGTTGGTGGCGGGGTCTGAGGGTTGATCAAAGAGGGGAGGTCGACGATCAGAACCAGGGTGGTACGGTGGCCTATCGTGGACCATGGCGGAGGAAATCCAAAGTTGAACGGAATTGGGGGTGTTGCAATTTCAGGTACATTGAGGTGGAGCTGGGGGCCAATACTTCGGCCAGTGGTGGTCGTGGAGTCGTGAAGCCAGTAGGGTGGTCAAGATTGGTCATCGTTCAACGGTGGTGGCGGAATTGGAAGAGGAAGATGGACGTTGTGGTTGGGTTTGTAAGAAGAGAGAGGTGATCGGGTATCAGATGGTTAGAGGAAGCAAAACGCGTGAGGGGTAAGTGGGATGCTGACGTGGATTAGTGTTGACCAAGAAAGGAAATTAAGGTAAAGTTATAATTTAAATTATCTAATTAATTATCGTTAATTTTTATAAAACTTTAAACAGCGATAATTCCTTCATACGTTAACGAAATCTGACGAAACTGGATCCGTTGGGATCGCAGGGACGAGCTCTAGACGATGGCGCTGACTAGGTACTGATCTGACGCAGTTGAAATTTCAGTAAATTTTGAACGTTCGTTCAAAATAAAAAGGAACAAACGCGTCCACCTCCAACCGAATAATCTGGTGAGTTAATTCTCACACTTTTCTGGACTGCTATGATCTGATAAATCCATATAATTTAAAAAGTCATATATATTGGTTGGTTGGTTGCATTGGTTGCTTATGGTTGATTTAATGATTGTTGATAATTATATTATCATCATTAATTTATTTCAAATTTATATTATATCATGAAATGTTATAATAATCTGTTATGTAGAGAAGAACAGGTTGGAGGAATCAAACCAGATTCCTCAAATTTATTGTATGTTATTTAATGATCACATATTTCGTATATATGAATTGTTCACCCCAAAATGATATCAAACCTGTTCAGATTGAATGGTTGTTGATCATGTTGTGATTTTTAATCAATAGATAGCATTGATTAAGTGATTGGCAGTGATGGTGTAAAATCCATCGGTTATGGCGTCGTTTTGCCGCTAGGCAAACTGACAAAGCTTGTAGTTATAAATTTATTGTTATAACTAAAATGAATTTTGAAGTTGTTTATATAGCTTAATTAAAATAGAAATTTATAAATATAAATATATTTGTAATCATGTTTATCAAAGAATTTGTTTAAAAGTTTTATATAATGAATTATAATGTCGTTAATGATCAGAAAAGTAGAAACTAATATATTGATGAGTAAAATTGAATAAGTGTTTTACAAAACCATCAAATGATATTTTTAAATTAATTAAGTTATTAATTAATTTAAAAAGGGGAAACGGTGAATGAATATCAGTTAATAATTAACTGATGTTGACGGTCGACAAAAAAGACTGTTTTAGTTAAAGTTGACGGTGTGGTTGATTTGCTTTGAATTAATCAAATCGATAGTTTTCGAATATTCGTTAAACTTAATGAATATGGATAGGAGTTAGTTAATCTTTGCTCAACTATATTTTTAAATGATTATCAAGTCAATTTTTGTTAATAAAGTTAATGATTATTTAATGATCTTTTAAAAATAATTAATTACTCTATTTAATGGAATTAACTACTTTTAAAGTAGTTAAGGTTGATGTAAATTATCATTTTAAATAATGATAATTAAAGCGATTATTTCTAATGGTAAATTTAAGAAGTGAACGAATGAAAACAAGTGTTATTTCGATCTAATAAGAGCTTAAAAAGGGGATTTATATTCCATGATTACAAACAAGAGTGTAAAAGGGAGGTGTAAGCTAAAGCGAGGATCTCAATAAGGTTTATTTAATTAAATAAATCGAGTATGGTTAAAATGAGAATTAAAGAGGTTCGGTAAATATTTACTTAAGAGTTAAGTAAAGTGATTCTAAGGAGGTTAACAATATAAGGAAGGGCTATAAAACCATATTTGAATCCAATGTCGAATAAGATTTTGTCGAGGCAGTTTACTTAATCAAGAAAAGAGAATTTACATGTAAAGTGGGTTTTCGAATTAAAGGAAATGGTTTATCAAACCATGATAAAATGGTTTTAAAACTATAGCGATATTTGCAAAAATAAGAAATATAGAAAAGGGTTCGATAATTTAAAATGAAGTTTCAAGATAAGGAGAAATAAGGATGTTTTTATTAAAATATATAAGAATATTTCCGAACAAACGAAATAAAAATCGAGTTTTATAAATATGTTATTCGAAGATGAGTATTTATAAATATTTTTAAAGAAATAAACCACAAGAGTTTTGTCGAGATAAGATTTATAAAATCGATTATAAAAATCAATAAGTGGTTTAATGAAGTATTTTAATATAAATGACCTGAGCTACCAATGTACTTAACGTAACTGTTAAGATTTGATAGTTAAACAACCGACTATCAAATGAAATATTCTATCTACTTTTTGACGTGTTGTTTCGAAGAGACCGGGATGGGAACTAGACCCAAAACCACTTCGAATCAACTGTGCGAATACGACTAATGTGCAAGCGATGAAGATGGAGCATTGAAGACCATAGATCTTCATAAATGGAAGAACCACTCACAATCTCTGAGTCGATGCAGAGATATACTGGGTTTCTGTCATGGTTGAAATCTACGGGTTGCAAGGACTTCTCGCTGCTGATCCTTGGGGTGATTCCTATATAGGATGCGGTAGGAGAGTACCTTCGGTTCATCCTGTTCCTGGATGACTTGTATGGACGAGTGTCTGACAGAGTATTTCCAGATGGTCATGGATATTGATTTCTTCAACCGTACAAAGAGTGGAAGCGGAGAAGGAAACTTCTTTTAACTAACACGTAATGTATTGTTGTAGACGTCAATAAGTGATTTCAATGGATCTGACAATGTGGCATTCGAAGTGAATCTGATGTGAAGATAAAACGCAGCCTCAAGCCTCATCAACTGGGAGATGACAAAAATCGGGCAGGTAGCATGGCTATGTGGGTCGCTCCCATTAGGGTGTATAATCACCTATATAGAGAAATTCCTTTTGCTCCTTTAATCTATCGATTCTGTCCCTTTTCGGGAAACGGTGGTTTGAGCCCAACCGTTGGTGATATATATTCGATACACTCAAGCGAAATGATTGGTAGGTCATGTGTGGGCCTGGTTGCAAGACGTTCTTGTTGAACCCAGTGTATTCGCCTCTAGAGATACACTATCGGCAGGTGGTCCCATACCTTGTCATAGTCGGAATCCAATTTCCAATAAGCGCCCGCGGTTTTTTTGATTTTATACTATACTTGTAGAGCGTGAGATACAAGCATTCTGCTAATTTGTTATTTATTTGTGGTTTGATTGACACTATGATAATATCAAAATAAGATATTAATTTCAAAAATATTTTGGGTTATAGTAAGGTGAAAACCGTCCGTTTTTATGTGTGGACTGGTCTTACTATTATCCTTTTATTTGAAAAGGATTTTCCAAAGTTAAACAAGTTGTTGTGTTGTGAATTTATCACTGAAAGTATTCTAGACTGACCCGGTGAATTTTGCTTTGCTTCAAATGTGCTCGGGTCAGACCGAGTATATTTACAGGTTAGGTTTCGCTTGGAGTTTTTTCCAGGAGCTAGAAGAAGGAGGCTTCACCGTTAGTTATTCAAAGTTATTTTCCGCTGTGTCTGATATATGATGTACTCTGATGATTGGTATGTATATATACAGTTTATTTTATAAAGAGATTTGATGTATTATATTTATTCGTTCCGCTGTGAGAGTCTGATGTGTTCTTCTCTTTTCCTTCTACTCTAACATTTCTTCCTTTCTATTTCTCGTCCTCTAACTTCTTTCTACAAATGATTCGTATTTCTGTGTCTTTTGAGTTGGATGTGTGGTTTTATTAGTTGACTCAAAGGGTACGGAAATTCGGGCCATTACACCTACTGAATTACACAGGTAACGAAGTGTTTTTAGAACATAATGCAACGATAGAAATTAAATACCATTGATTCAGTCTTGATGGAAACGAACCGATGTTAGATTTAAAATGGCAAAGCACAGTTGACAATATAGATGAGCAGTTCTAAAAATAATCAACGAACAGTTTAATTAAAAAGAACGAATGGTTTGAAAATAAAGAAATCAAAGGGTTCAAAAATAAAACAAACGAATGGTTTTAGTTTGGACAGACGAAACAAATTCTAACAATTAAAAGCTAATCGATATTTGCAACGACGAAATTCCATACAAATAATATATCAACAAGGGAAATATTTGAAATAGAATTAAAGATCAATTTTTTTTATAATATCAAAAACAAGTAATATAACCATACGAGTTTAAATATTTAAATTAAAATCTTAATATATAAATTTTTAAATCAAAATAAATAAAATTGATAAAATAAATTAAATAGATAAGGTTTGAAATATAATATTAATTTGCATTATTAAAATATATTCATATCAAAGATAAATATCATTTATTATATAAAATAAATTTAGTTTTAAATCAAAAACAAAATAGTTATTTCAATTAAATACAAACAAATTGGGTTTTACACGAATAAAATATTATAAAAAATCATTAAATAAAATAAATAAATAAATAAAATACATAAAAATTTCCGGTCGTTACAAAAATGAAGTAGATTGATTTGGAGACGATTACTGGATTTAAAGAAAGAGAACGATGATGATTGTCCTTGACCTTCGGGTCATAATTAAAATGACTAAAACAGGGTTATACTATGACCAAGTGGGGTTAGCTACCTCCATCGGCAACACTTCTTCCTTTATTACTATAGTCCATCGGTTTGATTGATTTGATTTGATGCGCATCCATGATTTGGGAGTGTTGTTCGAGGTGGGCGGTAGTCGCGGCTATGCGTTACCACCGGTCCAGTCGTGCAACTAGTATATTCATACTCTAGGCATTCCTCGTGTGCCTTGTCACATTATCCTGATCATGCCTCCTACGATTTTGATTTAACGTTGTCGTATCACGGCGCATCTGTATCTGCCGACGTACTGGTGTGTTATATGCAAACTGTACAGCAACGGTATAAACGGTGTAAGGGTAATAATGGTAAACCCGCTTACGCTATTTTAATATATTTATATTTAACCTTAGACACTATTATAATAGCGTATTATATTATATAGTATCTAGTTTAATGGATCCTTAGGATATGGAAATTCCTGTAACATCTCTTAAGTTATTGCACTCAAATTATCGCATGAATTTGATTTAACTAATATGAGAATATTTTAGTTCTGATTCGAGTATATTTGTATTTTCATTTGTGCTCGGGTCAGCCTGAGTTTTAGTTATCGAAGACACTGTTTTGAAGATGAAGATGAAGCTTGCTAGAAGTATTATTATTTATTTCCGCTGCAAATATTGGTATGTTTGTGATAGTTAACTCTGATAAATGTTGTAAAATAAAATCAAATGTATGTTTTAGCAGCTTCATGAACTGTTATTTAGTTATTATATTTTTTCCTTCCACTGTGAGGTTCTGTGTTTGCTTTTCTTCTCTTTTTTAATATAAATCCCAATAACTATCTGTATTTTTGATTTTTCTAAGTCGACATTGAGGATCATTGTCGATCTTAACAGTCAGAAGTCTCGAAAGTTACAAAAGTTGTTTTGAAAACGAACCCGACATTGATTTCTTTACTTCTAAGATAGTGAATGATTTACAAACAAGTGAAATGAATTAAGTTTGGAATTTTAGAAGACTTCTGGATTGTATATTGGAATTGAACTTAAAAGAAACAGAAATAGAATTTGAAACTCTTTGGAAATTGGAATTATAAATTTGAAATATATTGAACTATCGAACTTATATAGTAATAACATTTCTATAGCATAGATACAACTTACCATATATATATATAATAAGTTAAAATGTTATGGGAATAAGCCATTTGATAATATATGTGTTTGATATCAACCATAAAAAGTGGAATTTAACTGAAAAACTTTAAATATGGATAAAACCTAAGTTATAACTATAAATGATGTATACTGAGTTTTTGTATAAAAATGGGATTGAACCTGAAGTGAAAAACTTAAAATAAGTATAATGAACAGTAATGGATGGAAAGAAGTAAGTTGGATTTAAGTAACTTAATAAGCGGTAATAGACTCATTTTAAATAGATAAGCATAAAAATAATCAAATTTGAAATGAAATGGATTTCCAACAATTTTTTATAGTTGGAATTTTCTATTTAAATTCGTAACTTAAGTTGAGTATGAGAAATCTGAAGAGAAATAAGTTATGGATTATAATAAAAAAAGTTAACTTGAATTTATAATTTATAAACATAATAAGGCTTAACTATTAAATTTAATTAAAACGAGCTCCTAGCAAAGCTATAGTTCGTAATTTTCCAAATTAAAGTATAGATGAATGTATAGGGTCCAAAATAATTCAGAATTCTTTGAAACAAGAATCTTTTGGATCTATTGGAATATAATTTTTTAATGAAAGGGAAAATTTTAAATTTCAACTGGTAGATTTTAAGATATGTGAAAATCAAAATTTTTAAAAATCGCGGTTTGGTAATTCATGACTCCGAACTAAAATATTTGTGAAATTGGTAATGTAAGCTAACAAACAAGACAAGTTGAATAAGAAATTATATGGAAAAACATATATAAATTGACAACTTTCTTATTACACCTTTTCGAGGACGAAAGGTTTTAAGTGGGGGAGAGTGTAACATCCTGAGATTTTGCGATAATTTAAAATATTGAATTTAATGTGTTTTTGAACAAAATTGCTTTAAATACTAAAATTAATTAATTATATCATATATTGTTAAGTTGCTAACTTAATTTGACTTGTTAAACAATGAATTTTAGTGGCTATATATTGTAATGACTTCTGTTTGATAATTTAATTATATAGAAATTTGAAGTTAACATTGGATTGGCAAATTATAATGAATTAACTAATTTTGGAATTTCATATATGTTGAAAAGTTTAAATTAATTAATATGGTAATAATATACATTTGTTGTTTGTATATGTAACACCCCACCTCCGCCAGGGTGTCTCTTGCAAGCACTCTGACTTTGGAGGGGCGTTTGAATCAGGTAAACATGCATAACGATATATCAAGGCAGAACAAGAACATATGTATATATGTAAACAGAGTAAATAACATAGATAAAACAGCGGAAGATTTTAAACCATTTCAAAACAAGTCTGGTACAACATAATATCAACTTTCCAAATAAACAAGTCTAGATAAAACAACATCATCTGAAAACTGAAATACATAAGTGCTATCCCCAAAATAAATAATAACCATAGCTAGCTTCATGTCAAGACTGTACATGAGCTAAACCCACAAGCAAGCGATCAGAAATCCAGCTAAGCTCCAATACTCCCTCCCTGAGAACCTGGGGGGGGGGGGGGGAAACGGAAGAAAAGAGGCGAAAGAAAACAGGTCAGTCAAAAAGGCTGAGTAAGCCCTACTACAATCAATGTAAACTGGTAAAGTTAACTGGCATGAGCAGCAGGGATGAACATAAGGATAACAACATACTAGCATGATGATTAACTAACAAGGTAGATAAAGGTGTCATCGCATAATCAGGATTAAGGTTTTGCACCACAGGTGTACTAGCAAACTAACATGACTGGAATAAACAAGTATTGATCCCTTGGCCCAAGCTTAGGCCCAATAACATGAAGTGACCCTCATACGAGGTCCAATAACATGAAGTGACCCTAATACGCGGTCCAACCAAACGGTCTAGTCGATCGGCTCCCTAAGCCTAACTCGTCACGTGTTGGTGTCAATACGGCCCAAACATAATTGTAGTCGAACTGTGCCGGGTCCACCCTTCGGGTGTATCAAGCCCTAGGGTGCCAACCCCTGGACACCATAAACATGAGTGCACAGTCTCGATCTACTGGTACCCGTGCATGTTTTCTCCGGCTACGGACTATGTGCACGACCAGAGTCCGCCCGGAACTACACCGGCGTACCACCCTGCCGTCGTTTTTGGTCGCTTACCTCCAGCCCAGTAATCGTGCCCCCACCCTAGCCTAGTCCCTAGGGTCATGATGATACAAACTAGGGATTACTGCTGGAGTGGACCCCCCATTGCTAGGATTTCTCTAGTGGGTTAAGTACGGTTTAACCCCTTTACTAATCATGGATTAACTTGGTTAAGTGTAACGATGAGTTCACGACTTAACCCCGATTAATCTACCAAGCCCAAATTGGTTAAGTATTAAATGGACCATGACTTAACCCTAATCATGAGGCATTAATTAATTAATGCGCCTTAACCTCTCACATTAGACTTTGTTGTGGTTACTAGTTAAGCCGGGCGGGTCCGGGTAGCTTTACACCACAACTTGGTCTAACCTCGGGTCCAAGGTACAACATGGCCAACTTCTCACATTGGGTCCTATTGTTTGTAGCAACTAGTTAAGCCGGTTGGTTCCGGGTAGGTTTACGCTACAAACTCAACCCAACCTCGAGTTGGTCACACTTATCTTTTCTAAGTGTCATGTCCATCATGTTTCCAAAACACATTACAAGTTTTCAAGCAATTGGGTAGACCTAACTTAATAGGTAAATTCCCAATGGGTAGACCTAACTTAATAGGTAAATTCCCAAGCTTATGTTTTTATGTCTTTTAAGTTTACCCAACCCCAAACGCAATCCCATCGCTTACATATCGCAATAGCGCATAAAGGATAGAAAGAGGGAACTTGGCATAATCATGACATAAAGGTGTTGAAGCCACAAGTTCAACATGGTGGCATATGAAATGTACATATGTTCATATACTTGCATTAGGCCTCAAAAGCATGCATAAAACCAAACTTATCATATTGGTGATACATGGTGCTAAATGACATGTAGAAATGGCCACAAGTTCGCATTTAGCCTCACATGCAAGTTATCATAAGAGATATGATAACTTACATGTTGCCAAAATGCAACCTTTGGCATAAAGCTTGAAGCTTTATGTTCATAAACCCAAGATAAGCTTGCATAACATGATAGCATGAACAAAATGTTCAACCCAAACTTGCATAACATACTTGCATATCATAACATATCAAACTTGCATAACATAACATGATGAACTTGCATATCATAACATATCAAACTTGCATATAAACTTGCATATCATAACATGACATACTTGCATATAAACTTGCATATCATAACATGACATACTTGCATATAAACTTGCATATTACAACATGATAAACTTGCATATCATAGCATAGTAAACTTGCATCTAAACTTGCATATCATACATTTAACTTTAGAGTTTAAGTATGAAAGTAGAATAGGGCTTACAATGCTTATGCGGACTCAAATGAGTATAGCAAATATAAGAAAGCCCTTATGCAACCAAATAAACCCAAAATGCAAGCAAAACCCTTGAGCCAAAATGATCAAAACTCTTTCTTTATGATGCAAATATAGAAACTTGACATGAATGCAAGCTAATGATGATCATACAAGTTTAAAAACACTTGTATGCATGGAAAATCTCATAAAAATTTGTTTAGGAATTTTATGAAGAGAGTGGAGGCCATGAGAGGATTGATTTTGCCATAGTTTAGTTGCTAGAATGAATAATGATGATTTAGGGTAGGTTAGGGTCTTATTTATAGATTAGGCAAGTGTTTTAGGCCATAGGATTAAACCCTAGTTCCAATCTCAGCCCTCAAAACCGAATCTGGCCCCCAAGCTCAACACAATCTCTAAATGGTGCACCAGGCTAAACAGCCCGGCTGAGCCAAGTTGACAGCCCAGTCGACAGGGCTGTCGACTTGGTCTAACCAAGTCGACTCCCAAGTCGACAGGGCTGTCGACTTGGGTGTTATGGCGGGAATTTTCCCGCCTGGCCCAATAACCCCAATTTCCAAATTCAGATTTGAATTTGAAATCTGTTTTTACTTTGAAATTTTCAGAAAACTTCGTTGGGCCTTAATAGGGTCATACAGACTCCGATTTTCGAAAACTCGGACTCTATTTCGCGTATTTTTCCGAGACGAACGCAATGGCATAGCCCGTTTCCCTTGATTCAGATTTTAGAATTATCTGCCTCGATTTACGTTATTACAGGTTATTGAAAATACGGGTTGTTACATTCTCCCCTCCTTAAAGGATTTCGTCCCCGAAATCTTCAAGTTGGGAAGAACGTATCCTACCATCCAACATCCATCTACTCAAAGCATCATCCACGAGCAATCATTGTCCTTACAAGATTCTAAATGTTGTATGAACATATGCAAAGGTGTGTGTATATGTACTTATCTAATGCAAATATCATCAATGCAGATTATGTTAGTGAAATGAATCCATATGTATGCAATTCCTAACATAATGTATAACATCTATATGTGTGCACATCACATACATCCATATGCAACATCCACGTGATAACACAAAAAATTTCATCCATGAATAAGCATAAACACTCATGCATATGCAATATGAGGAGTGTGTGAGCCGATCTAGTGCCTAACGTGTATAATGCATCCACGAGTAACCACTTGCAAACACTTGCAACCACTTGCAACCATCAAGCATAACATGTTTCAAACACATGTTTCATCCAAAGGGTTTCTACCTAAGGTTCTCATGACAAGATTAACACGATAAACTAGATAAACATGGATAGCAAGGAGAAAGATATGCTAACAAAGAAAAGAGATTGAGAGTGTACCCTCAAAAAGGAATGGATAAAGCCCACGCATCTTCTCCTCGGTTTCCCAAGTTGCGTCTTCTTCGGCTTCACCCCATTGAACCTTCACCAACTTGAACTCTCGATTCCTTAGCTTCTTGGTCTCCGTCCCCAAGATACGAATCGGAGCTCTCCTCAAGGTAGCCTCTTTCTCCACTTCCACATCTTTCAAAACACTTGGCTCAACAACCTCCGCTAATTCATGTAAACACTTCCGGAGATGCGAGACATGAAAAACATCGTGTACTCCGGCAAGCTTCTCGGGCAACTTCACTCTATAAGCCATCTGCCCGATCCTCTCTATAATAGGGAATGGTCCAACAAACCTCGGTGCTAACTTCCCAACGGCTCCAAATCGGACCACATTCCGCAAAGGAGAAACCTTCACGAAAACCATATCCCCAACATCAAACTCCAAATCAGTTCTTCGCTTATCAGCATAGGATTTCTGTCGGTATTGGGCCGCTTTCATCCGCCTCCGAATCAACTCGATCTTCTCGGATGTATCTCTGATCATATCAGGCCCAAGTATAAGCTCATCTGTAGTCTCCCACCAACATGTAGGCGACTTGCACGGCCTCCCATATAAAGCTTCGAATGGTGCCATCCCTATGCTTGCCTGATAACTGTTATTATATGCAAACTCAACAAGAGGAAGATTGTCTTCCCAAGTACCACCAAAATCCAGAATACAAAGCCTCAACAGATCCTCGAGTACCTTATTCACCCTTTCGGTTTGACCGTCCGTCTGTGGGTGATAAGTAGTACTTAGATTCAACCTCGTGCCCATGGCTTCTTGCAAGCTATTCCAGAACTGACTTGTAAAGATTGGGTCACGGTCACTGGCTGTACTAGAAGGGACTCCATGTAGTCTCACAATCTCACGAAGATATACGGACGCTAGCCAAGATGCGGTCCTCTTGCTCTTCACCGGAATGAAATGAGCACTCTTCGTAAGTCTATCCACAATAACCCAAATGCTTGTATTCCCTTTCCTTGACCTTGGTAGCCCATCGATAAAATCCATGGAGATACTCTCCCACTTCCATAGTGGAACGTCTAGAGGATGCAATAGCCCACCGGGCTTCTTCGACTCGGCCTTAACTTGCTGGCAAATGATACATCTAGAGACAAACTCTGCCACATCCTTTTTCATCCCAGGCCAAAAGAAAATAAGCTTCATATCTTTATACATCTTATCTCCGCCTGGATGTATAGTCAACTTAGAGCGATGTGCTTCCTCAAGAACTTTTCCTACTAAATCTTCTACCATTGGAACACATAACCTTCCGTCTCTCCTCAGCCAACCCTTGTCATCAATAGAATATCGAGCGAGATGACTAGACGCCTCTCCTCGAATCAGCTTATCCATAATCTCAACTATCTGAGGGTCTTCTCTCTGCGAAGCCCCAACTTGATCAAGAAGGGTAGGTCTGAGTTCCAGAGATGCTAAAGAACCGGTCATCGACTCAATCGCCAAAGAGAAATCAAAGGTTGCCACATACTCTAAATTCTTCATCTCAACGAATAGAGGACTCAGAGTCAACCTTCTTCTACTCAATGCGTCTGCTACCACATTCCCCTTGCCAGGGGTATAGGCTATCTCAAAATCATAGGACGCCAAGAATTCCATCCATCTTTGTTGCCTCAGATTCAGATCCTTCTGAGAAAAGAGATATTTCAATGACTTGTGATCGGTATAAAGCTCAAATCTTTCTCCCAGAAGATAATGGCGCCAAGCCTTGAGTGCATATACTATTGCTGCCAACTCTAAGTCATGAGTGGGATAATTCTTCTCATGCACTTTGAGTTGTCTACCGCCAAAGCATATCACTCTTCCTTCTTGCATCAGAACAGCTCCTAACCCCGTGCCACATGCATCGGTGTATACTGTAAATAACTTCCCTCCATCGGGCAAAGCTAGAACAGGTGCTGATGTGAGAGCTCTCTTGAGCTTCTGAAAAGCAAGCTCGCATTCTATGCTCCAAGCAAAAACTAAATTCTTCTTCGTCAATTTAGTGAGAGGAGCGGAAATCTTCGTGAAGTCCTTGATGAACTTCCGGTAAAAACCTGCAAGACCTAGAAAACTTCTCACTTCGGTTGCATTCCTTGGAGTCTTCCAATCCTGAACTGCAACTACCTTAGCGGGATCCACCGCTAAGCCTTGCTTAGATACTATATGCCCAAGGAATCTAACTTCCCTTCTCCAAAAGTGACACTTGGAGAACTTGGCCTTCAACTGATGCGCTCTAAGCGTATCCATCACCTCCACGAGATGCCTTGCGTGCTCTTTCTCATCCTTAGAGAAGATCAGAATATCATCTACGAAGACCACGACAAACTTGTTCAAGAACTCCCTGAACACCCTACTCATCAAGTCCACGAAATATGCGGGTGCATTAGTCAAGCCGAACGGCATGACAAGCCATTCAAAGAATCCATCTGGAGTTCTGAACGCAGTCTTGTCTATACTATCTTCAGCTACCCTGAGCTGATGGAATCCAGTAGCAAGATCAAGCTGAGAGAAAACAGAAGCACCGACAAGCTGGTCAAAGAGATCATCAATCCTCGGTAACGGGTGTCTGTTCTTCTTAGTCAGCTTATTCAACTCTCGATAGTCAACACAAAGTCGGAGAGAACCATCTGCCTTGGTAGCAAATACCACAGGCGCTCCCCATTCAGATATACTTCGTCTAATGAAGTTCTTCTCAAGCAACTCCTTCACTTTCCTGCTTAGCTCCCGCCTTTCACGCGGAGCCATGTGCCGAACGGGCAAAGAAACCGGCTTTGCATTATCCACCAGATAAATGCGGAAATCAATCTCTCGCTTAGGGGGCAACCCCCTAACTTCATCGAAAACATCCGGATACTCTCGAACCACTCTTACAGACTGAAGGGTTTCCATTGACGAGTCGAGTGATTCAAGATAGCACAACATGACGGGACCTCTCGGATTACAAGAAATTTCTAGGGTGTTCCCGAGGCGAGTCACGAGCCTCACAACCCTATGCTCACAATCAAGGATGGCTCCATATCTGGACAACCAATCCATGCCCAATATCAATCCGTATCTCCTGAAACCAAGAACATAAGCACTGCACAAGAACTCTACACTCAGTATAGAGATCCTCAAATCCTCACATATCATAGACAAATGGGCGGAACCCCCAATAGGATTTGAGACACAGACGGGATCATCTACCAAGCTAGTACTAAGGTGCAAACTATCAACAAGATCAGATGAGATAAAGCTATGCGATGCACCAGAATCAAACAAGGTACGAACAGGAAAATCAGAAATATATACAAGGCTCTCAACAGAAATACTACCTCGATCGGGAACTGGAGCGGTATTGAGAGCATGAACTTGCCCTCCTGAAGGTCCAGCACGCTGAGTCTGACCCTGGCCTTGCCCTTGCTTCTTCGGGCAATCCTTACTGAAATGTCCAGTCTTACCGCAGAAAAAGCATTCACCATTCTTCCTTTTCCTCTTCTTACACTCCTTAATAAGATGCCCAACTGAACCGCAATAATGGCACTTCTCCTTGTTGTTCTTGCCCTTGTTGTTGTTCCCCTTGTTGCCTTGACTCTTGTTCTTGTTCTTGTTCTGATTGCCTTGACTGCTCTGACCACTTGGATTACCCTGATTTCCTTTTCCCTGGGAATCAGCCTTCTTGGCTTGAGTATCATTTTTCTTGACATCTCCCTGAAGTAACGCCATATCAACCAAGCTCTCAAACGTGGCTCCATGGGGAATATGTGACATAGCCAATCCCTGCAACGGCTCATTCAACCCTCTAGCAAAACGAAGAGCCTTCTTCTGAGGAGTATTCACCATATCCAAGCCAAAACGAGCTAACTGATTGAACTTGTTCACATATTCTTTGACAGACATATCTCCTTGCTTCAAAGTTATAAACCTTTCCATTTGCAGATTCTCCTCAGCAGAAGATATAAACTTAAGCATGAACCTTGCCCTGAGATCGGCCCAAGTCTCAACTGGCCTAGTACCATTGGTGACTTCCCACCAATAAGCGGCTTCATCCTTCATAAGCCAAACCGCCAACAAGATCTTCCTCTGATCGTCTAACCCAAAGATAGCAAATAAATCCTCGGTCTCTTTCAACCAATTTCTGGCCTCTACAAAAGTCTCAGTGCCTTGAAAGTTCTTGCCACCCATTGCTTTGAAATCCTTGCAAGTCTTTGCGAAGTCAGCTTGAGGATGCTGAGGGGGAGGAGGAACCTCAGCGACAGGAGGAGGAGGAACATTAGCGACAGGAGGGGGAATATTAACTACTGGAGGAGGAGGAGGAGGGACATCTGCGGGGCCGGCTTCGGTCGCCCTAGCCTCCAAAAGTCTCCTATACCAAACAGGTACGTGTACTCCCTCCGGAATAGCAAAGTTATCGGCCATACTGAAAAAGAAAAAAGACAGATTCAGAATGGAGAAAAACGAAGGGATTTTGCTAATGGCTTTTTGGGGAATAGCTTTTAAACTAAACTAGACTTTTCTTTGGAAAATACTTTATACTTGGTTTTGAAAATAGTTTTCCAAAAGTTTTAAAAACCTTTTTGTTCCTTCTCGTAAACCATATGCTCTGATACCAAATGTAACACCCCACCTCCGCCAGGGTGTCTCTTGCAAGCACTCTGACTTTGGAGGGGCGTTTGAATCAGGTAAACATGCATAATGATATATCAAGGCAGAACAAGAACATATGTATATATGTAAACAGAGTAAATAACATAGATAAAACAGCGGAAGATTTTAAACCATTTCAAAACAAGTCTGGTACAACATAATATCAACTTTCCAAATAAACAAGTCTACATAAAACAACATCATCTGAAAACTGAAATACATAAGTGCTATCCCCAAAATAAATAATAACCATAGCTAGCTTCATGTCAAGACTGTACATGAGCTAATCCCACAAGCAAGCGATCAGAAATCCAGCTAAGCTCCAATACTCCCTCCCTGAGAACCTGGGGGGGGGAACGGAAGAAAAGAGGCGAAAGAAAACAGGTCAGTCAAAAAGACTGAGTAAGCCCTACTACAATCAATGTAAACTGGTAAAGTTAACTGGCATGAGCAGCAGGGATGAACATAAGGATAACAACATACTAGCATGATGATTAACTAACAAGGTAGATAAAGGTGTCATCGCATAATCAGGATTAAGGTTTTGCACCACAGGTGTACTAGCAAACTAACATGACTGGAATAAACAAGTATTGATCCCTTGGCCCAAGCTTAGGCCCAATAACATGAAGTGACCCTCATACGAGGTCCAATAACATGAAGTGACCCTAATACGCGGTCCAACCAAACGGTCTAGTCAATCGGCTCCCTAAGCCTAACTCGTCACGTGTTGGTGTCAATACGGCCCAAACATAATTGTAGTCGAACTGTGCCGGGTCCACCCTTCGGGTGTATCAAGCCCTAGGGTGCCAACCCCTGGACACCATAAACATGAGTGCACAGTCTCGATCTACTAGTACCCGTGCATGTTTTCTCCGGCTACGGACTATGTGCACGACCAGAGTCCGCCCAGAACTACACCGGCGTACCACCCTGCCGTCGTTTTTGGTCGCTTACCTCCAGCCCAGTAATCGTGCCCCCACCCTAGCCTAGTCCCTAGGGTCATGATGATACAAACTAGGGATTACTGCTGGAGTGGACCCCCCATTGCTAGGATTTCTCTAGTGGGTTAAGTACGATTTAACCCCTTTACTAATCATGGATTAACTTGGTTAAGTGTAACGATGAGTTCACGACTTAACCCCGATTAATCTACCAAGCCCAAATTGGTTAAGTATTAAATGGACCATGACTTAACCCTAATCATGAGGCATTAATTAATTAATGCGCCTTAACCTCTCACATTAGACTTTGTTGTGGTTACTAGTTAAGCCGGGCGGGTCCGGGTAGCTTTACACCACAACTTGGTCTAACCTCGGGTCCAAGGTACAACATGGCCAACTTCTCACATTGGGTCCTATTGTTTGTAGCAACTAGTTAAGCCGGTTGGTTCCGGGTAGGTTTACGCTACAAACTCAACCCAACCTCGAGTTGGTCACACTTATCTTTTCTAAGTGTCATGTCCATCATGTTTCCAAAACACATTACAAGTTTTCAAGCAATTGGGTAGACCTAACTTAATAGGTAAATTCCCAAGCTTATGTTTTTATGTCTTTTAAGTTTACCCAACCCCAAACGCAATCCCATCGCTTACATATCGCAATAGCGCATAAAGGATAGAAAGAGGGAACTTGGCATAATCATGACATAAAGGTGTTGAAGCCACAAGTTCAACATGGTGGCATATGAAATGTACATATGTTCATATACTTGCATATGCATAAAACCAAACTTATCATATTGGTGATACATGGTGCTAAATGACATGTAGAAATGGCCACAAGTTCGCATTTAGCCTCACATGCAAGTTATCATAAGAGATATGATAACTTACATGTTGCCAAAATGCAACCTTTGGCATAAAGCTTGAAGCTTTATGTTCATAAACCCAAGATAAGCTTGCATAACATGATAGCATGAACAAAATGTTCAACCCAAACTTGCATAACATACTTGCATATCATAACATATCAAATTTGCATAACATAACATGATGAACTTGCATATCATAACATATCAAACTTGCTTATAAACTTGCATATCATAACATGACATACTTGCATATAAACTTGCATATCATAACATGACATACTTGCATATAAACTTGCATATTACAACATGATAAACTTGCATATCATAGCATAGTAAACTTGCATCTAAACTTGCATATCATACATTTAACTTTAGAGTTTAAGTAT
The DNA here is from genome assembly GCA_030737875.1 of Allium sativum. Taxonomy (NCBI): domain Eukaryota; kingdom Viridiplantae; phylum Streptophyta; class Magnoliopsida; order Asparagales; family Amaryllidaceae; genus Allium; species Allium sativum. Next base: position 722,818,839 of record CM060919.1, read on the forward strand.
GAAAGTAGAATAGGGCTTACAATGCTTATGCGGACTCAAATGAGTATAGCAAATATAAGAAAGCCCTTATGCAACCAAATAAACCCAAAATGCAAGCAAAACCCTTGAGCCAAAATGATCAAAACTCTTTCTTTATGATGCAAATATAGAAACTTGACTTGAATGCAAGCTAATGATGATCATACAAGTTTAAAAACACTTGTATGCATGGAAAATCTCATAAAAATTTGTTTAGGAATTTTATGAAGAGAGTGGAGGCCATGAGAGGATTGATTTTGCCATAGTTTAGTTGCTAGAATGAATAATGATGATTTAGGGTAGGTTAGGGTCTTATTTATAGATTAGGCAAGTGTTTTAGGCCATAGGATTAAACCCTAGTTCCAATCTCAGCCCTCAAAACCGAATCTGGCCCCCAAGCTCAACACAATCTCTAAATGGTGCACCAGGCTAAACAGCCCGGCTGAGCCAAGTCGACAGCCCAGTCGACAGGGCCGTCGACTTGGTCTAACCAAGTCGACTCCCAAGTCGACAGGGCTGTCGACTTGGGTGTTCTGGCGGGAATTTTCCCGCCTGGCCCAATAACCCCAATTTCCATATTCAGATTTGAATTTGAAATCTGTTTTTACTTTGAAATTTTCAGAAAACTTCGTTGGGCCTTAATCGGGTCATACGGACTCCGATTTTCGAAAACTCGGACTCTATTTTGCGTATTTTTTCGAGACGAACGCAATGGCATAGCCCGTTTCCCTTGATTCAGTTTTTAGAATTAAATTCTGCCTCGATTTACGTTATTACAGGTTATTGAAAATACGGGTTGTTACAGTATAATGAAGGACAACTGGTAATAAGTGTCATTATTTATGTGGATTTAAAATATAAATTATAAATTGGTTTGTATGGTAATTATTGAGGGTTGAAATTAACTTTGGATTGGACTTAATTAAGTCAATAAATTTTGAATTAAACTTTAAATATTGAAATTGTATTAATGCACGGTGGAAACTTGAATAAATTGTTAAGTGATTAATTTTAATTTATATTGATAATTATAACATGTATTAGTTGAAAATAATTTTATGATCTTGTTTACATTGGTTAACATTGAAGGTTGAAATTTAATATTAATATAATTAATGAAATTGACTGGTGTAATTAATAATTGAAATAAAATTTGAATTTGTAAATAATGAATTTTGAGTTCATAGTAAACAATTTGTTGACTTGTAAATTAATATGAATTTTAATTTCGATTTGAATATAATTTATAAACCTTTGAATTTAATTTAAAGGTGGATAAATGAAAAATGAATATTTTAATATATTAATGAACTAGTTAAAATTGTTATTTTGCAAATGATCTCGGAATTCGATGAAATTAATTTTATTGGATCTGGAAATATAAATTATTGTAAAATATTAAATTTCGTAGCCAACAGGGTAATCGTTTGATCGTAAGAATTTAAATCATGTAGAAATTTGTGTGTATAATTTAATTAAATAATTGATTTTTAGAAGAAATTGCTAGAGGCTTTGGAATTGGGCTTTGAAACCTATTCCATTGCGTTCAGAAGGCGTCAAAATCTATTGTTAGGCTGTAAGAAAGTCTGATTTGGACTCATGTCTGTTTTTGGCTTAAATACACGCATATCGAGACATTTAATATTAAAATAATATTTTTGGAACCCTAATTTCAGAGCCGCCATCTAAATTTGAATGGCCACGAGATTTCGGTTCTTCTTGGTTTAAAATATTTCAATCCGTTCAACAAAATTTGATAATTCCAAAACAGAAAACATAGATCTTGATCTCCTCTTCAAATCCATATGTATAATCATACTTGTTTCGAGCTAGATTCGCCAGAATCTGCGTACGAAGCCAGCACGGGTTTTTGTCGACTGTGGACGGAGGTGACCACCTAATGGGGTGGAATTCGAGGCGCAAGTAGAGCAACTAATGGCGCATCTCATAGGGTAGTTAGATCATGGAACGGTCTCGGTTTGAGTTATGCGTGAATTAGGGATTGAAGTAGTTTTTGGGTTCGCGACTTTTTTTCTCCTGAAGCCGATTGATCGCGTTAAGAAGAACAGGCAGGATTCAGAGAAGCTGACGTGGCATTAGATTGTGGTGATATTTTTATATATTTATTTTATAATAATTTAAATTCCAAATTTTAAAACGATTATAACTTTCTGCAACGAGGTCGGTTTTGGACGAAATAAATTGCGTTGGAATCGTATCGACGAGCTCTTTGTGATGGCACTGATTTGGACAGATTCTAAAACTGTTGATTTTTGAGCTAAATTTTGGATTCTAACCTCGTCTGAAATTAAGGTGAGTGAATTTCTCGCTCACAATTAACTGAATTATTTTCATATTTATTAAATTAAATTATGAAATAAATTTGATTGTCTGGTTGTGATTGATTGTTGATGGTTGCTTGAATTGACATACAAGTTAACTACAGTGTTAATTTACAATCGACATTAAATTATTTATTCAAAATTAAATTGGTAGTCTGAAACCCCGACATTTATTAACTAGTGAAACGACATAATATTGACCGTTTTGATGAAATGGTTGTGATGTGTTCCTTGTACTGATTACTGCATGGATATCGTTAATGTAAATTGTCCCCGTTATTCAGTTTATGATGTGTATGTTTATTTGTGCTAATTAATCCAAATTTGAAGAAGAACAATTATGGTTTATAAATTAGTTAACTGTATGTATACCTATATTTTTAAAATAAATTATGTTTTATCATTTATTATTAAAAAGAATTTTTTTCAGTAAAACATTTAATATATGTATATATAGTGATTTAAATTATTTTATTATACTCTAATTATTTTAATATATATTTTCATAAAAAGGTTTTATTTATAATCATTTTTTTCAAGTTATTTAAATGTTTGTAATATTTATTAAATTGGATTTTTTCTCGATTTAAACCATCAATTCAGATTGAGATTTGAAATAAAAATATATTCTCCTTTGGATAAAAATCGATGTTTAAATAATCATGATATTTATATTAAATTTCAGTCTAACTTGAATATGAATTTTGGAGGAAGATTAAAATGGGAAATTCGTAATGATCCATAACTATTGTTTAAAAATGCGTTTATTATCTGGGAAGACCGGGATCGAATATATGTTCGAAAACCATTCCATGTAATCATACGACGTGATATAGAAATTAAAGACGTGGAAATGTCAAATCTCTATTGAAATCAATGACATGTTGTAAATTGACAATGTGGCATACTCAAGTTATGAAATGAGCAAGCGATGATCAAGGCTTGGTTTATTGAAGCATAGCTTTGTGTATATCGTGACCATGACGAACCTCACACCTCGGATTGATGGTAATCTGGCGGTTAGGTTGTATACATATCTCTATTGAAAATCGAAAGCTTCGGTGGTAGATCTACTTTGAAACCTAGGGAAAATAAGGGTATGTTCGGTGTCCGTGTCTGGATTTTAATCGGTTATTTACCTGGTGTTTGGTGTCCGTGTCTGGATTAAAATCATGAGATTCACCTTGATCGTGTTCCCGATTGATCTTTCATGTCAGGAACCATCATATTGGAACCCAACAACTGATATGAGCCTTTCCTTTTGTTTGTAAACTATGTATGTAGGCATAACCACTATGCTTGCTAAGATTAATATATTTATTGGCGAAACGGTTTTCAACATTATGCAATAATAATAGTATTGAAAGAGGATTTTCACGTATGAAGCATGTTTGGTTATCAAAAGACAAAACTCGCCCCTTCGGTGTGCGCTTGCATTGTGTGATGTGGGACGATCTTATGATAGCTTCATTTTGCCAAAATCATTCACAAATTTTCCATAAACTTCTTTAGATTATTGCACCCATAACACTCATGTTACTTCATATTTTAATGAGACGACCCGAATTCCCGTTCTCACGGAAACAAGGTTATCTTTGGAATATAACACAGAAACATATAATAGCAGAACAGAATTAAATAAATACACCAGAATGAACAACAAAATATACTGGATAAAAGTAATCATCAGAGTTACACAGTATACAGGATCTTACTTAGTACAAATACAGTTCAGCTATACATAAATGTCTACAGCGGAAATAAACAAAATATGTACAATAGGAGCTGAACAGCATAAAAGGAAATAAATGATAGAATCCATCTTCAGCTCCAGCTATCCAGAAAGAACCAGCTAAACCTGAATACAAGGCTGCCCGTGGAAAAAGGGGCACCCGAGTTTGAGAGTGAAACAAACTACGAGTCAGTCATGGGACTGGTATGAGAAATCCACTCAACACATATATATAATTGGCTAATCACAGGACCACGCCACTTTCGTTGAACGGGTTTACTCCATTGGATTGCCAGTGCTTTAAAACAAATCTTTCTTTTAAACATCGATATGCTTTTTATAAAAATGAAGCCATTATAAGACTCAGTTCCCATCACACAATGCAACGCAAACCGGAGGATAGAGTTTTACCTTATAATGGCCAAAATATGATTGATACGAATAAAACAAAGGCATTTGATATTATTGCTAGTGTTTATATGCTTTGAAAACAATTTCAAATCATAACTATCAATCATAGACGGCATGGGTACCATATATCATGTCGCCATATATATATATACAATCAAAACCGCACGATCACGTATTTGGAAATTGGATTTCCGTCATGAACCAAGGCAAAAGATAGTCCTTACCGAATTCGAGACTGCCTAGCCCGAGTCTCAGGATCAGAGCTCGAGTGACCCTTGGATCGTCAGGGCCGGTCCACCGATGTGGATTAAAATGCCTGAACCATGCGTTTCCCCGCCCTTTGGGGCGTAAACGAGCCAACGAATGACTCCATCGGACCCGGATCATCCGATCAAACCGAGGCGCCTCGCAACAGCAACAACCACATAGGTGAAAAGTATATAAATGTCAGGGCTGGTAGGTCACTGACACCACCCTAGCTAGGAAGAAACGCAGGCCCTCCCTGATGTCCTCTCCAGTTTTAGGTTCATACCGGGGTGTGAGGCTCGCGAATTCACGTTATACACAAAGCTACGTCACACAGGCGGTGCTTTGATCATCACCACAAGACTTTGCTTTTCAACAGAAGTCCTGATCACTGCATCTTAGCATGCCACACAGGCAATTCACCCCGTGCAACTGATGGCTATCAATCACACAGAACAAATTCCAATGTCGGACACACAGTCCATTTACAAGTCCGTTCTGGGTCTGAACGAAACCGGAGGCACTAAATACCTCGCAAACCCTTTGATCAACACGTACGTCTGAACGATCACCACTCATTATCCATATTTCGGGATGCCTCCCAATCAGGACCTCGGTTACCATCCAAACGAGGTGAAGATCTCCGGTCTTCGACCATCGTCTTCATCTTCGAATTTCAATCGTCGGTCGATTATTCGAAATGAGAATTAACTCGGCCTTTTCAAATAATTCACGTATATTTAGAATTTCAAATCGATTTATTTCAATGGTTAAATTATTCGACAACACCAATTGTGTTCTTTAATATAGTTTTCACACCAAACACATTTAACCATCAAATACAACATAAATCGAGCAAATTCAGTTTATTTCCATTCCATATCGCTTATGATATTTTATAACTATTTATCGCTATTTTTATTTATTTTAAAATAGCCATTTTATTCAAAACGACGCTTCGGGCCATAAGGCGGCCGTGGCGCTGTTTTTCTTCAGATTTGATTTACACATATCTGAAAATCTAACCGTTGGATCTTCACAAAATTTACATCATTAGAAAGGTCTTTTCAAAACGAACCCAACGGTTCCAGTTTCGGGAAAATCCGACGGTCGGATCTCCCGGTACAATCGTTTGAAATTTCGATTTCAAAATACGAACTGCAGCGTCGTTATTCGATTAAATATAATTCTATTTATATTTATATATAAATATAATCGATTCTGGCGCTGTTTTTCTTCAAATTTGAATTAAACATTCCAGACAATCCAACCGTTGGATTTTTACAAGGTTGGTGCCGTTGGAAAGATTATTCCAAGGCGAACCCGACGGTTGAGATTTCGGGAAAATCCAATGGTCGGATTTCCCGTACTAGTCGTTTGAAATCACGGTTTCAAAATACGAACTGCTCGGCTTCGTTTCGTTTTAATTTTATTTATATTTATATATTTATATAAATATAGTTCATTCAATGATTTCTATATCGTTTTCATCTCAAAAAAATTTCTAACACCTTAAATTTTGGAAAAATTTCGCCATAACCTCCCCTGCACCGGGAGCATCGGGAAATCGCAAATAGCGTCCCGGTCCTTCTAATCTCAAAAAGAAAAAGAAAAAGCCAAGCGGCTAGCCAACAGGCTCAAAATCATCACCCAAACAAATCAGTAAATGTGTACCTATTTGTCGGGCACAAAATTTTATTCCTCTTCTCTAGCCCCTTTGCTATAACCTGTTCAATGAATATTGCATGTACATATATATACAGTTCATATCATTTTTCAATTTCTATTCGACTTCATATTTGATTTCTATTTGGTTTAAAAACTCCATTCATTCTAATGTTACATAAATAGGTGCAAATCATTTCATTAGCTAATTAATGAATATTTCAACTCATATATGTTTATTTTGAACAAGTGGCTATTTTTAACACTTCACATTTCAACGATTTATGCATACAATAAAAATGTGATTTTTATTGTAAAACAATTCATTTCAAAACACTATTTTTCTATATAGTTCATATAGTCGATAAAAGGTGATTTTTATTATCAAACGATTTATTTCAAAATATGAATACCATTCAACACATGAATTTCTAAACAACGAATGAATATCAATTCAACACATGAATGTTTTCTATAGTTTCTATATATAGATAAAAATGTGATTTTTATTATCGAACAATTTATTTCAAAATATGAATACCATTCAACACATGAATTTCTAAACAACGAATGAATATCAATTCAACACATGAATGTTTTCAATAGTTTTTATATATAGAAAAAAAATGTGATTTTTATTATCGAACAATTTATTTCAAAATATGAATACCATTCAACACATGAATTTATAAACAACGAATGAATATCAATTCAACACATGAATGTTTTCTATAGTTTCTATATATAGATAAAAATGTGATTTTTATTATCGAACAATTTATTTCAAAATATGAATACCATTCAACACATGAATTTCTAAACAACGAATGAATATCAATTCAACACATGAATGTTTTCAATACAATGAATAAATATAGTTTAAGCATATGAAAATAATTCAAACACACAAATATTATTAAAAATTTCGGCAGCATAACGGCAGGGTAGTTACACCGGCACCGTCCCTAGTACGGCTCCTCGCTCTACCTTAAAACCTCGCGGTTTTTGACAATGGGGATCATGCATCTAGTTCGCACGCAGGCGGCATGTATATATTTATTTCATTTCCACAAACTAATCCTATGTGGTTTCAACCAAATATTTCACAACCACAAATGTGTATTTTTCAACCTCAATCAACCAATATCAATCACAAACAACCCCAAACAATCATTCAATTTTCACAACAATTTCAACCAATAAATATCGTCCATGGTTTGTGGACGAGGGGCGTATATATATATATATATATAGATATTTATATATAGCTATTCACTTTCATTTCACACACATATATATAATATTTTTAAATCAGAAATCTCACCAATAGCTATCCAACTTCAAGACTCTTCTTTGTATAAAATCTTCGCCTTTTGTCGCTTTCGCCCGTATTCTCTACACATGCAAAAATCGAATTTTTACGATGCTATTCAATATATATATATCTGATTTTTACTTCGGCTTTCGATATATAAAAATATGATTTTTACTTCGGCTTTCGATATATAAAAATATGATTTTTACTTCGGCTTTCGATATATAAAAATATGATTTTTACTTTTAAATTCCTAATCTCCTTCTAGTTTATAAATCATTTTAAAATCAGTTTTTATATTCCTTTTTAAAAATCAGGTTTTAAAATTCTTTCTTTACAAAAATCAGTTTAAAAATTCCTTTATAAAAATCTGTTTTTACTTTCTTAAAAAAAACAGTTTCATGCTTTTAAAAATTTCAATTTTAAACTACTTTTAAAAATTCAGTTTTAACTTAAAAAAAATTCAGTTTTTATCTTTTAAAAATCTCAGTTTTAAACTTTTAACAAAATCGGTTTTAACTTTAAAAACAAAACAGTTTTTACTTTAAAAACAAAACAGTTTTTACTCTTTTTAAAAAACCAGTTTTTACTTTTTTTTAAAAATAAAAAACCCAGTTTTATAACTTCTTAAATTTCAGTTTTTATTCTTTGTTTAAAAAAAATCGAAATTTTTAGAAAAAAAATAAAAATATAAATGAAATAAAATAAATAACGTACCTGCGAAGGGGGGGGCTTGGTCTTCGTCGATCGTCGGAGGTTTCGAGGGGCGGCGCTAGGGTTCCGATTGGGGGTCGCGATGCTACTGGAGGCTCCTGGCTTCGAACGCGATGGCTTCGATCGAATGGGGGAAGCGACTACGTCGCGAGGGGGAGGAGCGACTACGTCGCGAGGTGGGGGTTCGACAGCTCTTGGCGGTGGCGTCGATCTCCAGGGGCGTCGAGACGAGGGGGGGCCAGGTCGATTGATTTAGGTTTTTTTTCTTTTTTTTTTTTCTCTGATAACTGAATCGGGGGGGACCAATGAAGATAAAGGGGGGAAGAGAAAATTATATTTTTTTTTTATTTTATTTTATTTAATTATTTATATTTTGCAAAAAGGTTGACTTTTACATACGACCTCGAAACGAGGCCCACCGCCTGTCGTCCATAGCGTTTTACCCCCATTCCGAACACAATGGGATATGTATCGCAAGCCGATTCGATTGTTACAATCAGTTTCCTTTTGAATTTTCATTTAAATCTCTATATTGAATTTTAAACGCACATTTCAAATTACCGGGGTCACATACTAACTAGAAAAATTCCAAAAAAATATTTTCTAGCTTCGTATTGACGATACGGTCCTAACAAAACTAGTTTCGTCGAATTCTGAGACCGTTTGAAAAATGGCCAATTTCCAGTCGATTAAATTCAACAGAAACTGGTCAAACGCGTTTTCCTTTGCCACGCTCACATATTGATTCGAAAAATTATGAAATTTGAAACCTAGCAATAACCTGACACTGCGGATCTAACAAAAGTGGTTTCGTCGAAATCCGAGGTCGTTTGCAAAATGTCCATTTTTAAGGGCCTGAATTCCATAGCGACTATTCAGAATTTTCAACTGGACATATCTTTTGATTCTCGCTATCAAATTTCGATTGGTCGGATTCGTTAGAAAGATATCATCAATTAGATTCTATTATTTTTGGTTTCACTAAGATCCGGATTGTTTTGCACCCGGTATATTCAATTGAAGTTTGAAATCGAATTATCGAACTACCGCGCCATTTTCAATTCTATATATAATTATAATTAATTATATTCGTTTTCAAATGTCGATTCAAACTCAGTTTTCATCGCCATTATTTAAAATATTTATTTTAAATATTTAAAATCCATTATTTTAGCCAATTTAAAAATTTTAAATTGGTTCAGATTTTCTGGGTCGTTACAATCTCCCCCACTTAAAACTTTTCGTCCCCGGAAAGGAATAAAGTCGAAAGTGGTTTGATAAATCTACAATCACACAATACCGCAACCAATTTGTTTCTAATATTCAGAGTATCGAATAAACAATGCACATCCATGGGAAGAAAATAGCAACAGAATAGAGAATTAAATGGTAATGCAAAGTAGGGTAAATGTACCTTGCACCGGAGTCATTCAGAGATATCTACTCGGCATCTAGGATAAGCTTTCTGAATGCTCTCCTCAGTTTCCCAAGTACAATCTCGCGGATCTCCACTCCATTGCACTTTGACTAAGTGAACCTTCTTGTTTCTCAGCTCTTTGGTTTCTTTGCCGATAATCTTTAGCGGCTCTCGCCTCACAGCTAATTCTGGAGTAATTTCAATATCCTGCTGAGCTGCTTCTTCCACGATCAAGTCTGGATCATGAACGTGCTTTCGAAGTTGAGATATATGAAATACATCATGCACTCCAGGCAACCAGTCAGGCAGTTTGACCCTATAAGCGAGAGTTCCAATCCGTTCCAGAATAGGAAACGGACCAATAAATTTAGGCGCTAACTTTCCAGTTTTATAGAACCTGATAACTCCTCTCATCGGCGATACTTTCAAATATACATAGTCGCCAACTTCAAAGGATATATCTCTTCTTCTTCTATCGGCATAGCTCTTTTGTCGGCTTTGAGCGGCGAGTAATCGCTTCTTAATAAAATCGACTTTGTCAGCAGCTTCGCGAATCATATCAGGACCCAACACAAGTCTATTTCCTGGCTCGACCCAACAAGCAGGAGATCGGCACGGTCTACCATACAATGCTTCGAATGGCGACATTGTCAGACTCGCCTGGTAGCTGTTGTTATAAGAGAATTCAGCCAAATGCAGATGGTCTTCCCATGATCCACCGAAATCTATAACACAAGCCCGCAAGAGATTTTCTAAAATGCGATTCACCCTCTCAGTCTGACCGTCTGTCTGAGGATGATAAGCGGTGCTCAAGTTTAACTTCGTTCCAAGCTCGACTTGAAATGCTTCCCAGAATTTACTAGTGAATATTGTATCTCTATCACTGACTATACTGAGCGGCACTCCATGTAGTCTAACTATTTCCCTGAAGTAAATATGTGCCAGACTCTGAGCAGTTCTATTTGATTTGACAGGTATAAAATGGGCGGTCTTCGTGAAGCGATCTACGATCACCCAAATACTGTCATTTCCCTTTCTGGTTCTGGGCAAACCATCAATGAAATCCATAGAAATATGTTCCCACTTCCAGCCAGGAACTTCTAGCGGTTGTAATAATCCAGCCAATTTTTGTTGGTCGCTTTTAACCAGCTGGCAAGTAGGGCATCGACTAACGTATATTGAAACATCTCTTTTCATAGCCTTCCACCAGAATGTTCTTTTGAGATCGTTATACATTTTGGCCACGCCAGGATGGATACTTAGCTTGGACTTGTGACACTCGTCTAACACTTCCCTTTTGAGTTCGGGGATGTCAGGAACACAAATCCTTCCTTTCAATCTCAGGGTCTCGTCATTATCTATTTGAAAACACGAGGGTTCACCTTTCCGAATCCTTTTAATCATATCCTTAATAAAGTTATCCTCCTTCTGAAGAATAGAATTTTGTCAATCAAGGAAGTCGTGATAATAAAGCTGGCAATCATTACATTCTTTCGGCTCAGAGCATCGGCCACGACATTGGCTTTCCCTGGAGTATATATAATTTCAAAGTCATATGCTGCAAGAAACTCCAGCCAACGTTGCTGCCTCAAATTCAAGTCCTTCTGAGTGAACAGATACTTTAACGACTGGTGATCTGTAAACAGTTCAAATCTCTCACCCAGAAGATAATGTCTCCAGATTTTCAAAGAGAATATGATAGCCAATAACTCAAGATCATGAGTTACGTAGTTCTTCTCGTGTGGCTTCAGTTGACGGCTAGCATAAGCAATTACTTGGCCTCTTTGCATTAACACTGCGCCAAGGCCTTCTCTAGAAGCATCAGTCCACACTTTTAAATCTTGGTTGCCATCGATGATGGTTAACACTGGAGCTGTTGTTAACCTCAACTTTAGCTCTTCGAAAGCCTCCTCACTTTCTTGAGTCCATTTGAATTTAGAATGCTTCTTTGTAAGCTTTGTTAAGTGACCAGATATCTTCGAAAAGTCTTTAACGAACTTCCGGTAATAGCTAGCCAATCCGAGAACACTGCGGACTTCAGTGGGAGTACTGGGCTGTTTCCAATTTTGAATAGCTGTGATTTTGCTTGGATCCACAGCGATTCCATCTTTCGATACGACATGGCCCAGAAATTTCACTTCATCTTGCCAGAATATACATTTGGAAAACTTGGCTTTCAATACATTCCTTCTGAGAATTTCTAACACTTGTTCCAAATGCTTTTCATGCTCGGCCTTTGATTTAGAGAAGATTAGAATATCATCAATAAAGACCAGAACAAATTTATTCAAAACCCCTCTGAACACTCTGTTCATCAGATCGACGAAGTAAGCTGGAGCGTTACATAAGCCGAACGGCATTACTAACCACTCGTAGAATAAGTCGGGGCCTCTGAACGCTGTCATTGGAACACACTCTTCGGCAATTCGAAGTTGATGGAAGCCTGTAGCTAGGTCCATTCGTGAAAATACTTGTGCTCCATTTAATCGATCCAACAAATCATCAATCCGCGGCAATGGATATTTGTTCTTTATGGTCTGCTTGTTTAGATCACGATAATCCACACATAAACGTAGAGTACCGTCAGATTTTGGGACAAACACCACTGCTGCACCCCAATCAGAGAAACTAGGCCTGATCAGACCTTTCCATACTAGTTGTCTTGTTTGATTGTCTAATTCCTCCTTCTCTTTCAAGGACATTCTTCGAATAGCGTGAACTACCGGCCTTGCATTCGGAATTAAAGCAATTTTGAAATCTATTTCCCTTTGCGGAGGTAAGCGAACAACTTCCTCGAACACATCCGCATAGTTCTTGACGACAGGAATATCTTTGATGAGGTCAGGAATATTCTCTGTGATTTCAGGGACATTTTCAATTTGGGCTGGAGAAACATTCAAAGCTGCCCAGAAGTCTTTTCTATTAGCATTCTGACCTTCACAGGGAATGGTTATATAATCACCTGATTTAATCTTCGCCTTTACGACTCTGTCGGCGCATTTAACTTCAGCTTCATATTTAGTCAACCAGTCTAACCCCAAGATAAGATCAAACTCTTTGAAATTCATGACGACCGCGATGGTAGGAAACCGATAACGAGAGAAAGAAACCGGCACTCCACAAATCCAACTGAGATCAATGGAACCCCCAACCGGATTCTGGACAGTCATTGGTTCCTTAAGCTTTTTCAAATTCAATTCCAGTTTCTTAGCTGCATCCTTTGCAATGAAGCTTCGTGACGCGCCTGTGTCAAACAGTACTTTAACTGGGATGTCTTTGACAGTTAGCGTGCCTTCTAAAACATCTGGCCTTTCCTGAATAGCTGAGGGCTCGGAAGTTTCTGCTACTTCATTTACCTGAGCTTCTTTGGTCTTTCTTAACAGCCAGCAATCTCGCTTTATATGACCGGCCTGATGGCAGAGATTGCATTTTCTATTCGCTTGAAATCCTTTCTTGGGTGGGAACTTATTCTTTCTTTGTTGGTTCCAAGATTTGCAACTTATCGCCAAATGCCCTTTTCTATTGCAGCTTGAGCACGTGGCGGTCATTATTCGTTCGTTCCCAGATTCATCCCTTTTTCTCTTGGCACTGGGCTTCTTATTGATCTCCGACCTTGTACTAGCTTCAGGAACATCAGTTTCTGACTCTGTTTTGTCACTAGAATAGACTTCTTCTTCGTCGCGCAACATTCCTTTCTTATGGAGATCTTCATACTGATAAGCCATGTATATCATTTCAGAAAAAGGAAGCTTCACATGCCCCAATACTTTATTCTGGTATTTCCTTTGAAGCCCGTGAATAAATCTCATATTCTTCCTCTTCGGATTTTGAATTAGATGAGGAGCAAAGTGAGAAAGTTCATTGAATTTCTTATGATATTCGGGAATGGTCATATCTCCTTGTATCAGATAAGAAAATTCATCGCATAGCCGTTCGGTCGCTTCGGGAGGGGTAAATCTTTCTAAGAAAATCACTTTGAATCTGTCCCAGGTGATATCACCTTCTGGATTATTTTTAATAATTGAATCCCACCAAAACAAAGCTTCTTCTTTGAGTGCCCAAGACGCTAGTAATCTTTTCTGATCGTCTCTCAGCTTTAAACCCTCAAATATTTTCTCTGCAGAACGAATCCAAGCTTGTGTTTCCATAATGGACTCCTTGCCTAAGAATGGCGATCCACCAAGATTTCGAAATCTCTTGAATAGAACTTCTATATTGGATTCTGGCTGTGGGAGCACAACTGGCTCATTAGCTGGTCGAGCCATACGATTACTTCTCCTGTTCCTGTCACTCATTTTCTAGTACCTCTGCAAATAGCAGATCAAGTGTCAGGACAACAGAAAAGGTATTTTAAATATAGAAACACATACTTTAATGTAAATGTGTCTATCGAGGTGTTATTTCATTCTGCTTTACTCATACTAGGATATTACTGATCCTATCTGTATTGAGTTACCCGTCCTAGAACACTACTGGTTCTATTTTTGACGAGTTCGTTCAAATGTTATATTCCAGAACTAAGCTTAACCAAAGCTCTGATACCACGTTGAGACGACCCGAATTCCCATTCTCACGGAAACAAGGTTATCTTTGGAATATAACACAGAAACATATAATAGCAGAACAGAATTAAATAAATACACCAGAATGAACAACAAAATATACTGGATAAAAGTAATCATCAGAGTTACACAGTATACAGGATCTTACTTAGTACAAATACAGTTCAGCTATACATAAATGTCTACAGCGGAAATAAACAAAATATGTACAATAGGAGCTGAACAGCATAAAAGGAAATAAATGATAGAATCCATCTTCAGCTCCAGCTATCCAGAAAGAACCAGCTAAACCTGAATATAAGGCTGCCCGTGGAAAAAGGGGCACCCGAGTTTGAGAGTGAAACAAACTACGAGTCAGTCATGAGACTGGTATGAGAAATCCACTCAACACATATATATAATTGGCTAATCACAGGACCACGCCACTTTCGTTGAACGGGTTTACTCCATTGGATTGCCAGTGCTTTAAAACAAATCTTTCTTTTAAACATCGATATGCTTTTTTATAAAAATGAAGCCATTATAAGACTCAGTTCCCATCACACAATGCAACGCAAACCGAAGGATAGAGTTTTACCTTATAATGGCCAAAATATGATTGATACGAATAAAACAAAGGCATTTGATATTATTGCTAGTGTTTATATGCTTTGAAAACAATTTCAAATCATAACTATCAATCATAGACGGCATGGGTACCATATATCATGTCGCCATATATATATATACAATCAAAACCGCACGATCACGTATTTGGAAATTGGATTTCCGTCATGAACCAAGGCAAAAGATAGTCCTTACCGAATTCGAGACTGCCTAGCCCGAGTCTCAGGATCAGAGCTCGAGTGACCCTTGGATCGTCAGGGCCGGTCCACCGATGTGGATTAAAATGCCTGAACCATGCGTTTCCCCGCCCTTTGGGGCGTAAACGAGCCAACGAATGACTCCATCGGACCCGGATCGTCCGATCAAACCGAGGCGCCTCGCAACAGCAACAACCACATAGGTGAAAAGTATATAAATGTCAGGGCTGGTAGGTCACTGACACCACCCAAGCTAGGAAGAAACGCAGGCCCTCCCTGATGTCCTCTCCAGTTTTAGGTTCATACCGGGGTGTGAGGCTCGCGAATTCACGTTATACACAAAGCTACGCCACACAGGCGGTGCTTTGATCATCACCACAAGACTTTGCTTTTCAACAGAAGTCCTGATCACTACATCTTAGCATGCCACACAAGCAATTCACCCCGTGCAACTGATGGCTATCAATCACACAGAACAAATTCCAATGTCGGACACACAGTCCATTTACAAGTCCGTTCTGGGTCTGAACGAAACCGGAGGCACTAAATACCTCGCAAACCCTTCAATCAACACGTACGTCTGAACGATCACCACTCATTATCCATATTTCGGGATGCCTCCCAATCAGGACCTCGGTTACCATCCAAACGAGGTGAAGATCTCCGGTCTTCGACCATCATCTTCATCTTCGAATTTCAATCGTCGGTCGATTATTCGAAATGAGAATTAACTCGGCCTTTTCAAATAATTCACGTATATTTAGAATTTCAAATCGATTTATTTCAATGGTTAAATTATTCGACAACACCAATTGTGTTCTTTAATATAGTTTTCACACCAAACACATTCAACCATCAAATACAACATAAATCGAGCAAATTCAGTTTATTTCCATTCCATATCGCTTATGATATTTTATAACTATTTATCGCTATTTTTATTTATTTTAAAATAGCCATTTTATTCAAAACGACGCTTCGGGCCATAAGGCGGCCGTGGCGCTGTTTTTCTTCAGATTTGATTTACACATATCTGAAAATCTAACCGCTGGATCTTCACAAAATTTACATCATTAGAAAGGTCTTTTCAAAACGAACCCAACGGTTCCAGTTTCGGGAAAATCCGACGGTCGGATCTCCCGGTACAATCGTTTGAAATTTCGATTTCAAAATACGAACTGCAGCGTCGTTATTCGATTAAATATAATTCTATTTATATTTATATATAAATATAATCGATTCTGGCGCTGTTTTTCTTCAAATTTGAATTAAACATTCCAGACAATCCAACCGTTGGATTTTTACAAGGTTGGTGCCGTTGGAAAGATTATTCCAAGGCGAACCCGACGGTTGAGATTTCGGGAAAATCCAATGGTCGGATTTCCCGTACTAGTCGTTTGAAATCACGGTTTCAAAATACGAACTGCTCGGCTTCGTTTCGTTTTAATTTTATTTATATTTATATATTTATATAAATATAGTTCATTCAATGATTTCTATATCGTTTTCATTTCAAAAAATTTTCTAACACCTTAAATTTTGGAAAAATTTCGCCATAACCTCCCCTGCACCGGGAGCATCGGGAAATCGCAAATAGCGTCCCGGTCCTTCTAATCTCAAAAAGAAAAAGAAAAAGCCAAGCGGCTAGCCAACAGACTCAAAATCATCACCCAAACAAATCAGTAAATGTGTACCTATTTGTCGGGCACAAAATTTTATTCCTCTTCTCTAGCCCCTTTGCTATAACCTGTTCAATGAATATTGCATGTACATATATATACAGTTCATATCATTTTTCAATTTCTATTCGACTTCATATTTGATTTCTATTTGGTTTAAAAACTCCATTCATTCTAATGTTACATAAATAGGTGCAAATCATTTCATTAGCTAATTAATGAATATTTCAACTCATATATGTTTATTTTGAACAAGTGGCTATTTTTAACACTTCACATTTCAACGATTTATGCATACAATAAAAATGTGATTTTTATTGTAAAACAATTCATTTCAAAACACTATTTTTCTATATAGTTCATATAGTCGATAAAAGGTGATTTTTATTATCAAACGATTTATTTCAAAATATGAATACCATTCAACACATGAATTTCTAAACAACGAATGAATATCAATTCAACACATGAATGTTTTCTATAGTTTCTATATATAGATAAAAATGTGATTTTTATTATCGAACAATTTATTTCAAAATATGAATACCATTCAACACATGAATTTCTAAACAACGAATGAATATCAATTCAACACATGAATGTTTTCAATAGTTTTTATATATAGAAAAAAATGTGATTTTTATTATCGAACAATTTATTTCAAAATATGAATACCATTCAACACATGAATTTCTAAACAACGAATGAATATCAATTCAACACATGAATGTTTTCTATAGTTTCTATATATAGATAAAAATGTGATTTTTATTATCGAACAATTTATTTCAAAATATGAATACCATTCAACACATGAATTTCTAAACAACGAATGAATATCAATTCAACACATGAATGTTTTCAATACAATGAATAAATATAGTTTAAGCATATGAAAATAATTCAAACACACAAATATTATTAAAATTTTCGGCAGCATAACGGCAGGGTAGTTACACCGGCACCGTCCCTAGTACGGCTCCTCGCTCTACCTTAAAACCTCGCGGTTTTTGACAATGGGGATCATGCATCTAGTTCGCACGCAGGCGGCATGTATATATTTATTTCATTTCCACAAACTAATCCTATGTGGTTTCAACCAAATATTTCACAACCACAAATGGGTATTTTTCAACCTCAATCAACCAATATCAATCACAAACAACCCCAAACAATCATTCAATTTTCACAACAATTTCAACCAATAAATATCGTCCATGGTTTGTGGACGAGGGGCGTATATATATATATATATAGATATTTATATATAGCTATTCACTTTCATTTCACACACATATATATAATATTTTTAAATCAGAAATCTCACCAATAGCTATCCAACTTCAAGACTCTTCTTTGTATAAAATCTTCGCCTTTTGTCGCTTTCGCCCGTATTCTCTACACATGCAAAAATCGAATTTTTACGATGCTATTCAATATATATATATCTGATTTTTACTTCGGCTTTCGATATATAAAAATATGATTTTTACTTCGGCTTTCGATATATAAAAATATGATTTTTACTTCGGCTTTCGATATATAAAAATATGATTTTTACTTTTAAATTCCTAATCTCCTTCTAGTTTATAAATCATTTTAAAATCAGTTTTTATATTCCTTTTTAAAAATCAGGTTTTAAAATTCTTTCTTTACAAAAATCAGTTTAAAAATTCCTTTATAAAAATCTGTTTTTACTTTCTTAAAAAAAACAGTTTCATGCTTTTAAAAATTTCAGTTTTAAACTACTTTTAAAAATTCAGTTTTAACTTAAAAAAAATTCAGTTTTTATCTTTTAAAAATCTCAGTTTTAAACTTTTAACAAAATCGGTTTTAACTTTAAAAACAAAACAGTTTTTACTTTAAAAACAAAACAGTTTTTACTCTTTTTAAAAAACCAGTTTTTACTTTTTTTAAAAATAAAAAACCCAGTTTTATAACTTCTTAAATTTCAGTTTTTATTCTTTGTTTAAAAAAAATCGAAAATTTTAGAAAAAAAAAATGAAATAAAATAAATAACGTACCTGCGAAGGGGGGGGCTTGGTCTTCGTCGATCGTCGGAGGTTTCGAGGGGTCGCGATGCTACTGGAGGCTCCTGGCTTCGAACGCGATGGCTTCGATCGAATGGGGGAAGCGACTACGTCGCGAGGGGGAGGAGCGACTACGTCGCGAGGTGGGGGTTCGACAGCTCTTGGCGGTGGCGTCGATCTCCAGGGGCGTCGAGACGAGGTGGGCCAGGTCGATTGATTTAGGTTTTTTTTCTTTTTTTTTTCTCTGATAACTGAATCGGGGGGGGGGGGGACCAATGAAGATAAAGGGGGGAAGAGAAAATTATATATATTTTTTTATTTTATTTAATTATTTATATTTTGCAAAAAGGTTGACTTTTACATACGACCTCGAAATGAGGCCCACCGCCTGTCGTCCATAGCGTTTTACCCCCATTCCGAACACAATGGGATATGTATCGCAAGCCGATTCGATTGTTACAATCAGTTTCCTTTTGAATTTTCATTTAAATCTCTATATTGAATTTTAAACGCACATTTCAAATTACCGGGGTCACATACTAACTAGAAAAATTCCAAAAAAATATTTTCTAGCTTCGTATTGACGATACGGTCCTAACAAAACTAGTTTCGTCGAATTCTGAGACCGTTTGAAAAATGGCCAATTTCCAGTCGATTAAATTCAATAGAAACTGGTCAAACGCGTTTTCCTTTGCCACGCTCACATATTGATTCGAAAAATTATGAAATTTGAAACCTAGCAATAACCTGACACTGCGGATCTAACAAAAGTGGTTTCGTCGAAATCCGAGGTCGTTTGCAAAATGTCCATTTTTAAGGGCCTGAATTCCATAACGACTATTCAGAATTTTCAACTGGACATATCTTTTGATTCTCACTATCAAATTTCGATTGGTCGGATTCGTTAGAAAGATATCATCAATTAGATTCTATTATTTTTGGTTTCACTAAGATCCGGATTGTTTTGCACCCGGTATATTCAATTGAAGTTTGAAATCGAATTATCGAACTACCGCGCCATTTTCAATTCTATATATAATTATAATTAATTATATTCGTTTTCAAATGTCGATTCAAACTCAGTTTTCATCGCCATTATTTAAAATATTTATTTTAAATATTTAAAATCCATTATTTTAGCCAATTTAAAAATTTTAAATTGGTTCAGATTTTCTGGGTCGTTACAATTAATTTGACTAATATGTGAATGATTTAGTTCTGATCCGAGTGTTTGTTATGTTTTCTTTTTATGCAATATGCTCGGGTCAGCCAATGTTGCAGTTAGCGAAGATTATCTTGCCTTGAAGATACCATTATGAAGATGAAGATGGAGCTCAACTGACGTATTATTATTACTATTCTGCTGCAAAATTATTGGTATGTTGTATAATAGTTAACTCTGATAATTGTTGTAAAGTATAATCAAGTATATGTTTTAGCAGCTTCATGAACTATTATTTATTTATTATATTTTGTCCTTCCACTGCCATATTTTGTATTTGTTTTCTTTTTTTATATAAATACCAATAACTATCTGTATTTTTGATTTGTTTAAGTCGACATTGAGGATCATTGTCGATTTGAATGGTCAAAAATCTTGGATGTTACAGGGGGGCCAAATTTTAAGGCCACTCCACTTTTTTAAAATTGTTAAGGGGGGTTCAATGTAGGTAGCTAACTTTTTTTAACTTTTTACACTTTTACCCTTACTTTTATAAACTTACACACCGCAAAATCATCAAATTCCTAAATCAAAAAAGGCTAAATCGTTTAACTACAAATAACCTTAGGGAATAGTTGATATCACACGCGTACGATTTAATAAACTAAAATTAGATCTTAACCCTAACAACATGTGCATATGATTTAATAAACTGAAATTAGATCCTACCATCTCATCAATCTGATGAACTCCAACATAGCGCTCACTCTCATGTGTCAATATCATATTGTTTTCTTTTTTGATTATGTTTTTTGGTTAGGATTTGATTTCTCCACAACTAATGGTGTTGATCAACCATTAAAAATTAGATTAATGAACAGAAGAGTGAAATTAAGCCTAAATGGGTAATAAGGTAAAAGTACCTTTATTTGTTAAGGGACTACTTTCCTTTTTTGTACTCCCCTTAAAAAAATTATTTTTTTTAAAAAAAATTTGGCCTCCCCTTAATAATATTTGGAGTGTCAATAACAATCACTGTTTCAAATCTCGCAAATATCGCCCGAGATCTCATTTTGGGCTCCTTCCGAAACGAAACAACAGATATCACTCTAAATCTCCTTTCGAATATATCGCCCGAGATATTGCAATATCGAATGATATATCGTCTGAGACGAAATACTGGAATATCGTCCGAGATCTTAGTTTTTTTTGTTAAAATTTAAATTTTTGCCTGAACTAGAACTATAGTTTAGAAACTCAAATATAGCCATATCAATCTTTTTTGATTTTACATTTTGCATGTTAAATGACTATATTGTATGTTCGTATATGTTTTACAATGCTTATGATTTTCATATTCATCTTTTTACATACATGTCACTTATGAAATTATGTATTTTATGCTCTATTTAAGCTGATTTTTTTTAATGTTTTGGATCCTTTAAATGTTTCCGGTCTAACAATATTCCTGTTTTAAGCATGTTACGATTTAGAGTATGAATGATCTTTCACAAAATAAAGAATAATAAAGTTATTTTGCATTTTAAGTTACTATGTTTTTAATAGCATTCATAAAAATCATTTCGTTAAAATATCATTTTTAACATATCATGTACTCCGAGATTGTTCTGATATGAACTTTCAGGCCCGAGATGAAAATCTGAGATGAACTCCCGCGTTAGACTCGTCTCGTCCGAGATCTCCCCCGATACGAGACCGAGTCTATAAAATCCCCGAGACGAAACGCGGCCGATATCCGAGATTTAAAACCTTGATAACAATATCCAAAAAGAAACATATGAAAAGGGTGTATCAACATACTGGAGAAAGCCCAACAAAGGGGAAAGCACAAAGAAAGAAAGAAAATAAAATTGAAAGACAACTCAGATGACGAAATGTAGAATTTTATTAAATTGTTCATAAAATTTGTTATAAGGATAGCATGTATCTTCTATACTCTATTTTCTAATGACACGTTAGTATATTTCGATTGACAAGAACCAATGAGCTATTTGTAATTGTTATAGTAATATAACTTAATTTATGTATTTTTTTAATTTGATTTCAAAATCTAGTTATAAATTTAATAGAAATGAGAGTTTCAAGGATTTTTTTTAAAAGTAGTAGAGTACATATTTTCTCCTTAAAGCATTATTTATATTTGGTAAGAAAATAATAATATATCACCTTTAGTAGATTTCTTAAGCTTGTCCAGTTCTTTTTTATGGGATATACTCATATGGTGGTGCTATACCAGTTGCTTTTTCTTGCCTTTCTATAATTGTTTCTGGTTATTTAGTTAATTAGCTTATATACATACATATATAACAACACACACGAGCGTGCGCGCACACACACACGTGCGTGCGCGTGCACAAACATGCATATATGTTATCCTTACATTTTCATGGATTTTCTTTGTGCACTAGCTCGTATTAGGTTTCAGATTTTAGATTCTACATTCCTTGTATTATTTTTTTTGGATTTTATCGGATGTATTTGTATTTTTTGACTCTAGATTTATAGGTTTGGGTGAGCTTTTTAATTGTCATTTCTTTTTTATTTGTAGGGGGATGTTTTTTTCTACCTATCAGATTGATTGTCAGCTCCTTTTTTAAGTATGGAATAAAATTAGATGTGTGCTTTTCTCTTTGTGATGGTCACTCATTTCTCTCAAAAAAATGTAAGTATATTTATGTTGAGATTTTACCAAAATCTGGGTTGTCATTGTATATTGTTGGTGTTTGACGACCACATGCTGTTATTACCATATTTACTTTATGCGATAATACATTGTAATTGATAAATGAGATTTTTTTCGTATTGGTGCAGTGATTGCATTTAGTTGCATTGATTGCAATGATTAATGAATGCAACGGCTGTGATGTACTAACAAGTATTTGGATTTCAGAAGAAGGGTAGAAAATTGATATACGTGGACTTGAGCTGCAAAAGGAGTGTGTAGACAGTCTTTTCCTATGTAAATAACCATCAAACCCATTAAGTTGTGCTAGGGTCTTAGATGTAGTTAAAATATAGTTGAAACCTTTGTATAGATTTGTTAAGTTGGCATATGAGAGAAAGCAAAAGGAAAGGAAAGTGAAAAATAAAGGAGCTTAGTTTGTATGTCACATCCACATGTTGTTTATTTAAGTTGACTTCTTATGTATCAACATTATATTGTTTTATAGACGCTTAATATAATCAAAAAATTGTGATGCTTTATTTATTCAAATTAAATTCTCTTTCGTTAAGGCTTCAATCTCTTTAACAAGTGATGAAATATAAGAGTTAAAATTATTTTTAAAAAAAATCAAAATTGTTTCTTTCATTTTTCAAAACTTTTAGTCTTTTTAAAAATTTGTTATTTTCAAGGCTTATTTTTACGAAATCTCCAACAATTTAATCAAAAGAACCTTGTAAATCATCAAAAGATTCAACCAAAGTTTTGTTTAAAATTTCTAAATTTGTGATTTGAGATCATAATCATTTATCATTACTAAAGTGTATGCATTTTCTTTTAGCCATATTGCATGTGTTTTTCCCTTTATTGCTTGCTTCGACTGAGTCCTTTTCTGGCCATTACCCTAGGACGCTGTGCCGATCGATAGAGAAACCATTGGAAAAAATTAATTTTAAGTAAATTAACAAATATATACATATTTCGAATGGAAGAGAGAGAGAAAGAGACTGTGTGTATGCATATATAAATGAGAGAGGTACAAGACAAATGTGTTTTTATTGTAATGGTTTTTGTGACTGATGAAATTGTGGACCACAGAGTTATGACTTATGTTTGAAATAAAAGTTTAAATTTTCCGTCGCTGCCTTATTTATCTCTATCATATAATTATTCTTTGTTCGTTTACCTATAGCGCTTCATGAAACTTAATGCATTCCCTTAGTAGAGTCAAGAACTTGAGCCATACTTCAGAAGTAGCTCCTAGCAAGATGATATCTGATTCCTGATTAAGTCTGATTATTTCCTCCATAGGAACCTGGGGGAGGGAGGGAACGGAAGAAAGAAGGAGAAACAACAGGGTCAGACATAAAGTCTGGCGAGTCTAGTTACTTTTAGCCAGTAGATAATTAAAAGCAACATGATAGGCATATAAAGTGGATACAAGAGAAATCACTACATAAATGGAAGGTGTGACAAGGTAAGCAAGTTAAGGTATATGTGCCTTACTATGATAACTCTGCATTATTACTAGTATAAATGTCCCTTCCACTATAAGCTGGTAGGCTTAGGTCATACGTCCACGTATACCCTAACCACTACCCTAATCGATCGGCTCCCTACCTTGTAGATATCCTGTGCTTGCCCCACAGTAGGAGGTATCACTTCCTAAAGTGGCAACCCATGGTGTGCACAACTATATATACTGGTGTCACGGTCGTCTTAGCCCCCTCTGCCTGACCCATGCACGCACATGTCCCCGGTCGGTTTGCGCCGCCCACACCATCTGTCTCGTTTGAATCTCTTACAGTCAATCAGAAAGCGTGCCCCTTCTCCGCCTAGTACGGAGGTCTTTACTTGATACCACTTCGGGTTACTGACTGAAATGGGTCCCTCTCAATATGATACAAGCTCTCCCCCTTGTCTTGTTTCTCCACTAGGTTTTTTCTATTGACTATGTATACCCTTAGGTGTCTTTAATTACATAGCCCTATACTAGTTATGCTTACCCTAAAGGGTGTCTTTAATTACATAACTTTCTTACATCATATACCGGTTATGTATACCACTTAGGTGTCTTTAATTACATAACCATGTTACACTATCTACTGGTTATGTAAACCACTAAGTGTCTTTAATTACATAACCTTATTGGTTTAAGTATGCGGGCCTATATATATATATATATATATATATATATATATATATATATATATATATATATAACCTATGCCCTTTACCTTACTTACCCCCTACCCATCCAATTTCACTTAACCCTAACTTAAGTCCATAGTCATATTAAATTAGGATAAGTAGTCCATTACTTTACCATGTCCAATTATGGTTATAATGGGCTAGACCTCCCACATTAGGCCTACAATGTGTGGATGCTGGATATGTCGGTCGGGTCCGGGCGGTCTTATTCCACAGTTGGGCCTAACCTCGTGTCTTATCCCGATTCGTATTTGCATACTTAGACCTCCCATATTAGGTTTAACATTAGTGGCTGCTGGATATGCCGGTCGGGTCCGGGCAGACTTCCGCCACTAAATGTAACCTTACCTCGTGTCATAAGTACATTTTATGATTCCTAATTGTAAATTACAAAACATTCCAAATTAATCCAAATCTACCTATGTCATTATAGGTAACCATTTCTATGTTTTCCCCATTTAATTTACATGTCCCATTTCCTATTAAACATTACATAAATCATGCCAATTTTAGTTCCCTTTTTCTCTGTTTTCTCTCCAACGTGTTCGTACGTATTTTGGCGGCATCTAGGCTATAAAGTAGCCTAGCTATAATAATTAAAAGGGAAGATGACAAGGGTGATAGTTTCAACATATCATGACATAAACATGATCATAAACTGGCATAGTAACAAAGTGAATAGACATGTGATTAACGTCATAACTAAGTGGGCATAATTAATAACTTGTGGCAATTACTATGATGTTTAAGCAAATATAATGAGATATAGATCTAACATTAGGTGTTTAATTACCTAGATCTAGCATAGTCATGGTAACATGTTTAGATAAAAAGGTAGATTCACATGTCAATTTTACAACATATATCAATGTATAACAATATGACAAGTGAAAGGTGATTAGCATAAAAGTCTAGATCCATGTAATGTCACAATTCTCTAAATTAATAGATGTACTTCCATCATAACATGGTTACATGTCAAGATCCATATAAACATCATAATCGAATCACCAAAATTATATTAGATCTAGGAAATTAGATCTTGTCATGACATAGGATAAAGTTTCATATCAACACAGAATCATCCTTTACAACATATCCAATTCATTGTCTATCAAAGCATACTTTTATATATCTAGACCTGAAAGTAATCTAGAAACTCATAGTGTTAGGTTTAGAGAATTGAGAGAGGATATATCTGAATTCTGAATTGTGAATTTGATTAGCTAAACCGTTGTTGTAGAATTTGATCTTCTAATTTGACTTGATGGAGAAGAAAGGCCTGTTTTAATTTAGATTAGAGCAGCATGGAGGCGCCATGGATGATAATAACGAGATTAGGGTTAGGTTTAGGTGTTTATTTATAGATGTATTTGGTGAATTTGGACCTTTAGATTAGATTAGGAACCATCTAGACCAGAAAAACACGTCATCCAGCCAATCCCTGAAAGACATGTCATCATGGAACTCTCCAGAATTCTGCAGATCTGGCTCGGCCTGGGCGCACTTCCCAGGTGCGCCAGTGCATTTTTGTTCCGGTGCACTTCACAAGTGCGCCAGTTGTTCTGACCCATTTTCTGGTTGTTCTGCCTAACTTCTGTCGTCCATAACTCCTTCATTCTGTATCTGTTTTACGCAAACTTGGACTCTATCTCAAGCAGAATTCCAAGACGAACGCAATGGCATAACCTGTTTCACTTAATTCTTCTTTTAAAAATTAATTATTTTTTAATTATCCATTATGTCATGTTTTAAAATTACGGTTTGTTACATTCCCCCCTACTTAAAGCATTTCGTCCCCGAAATCTCGAAGCTGAATGGAATGTATGTCCTACCATCCATCATCCATCTACTCATCCATCAATCACGGGCATCCATTGCCCTTAAAATATTTTTAATGCTTTCATGAACATATGCAAAGTGTGTGTATATGTCCTTATCCTAATGCAAGATCAGGTGGTTTACTGATTCAATCGACCTCCATAATGTAAAACATGATAGTGCCATGCGTCCATTATGTATGCAAAAGAATCCTAATGATACATATCATTTCTATATGAGTGCACAACCATTCATCCAAATGCGACATCCATATGCCAGTTCATCCATTTTTATCCATAAAAGAAAATAAAATGCACACACATTTATATGCAATATGAGGGTGATTGAGCCGATCTTAATGCATAATGTGTGTGTGTATGCGTCCACAGGCAACCACTAGCAAACACTTGCATCCATCAAACATAACATGTTTCAAACATATGTTTACATCCATAGGATTCCTATCTAAAGGTCGAAAATACCATGGATAAGACATACTCTATTGACAGAAACAAGTACTGATAAGATTTAGGAAAAAGGAGTTAAGAACATACCCTCGAAAAGAAAAGGGTACGAAGCACGAATCTTATCTTCAGGTTCCCAAATCGCATCTTCTGGGTTATCTCCCCATTGAACCTTTAGCAACTTGATTTCCTTATTGCGTAGCTTTTTAATCTCTGACCCAGGAATACGGGTGGGGACCCATCTGACTATCGCCTCCCATTCCACTTCGATTTCTTCCAACATACTCGGTCCAACAACTTCCGCGGTGTCATGTAGGCACTTCCGTAGATGAGAGACATGGAAAACTTCATGAACACCGGATAAATTTCCTGGGAGCTTTACTCTGTAGGCCATTTGGCCAATCCTCTCGGTTATGGGAAATGGTCCCTTAAACCTAGGTGCGAACTTCCCTACTGATCCGAAGCGAACCACATTCCTCAAAGGTGATACTTTGATAAAAACTAAGTCTCCTACTTCGAATTCGATTTCAGTCCTTCTCTTGTCTGCATAGGACTTCTGCCTATCTTGAGCTGTATTCATCCGTCGTCGAATAAGGTCAATCTTTTCGGACATTTCCCTAACCATATCTGGTTCAAGCAATAATCTTTTTGTAGATTCCCACTAACAAGTTGGCGATCTACAGGGTCGTCCGTACAATGCTTCGAAGGGTGCCATACCAATGCTAGCCTGATAGTTGTTATTATAGGCAAACTCAACTAAAGGAAGATGCTCTTCCCAAGTCCCTACGAAGTCGAGGATACACAGCCTTAAAAGATCTTCTAGAATTCTGTTCACCCTCTCCGTCTGTCCATCGGTTTGAGCATGATAAGCAGTGCTCAAACACAACTGTTTACCCAATGCTTCTTGCAAGCTCCTCCAAAATTTGCTGGCAAAGATGGGGTCACGATCGCTCACAATGCTGGAAGGAACTCCGTGGAGACGAACTATCTCACGAACATAAATTGCTGCCAAACATGGTGCCGTCTTTTTACTTTTAACTGGAATAAAGTGAGCACTCTTGGTGAGTCTGTCCACTATCACCCAAATACTGGTATTACCTTTCTTCGATCAAGGCAAACCATCTATGAAATCCATAGAGACGCTCTCCCATTTCCACTGTGGAACCTCCAACGGATTAAGTAATCCACCGGGCTTCTTTTGCTCAGCTTTGACTTGCTGGCAAACCAAACATTGAGAAACAAATTCGGCCACGTCCTTCTTCATCCCAGCCCAAAAGAAAACCCTCTTCATGTCTCTGTACATCTTGTCACCGCCTGGATGTATGGTCATCTTAGAATGGTGGGCTTCTTCTAGGACTGCCTTTATCAAGATTCCAGTTTGAGGAACACAAAGCCTTCCATCTCGTCGCAACCATCCCTTTTCATCTATGGCATACCTACTGAGGTGTCTAGAAGTCTCCCCTCTTCTGAGCTTATCCATGATGTCTAGAATCTGTGGGTCACCTTGTTGCGAAGCTCCTATCTGCTCCACAAGAGTCGGTCGTATCTCCAAGGATGCAAATAAATCAGGAAAAACTTCGATGGAGGGTCTAAAATCAAAAGCTGATATGAACTCCAAGTTCTTTCTTTCCACAAACAGAGGACTCAAGGCTACCCTCTGCCTACTTAGTGCGTCTTCCACCATATTACCCTTGCCGTGGGTATAAGCAATCTCAAAATCATATGAGGCTAAGAACTCCATCCATCGTTGTTGCCTTAGGTTTAGATCTTCTGGGAGAATAGATACTTGAGAGATGTATGATTGGTGTATAACTCGAACTTCTCTCCAAGTAAGTAATGACGCCACGCCTTTAACGCGAATACTATGGCCGCTAGCTCTAGATCATGCGTAGGGTAGTCTTCTCATGAACTCTCAACTGTCTACACCCATAACATATTACTTTCCCTTCTTGCATCAGAACCGCACCTAGCCCTGCACCGCACGCATCAGTGTAAACGGTAACACTTTATTCTTGTCAGGTAAGGTCAAGACTGGGGCTGTTGTCAGAGCCATCTTCAGTTGTTGGAAAGCAATGTCACATCTATATCCCATGAGAAATGCCAAATTCTTCTTTGTCAGCCTGGTTAGAGGGGCTGATATCTTTGTGAAGTCCTTAATGAACTTCCTGTAATAACCTGCCAACCCAAGAAAGCTTCTCACCTTAGTTGCATTTTTAGGAATCTGCCAATCCTGTACTGCAACCATCTTCGCGGGATTTATAGCTATCCCTTCTTTGGAGACCACATGCACTAAGAATCTCACCTCTTTTCTCCAAAAATAGCATTTGGAGAACTATGCTTTAAGTTGATGGTCACGGAGAGTCTTCAAAACTTCTCTCAAATGTTGGGCATGCTCTTCTTCGCTTTCGGAGAAGACCAAAATATCATCAACAAAGACTACCACAAACTTATTTAGGAACTCCCGAAACACCTTACTCATCAAATTGACAAAATAGGCGGGTGCATTTGTCAGCCCAAAAGGCATAACTAGCAATTCAAAGAAACTGTCCGGAGTCCTAAAGGCAGTCTTATCTATGTTGTCCTCTACCACCCTCTACTGATGGAACCCCGTAGCCAAGTCTAACTGGGAAAATACCGAGGCACCAACAAGATGATCAAATAAATCATCAATCCTCGGAAGAGGGTGCCTATTCTTCTTAGTGAGCTTATTCAGCTTCCTATAATCAACACACAAACGAAGCAAACCATCCGCTTTAGTTGCAAATACCACTGGAGCACCCCCCTCAGATATGCTACGTCTGATAAACCCTTTTTCAAACATAAGTCATAACTCTGTGGTCCACAATTTCATAAGTCACAAAAACCATTACAATAAAAATACATTTATCTTGCACCATCAGAGTATATAAGTAAATAAAAAGCATCATTTCCCCATTAAAAAAAGTTAAGCCACAGTAGAGTCAAGAACTTGAGCCATACTTCAGAAATAGCTCCTAGCAAGATGATATTTGATTCCTGATTAAGTCTGATTATTTCCTCCCTGAGAACCTAAGGGGGAGGGAGGGAACGGAAGAAAGAAGGAGAAACAACAGGGTCAGACATAAAGTCTGGCGAGTCTAGTTACTTTTAGCCAGTAGATAATTAAAAGCAACATGATAGGCATATAAAGTGGATACAAGAGAAACCACTACATAAATGGCAGGAATGACAAGGTAAGCAAGTTAAAGTATATATGCCTTACTAATGATAACTCTGCATTATTACTAGTATAAATGAAATGATCCCTTCCACTATAAGCTGGTAGGCTTAGGTCATACGTTCAGGTATACCCTAGCCACTACCCTAATTGATTGGCTTCATACCTTGTAGATATCCTGTGTTGGCCCCAAAGTAGGAGGTATCACTTCCTAAAGTGGCAACCCATGGTGTGCACAACTATATCTACTGGTGTCACAGTCGTCTTAGCCCCCTCTGCCCGGCCCATGCACGCACATGTCCCCGGTTGGTTTACACCGCCCACACCATCCGCCTCGTTTGGACACTTACAATCAATCAGTAAGCGTTCCCCTTCTCCACCTAGTACGGAGGTCTTTACTTGATAACACTTTGGGTTACTGACTGAAATGGGTCCCTCTCAATATGATACAAGTTCTCCCCCTTGTCTTGTATCTCTACTAGGTTTTTTGTACTGACTATGTATACCCTTAGGTGTCTTTAATTACATAGCCCTATACTAGTTATGCTTAGCCTAAAGGGTGTCTTTAATTACATAACTTTCTTACATCATCTACCGGTTATGTATACCACTTAGGTGTCTTTAATTACATAACCCTGTTACGCTATCTACTAGTTATGTATACCACTAGGTGTCTTTAATTACATAACCTTATTGGGTTAAGTATGTGGGCATATATATATATATATATATATATATATATATATATATATATGTATATGTATATTACCCATCCCCTCTAACTTACTTAACCCCCCACTACCCATCCAATTTTACTTAACCATAACTTAAGTCCATAGTCATATTAAATTTGGTTAAGTAGTCCATTTCTTTACCATGTCCAATTATGGTTATAACGGGCTAGACCTCCTACTTTAGGCCTACAACGTGTGGATGCTGGATATGCTGGTCGGGTCCGGGCAGTCTTATTCCATAGTTGGGCCTAACCTCGTTTCTTAGCCCGATTCGTATTTGTGTACTTAGACCTCCCACATTAGGTTTAACAATAATGGTTGCTGGATATGCCGGTCGGGTCCGGGCAGACTTCCGCCACTAATGTAACCTAACCTCGTGTCATAAATACAATTTATGATTCCTAATTGTAAATTACTAAACATTCCAAATTAATCCAAATCTACCTATGTCATTATAGGTAACTATTTCTATGTTTTTCCCCTATTTAATTTACATGTCCCATTTCCTATTAAACATTACATAAATCATGCCAATTTTAATTCCCTTTTTCCCTGTTTTCTCTCCAACGTATTCATACGTATTTTGGCGCTATAAAGTAGCCTAGCTATAATAATTAAAAGGGAATATGACAAGGGTGATAGTTTCAACATGTCGTGACATAAACATGATTATAAACTAGCATAGTAACAAAGTGAATGGACATGTGATTAACATCATAACTAAGTGGGCATAATTAATAACTTATGGCAATTACTTTGATGTTTAAGCAAACATAATGAGATCTAGATCTAACATTAGGTGTTCGATTACCTAGATCTAGCATAGTCATGGCAACATGTTTAGATAAAAAGGTAGATTCACATGTCAAGTTTACAACATATATCAATGTATCACAATATGACAAGTGAAAGGTGATTAGCATAAAATTCTAGATCCAAGTAATGTCACAATTCTCTAAATTAATAGATGTACTTCCATCATAACATGGTTACAAGTCAAGATCCATATAAACATCATAATCGAATCACCAAAATCATATTAGATTTAGGAAATTAGATATTGTCATGATATAGGATAAAGTTTCATATCAACACAAAATCATACTTTATAACATATCCAATTCATTGTCTATCAAAGTATACTTTTAATTGTCTAAACCTAAAAGTAATCTAGAAACTCACAGCGTTAGGTTTAGATAATTGAGTAAGGATAGATCTGAATTCTGAATTTGATTAGCTAAACCGTTGTTGTTGATCTTCTAATTTGACTTGATGGAGAAGAAAGGCTTGTTTTAATTTAGATTAAAGCAGCATGGAGGCACCATGGATGATAATAATGAGACTAGGGTTAGGTTTAGTTGTTTATTTATAGATGTATTAGGTGAATTAGGACCATTAGATTAGATTAGGAACCATTTGAACCATCTAGACCAGAAAAACACATCATCCAGCCAATCCCTGAAAGACACGTCATCATGGAACTCTCCAGAATTCTGCAGATCTGGCTCGGCCTAGGCGCACTTCCCAGGTGCGCCAGTGCATTTTTGTTCTAGCGCACTACACAAGTGTGCCAGTTGTTCTGACCCATTTTCTGATTGTTCTGCCTAAATTCCATCGTCCATAACTCCTTTATTCTATATCTGTTTTATGCAAATTCGGACTCTATCTCAAGCAGAATTCCAAGACGAACGCAATGGCGTAACCTATTTCACTTAATTCTTCTTTTAAAAATTAATTATTCTTTAATTATCCCTTATGTCCTATTTTAAAATCATGGGTTGTTACACTTATATATATGCGTGTATAAGTATACTTGAATATGTCTCATTTTTCTGTTTTGCATTGGATTAATTTCATATATTGTGAATCAATTGCATATTGATTTCATAGGTTGTGAATGAACTGCATATTAGTTAACATGTTTTTCAAGTGTTGTATTCATATATGTATAATCCGTTTGTGTGTTGACTATGTATTATGAAAAGTGGAAATTAGGTTGAAGTACAATTTATTTCAGGATAATAAGTTTTAGGGACAACTTTTGTGAATAATTAGTTTTAAGGTAAATTTTAAGAAAAAGGATAAATAAGGTTATCTTCTTATTTTGTACAGGAAAAAGATAAATTCTTTTATCTTTATTTATACATAACTGAAAATGATTTTTTAAAATCTTTTTCCTGTAAAATGTCCTTAAAACTAATTTTTGAGAAGCGTTGTCCTTAAAACTTATTACTCTGAATAAATAAGTCCCTTAAGTGAAAATCCCCATATGAAAAAGTAGCTAGTAATGTTAAAATTTTGCATCAAATGTTCCTATTTATGAGAATTAATTGAATAGATTAGTAATCAATTGTGCATTAGTTGACAATATATTCTACTTATTGAATATTTGTTGATAATTGTATCCTAGCTTGATATATTATAGGGGTTGAGTGTATTTTTCGTATCTAGGCCCTCTCCGGGGTTAAGTGTTGCGGTCATTCTTAACGCTATATTTTCCCTTGCCTTTTCCATAATCAGACGGTTCTCCGTCTTTGAGCATGTTGACATCGAGAACTTTCTTATTGGAAGTTGCATCTTCTTCCCGCAGAAATCTTTCTACTTCAAGGTAGAATTCGTTGAGATTTCACGGTGGATCCCGGTACAATTTTTTTGAATTCTGAGTTATACAAGACACCCGATACCGCTTCCATTATTACCATCGATGGTTCAGGGCGATCAAATGACGCTGCTACAACGTTGAATCTTTCCAGAAATGAGCGCAGAGTTTCTTTGGGCTTTTGCTTGACTGTAGTAAGTGACATGACGTCCTTGGGTCGAGTGATGTGTGTGGACCCGAAACTGCTCAACGAATCGGGAGACCGACATGTTCCAACCGTTGATCGATTCTTTTTCTAGTTGCCGAATCCACATGGTCGCTATATCAGTCAGAAAGAGGGGAAAACATTTAGCCATGACATTTTTCGATGCCGATTGAACTTCCATATGCCATTTGTAACACATCGGGTGCACGGTAGATCTGATCTACCGTTGTAGGGCTGCAGATGTGGAAGTTTGAAATCCGGGGGATTGTGGGAATTTTTGATTTCTTGTGTAAACGGATTGTAATTGATGTCATCCACGTCATTCTGATAAGTGCGGCCTCCTGGGAGGCATTCAATCAAATCTGCTAGCCGATTTCCTTCAAAAAGTTGTTGCAGATTGCAAAAATTAGTGTTGGTTCCCCCGACGTTAAATGCAAGAGAAGAACGGAGCTGTCGGTGAGCTGCTGGGAGCGGGTCGTGAGGACCGGTTCATGGACCATATGGGTCACGGCTCGCGGATCGCAGCTCGCGGTTTGAGGGGGTTGAGCCGACCCGGTCCTAGGTCGTAGAGGCTGGTTCGTGAGCGAGGGTTTGAGCCGATTGAGTCCTGGAGCCTCATCACGAACCGCTTCCTGCTGTTGAGCATGAGCTTGCGATTCAGTGTTCATTTGAACTGGAGCTAAAGTCGGTCGAGCCTGACCATTTCCAAGAGCGAGGGGGTTGCCCCCGAGTCTATGTGATGTATGAGCCGCTTCGGTAGCTTCATTTCCACTGCGTTGAGCGTTGCTGGGCCTTCCATCCATCCGAACGAAGAATCCATATATCATCTCCTGTTGTTTTCAGAGGAGATCATCTTGCCTTGCCATTTGAGCTCTTAGTTCAGTGAGAACGCCATCCATCTCTTCTCCGGTCAAGTATGCTGATGGGTTTTCATGAGAGGAAGCCTCTCGGCATGCCTCGTTTCTCGTGCCTTCATTCCCAACATCCTCAGCACGAGAGAAGGCTCAATCTTTCTTTCGTTTGACCATTGATCCAATAGGCAAATAATCTGCTTCCTTTCAAGCTAGAAGGAGAAGTTGTCGTATGCCCCCCTTCCTGGCGCGCCAAAATATTAGACCAAAAATGGCACTAAAACCGAAATGCAGATCACGGAATGCAGTAAAGAGTAAATAACAGGGAATACACGAGGTTTTAATAGTGGTTCGGCTGTAGATGTAGCCTACGTCCACTTTATAATCTTATTATTATACTGATAGAATATAAGAATCAGTTACACGCAGACACACAATCCGTGTGTTTAATGGAATTGCAAGAGTTTATTACATGCAATTCACATGTTAATTGTGTAGAAAGGAGGAGAATTTGGATGTAGGAAGGTGCAAAGTCCTTGCCATCAGTGATGGTGGAAGTCGTTGAGAAGAATGGCCAAAAGATCCTCTGAAAATCCTTCAAATGGTGTATTTATAGCCATTTCCTGAAAGCAGTTCGTGAGACATGTGGCTCGCATCCCAAGAATCTCGAAATGTGGTGGAAAACATCCAAAAATTCTCTCCAAGCCGTTGTATGCCACCTGTAATTAGATCTGTGCAAGTTCGAGTGAAAATAGCCTTTAGAATAGGTCAAAACCATGTGTTGCAGCTGCAATCTAGGGCGGTTCGTGATCGCTATGTGCTCCACGAGCCGATGTGACGAGCTGAAGTGAGGAGTTGGTGGAGATGGTCAGGTCGGGTCGTGGTCTAGGGGTGCACCACGAGCGGGTTGTGATCCATGGGTGTGTCACGAGCGGGTCGTGGTCCGAGGGTGCACCACGAGCCGAGTGGGGGCGAGCCGATCCCAGGATCCAAGTTCTCGGCTCTGAGTGCATTCATGGAGACGGGCGTAACTTCCAAACTATAAGTCCATTTCGGTTAAACGAAAGCTCTACTTGAAGCTAATTCAGAGAGCTACAAGAGTTACGAAGCAAAGCTCCGTAATTGATGTTTTCGAGCCCAAATAAGGTCAATTGATTGGACTTTCAGGCCATTCTTTAACTGTGATGCAACTTCAAGCAAATCACTTCCTGTCTTCTGACGATGTTCTCAATGCTTGAGCGTATTGTTAACTAGAGTTATCACGTGTGACAGCTTTGACAAAAAAGTGTGTCAACAATTTTAGGTAATGATTTATAATAATACACAATATTAGAAATACTTACAGTCAATAGTGTCAAGTAACCAGCCATTTGTTTAACATCTCATTTAGAAGCCGGGCCTAACTGTCTACATAAAAAGGCTAATGCGCCCATCGCCCAAGCTTGTTGATTCACTTGGTTGACGTTCTCCAAACATTCCAAGTAGTTAGTAGAAATTTTAGTGCCTGACTTATCGCAGAATAAAGTACAATCCAGTAAATAAAGAAGTTAGGCATGAGCAACAACAACATAATCACCTTGAGTTGCACCGTCTTCATTTGCCTTCTCTTGAAATTTGTCCAATAAGAAGTTAAGCTTTAGTGAATTCAAAAAATTTAATTCTTTTCTAACTTCATCTCTTTCAATGCCGAGATAATCAACTAAAAGATCAACCGAAGAACGATCATTCATGTCCTTGTAAATACAAGTGCCAACAACATGGATCTTCAAAATTTGTGCGACATTGTCTAATATAATTGTCATCTTTCCAAACGGCATGTGAAAACAATTATTTTCCGGATGCCATCTCTCTACAAAAGCTGAGACAGTCACATAGTCAACATGCTTGTATGAATACTATGCCAAATGATACAAACCAGAATTTTTAATCATCCGTGCAACTTGAATTAGCATGTCATCGATACTCCATTCCTTCAGCTTCGTGGTATGTGAAAGGCACTTGAGCGGGCCTCTCTCCTGAAATAAAACATATAACAATTCTTAATATATTACAAAAAAATAAATGAATAAAAGGTGGCAAAATTCAAACTAACTTCTTTCTTATTCCAAATAGAAAATGCAATATGTATTCCAAATTTTTTAATATAGACGTGTGTACCAGTATAGGAGCAATAGCTTTGCTAGAAGAGGGACCAGCTGTAGGTGGTAAATTTGTTCCCACTTCCGTTTGTTCACTGTCAAAGCCATCGTTCTCTGTTCCATCTTCGGAACCATGAGAACCAGCCTCATTTCTCGTATCTTCTTCGATGAATCCACTTGTTAGTTCTTCGTTATCCCTATTTTTGTCTTCTATGTGTTCAATTTGTACTACAACCTTCTTCTTCTTTTTTCAACCTCCTCTACACATTTACGTCCAAGAGCAGTTGTCATGGGTTGCTTCTTCTTTTTTCTATAAATGACATAACAACAGTCACGGTTATTACAATACATGATCCAAAGAATTATACACACTATTGATTCAATAATTTAATCTGAAACAATAATTTAATTGGAAAATTGAGGATCAAGAGATCGTGAGCCAAGGAATTAATAAGCATTAAACTTCACTGCTCCAAATGTGTGTGTATGAAGGTTGGATTATGTTAACATAAACACTGTATCAATCTTATAATTCTGTGAACTATGTAATCCAAACATCACCTGCTCTAAAATACCATAACTAAGTAAACTATGTTTTCAACAAATAATGGAATTTAGATAATTAACTTGAAATTTAAACCAATAAAATGGCTTTCAGGGAAAATGCTTATAATTTTATTTCTTAAAACAGTGCAATAAAGTGAATTGCTACTTTCTACGCTGGTTATAAATTGAGAAAGAAAAGCTATATTTTGAAAATAAAAAAGTGAACCCATCATCTTGGTTCTACTCAATCATGTATAATATGCCTAATAATAAATAACCAAAAAAAATGCAAAGTTAGCTATAGTGCGATTTTCTAATACAGGATCAAAATATTACGTTAGTTTCCTCTAGAAACAGAACTAAACACACAAACATGATTTTTAATTAATATTTCATTTAGAGAATAAACAAGAATTTCAGTTTTAAAAATCTCTTCATGAGTCTGTTAATTAATATCAATAAAGAATAAACAACAAGTTATAAAATTTCTTCAATTTTTTATATACGTTAATAAAAACAAACTGAGTGGGGAGTTATTTTAATATGAATATAAAATTAGCTTGCATGAGGGTTTTTTGGTGTAAAATGCATAAATAGCAGCAGTCCTTTTGATATGAATCTAAAGGCTTTAATTGTACAATGATCAGGAAAAAAATAGATGCATTTATCAAGGATGAACAAGTTATTGGAAGGAAATGAGTATAATATTCACAATGTACTCCTATTTGATAAGATGAATGCTGCAATAAAAATAGGTTAATGTTTCAAACTTAAATCAACTTATGTTGGGCAATCAAGTGCCAAAAAATTCCATGTTCGCCTTCATTTTTCCTAATGGTTTTACTTGAAATTTAGTTGGGCAATCAAGTGCGAATAAAAGAAGGGATTTTACTTTAAATTTAGTTGCGAATACTAGTGGTTTTTTATAACAATTTTCCTTGTTCGGTCGTCATTAACCGAACGTACAGACGGCCTACAGTTGTACATAACCACAGCAATTAAATTAATGTAAACCATTTTCACTGTTTGCTCATCAACGACTGCCTAAATCAACACAATCTCGTTGATATACAACCGACAAAAAATTAATTGGATTTTCCTCCCAAAATTTGTTCCAAGTTACACAAATCGACCATTACAAACCAAAAGAAATTAATATCACGGCCATTAACAACAACAAAAAGCATGAAATTAGGTGGACCAGAAAAATAATTTATACTTTACTAATAGATAATTTAAACTCAATAGATGTATGAAATTAGGGTTTTATGCTTACTTGAATTCAACCTCTGAGAACCGCCGCCGCCGCCACCGATGATCTTCTTGGACCCACCGCTTGGTTGGTCGGAGCTCGGCTTCTTCGATGTAGGTGACAGACTTAGTGATGAAGGAAGAGTTCATTTACTTGAAGGGTATGGTGGCTTGTCCATTGTTTCGTTATTATTTTAGATGGTGGCCAGAAGTGAGAAATGAAAATTTTCGGGATGCTTTAAGGTTGGTGGCCAGAAGAGTAAAATGGAGTGGGAATAGTAGCATCATAAAGCCACATATCTCTTGATAAAAATTATTAGTCTATAATGTAATATGATGATAAATGTTTGATATTTGGAATACTTCTGGTATGTTAAGTCTTATGTTGACTATTTACTACTAGTTCCCGCACTACTATACTTTTATTCAAAACGAGTGATGGATTTGGGAATGACCACGTTTCTCATTAAAATATAATAAATGGGAATATGTAATGTTTTGAAAATGTAACTGTAACGACCCGCATTTTACGTATCGAAGGATCATAGAATATTTATTTTATTTTCATACGAAGTCGTATGGTTGTGTAACTTTGGGGAACGACTAATAGGGTCATTTCCAATGTTCACGATTTTTGTCGATTTTCAAATGACCATTTTGCCCCTAGCGAATCTTGGTTTGCCTATAAATTTTGATCGGTAAGGAGTTTTGATATGAAACCACTTCCACTGAATTCGGATGATGGTTTAGCTTTCCGTAGAGTGGTCAAATTAGTCAAACGGACTTACCGTTTGGGAGATATGGCTGAAATAAGGTTTAGAAGGTGAAAAACAGCTTAACCGGACCTAATTAAGGTGATTAGCAGCTAGGCCCATAACCCATTTTGGGATTAGGGTTATAGGAGAGCTGATAGGGTTAGGAAAAACATTTTATTTCAGTTTTTACAGCCGCCACTTTCATCCTTTGAACCCTAGTAATGGCCTTCATCCTCTAAATCATCCCAAATCACTTTTTAATCCCTAATTAAGAAGATCTATACCAAATCAAGGCAGATCAACACCAAATCAGAGTTGGAGCTGCTATGTTGCATAGGAAAACACCCCAAAATAGTAGAGTTTCATATCTAAAGTTTTATTTGTGGCTAAGGTGAGTGATTTGCATTGTTTTTCACTAATTAAGGCTAATTAGGGGTGATTTGTGATAATTAACGAAATTATGGCTCATAGAAATTTGTAAAAATTTGTAAAATTCTTAAATATTATTTTAGGGCTCTGATAGAAATTTGGGTTAATTTGGACATGTTTTACTAATTGTATGGTTAAATCATGATTAAGGAGATTAAAGGGAAAACATGGGTTTTGGGTATGTTTGATCTTTATTGGCATGTTAAATTTGTTGTTTTAGTGTTTGTGCTTGAATATACATGTTGCTATTACTGTTTGGAACCTTTTATGATTGCTTAGTGGAGTTAGATTGGTCGAAAACACGGTCGTATGACGTAAACACTTGCTGGAAAAGTCGTTGGAACAGTGCAGGAAACCGGATCGGATCACCCTACCCCGAACCGAACCGATCGTGCTTGCCCTTAATCGAATCTATCTACTTGTGAAACTCCCCGATTCGCTCGTGCTCCATGACCTACGAACCACTCGTCCGGAGTATGCCATGATTCGCCTACACATGAAGCTCTCCGACCCGCTCGAGAGAAGGAGCTCATGACCCAAACCCCTCAAGTGGAGAAGCCCGATCTGAACCGGAGATAGGGGCCATGAGCAGAACCAACCTGATGCTATGGAGGAGGCACCACTAACCAAATGAGAGTACCGAACCGAACCGGCGATGACTGGGGTACTACACACATCTGAACCGATCGGAGAAGGCCAAAACCCGAAATGCAAAGGTAGTCCAAATGGGAAGTTGTTACTCTGGATCCAGATGGGAACCAACGAGTTAACTTCATGATTAGACTTTGCTGCAGGACGTGTGCAAAGGGGTTAACAATGTCTATAGCTTTGACTCACCACTGAGGAATGGATTATTGGCTATGAATCAGTACAGTGAAGTTGTCATGACTTCATGGGGGCAAAGTGATCGTAGCAAGGCTATGAGCCAGTGCAGTGGAGTTGTCATGACTCCATGGTGCAGAGTGGACATAGCAAAGGATTGTGGCTATGGATCAGTGCAGTGGAGTTATCGAGACTCCGTGGGGCAAAGTGATCGTAGCAAAGGATTGGGTGATCAAAGTGGTAGATATTGTATGCTTTACGCACTGAGCGAGTGATGTGAGGATGATTGTTGTTTTTTATGTTTGATATCACCATGTCGTGCACACCCTGTTAGTGTTACCTTAGAGTATTGTACATCCTGTTGTGCTAACTCTTTGGTTGCAGGTCCAGGTTCAGGTATGGTTATGTATACCTGTTATTGTTCTGTTTTGCTGCTTATCGCTCATACCAGACTTTTGTCTGACCCAGAGTTTTATGTCTCTTCTTATTACTCTTGGCGCTCTTAAACGGGCAAACTAGATACAGGTCAAGTGATTATGCACGACTAGCTGTACCGAAGACGAGTAGGAGGCTTCCACGTATGTTATATATATATTCTCTCTGTGTTGTTGTTGGTCACTACTTTGGGCATTAGTAGTGTACCTCTTTCTTTTGCTTTAGAAACAGTATTTCAAAGTTGTAATAACGTTGGTTTGGATGATAAGCTATGTTTTGGATTTCCGCTGTATGATGCTTTAGTTTTCAGCTTATGCACTGTCTCGCCTGTTTTATGTCAAAGTCATGTTATTATTATATTTTATCCCATGCGTTGTGAGACATTCTACAAGCTCCTTATTAGTTCAAATTCCTTTCTTTTCCTTTCTTTGGCGACCGTCCCATGCTAGTCGGGCATTGGCACAGCGCGCTTTCATTGGAAATGCCGGCTGCGCGCGGCGGGCCATCACATTTGGTATCAGAGCTTGGTATCAGAGCTCTAGGTTGCGTAGTTAACCTAGGGAAAGACACCAGGGAGAGATAGTACGTATATGAGAGCACGTATTTGTAATATTTTGGTTTTCAAAAGCTATTTTTATATACTATTAATATATCTAAGGATGGAGTCGCACTGCACTAGCACCACTGAAGAGATGGTTAATCGTTTTCTCCTTACAGATTGAACGATGAGTCGATATACGAGGAATACTGGTTCAGGAGCCAATAAGAGGAATGCTCCTGATATGAGGACGATGTTCACTGACTTCATGAGAGAGATGCTTAGGGATGTTCAGAGGGCAGCTCCTAATGCTGCAAATGGTGGTGGTGCAGCAGTGCAGGCGCCTAGGGCCGATTTCGTCAAGCTCTATAAGGACTACACTAGTCTTGGTGGGAAGCCGTTCCACGGAACGGAATCCGCTACAGAAGTTCAAGATTGGCTTGATAGTTGTAAGCGTATCTTCGAGGATTTGGGAATTGAGGACGCGGTGAAGAAAAATGAAAAAGAGTACCTGAAAAATTCTAGTTAGCCGCATGCCTGTTAGCTCTTTTATGCTCGGTAGTACTTCTCGTTATTTTTTATATTACGGGTAGATAAAATGGCAATAGAAGAATCGAACTTAGACTTATACACAACAACAATTACACTGCCTATATAGGCTTCTAAACTAGAGCATAGAAGTGCTTGCTCCACTTGATGGATCCGCAAGAGAGTACTTGGGTTCTCCCAATAAATAAAAAGTGTATCATGCCTGAATCGAACCGGGGTTCGCAGTGGTTGAGGAACCGGATCGGAAAAAAGAGGGATTCTAGTTGTAAGATAGCTAATGAAACCGTAGAAAAATTACAACAATTTTTACAAGAATTGAATAATGCTTTAAGTAAAATATCGACGTAGGTGGTCACTATTCCAGGCTCTTGGTATAGGAACTCCATCAATCGTTGATAAATTGAATTTTCCATCCAAGAGCTTTTGGCTAATGATGTAAGGTCCTTCCCAATTAAGCCCAAATACTCCAATGAAATATCAAGACCCGAGTAGGCGGGTCGAGGTCCCCAGTATATTAATTGGGTACCCACTACTCGGAGTACCCTCCCACCGAAGATGTGTGGTTCGGTGGTTCGACCAAAAATGGAAGCTAGCATCCCGTCAGCTGCAAGGACGGGCTATGAATTGGTGGAATGCTATTAAGGCAGCCACTCCTGAGGATCTGGTTACATGGAATCAATTTAAACCTCGCTTCAGTGACAAGTTTATACCAGCTGCCCAGAAGTTAGAGTTGTTTAGGAAGTTCTTGGAGCTTAAACAGAATGGTAGGGTAGTCTCAGAATATATTGCTGAGTTTGATACTTTATCGAAATATGGATTATCTCTTATCGACACTCCCGAGAAGAAGAATGAGAAGTTTATAACAGGCTTAGATCGGTACTTGGGGGAAAGGCTTATAAACCATATTGATGAGACTTTTGAATCAATTGTTGGGAAAGCATTGAGATCAGAGAGCCTTTATCCTAAGCCCAAGACTGAAGTCGTTGTTGCATCTGCAGAGGGGCCAAAGCCACAGGCAAGCGGTGGAGGCAAGAATAATTCTCAGAATAAAAGGAAGCCGAGTCAGACCAAGGATGGTCAGAAAAAGAAAGACAAGAAATATGTTGAGTGCTTTAGCTGTGGCAAGAAGGGCCACTATGCCAAAGAATGTCGAACAAAGCCAGCAGATAGGAAGGGCTTCAACTGCGGCCAAGTGGGACATCATAAGGATAAATGTCTGCAACCCCCTAAAGAGAAGCAGATTATGAAAGCATATGCTATTAATGATGTTCCTTCTTCATCGAATGCCCCTACCGTGGCAGAGAAAGGAAAGAATGTCATCATTCAAGGTATGCTTTCGGTTTATGATATTCCTGTTCGAGTATTGTTTGATGCTGGGGCTTCTCGTTCCTTCATATCTAGTGACCTGGTAGATAGGTGTAATGACCCGCATTGGCAGAGGTGTTATAATTAATTTATTTAATTATATAAATAGTGATATAGTGAATTTAATGGTCGTGGAATTAAATAATGATGAATATTTAATTAAAATAATAAATTAAATAATATATTTAATTCTGAAATAATCAGAATTGGCTAAAATGGCTATATGGTGTGAAGTGGATCATCCGTGGTATTTAGTTCAGCTTGGAATTTGAATTTGAATAACGAATATATTATTTGAACGACGGTTTGAACGTATAATTATATTATAATTAAAATCGAGCTTGAAATGGCGCGGTAGTTCATTATTTGGCGATTAGAACTTCAACTGAATGTACAGGATTCGTTTTAAGCCGGATTTCTGTGAATCAAGAAACGTGTGGAGCTGGTGGAGTATATCTTTCTAGTGGAAGAGAAAAATCGGGATTTTGTCGTGTAGATTTTGATTCACGTCCAAATCAAATTTCAGAAAAGTCGCTGTGGAATTCCTTTATAATTTA
Organism: Allium sativum; assembly: GCA_030737875.1. Taxonomy (NCBI): domain Eukaryota; kingdom Viridiplantae; phylum Streptophyta; class Magnoliopsida; order Asparagales; family Amaryllidaceae; genus Allium; species Allium sativum. The sequence goes on from CM060919.1 coordinate 722,863,084, forward strand.
TAAAGGAATTATTTATATTTTTAAAAGGAATTTCAATATAAATCGAATATCGGTTTAACCCAGAAGTGAATATCAAGTTAGAAATTCATATAGAAATATTCTAGAGCTGTATGATATTCTGCTGTGAATATAGACGATAATAATTATTTTTAAATATTAAATTTAATTATATTTAAATATATTTATATATTTAAATATATTTATATATTTAAATGAGTTATTTAGGGCTTTAAAAATAGCCACTTTTGCAAATGAAGTCGAAATTCAACGAAACTAATTTTGTTGGATTCGCAATATTAAAGTACTGCTAGAGTTCAGTTTCCGTGATTTTTAGAGTCACTGTGTGGCCGTACGGATTTTTAGAGTGGAAAGCAGTCAGTATTTTGACGGTTAAAAATACGCTGTGTGAGCAAACAGAGTCGGAATTCGACGAAACCTGTTTCGTTGGGACCGTAATGTCGAGCTGTAGCTGCATGTCAATTTTCGTGATTTTTGGTATCATATATGGCCACAGGAATTTTAGAAGACATATGTAAACAGCGTATGCTTAAAAATAAATTAAATAATAATATATAAAAATGTTTATTTTCTTCTACAAGTACCACTACAAATCCCTAAACCCTAAGTTTTTCATTCACAAGTCAAAGAGGAAAAAACGCCGTATGTTTTTCTTACCAAAAAATATCTCGAGAAAATCAAAAATCAAAACAAAACCCAACAAAATCTATAAATAAAAAAGGAGGTATATTTGAGTTCGTACGAACTTGCTCTTCGCACTCGTGTAAGTATTACTGGGTTCGACAGTTTTTCTGTCGGTGGAAAAAAAACCACAGCGAGACCTACGGTTGAAGTTGTTTGGGATTTTGAGCATCGATTCATGTTTTAGCTATCGTATTTGGATTCGAGTGGAGTTTTAGAACCTTTGTACACAATCTGGATGGATTCGTTTTGGCAAAGTTTGGGTTTACTGGTTGAAATTTTCGTTCGATGATTTCCTGAATGGCAAGAATAAGCTGACGACGGAAATCGATGTCCGTGTTCAAGTTTAATGCTTGTGGTATGTTGGTGAAGAGCACGGAAAGGAGAAGAGGATGGAGTCTTCGGTTTTGGGTTTCGTTGAACAATGGGAGATCGGGGGGGGGGGGGGGGGGTAAACGAGCAATGATGGTAGAGAGTAATACTGGAGCTCACGATTTCTAAGTTTTGGGGGAGACGAGGATTTCGGGTCTGGTAATAACGTTGGGCAGTTGGGCTGAGATTTTATTGGTGAGGCCCAAGTCATTAATTAAAATAAAGTTAGTTTTTATTTTAAATGTTCATGTAAATGTGTAAATTCAATATCTTAGTCGTATGTGATCGGAAATTCGCAAACTTGGATCCGACAGGATCGTACGGACGGACACTACCCAATGGAACTGACTGGGAGTGGATTCTAACTCGTTTGAATTTACGGCGAAATAAATTGTTTGATTCAAATCAACAAACAGTTTATCGTTCATTAACGATGAACTACCAAAGTGAGTAAATCTCACTAACTCTGAACAGTTTATAATTTCATGTTGTATTTTTTAGAACTGTTAGAAATTGTCTGATTGACTGTGTGTTGACTGTTTGATTGAACTGCTAGTCAGTTAGTTGAATTTCTATATTGATTCTGTTTAACAGAATATATCATATGGAACTGAAAGTGGTGTTGATTTTATTGTGTAACATCTGTGGATGCAGGGAAACAGGTTGGAGGAATCCGACTGGATTCCTCAACAGTTATTTTACTGTTTTTCATATATTGTGATATATGATGTAATATATAATCTGTTGTCAATTATATGTGTTTGGACGATATTGATCATCATGATTTGATATGTTGAGTACCATAACATACCAGAATGTTGATAAGGGAATATTTTCAAAGTGATATTTGGAAATAAAATATTTATAAATGGAATATTTATAAATAAGAAATATTTATAAATGGGAATATTTATAAATAGGAGATATTTAGAAAAGGGAAATTTTAAAATAAAAGAATAGATTTGAAAAGGAAATATTTGCAAACCATTTGCAAATAGAATAATAGAAAGGGAAATATTTGTAAATCATTTACAAATAGAATTGATAGGAAATATTTAGAAAATAAATAGAGTTATAAAAAGGAAATTTGTTTATAACCGAATAAGATGTTATAAAAAGGAAATCATTTGTAAAGTGAAGAACCGTTACTAAAAGTAAATCTTTATAAATGAATAGTTATTCGAAAAGGAGTAAATCGAATATTAGTTATTCGAATAGAGTTAAATCGAATATGTTATTCGAAGGGAGTTAAATCGAATATGGTATTCGAAAGTTAGTAAATCGAATTAGTTATTCGAAAGGGGTTAGTCGAGTCGAGTTAGCTGAATAGAGTTAATCGAATATTTGTTAGTCGAATAAGAGTTAACCAGATAGAGTTAAACCAGTTGGAGTTAAATCGAATATGGTATTCGAAAGTTAGTAAATCGAATTAGTTATTCGAAAGGGGTTAGTTGAGTCGAGTTAGCTGGATAGAGTTAATCGAATATTTGTTAGTCGAATAAGAGTTAACCAGTTAGAGTTAAACCAGTTGGAGTTAATCGATTAGAGTTAAAATAAAGGAGTTAATCGAATATAGTTTATTCGAATAGAATCAATTGAGTTAATCGAATATAGTTTATTCGAATAGAATCAATTGAGTAAATCGAATATTAGTGATTCGAATAAAGTAAAAGGAGTTATCGAATATTAGATATTCGAATAAGAGTTAAACAGAGTTATCGAATATTAGTTATTCGAATAAAGTTAAATGGAGTTAAAGGAATAAATCGAATATAGTTTATTCGAGTGGAATTAAAGGAGTTAATCGAATATGATTTATTCGAATAGAGTTAAAGAAGTTATCGACTAGAGTTAAATCAAATAGAGTTAGTCCAATAGCGTTAGTCCAATAGAGTAACTTGATAAGGGTTAATCGAATAGAGTTATCGAATATACCTTATCGAAGGGAAGAATTATCGAATAGAGATGATTCGAAAGAGAGTTACGTAAGGAAGTTTGTTAAAGAATTGAAAGATGAACTTTGTCTATTTCAAGGTTAGAAATGTTGTCCAATTAAGGTCTGAGAGGTAGTATTACCCCCAACTTGATTGACTTCATTTTTCATTAAGGAATGGTTAAGGTTCGATAGTGAAGGTGGGTTAAAGGAATTTAGTTAATAAGCGTAATGGTTTGAGTTGGCATCGCGATGGTTTGTTTAAAACATCTGTCTAAGTCCAATGAAGGAGTTTTGGAAATGTTTTCCAACTAAGAACCAGAAATGTTTTCTAATACAGAAAACAAGAAATGGAAATGTTTTCCAATGGAAATAACATATATTTTCTAAATATATAAAATAAGAAATGCTGAATATAGGGAAACAGGAGATAAGTAAATTAATGAAATAAGGAAAATATGAATATATATATGATTGATGAGTGATTGATAAAATTTCCATCTGGAAATAATATCGTTGTTTGCATACGTGTTTTTCTTTGATAGTTAAATCACAAACTATTGTAGTTTTGACCATTTTAACGTTGTTAATATGGAGAGACCGGTTGGATTATTATCCAAAGAACCACTTTGTATTGGCATAAGCGTTGTGAATCATATATGCCAAAGATAATTAAGGACGGAGTAAAGTGCAAGGGCTATTGTATAAGTCTTAGATAACAGTGTCTAAGATGGATGTATTGAATAGTACCTTCGGTTCATCCTGTTCCTGGATGACTTGTATGGACGGATGTCTGACAGAGTATTTCCAAACGATCACGTATATTGATTTCTCCAACCGTACCAAGAGTGGAAGCGGAGAAGGAAACTTCTTTAGCTAACACATAATGTATGGTTAAGAACGTCAATCGGTGATTTGATGGATTTGACGATGTAACGTTCAAAGTGAATCTGGTGTGATGATAAAGCGTAGCTTCTAGCCTCACATCCGGTAAATGACAGAAATCGGGCAGGCAGCATGGCTAAGTCGGTCGCTCCAAAGTAGGGTGTATAATCACCTGATCTAGAGTTTCATTTATTTCTAAAAATCTATTGTTGATGTTGTCCCATTCGGGAAACGGTTGCTGATCCCAACCGTTGGTGATATACATTCGATACACTCAAGCGAAATGAGTGGTCGGTCATGTGTGGCCGGGTTGCAAGATGTTCTTGTTGAACCCAGTGTATTCCTTTCTAGAGGTACACTAGCGAAAGGTGATTCCACACCTTGTCATAGTTGGAAATCCATTACCCAATACGTGCTTGCGGTTTTGATTGTATACTATATATGTAGAACGTGAGATGAAAGCGTTTCTGCTAGATGATTATTATAGTTGTGGTTGATAGACATTATTATAATATCAAAAGGTTTTTGATATAAAGGTATTTTGGATTCTCATAAGGGAAAAACCCGTTCCGTTATATGGCGTGGTCTTATGAGATATCGTTTACTTGTTCAAACTGTTTTAAACTGTTTTTTCTCATACCAGTCCCATGACTGACCCGGAGTTTATTTTGTTTTGTTTTCCCTAAACTCTTGGGTGCCCAAATTTTGTACGGGCAGTCAAGTAGTCGGGATTTACAGATATACCTGAAGAGCTGGAGCAAGAGGCTTCAGGATCATATAGCTATAGTTATTTTCGCTGTGTTGTAAGTGTTGTATTTTGATTATGATGTATATTCAAATACAGATGTATATCTCAAAGTTATGTTACATATATTATATGTTATTCGTTCCGCTGTGAGATTCGTGTTACTCTGATGTTTTGTTCTTCTTCTTCTTCTTCTATTCTAAGTTTCTATCTTATCTATTCTCACCCTCTAATTCCTTTCATTTATGACCGGTATTTTTGATCCTTGGATATTCGATATGTGTTGTATATCGGATAACCAAAGTCGTCAAAATCCCGGGTCATTACAGTTGGTATTAGAGCTTAAGTTAAGTGAATTACCTTGGCTCTGTGGCGTGACTCAGTAGAGATGGGGTTAGTAATACCCTAGATTGAGTTGAGTGTATATATATATATATACGAGTGAACGTATTTGTTATTGATATAAAAATTTGTTTTATATTGTGGAGATTCATTGGTTGAGTCGTTTATGAGTTCTGGTCGATTAGTTTGATCCACTATATCGGTAGGAGTTACTAAACACTTGAGTATGATGGGTCGTCACGATATGTTTTGAAAAGAGGGTAAATTAAAATAAGTTTACCCAAGGTATATCTTGATATAGAGAAGATATATATATATATATATATCAAAATTTATAATATATTGGATATATTGGTTGTTATTATAATCGAGTAAGATTATAAATTAAATGGTTATGTAAATAACCAATCAGAATTCATATAAGTGAAATACGTGAACTCAGATGAGTTGAATCTGAAATTTTAAACCATAAATTGAATTAAAACTCTGGAGAATTGGATAAGTGTTTGTAAATGGATTTGGATTAAAAATAAGGAAAATTTAAGATCCTCAGAGATTTTAAATTGTTTTACAAGCAGTGTGAATTATATTTTGAAATGAATTTCAAAGTGGAAATGTTTAGAAATGATTTTATAGTATTGAACTCACTTCGATCGCTGGAAAATAGATTCTGATGATGACAGCTGCATCATCAGTATTCATTTTCGAGTTTTAAGTGATGAATTACTACCAGAAATACTGTTTTGAATTTGTTTTGGGAAAGACAAGTTGTGTTGAATTTCAAAATGGGATTTATAATATAGAATTGAATATAGAAATTCGAAGGGAGTTTGAATATATGAAATTCAATGGAATCGTAATAGAAATTGAATATAGAAATTCAAATGGAATTTGAATATAGAAATTCAAATGGAATTCAAATATAGGATTTGAATATATAGAATTTGAATATAGAAATTCAAATGGAATTTGAATATAGAATTCAAATGGAATTCAAATATAGGATTTGAATATATGGAATTTGAATATAGAATTCAAATGGAATTTAAACTATAGAATTTGGATAGAATTAACTAAGTCGAAGAGGAATTAGTTAATCGAGTTTTGAATTTGAAGTTGAACTTTGAAAGGTGAATTGGATTTGTAAATGGATATTCGAAATCGAATATAGAACTTAGATTTGAAATTTGGATTCAAATTAGTTAATAAGCAAGTTAAAATATATTTGAACATGTCATGTTCAAATATAAAAGTGAAATAGACTAAAGAGTTAATTAACAAATTAATTAACGAATTGAGTTAAAACGATCAGGTATAGTTAAAATAGATTAGGCAGGTATAAATATACATGAGATAGGTATGGATAAGGTATGAAGGTATATAAATAGAATGCTCGACGAAAAGGTATGTATTTAATTCATATATGAGATTTTATGCGCCGTATCGGCTAGCCGCTTGGTTTTTTCTTTTTCTTTTGGATTGGTGAGGGCCATGGGAGGCTATTTGAAATATCCCGATGCTCCTGGTACAAAGGAGGTTATGGCAAATTTTTCCGGGAATTTAAGGAGTTAGAATATTTTTAAGATAATTTGATAGTTAGAAATCAACGTATCGATATATATATAAGTCGATAAGGAAACGAACTTAGAAATAGAATAGTAAAATAAAAAAGGAAGACTAAGAATAAAATCTAGTAAGAATAGAAAGAGGGAGCGTATACGTGTTTAAAGGTGAATAAGAGTTGTATGGTATTGATTATTCGAGTAAGTAGTCAAATCTGTTTTGACGTTATAAATGTTATTCAGTCAAGGTCTGAGAGGTAGTTATACCCCAACTTGATTGATTTCATTATTAACAAATAAATAGTAGGATTTCAGGCTCGAAGATCAATATTGAATAAGAGTTAGTTGAATATAGTATTTGGGTTGTCGTAACGATGTTTTACACAACATCCGTTTTAACCCAAATAAGTGTAAGCTTGGAAATATAATAAAGAATATTTCCTAAGTATAGAAATAAACGAGATCGGAAAAGAGATAAGTAATTGGAATATTTTCCAATTATAAATAGCATATATTTTCTAAAGTTTGGAAAATAAAGAAAGGCGATATTCGGAAATGTTTCCAAATAACATAAAAGGCCCATATGGTTATTGAAAATATTTGGTTAACAAATATTGATAAAGAAATAGAGAAGTTATTTAACTAATGGAATATTAATTAAGGGCTCAGTGACATGTTCAAAAAGGAAAATTTGATTTTTGAAATCAGTAAACTGTTTGAAAACTCCCAGGGAAAGACTGTTTGAATTAAAAACAAATTTAACAGAAATTTGTGAAAGAAAAATTGAATTAAAAATAAAGCCAGTAAGTGGTAACTGAGATTGAATCAGAATGATATCAAGACAAACTGGATCGTGAGATTCAAATTTGAAGTGTAATGTGAATCAAGTTAAGAGTTGGGAATCGAGAAGAAACTCGAGTTGAAATGATATTTGGCTCGGATATAAGCGAATGGTTGTGTTGTGGATAAAAGCAGATTGGAATTTGATTGGCATGACCCTTGTATCTGCTGAATTGATAATAGGTGGAAAGGATATAATGATATGCCGACAAAAAGGTACAAGTTTATATTTCGATTGGATATAACTTTTATGAGCCGAATTGGCAAGCCGCTTGGCTGTTTGATTTTCTTTTGGGATGGAGATGGCCCAGAGAGGCGAGTTGGAGTTTGACGTATTGACCAGTACAAAGGAAGTGCTGGCGAAATTTTTCGAAGAGTTAAGGCGTTAGAAAATTTTCAGGATTTTTGAAAATTTTCGTTGATAAGAATTAATTAATATTTTAATTGAAATTAAATTGGTTCAGTTGAAACTGAAGTTAAGAAGTGAACAAATATGTTCTAACCAGTCGATAGGGTCGTCCTCTACCTTTTAGCAATTTTGAGGACGAAATTATTTTAAGTAGGGAAGATTGTAATGACCCGCATTGGCAGAGGTGTTATAATTAATTTATTTAATTATATAAATAGTGGTATAGTGAATTTAATGGTCATGGAATTAAATAATGATGAATATTTAATTAAAATAATATATTAAATAATATATTTAATTCTGAAATAATCAGAATTGGCTGAAATGGCGATATGGTGTGAACTGGATCATCCGTGGTATTTAATTCAGCTTGGAATTTGAATTTGAATAACGAATATATTATTTGAACGACGGTTTGAACGTATAATTATATTATAATTAAAATCGAGCTTGAAATGGCGCGGTAGTTCGTTATTTGGCGATTCGAACTTCAACTGAATGTACAGGATTCGTTTTAAGCTGGATTTCTGTGAATCAAGAAACGTGTGGAGCTGGTGGAGTATATCTTTCTAGTGGAAGAGAAAAATCGGGATTTCGTCGTGTAGATTTTGATTCACGTCCAAATCAAATTTTAGAAAAGTTGTTGTGGAATTCCTTTATAATTTATAAAGGAATTATTTATATTTTTAAAAGGAATTTCAATATAAATCGAATATCGGGTTGACCCAGAAGTGAATATCAAGTTAGAAATTCATATAGAAATATTCTAGAGATGTATGATATTCTACTGTGAATATAGATGATAATAATTATTTTTAAATATTAAATTTAATTATATTTAAATATATTTATATATTTAAATGATTTATTTAGGGCTTTAAAAATAGCCACTTTTGCAAATGAAGTCGAAATTCGATGAAACTAATTTTGTTGGATCCGCAATATTAAAGTATTGCTAGAGTTCAGTTTCCGTGATTTTTAGAGTCACTGTGTGGCCATACGGATTTTTGGAGTGGAAAACAGTCAGTATTTTGACGGTTAAAAATACGCTGTGTGAGCAAACGGAGTCAGAATTCGACGAAACCAGTTTCGTTGGGACCGTAATGTCGAGCTGTAGCTGCATGTCAATTTTCGTGATTTTTGGGTATCGTATGTGGCCACAGGAATTTTAGAAGACATATGTAAATAGCGTTTGCTTAAAAATAAATTAAATAATAATATATAAAAATATTTAATTTCTTCTATAAGTACCACTAAAAATCCCTAAACCCTAAGTTTTTCATTCACAAGTCAAAGAGGAAAAACCGCCGTATGTTTTTCTTACCAGAAAATATCTCGAGCAAATCAAAAATCAAAACAAAACCCTACAAAATCTATAAATAAAAAAGGAGGTATATTTGAGTTCGTATGAACTTGCTCTTCGCACTGGTGTAAGTATTACTGGGTTCGACAGTTTTTCTGTCGATGGAAAAAAACCACAGCGAGACCTAGGGTTGAAGTTGTTTGGGATTTTGAGCATCGATCCATGTTTTAACTATCGTATTTGGATTCGAGTGGAGTTTTAGAACCTTTGTACACAATCTGGATGGATTCGGTTTGGCAAAGTTTGGGTTTACTGGTTGAAATTTTCGTTCGATGATTTCCTGAACTGGCGAGAATAAGCTGGCGATGGAAATCGATGTCCGTGTTCAAGTTTAATGCTTGTGGTATGTTGGTGAAGAGCACGGAAAGGAGAAGAGGATGGAGTCTTCGGTTTTGGGTTTCGTTGAACAATGGGAGATCGGTGGGGGGGGGGGGTAAACGAGCAACGATGGTAGAGAGTAATACTGGAGCTTACGATTTCTAAGTTTTGGGGGAGACGAGGATTTCGGGTCTGGTAATAATGTTGGGCAGTTGGGCTGAGATTTTATTGGTGAGGCCCAAGTCATTAATTAAAATAAAGTTAGTTTTTATTTTAAATGTTCATATAAACATGTAAATTCAATATCTTAGTCGTATGTGATCAGAAATACGCAAACTTGGATCCGACAGGATCGTACGGACGGACACTACCCAATGGAACTGACTGGGAGTGGATTCGAGCTCGTTTGAATTTACGGCGAAATAAATTGTTTGATTCAAATCAAACAAACAGTTTATCGTACGTTAACGATGAACTGCCAAAGTGAGTAAATCTCACTAACTCTGAATAGTTTATAATTTCATGTTGTATTTTTTAGAACTGTTAGAAATTGTCTGATTGAGTGTGTGTTGACTGTTTGATTGAACTGCTAGTCAGTTAGTTGAATTTCTATATTGATTCTGTTTAACAGAATATATCATATGGAACTGAAAGTGATGTTGATTTTATTGTGTAACATCTGTGGATGCAGGAAACAGGTTGGAGGAATCCGACTGGATTCCTCAACAGTTATTTTACTTTTTTTCATATATTGTGATATATGATGTGATATATAATCTGTTGTCAATTATATGTGCTCGGACAATACTGATCATCGTGATTTGATATGTTGAATACCATAACATACCAGAATGTTGATAAGGGAATATTTTCAAAGTGATATTTGAAAATGAAATATTTATAAATGGAATATTTATAAATAAGAAATATTTATAAATGGGGATATTTATAAATAGGATATATTTAGAAAAGGGAAATTTTAAAATCAAAGAATAGATTTGAAAAGGAAATATTTGCAAACCATTTGCAAATAGAATAATAGAAAGGGAAATATTTGTAAATCATTTACAAATAGAATTGATAGGAAATATTTAGAAAATAAATAGAGTTATAAAAAGGAAATTTATTTATAACCAAATAAGATGTTATAAAAAGGAAATCATTTGTAAAGTTAAGAACCGTTACTAAAAGTAAATCTTTATAAATGAATAGTTTATTCGAAAAGGAGTAAATCGAATATTAGTTATTCGAATAGAGTTAAATCGAATAAGTTATTCGAAGGGAGTTAAATCGAATATGGTATTTGAAAGTTAGTAAATCGAATTAGTTATTCGAAAGGGGTTAGTCGAGTCGAGTTAGCTGAATAGAGTTAATCGAATATTTGTTAGTCGAATAAGAGTTAACCAGATAGAGTTAAACCAGTTGGAGTTAAATCGAATATGGTATTCGAAAGTTAGTAAATCGAATTAGTTATTCGAAAGGGGTTAGTCGAGTCGAGTTAGCTGGATAGAGTTAATCGAATTTTTGTTAGTCGAATAAGAGTTAACCAGTTAGAGTTAAACCAGTTGAAGTTAATCGATTAGAGTTAAAATAAAGGAGTTAATCGAATATAGTTTATTTGAATAGAATCAATTGAGTTAATCGAATATAGTTTATTCGAATAGAATCAATTGAGTTAATCGAATATTAGTGATTCGAATAAAGTAAAAGGAGTTATCGAATATTAGTTATTCGAATAAGAGTTAAATAGAGTTATCGAATATCAGTTATTCGAATAGAGTTAAATGAGTAAAAGGAATAAATCGAATATAGTTTATTCGAATGGAATTAAAGGAGTTAATCGAATTTGATTTATTCGAATAAAGTTAAAGAAGTTATCGACTAGAGTTAAATCAAATAGAGTTAATCCAATAGCGTTAGTCCAATAGAGTAAATTGATAAGGGTTAATCGAATAGAGTTATCGAATATACCTTATCGAAGGGAAGAATTATCGAATAGAGATGATTCAAAAGAGAGTTACGTAAGGAAGTTTGTTAAAGAATTGAAAGGTGAACTTTGTCTATTTCAAGGTTAGAAACGTTGTCCAGTTAAGGTCTGAGAGGTAGTATTACCCCAACTTGATTGACTTCATTTTTAACTAAGGAATGGTTAAGGTTCGATAGTGAAGGTGGGTTAAAGGAATTTAGTTAATAAGCGTAATGGTTTGAGTTGGCATCGCGATGGTTTGTTTAAAACATCTCTCTAAGTCCAATGAAGGAGTTTTGGAAATGTTTTCCAACTAAGAACCAGAAATGTTTTCTGATATAGAAAACAAGAAATGGAAATATTTTCCAATGGTAATAACATATATTTTCTAAATTTAGAAAATAAGAAATGCTGAATATTGGGAAACAGGAGATAAGTAAATTAATGAAATAAGGAAAATATGAATATGTGTATATATATATATATATGATTGATTGATAGAATTTCCATCTGGAAATAATATCGTTGTTTGCACACGTGTATTTCTTCGATAGTTAAATCACAGACCATTGAAGTTTTGACCATTTTAACGTTGTTAATATGGAGAGACCGGTTGGATTATTATCCAAAGAACCGCTCTGTATTGGCATAAGCATTGGGAATCATATATGCCAAAGATAATTGAAGACGGAGTAAAATGCAAGGGCTATTGTATAAGTCTTAGATAACAGTGTCTAAGATGGATGTATTGAATAGTGCCTTCGGTTCATCCTATTACTGGATGACTTGTATGGACGGATGTCTAACAGAGTATTTCCAGATGATCACGTATATTGATTTCTTCAACCGTACCAAGAGTGGAAGCGGAGAAGGAAACTTCTTTAGCTAACACACAATGTATGGTTGAGAACATCAATCGGTGATTTGATGGATTTGACGATGTATCATTCAAAGTGAATCTGGTGTGATGATAAAGCGTAGCCTCTAGCCTCACATCCGGTAAATGACATAAATTGGGCAGGCAGCATGGCTAAGTCGGTCGCTCCGAAGTAGGGTGTATAATCACCTGATCTAGAGTTTCATTTATTTCTAAAAATCTATTGTTGATGCTGTCCCATTCTGTAAACGGTTGCTGATCCCAACCGTTGGTGATATACATTCGATACACTCAAGCGAAATGAGTGGTCGGTCATGTATGGCCGGGTTGCAAGATGTTCTTGTTGAACCCAGTGTATTCCTTTCTAGAGGTACACTAGCGAAAGGTGGTTCCATACCTTGTCATAGTTGGAAATCCATTACCCAATACGTTCTTGCAGTTTTGATTGTATACTATATATGTAGAACGTGAGATGAAAGCGTTTCTGCTAGATGATTATTATAGTTGTGGTTGATAGACATTATTATAATATCAAAAGGTTTTTGATATAAAGATAATTTGGATTCTCATAAGGGAAAAACCCGTTCCGTTATACGGCGTGGTCTTATGAGATATCATTTACTTGTTCAAACTGTTTTAAACTGGTTTACTCATACCAGTCCCATGACTGACCCGGAGTTTATTTTGTTTTGTTTTCCCTAAACTCTTGGGTGCCCAAATTTTGTATGGGCAGTCAAGTAGTCGGTATTTACAAATATACCTGAAGATCTAGAGTAGGAGGCTTCAGGATCATATAGCTATAGTTATTTCCGTTGTGTTGTAAGTGTTGTACTTTGATTATGATGTATATTCAAATACATATGTATATTTCAAAGTTATGTTACATATATTATATGTTATTCGTTCCGCTGTGAGATTCGTGTTACTCTGATGTTGTGTTCTTCTTCTTCTTCTATTCTAAGTTTCTATCTTATCTATTCTCACCCTCTAATTCCTTTCATTTATGACCGGTATTTTCGATCCTTGGATATTCGATATGTGTTGTATATCGGATAACCAAAGTCATCAAAATCTTGGGTCATTACAATAGGTTAGGATTGGAACCCGAGATAGTCGATAGACCTTTAGTTGTGACGAACCCGATTGGTGGTTCGATTAGCCTTAGCATGATTTGTCGAAATTTGGTCTTATCAAGTCATGGATGTATGTTTGCTTGTGATTGCTTTGTTTTGGGCTTTATGGGGTTTGGCATTATTTTGGGAGTCCATTGGCTCTAAAGAAATGGGGTAGCGGTAGACTGTTAGCGATTTTCGGTGACTATTAGGGAGGATGATGGGCGGGGGGGGGGGTAGTGTTTGGTGGCCTACCCAGTGATGAGGTGATGGCTAGTTTTCTGAATTCCCTCGACATCCCACAGGACGAGTTATCTGGGGTTCCCATTGCTAGCTAGTATCCGGATATCTTCGAGGAAGTGACTGGACTTCCACCACACCGAGAGATTGAGTTCCGTATTGATTTAATGAAAGATGCCAGACCTACAGAGATGCCACTTCGTTGTATGGCACCAAGGGAGCAGTGAGAGCTCGGGGTGCAAGTAAGCAATCTTTTGAAGAAGGTATTTATCCGAAGGAGTGTCTCCAAGTGGGGAGCACCAGTTGCATTTGCCACTAAGGCAGACAGTTCCCTTCGTTTATGTGTGGACTACTGCGAGTTGAATAAAGTGACTAGGAAGAATAAGTATCCTCTTCCACGGATAGATGATTTATTTGATCAAATGGATGGAGCAAGAGTGTTCTCCCAATTGGACCTCGTGACAGGATTTCATCAACTCCGAGTAGCAGTTGAGAGTATACCTAAAATGGCATTTCGAACGCCGTCTGGATTCTATGAGTGGTTGGTCATGCCATTCGGGTTGATCAATGCACCAGCATATTTTGTGGATCTTTGGTATAGGGTATTCAGGGATCAATTATAAGTTTGTTCTTGTGTTCGTGGACGATATACTTGTTTATTCGAGGACAGAAGAAGAACACAAGGAACATTTGAGAGAAGTGATGGAGGTGTTGAGAAAACACCAATTGAAAGCGAAGTTTTCGAAGTGTCACTTCTGGAGGAGGGAAGTGAGATTCTTGGGCCATGTTATTTCAGAGAATGGTATTGTCGTGGACCCTGCGAAGGTGGCTGCGGTACAAGATTGGTCTAGGCCCAAGAATGCAACAGACGTAAGAAGTTTCTTGTGATTAGCTGGATATTATCGTAAGTTTATCCAAGACTTCTCCAAGATAGCGGCACCGTTAACTCAGTTGACCAAGAAGAACCAAGCTTTCATTTGGGATAAAAGGTGTGAAAATGCATTCAAGAGTCTAAAGGAAAAGTTGACGTATGCACCAGTGTTAGTCATTCCTAAAGGGAATGAAGAGATGACGGTATACACGGATGCCTATGGTACCAGACTAGGTGCTGTATTGATGCAAGGAGGTAGGGTTGTAGCTTATGCTAGTCGGCAGCTGAAACCACATGAGCAAAGATATCCTACCCATGATTTGGAATTTACAGCGATCGTATTTGCGTTAAAGATGTGGAGACATTATCTCTTGGGAGAAAGATTCGAGTTGTTTAAGTCATTAAAGTATCTCTTCTCTCAGAATGATCTAAATCTCCGACAGCAAAGATGGTTAGAATTCTTGGCTTCCTATGATTTCAATATCGCATACACACTAGAAAAGGGCAATGAGGTAGCCGATGCATTAAGTAGGAGACATGCCAGTTTAGGGGCTATGTTTCTTGAGTGGAAGCAACTGGAGTATATCGCAAGGTACGATTTCAGACCAAAGTGTGAATTGGATCCAGAAATGTTAGCAAGTTTAATGATCAGACCCACTCTGATTGAGCGTATTGGTTCCACTCAGAGGGACGATCCTAACCTATTGGAAATCATCTCCAAGTTAGAGATGGGTATCGACGAGGAGATGAACAAGTATGGACTTGATAGAGATGGATGTCTTAGAAAGAATGGGAGATTGGTTGTACCCAATGTTAATGGATTGAGAGATGAAGTGCTTAGAGAACGTCATCACTCAAAACTGACTATACATCCCAGTGGTAACAAAATGTATCGAGACATGAAGCAGACGTACTACTGGGAAGGGATGAAAAGAGACGTTGGGAATTTTATATCCAAATGCATGAATTGTCAGCTAGTTAAAACCGAGCAAAAGAAGCCTAGTAGTTTGTTGCAACCATTAGAAATTCCAGAATGGAAATGGGGAAAGTCTCAATGGATTTCATTGATGGGTTACCAAGGACTAGATTGGGACATGATAGTATTTGGGTGATTCTGGAACGATTGACCAAGAGTGCAAGGTTTATACCTGTCAAGTCGAATAGAACGGCAGCTAAGTTAGTAGAACTGTATATGAAGTGGGTAGTGAGATTTCATGGAGTACCCAAAGGCATTGTGAGTGACCGAGATCCGTTGTTTACTAGTGGATTTTGGAAGATCTTACAAGAGGCTTTAGGGTCAGAATTACTTCTCAGTACCACGTATAAAGTTGGCGACATGGTGTTTGTCAAGGTTTCTCTGTTAAAGAGCGTGATTCGATTTGGTAGGAGAGGCAACTTAACACCAAGATTTGTTAGTCCATTCCCAGTTCTCAAACAAGTTGGGAATTTAGCATATAAAGTCGGGTTACATGACAAGATGGTGGGAGTTCACGACGTATTTCATGTTTCCCAGTTAAGGAAGTTCGTGCACGACCTCGATATGACTATTTCACCGGATCAGTTGGATGACATCGAAGTAGAACCCGAGGCGGTTGAGAACCGCAAGCCGATCCGTATGGTCGAGAGTGATATGAAGCAACTTCGAAGGAAGGCGGTGAAACTGGTCAAGGTTCAGTGGGGCGAGAATGAGAATGACTATATTTGGGAAACAGAGGAGAGCATAGGGAAGTCGTATCCAGAACTCTTTGCCTGGTAAGATTTTAAATTGCGGTTTAGCTATTTTGCATGCTAGGATAGACTTGATGTGCTTGTAATGTATGTTTGATTGTTTGTAAATGGATGTTAGGCATGCGAGACCCGTTATATGCTTTATTTAGGGAATTTCGGGGGCGAAATTTCTTAAAGGGGGCAGAGTGTAATGACCCGCATTCTACGTATCGAAAGATCGTAGAATATTTATTTCATTTTCATACAAAATCGAGTGGTCGTGTAACTTTGGGGAACGACTACTGGGATCATTTCCAATGTTCATGATTTTTACCGATTTTTAAATAACCATTTTACCCCTAATGAATCTTGTTTTGCTCATAACTTTTGATTGGTAAGGAGTTTTGACCTGAAACAACTTTCATTGGATTCAGATGATGGTTTAGCTTTCCGTAGAGTGGTCACATTAGCCAAACGGACTTAATGTTTGGGAGATATGGCTGAAATAAGGTTTAGAAGGTGAAAAACAGCTTAACCGGGCCTAATTAAGGTGATTAGCAGCTAGGCCTGTAACACCCCGTATTTTCTGTGAACATAAAAGTAACAAAACAAAGTATACTTAATTTTTAAATGAATAATTAAGGGAAACGGGTTACGCCATTGTGTTCGTCTCAAAATTCTGCTTGAGATAGAGTCCAAGTTTGCGTAAATCGGACTCCGTATGAAGAAGTTATGGCTCTCAGAAGTTTCATGAATTTAAATAAATTGAACAGCTCAGATTTAAGTTTGAAATTCAAATCACACACCCGGGCTGGGCGAGAAATTTCCCGCCTAGGACCCAGGTCGACCAGGGGGTCGACCTGGGTCACATAGGTCGACCAGGGGGTCGACCTCCCCCCTATTTACAGATCCGATGACTGGTTCGTTTTTCTGCATTTGGACGCCCGTTCTGACCATATTCGTTGATCCCTATGCTATTTAAACACCCCCAAACCCCACTTTCTCTCCACACCAAGCCATTGTAATGCTATGCTGCCTCAATTCTAATTAAAATAAATCAATGGCATCTGTACTCTTCTGAAACCTAAAGCTAGAACTAGTGCTTCTTCTTCTAATTTGAATAGGATTAAAAGAGAACAATTACAACCCTTTTTCTTTTAGAATCCAACCAAGGTGAGTACAGTTATTTTCAAATATGAAATTTAATTATGATCTTGACATGGTTATAAATCTGAATTTGAGATTATGCATATTCTTGTTTATCAGATCTGTTTTTCTATGTAGATATATCTTATTAATATTATAGTAACTATTCTGTATCTCTTCCTTCCTTCTGTTCTATAGCCAGGCTACCACGAGCCTGAGCCAAATCTCATAAAAGATTGACGCACGAATGCTAAATTTGGAGAAAATAGTGAATGATGCAGAATTAAACGTGACTGATTTGTGACTAATTTTGAGAAAAGAACATATGTTGTAATTTAAGATCTAGATCTGGGCATACCATATATGATAGTCTGTGATTTGAAAGAAGGAGAATTATTGTGTATATGACTTAGGCGCAAAGATCTATATTATAATAGGATAACTATTAAATGTGAATACGCCTAAATGGAGATTTTGGATATTAGGCATACGCTGAAATCAAAGGCTATAATTTGGCATAATTCATATTGTATATCATGATTTGAGGTTTTTGGAGAATATTCAGTACTGTGTAAATTTAACTAAAATTTGGGGCATATGTTATGTTGTGAATTATGACCATAATTTGGGCATGTAAAATTAGGCTTAATTTTATGATTAAATCTGTTAAATTGCCTAATCTGCTAAATCTGTTGAAACCGAATACGGTGAATTTGGGGTATGAAAATCTGTAGGCTCGATCTACAAAATTGAGCAAAACAAGTTAATAAAACTTTGAATAATCTGTTGTAACTTGTAAAGAAGTTTAATTTGTTGAATTGGCATAATTAGTCTGATATTAGCATAATTTGTGAATGAATACTTTAGCTAAAAATAAAGAATGCTGAGACACGAGGTTAGACTCTGTTTGCGGTAGAAGCCTGCCCGAACCCAACCGGCTTAACCAGCAATCGTAAACTGTCAGTCTAATGTGAGTGGTCGTTGGCATAGCTAAAATATGCTTAGACACGAGGTTAGGTCTGGCTTGTGGCAGAAGTCTGCCCAGAACCGCCCGGCACATCCAGCGGCCACAAGCTACCGACCAAATGTGAGAGGTCTGTGCATTAGTAATTAATGCGAATCTAGGATAAATATGATGCCTAAAACGTGTTGGGTGGATAAGGTTAAATCAACTGGGCGGATGAATCTAATAAACCCGTTTTGAAAATCTGTAGGCCCAATACAAGGTTAAGTGAAACAATCTGTAAGTCTGTTAATCTGTAAATCTGATCCGTTAGTCTGAAAACTTGTTAACCTATATGTCTGATCTGAGAACTAGTTAATCTGAACTTTGTACATCTGAAATCTGTAAGCAAGTTAATCTGAAATCTGGGGACACAGGGTTAGGAAGGGAAATTACTTGTGTCATCTGTTGTATGGGACCCATATTAGTCAGTAACCCTTTTCTGGTATCAAAACTATGACCCAACAATAGGAGGGGTCCGGGGCACGCTTACTGAACTAATTGTAAGAGGTTCACTCTGATAATGGCGAGGGGTGTCGATGGCGCATTCCAACCGGGTCATGTGCGTGCATGGATCTAGTCTGCTCTAAGGATGTAAGACACCGTGACATCTGTAAATAGGTCTGTGTCTATAGGTTGCCACTTTAGGGAATGATACACCCTTCTGTGGGGCCGGCACAGGGTATTTATGTATTAGGGAGCCGATCGCTTAGGGTAGAATTTAGGGTACACCTAGTTCTGTCTGTTTTTGTTGGTGTACCGTCTGTTTCTGTTGGGGTGGTAAAGGCCCATTAGTTGGTGTGGTAAAGACCCATTATTAGTATTCTGTTTTTGTACTGTATGTTTCTATTGGGGTGGTAAAGGCCCATTATTAGCATTTTGTTTCTGTACCTTCTGTCTCTGTTGGGGTGGTAAAGGCCCATTACTAGCGTTCTGTTTATATAGAGATTACTCTGTTTTCGTTTCTGTTTCAGTTTAGACATTAGGGTAACACCTAATCTTGTTATACTAAGTATTAGTGCAGAGAAGTAAGATATAGGTAAGAAGCATATCTTTGTTTATATCATTCTGTTTCTTCTGTTTAACATAAGCATACCTGCTACTCCTGTTACTGTAATCTCTCATCCAGCTTTATTTACATGTCATGATACTACTATCTGTTTATATGTTGAAAGTTACTGGATTCGCCAGACTTTATGTCTGACCTCCTTTGTTTCCGCCTCTTTTTCTTTCCGTTCCCCCCTCCCTCCATGTGCTTAGGGTGGAAGCATAGGAGCTTGATTCATATGCTCTCTACTTGAAGTGCTTGAAGTATTGCTTGGCTTTGACTCTACCTTCTTATGGCAGTTTATGTTGAGGATTATGGTTTTAAAATTTTGCATTCTAAAGGATTTCGGTATAAGACTGATACTTGTGTACTTGGGTTTTGGTATTGTGATTTTGAAGGATGTAACCAAACTTATTTCTGTTTCTGCTGTAATAAAGTTATAAAATTTTCAAGTACTACTTTACGTATCTGTCTTGTAATATTCTGTTTTTTTTACTTATAATGCTTCATGGAAGTTAATGCATTCCCTTTGTGAATGACACTGATGGACATGGGGTGTAACACTTAGTATCAGAGCTGAAGGTTACCAGATTTGATAAAAAAAAATTGAAAACTATTTTCAAAAAGGTTTTAAAAAGGAAGTATTTTCAAAGGTAAAGTTTATTTTGAAAAAAAAACATAATCCCCAAAAGCCATATATCTGTCTTTCGATTCTCCGTTTTGAATCTCTTCCTTTTTCTTTTCAGCATGTCTTGGGTACCCGAGATACCCGAGGGCATACCGATACCAACCTGGTTCAGAAGGTATCTGGAGGCTAGGGCCACCGCCGCAGGCCCAACAGACGTTCCTCCTCCCCCAGCTGCAGCCGCTCCTCCTCCTACCCCTCCCCGCGTTGATACTTTTTCGAAGATATGCAAAGACTTTCAGGCAATGGGCGGGAAACCTTTTCACGGGTCAGAGTCGTTTGTTGAAGCTCGAAATTGGCTTAAGGAGGTGGAAGATTTGTTTGGTATCTTCGAGATAGAAGATGGAAGGAAGGTCCAATTAGCTGCTTGGTTAATGAAGGATGAAGCCTCGTTTTGGTGGGAGGTTACGAATGGAGATCGTCCAGTGGAGACATGGATGGAATTCAGGCATAGGTTCGAGATGAAATTTCTCTCATGAGCAGAAGAGAATTTATACATGGAGAGGTTCTTGGCGTTGAAGCAGGGGAATTTATCAGTAAAGGAGTACGTTAACAAGTTCAATCAGTTGGCGAGATTTGGCTTAGACTTGGTGAACACACCTGAAAAGAAGGCCTTGAGATTCGTCAAAAGTTTGAATGAGCCACTACACGGGTTGGCTATGACCCACATTCCTATGGGGGCTACCTTCGAGAAATTGGTTGACATGGCATTGATGCATGAAGAGGAAGCCAAAAGCGAGAAAAAAGAGGAAAAGCTCGAAGGACAACAGAACAAGAAAGCGTGGCCCAAAAAGGAAACACAAAAGAAGGATGACAAGTCTGAAGATAAGAAGGAGAAAAAGTGCTTTACTTATGGAAGCTTGACTCATCTGAACAAGGATTGCAGAAAGAGGAAGGGCACTTGCTTCAACTGTGGTGAGATGGGACACTTCACTAGGGACTATCCAAAGAAACAAGGGCAAGGGCAGAGGACAGGACCTACTTCTGAAGGGCAGGTGAATGCTCACGTGGCTGGTGGATAGGATAGAGATTGGAAATTTTTTGTAGAAGGTTTAATTTCCTTATCTGATTATTGAGTTAAAACTCTTTTTGAATTTGGCATTTTGATTATGTAATTGAGACTCTACACTTTAATAGTAGTCTTGTTTCTGATCCCGCTATAGTCTTAAACCCCATAAGGGTTACGACTCATATGTTTGTGATAAGTTGGGGGTATCTGTGTTGGGCGTTAAGTTGACTATGACGCATACATTCTGGGTTTTGATAATCTGATCTGTACCAGTAGTCTGTAAGTATTTTAATATTTCTGAAAAGGATAAGGGTTTTTACTCGAAGCGTGACGTAGATTTCCAGTTTTGACATTGTTTAATGGGAGTAATTCTCTGAGTGTCAATCTGATGTTGATTTCGGTCTTCGGGATTGATACTAAGAGATTTATTCTCTTAACCGATGTCTAATGGGAACAGAACTTATGTTTTAATTGTACTTGTTTCTATCACTCGGTTGTATCCTATCGATCGAGTTTTCGACCTTTAGGTAGAAACTAATGGGTGTAAACATGTGTTTGAGACATGTTATGTTTGATGGCTGCAAGTGGATGCAAGTGGTTGCTAGTGGTTGCTCATGGATGCATATACATACACTAGGCAATAGATCGGCTCAAAAGCACTCTCATACTGCATATGGATGTATGCGCATTTTTTTCGATTTTTGTGGATGCAGAATGATTGACTCATCACATGGATGTTGCATTTGGATGAATGGTTATGCACTCATATAGAAATGATGTGTATCAAATAGGATTTCTTGCATACATAATTGGACTCATGGCACTAACATAATTCGCATTGAGGAGGTCAACTGAATCAGTAGACCGCCTGATCTTTGCATTAGATAAGAGACATATACACACACTTTTGCATATGTTCATACAACATTAGAAGTTTTCTAAGGATAATGGATCCTTGTGGATGATGGTTGAGTAGATGGGTGATTGGATCGTAGGACACATTCTTCTAAACTTGAAGATTTCGGGGACGAAATCCTTTAAGGAGGAGAGAATGTAACACCTCGTATTTTCTGTGAACATAAAAGTAACAAAACAAAGTATACTTAATTTTTAAAAGAATAATTAAGGGAAACGGGTTACGCCATTGCGTTCGTCTCGGAATTCTTCTTGAGATAGAGTCTGAGTTTGCGTAAATCGGGCTCCATATGAAGAAGTTATGGCCCTCAGAAGTTTCAGGAATTTAAATAAATTAAACAGCTCAGATTTAAGTTTGAAATTCAAATCACACACCCGGGCTAGGAGAGAAATTTCCCGCCTAGGACCCAGGTCGACCAGGGGGTCGACCTGGGGGTCGACCTGGGTCACATAGGTCGACCAGGGGGACGACCTGGGGGTCGACCTGGGTCACATAGGTCGACCAGGAGGTCGACCTGGGGGTCGACCTCCCCCCTATTTCCAGATCCAAGGACTGGTTCATTTTTCTGCATTTGGACACCCGTTCTGACCAGATTCGTTGATCCCTATGTTATTTGAACACCCCCAAACCCCACTTTCTCTCCACACCAAACCATTGTAATGCTATGCTGCCTCAATTCTAATTAAAATAAATCAGTGGCATCTCTACTCTGCTGAAACCTAAAGCTAGAACTAGTGCTTCTTCTTCCAATTTTAATAGGATTAAAAGAGAACAATTACAACCCTTTTTCTTTTAGATTCCAACCAAGGTGAGTACAATTATTTACAGATATTAAATTTAATTATGATCTTGACACGGTTATAAATCTGAATTTGAGATTATGCATATTCTTGTTTATCATATCTGTTTTTCTATTTAGATCTATCTTATTAATATTATAGTAACTATTCTGTATCTCTTCCTTCCTTCTGTTCTATAGCCAGGCTACCACGAGCCTGAGCCAAATCTCATAAGAGATTGACGCACGAACGCTAAATTTAGGGAAAATAGTGAATGATGCATAATTAGACATGACTGATTTGTGACTAATTTGAGAAAAGAACATATGTTGTAATTTAAGATCTAGATCTGGGCATACCATATATGATAGTCTGTGATTTGAAACAAGGATAATTATTGTGTATATGACTTAGGCACAAAGATCTATATTATAATAGGATAACTATTAATTGTGAATACGCTTAAATGGGGATTTTGGATTTTAGGCATACGCTGAAATCAAAGGCTATAATTTGGCATAATTCGTATTGTATATCATGATTTGGGGGGTTTTGGAGAATATTATGTACTGTGTAAATTTAACTGAAATTTGGGGCATATGTTAGCTTGTGAATTATGACCATAATTTGGGAATGTAAAATTAGGCTTAATTTATGATTAAATCTGTTAAATTGCCTAATCTGCTAAATCTGTTGAAACTGAATACGGTGAATTTGGGGTATGAAAATCTGTAGGCTCAATCTAAAAACTGAGCAAAACAAGTTAATAAAATTTTGAATAATATGCTGTAACTTGTAAAGAAGTTTAATTTGTTGAATTGGCATAATTAGTCTGACATTAGCATAATATGTAAATGAATACTTTAGCTAAAAATAAAGAATGGTGAGACACGAGTTTAAACTCTGTTTGCGGTAGAAGCCTGTCCGGACCCAACCGGCTTAACCAGCAACCGCAAATTGTCACTCTAATATGAGAGGTCATAGGCATAGCTAAAAGATGCTTAGACACGAGGTTAGGTATGGCTTGTGGCAGAAGTCTGCCCGGAACCGCCCGGCACATCCAACGGCCACAAACTACCGACCTAATGTGAGAGGTCTGTGCATTAGTAATTAATGCGAATCTAGGATAAATATGATGCCTAAAACATGTTGGGTGGATAAGGTTAAATCAACTGGGCGGATGAATCTAATAAACCCGTTTCGAAAATCTGTAGGCTCAATACAAGGTTAGGTGAAACAATCTGTAAGTCTGTTAATCTGTATATCTGATCCGTTAGTCTGAAAACTTGTTAACCTATATGTCTGACCTGAGAACTAGTTAATCTAAACTTTGTACATCTGAAATCTGTAAGCAAGTTAATCCGAAATCTATTAGTCTGAGGACACAAGGTTAGGAAGGGAAATTACTTGTGTCATCTATTGTGTGGGACCCATATTAGTCAGTAACCCTTTTCTGATATCAAAACTATGACCCAACACTAGGAGGGGTCCGGAGCAGGCTTACTGAAATAATTGTAAGAGGTTCACTCTGATAATGGTGAGGGGTGTCGATGACGCATTCCAACCGGGTCATGTGCCTGCATGGATCCAGTATGCTCTGAGGATATAAGACACCGTGACATCTGTAAATAGTTCTGTGTCTATAGGTTGCCACTTTAGGGAATGATACACCTTTCTGTGGGGCCGGCACAGGGTATTTATGTATTAGGGAGCCGATCGCTTGGGGTAGAATTTAGGGTACACCTAGTTCTGTCTGTTTCTGTTGGTGTACCGTCTGTTTCTGTTGGGGTGGTAAAGACCTATTAATTGGGGTGGTAAAGGCCCATTATTAGTATTCTATTTTTATACTGTCTGTTTCCGTTGGGGTGGTAAAGGCCCATTATTAGCATTCTGTTTCTGTACCTTCTATCTCTGTTGGGGTGGTAAAGGCCCATTACTAGCATTCTGTTTCTGTAGAGATTATTCTGTTTCCGTTTCTGTTTCAGTTTAGACATTAGGGTAACACCTAATCCTGTTATACTAAGTACTAGTGCAGAGATGTAAGATATAGGTAAGAAGCATATCTTTGTCTATAACATTTTGTTTCTTCTGTTTAACTTAGTCATACCTGCTACTCCTATTACTGTAATCTCTCATCTAGCTTTATTTACATGTCACGATACTACTATCTGTTTATATGCTGAAAATTACTAGACTCGCCAGACTTTATGTATGACCTCCTTTGTTTCCGCCTCTTTTTCTTTCCATCCCCCCTCCTCCCAAGGTGCTCAGGGTGGAATTATAGGAGCTTGATTCATATTCTCTCTGCTTGAAGTGCTTGAAGTATTGCTTGGCTTTGACTCTACCTTCTTATGGCAGTTTATGTTGGGGATTATGGTTTTTAAAATTTTGCATTCTGAAGGATTTCGATATAAGACCGATACTTGTGTACTTGGGTTTTGGTATTGTGATTCTGAAGGATGTAACCAAACTTATTTCTGTTTCTGCTATAATAAAATTATAAATTTTTCAAGTACTACTTTACGTATCTGTCTTGTAATATTCTGTTCTGTTTACTTATAATGCTTCATGGAAGTTAATGCATTCCCTTTGTGAATGACATTGATGGACATGGGGTGTTACAAGGCTCATAACCCATTTCGGGATTAGGGTTATAGGAGGGCTGATAGGGTTAGGAAAAACATTTCATTTCAGTTTTTACAGTCGCCACTTTCATCCTTTGAACCCTATTAATGGCCTCCATCCTTTAAATCATCCCAAATCACTTTCTAATCACTAATTAAGAAGATCCACACCAAATCAAGTCAAATCAACACCAAATTTGAGTTGGAGCTGTTGTGTTTCATAGGTAAACACCCCAAAATAGTAGAGTTTCAGATCTAAAGTTTTATTTGTGGCCAAGGTGGGTGATTTGCATTATTTTTCACTAATTACGGCTAATTAGGGGTGACTAGTGATAATTAGCGAAATTATGGCTCAGAAAAATCTAGACAAATTTGTAAAATTCTTAAATACTATATTAGGGCTCTGATAGAAATTAGGGTTAATTTGGACATGTTTTACTAATTGTATGGTTAAATCATGATTAAGGAGATTAAGGGGAAAACATGGTTTTTGGGTATGTTTGATCCTTATTGGCATGTTAAATGTGTTGTTTTAATGTTTGTGGCTGATTATACATGTTGCTATTACTGTTTGGAACCTTTTATGATTGCTTAGTGGAGTTAGATTGGTCGAAAACGTCGTCGTATGGTGTAAACACTTGCTGGAAAAGTCACTGGAACAGTGCAGGAAACCGGATCAGATCACCCTACCCTGAACCGAATCGATCATGCTTGCCCCAAACCAAATCGATCTGCTTGTGAAACACCCCAATGCGCTGGTGCTCCATGTCCTACGAACCGCTCGTCTGGAGTATGCCACGATTCGCCTACACATGAAGCTCTCCGACCAGCTCGAGAGAAGGAGCTAACGACCCGAACCGCTCAAGTGGAGAAGCCCGATCCGAACCGGAGATAGGGGCTATGAGCAGAACTAACCTGATGCTATGAAGGAGGCATCACGAACCGAATGAGAGGACCGAACCGAACCGGCGATGACTGGGGTACTACACACATCCAAATTGATCCGGGAGAAGGCCAAAACCCAAGATGCAAAGGTAGTCCAAATGGGAAATTGTTACTCAGGATCCAGATGGGAACCAATGAGTTAGCTTCATGATTGGACTTTGCTGCGGGACGTGTGCAAAGGGGTCAACAATGTCTACAGCTTTGACTCACCACTGAGAAACGGATTATTGGCTATGGATCAATGCAGTGAAGTTGTCATGACTTCATGGGCAGAGTGATCATAGCAAGGCTATGAGCCAGTGCAGTGGAGTTGTCATGACTCCATGGGGTAGAGTAGACATAACAAAGGATTGGTGTCTATAGATCAGTGCAGTGGAGTTATCAAGACTCCGTGGGGGCAAAGTGATCATAGCGAAGGATTGGGTGATCAAACTGGTAGATATGGTATGCTTTACGCGCTGAGCGAGTGATGTGAGGATGATTGCTATGTTTGATGTTTGCTGTCACCGTGTCATGCACACCCCCTCCCCATTATTTTCACACCATGTGTTAGTGTCCCCTTAGAGTATTGTACATCCTGTTGTGCTAACTCTTTGGTTGCAGGTCCAGATTCAGGTATGGTTATGTATACCTTTTATTGTTCAGTTTTGTTGCTTATCGCTCATACCAGACTTTTGTCTGACCCAGAGTTTTATGTCTCTTCTTATTACTCTGGGTGCTCTTAAACGGGCAGACTAGAGATAGGTCAAGTGATTATGCACGAGTAGCTCTACCAGAGACGAGCCGGAGGCTTCCACGTATGATATATATATATATATATTCTCCCTGTGTTGTTGTTGGTCACTACTTTGGGCATTAGTAGTGTACCTCTTTCTTTTGCTTTAGAGACAGTATTTCAAATTTGTAATAATGTCGGTTTGGATGATAAGCTGTATTTTGGATTTCTGCTGCTATGATGCTTTAGTTTTCAGCTTATGCACTGCCTCGCATGTTTTATGTCAAAGTTATTTTATTATTATATTTTATCCCATGCGCTGTGAGACATTCTACAGGTTCCTTGTTAGTTCAGATTCCTTTCTTTTCCTTTCTTTGGTGACTGTCCCGTGCTAGTCGGGCATTGGCACAACACACTTTCATTGGAAATGTCGGCTAGTGCGTGGCGGGCCGTCACAGTAACGTCCCGTATTTTTGGTAATCAGATATTTAATTTATTATTTTAAATATTGATTTGAAATTATATAATATATAATTCATTAATATAACGAAGTTTGAATGTATATTTTATGTGCAATTATAAAACAAACTCGAAGCGTCGTGGTAGTTCGTAGTTTATGATTTGAACTTCAATTGAATGTTCATGATCCGATATAAGTCGTAATTCTGTGAAACAAGAAACGTTTGAATCGATTTGATTATAATTCTCTAATGGAAGAGGGAAAAAATGAGATTTCAACTTATATTTTGTTAGTTATGTCCAGTTCAAATTTTCTAATAGTCGCTATGGAATTCGTTAATAAACGATCACGTTTATTTAAATAAATATAAGCGGTTTTTATATATTTGAGTATCGTTTTAACTCGAAATTTTAAATATTGTGTTTAAATTAAATATTTGTTTATCTTGAAACTGCATCATATTTTATTTGAAAATATACGATAATAATAATTTATTATTATTTAAATTAAATTGTTGTTGATTAAATTATATTATATCGATATTATATGCCTTAGAAATAGCTTTCTTTTCTAATGACCTCCGTTTTCGATGAAACGAGTTTTATTGGAATGCGTATAATAAATTTTGCTAGATTTCCAGTTTGGTGCCAATCGGAGTAGTTTTATATGTGCATGCAATTTAGAGGTGAACCGATAAATTAAAATAATATCGTTGTGCAAATGAAGTCGATTTTCAACGAAACGAATTCCATTGGGACCGGATCGTCAAAACGTAACGGTACATCGTTTTTCATTTAGTTCAGAGTTCATATATTATGGTGCGATTATAAAATGTACAATGACAGTTCATGGTATAATTTTATAACCAATTATAAACAAACCTACTCAAAACAAATCAAAAAAAAATATATTTAAACCATTACTTGGCTGCAAAGTTTCGTGAGTGTAACTTACCCTAGATCCTTTTTTTTGCATGTTACCACACATCAGATGACAAGACACTATTTCCTTTTTGCATGACCATACACGGCAGAGCTAATTTTCAACCCAGCTAATCCATGTTGTGAATTGAATGTTGGAATATTTTGACAGTTGGGTCACATATGTAAAATAAAATGTGTTGTGTTATTTTGGTGTAAAGCCTAATTAAAGTGATCTAATTTTAGATTAGAATTAAAAGGCTTAAAGCTTAACTTATCATGGGCCTAATGTGTAGATACCGGGGCATTTTTTAATTTGTCGAAGGGCCGAATTATAAAATGCTAACTTTATAAATAAGGGGTTATGGTCCACGAATTACACAAGACTTAGCAACTCTCTAACCTCTTCTACGAAGAGCTAATTTTAGATCTAGGGTTTGTGTCAATTTGGAAGACCAAACCGAATTCATCTTCTCGTTTAGCAGTCGACTATGGATTCAGATATCGCAATGATTAAATACATATTCAGTAATGCTTCCGCTAATCATGTTATCTTTTTTATGATTTGTTCTCAATTAAATCAATGTGGATTACATATTTGGATCTAGGGTTTCATGACTTTCTGTTGTTAATATATATTAAAATCCTAGCAAGTGGTATTAGAACCATCTATAATTGGTTTTATTGAGAGAAAAAAATTGGTTTTGTTTTTAGATCGGAATTTTGAAAAAGACTGATTTTTTTTCAGATGTGAATTTGAATTCTCATCCCGGTCCATTCGGTCATTTACAATCCCTTTGCTTCATTACGTGTCAAGATAACATCTCATATTCTCTTTGAATTTATTAGTGTCCTATGATATATTTATTCAAAACAATGAATTGTTTGACAAAAAAAAACTTTTACATGCATGGCAGCCACATACGTATCTCATTGTTAGAACTTTAGTGGTTAGATTGTTGCCTTGAATAGTAAGCTAATGGACATTAAATATAAGATTTATATATTGGATGTATGGCAAATATTGTGCTAGTAGTCCTTCCATTTAGATGTTGCCATGTACAGTTCGACAATTCTTATTTTATTAATTTTGGTTTTGGATTAGATCCTGTATAATATTACATATACATTCAGATGTTGTCATGTGCGAAATACGTTTGGAAGGATCAGAAATTCAAATATTAATTCCATCGCATCATTTGGTATATTTGAATTTAGGTCAGATACACAGTAGTATTTTTTCAAAGATGATAAAGTTTAGAACTAATTTACAGGAAGGATTTGACCGTTTTTTTAATGATACTTGGCCAATTCCTTTTTTTAAAAAAAGCAAAAAAAATTCTGTTAATTTGGATCGAAGGTCCATATAACCGAATGCAAATTTCATGCATTCGCCTGTCATGTAGGAGCCAAATCATGCATTTGAATATGGCCACCTGCCTATGTTTGCATGAATATTGTGTTATTATGTATTACTATATGGTAAAAGCCATGCCACTAGTCTCTTATTATTGTTCAGTAAATTATTCTTAACAACATGTACTGGTTACGTAATAAATGCCATGTGAACCTCTCATATTAAAGTTGAGCCATCATTTACTTAACTTTTGTTTTTACTGCAAAATTTGGCTTTTGCAATAGTTTAAGAAATATGGAACTTTTTTTGGGGGGGGGACCAACAGTTTATTTTATTCTAATGCGTCAACTTAAAAAAAAGTAAAGCCAAAGGAATTGTAGTTTATCTCAGATTCATCATCAACTTTGCCCATTCAACGAGCTTTATATTTAAATATATATTTGCTTTGCCTTTATAATATAAGGATGGGCTAAGAGGTTTGCAGCTATACGCTTATCTATTGATTTTCTCACCGTCATGATAGTTGTAATAACAGATGATAAGGTTACCGCTAAAACATATTAGTCCAAATGCTAATGGTGTGCGCACGAAGTAGCTATATTTTAGTTCATGCGCATACATAAAGATTATTATGGTTACTTCAGTCATTCAACTTATTTGGTACGACATTCACTGTGTCACTTATATATAATCTCAGATGCCATCTAATTCTGACGTTCATCTATAACATAATCTTGTTATTTTGTTGTTATATTTTTCTGAGATCTGCAGATATTATATAGGCATAAAGCATTTTTTGGAGTGTTTATAGCTCTCAAAATATATTGTACATATATTAAGGATAAATTCAAATATAATTTTGGTGTCTCTTTATAACTGTAACTATCCTACATACATAGTGAATTGACTGAAATAATATGTCACCAATGTGATCTCTATATTTTGGTGGTTCATGAAAATGTTTGATATTTGTGTGTTGTTGTTCGTGCGAGTATTAGCGGCCCAAAGGAAGACTAATATTTGGTCGAATCGCTTGCACATGTGTGATGATAAATACGTGACAATTATAAGGTTTTTCGAGTGAATAATTAATCGGCCCAAAGGAAGGTTGTTATTTGAATTTATTGTCAGTGTTTGATCATTACAACAAGAGTACCACTTACAGTTAATATTACTGTCCAAAGACTTGATATTAATGTGTACTAGGTATCTTGAGAAGAGACTTACCAATTATTTGAATTAACTATGGTTAATATTTGGCTATGAGCATGTGCGGTCAATCTATATTTTATTTTTGTTCACTTTCAGCTAATTTAATTCAAACTGCCTACCAAATTTAAGAGTATTCTCATCTTATTTTGGGATAACTATAAGGATTTGTAAGAGAGCGTGTTGTTTGCTCTTGACTTTATAGATTTAGCTCTTGCAATTTGGAGGGATACAACCAGCCCCACTACAGTTAGATATTCTTATAATGTTTTGAAGAATATTGAAATGTGGCATAATTCAAAAGCAAGAGTTAAAGCATTATTAAGTAAATATTTCAAAAGTTTGCAAGGATGTGTTATATGTAACGTAAACTAATATTTTGATAAGTTATCTACTGAAAATGGAAACTAACACTCTTTGTGGTGCTTAATTCCAGAAACTCAAAGTAAAAGAAATCTAAGTGAGTACTATATGGAAAATATTGCTTCAAAAGTTAAAGCCACTCAAGTTATTGTAATTTTTGGTGCTATCTCGAGTATGATCATTTTAAGATTAATATTATTTTAAGAATAAGATATCATCTTATTGGGGTAATTTCAACGCTTTGGTAATTAGAAGGGAGATTGAAGTTTTCAAGATTAGAAGTACTCATTTGATATACATTTTTTGTATCAATAAAGATGATGAAGTCACTGAAGATATAAAAGAAAAGAAATAACATGCAGATATCTTATAGTTGTTTATTTAATAAGATATACAGTCATATAAAGTAAAGTATACTAGATGTTTCAAAGTCATTATTAAGATTTCAGTTATACTGTTTGAATTTATTTGATTTTGTTATGTTGTCATTTAGACAGATTTCGGTTTTATATTTCTAATATGAACATATTAGGCTATTATTGTTCATCGTGAAATAATAATGTTGATTTATTAGTAAATTCAAAATTTCATGTAATTGAAGCTATTAATGTCTGATGTATAAGTTATAGCTACTTATGCTAAAACGGCTTGTGTAATGATATCTCAAAATTTTTGTTTTGGTAACTAATATAATTATTTGTTTCACTTTACTATGGAATTATAGATTGAGATATCATAAAGATAGAAAATAATTTATTGATATTCAAAGCGATTTAAAGTTTATAATTTTTTTATGAATCTACACCAAGGAAATTTTTTAAAGTGGGATATGCAATAATTTTTTGTGGATGTTGAGTTTGGAGGAGAAATAGAGTATTGTCATTGTCTTTAGAGAGAATCATTATCTTTGATTCAACTATGGTTATCTCTTAGGCTAAAGTTTAAGATTTATTTTCTTCCATTAAGAAGTAAATTAAGAACTATAATAAGACAATGCTTAAGAAAATTCCCCTTTAAGCTAAGGTTACTGCTTCAAGAAATAAACTCAACAACCTCAAAATGCAAGATCACAAAGGAAATCCACCTAAATGGGAAGAAATTCTATTTCAGATGATTGTGTGGTATTTCTTCACAAAGATAAATAATGGATTGATAAAGATAATGCTATGGACTTACATCAATCCATGTAAGGTACAAATTTAAAATGTGGATTTAAGAAATGAACATATAGTATAAATTTATATGGATAATAAAATTTGAAATCTCCCTCTAACTTAAGTAATAAGATCATTGGTTATGAATAACTATTCAAAGCCAAAAGGGACCAAGTAGGTAATATTGAATTTTATAAGGCACTTCTATTGAAACAGCTATTATTAAAAGGAAATTTTATTTTCTTTGAAGAATGATTCATTTTGGACTTAGTAAACAATTCTTTAGAATTGATAACTTTGGAGCTTACTACATTTTGTACTTTTGAGCATTATCTGATGAAGAATAAAGTTCTGTTTCTCAATGGAGACATTGGTGAAACTACTTAAGAAACTCATTTGTGGATTAGTTTTTTGTATTTGGGATTCAAATACACCATTATTGTTCATTGGGTGATATTTGGATTATTACAAAAGAATTAGAAAGATAAATGCTTAAAAGGTTGGGTATGTAAACTGTAGTTCAGTTGATTTTCTTTTTCCAAAACAGATAAATGCAACCATACTTGAAGTGAAAGAAATGCAAAAGATTTCTCATGCATTTGCACTGTGAATTCTAATGCATACTAATGTATATACACATATGGGTATGCGCGTATTATTTGGCAAATACCTTGCTGATATTAAAAGTGGATCGCTGATTTAGTAGTCAAAATGATTATGAGATATCTTTGAGGAATAAAATAAAAGATCATATGCTCATAGATAAAAGATCAGATTGGTTAGAGATCATAAAGAAATGTGATCCAAATATTTTGGATGTCATTACTATTAAAGATCCACTTTACGTAATGGTAATATACTTTATGGGGAAAACTATATAAGGAAAAGTGTCATTTAAACACTTATATTCCACCACTTTGAAAATATGGTCTTTGGTTAATTATAAGACATCCAAATATGGAAAATAATAATGAAACTTTTTCACAAGACTCTAGTTATTGATAAAGAATTGAAAGGCCAAGTAATATTGTGACAGTAAAGAACATATTATTTTCCAATAAGGGAAGAGTGCAAAATATATTGTAATTCATAGAGCATATTTAGACAAACTCCATTATGATGGATCCTCTTACCAAAAGATTATCAGCTAAGGTCTTTCATGAGCATATAGCTCAACTAGTATAACTTTTATGTACGGATATTTTTGTTTAGGGGGAGTTTGTATTTGTATTGTCGTATGACTCGTTGCTCTATACTTTAGTTACAGATATATGCATATTAAGTTCTTTTTCTAATCAGAAATAAAGTACTAAAATTTTCTTTGCACTCGAATTGTTTAAATATTAAACGTTCTGATCTCACTAAAGAAAGACTAGTTGGAAATAGACATGTATATATCACATTTCATGTAATTTCCATGCTACGCATTCATGATTGCTCTATGTCATTTGATTGTATTGATATATGTGACAATTGATGGGTTTAGTTACGATAAATGTAACGAATGCCGCTTTGATCCTTTGTCAACACAATTAATGGACCAGATTGTTTCAGATACACTATATCTTATAAATACCAAATTTTGGAGCTTATAAAGTTAAACACATTTTAAGGTTATTTCATATGTGGCCCAGGGGGAGATTGTTAGAATATTTAAACAATTGGGTCATATATGTAAAATAAAATGTGTTGTTTTATTTTGGTGTATAAGCCTAATTAAAGTGATCTAATTTTAGACTAGAATTAAAAGGCTTAAAGCTTAACTTATCATGGACCTAATGTGTAGATACTGGGGC
This sequence comes from Allium sativum, assembly GCA_030737875.1. Lineage (NCBI taxonomy): Eukaryota > Viridiplantae > Streptophyta > Magnoliopsida > Asparagales > Amaryllidaceae > Allium > Allium sativum. The sequence goes on from CM060919.1 coordinate 722,897,454, forward strand.
ATTTTTTAATTTGTTGAAGGGCCAAATTATAAAATGCCAACTTTATAACTAAGGGGTTATGGACCCCGGATTACATAAGCCTTAGCAACTTTCTAACCTCTTATACGGAGAGCTAATTTCAGATCTAGGGGTTCTGTCAATTTGGAAGACATACCAAATTCATCTTCTCGTTTAGCAACCGACTATGGATTCAGGTATTGTAATGATTAAATACAGATTCAGTTACACTTCCGCTAATCATGTTATCTTTTTTCTGATTTGTTCTCAATTAAATCAATATGGATTACATATTTGGATCTAGGGTTTCATGGTTGTCTGTTGTTAATATATATTGAAATCCTAACATTAAAAACTCACAACAACTACCCCTGTTTGAGAAGAAAGGACATGCTACTTTGTTCTATCACCGTCAACGCCAAATCACTGACCTAAATGGAAAGCTACACTTACCTATCTGATTAGTGAGAGACGTTAATCTTATCTTCCTTATTTCCTCTTATAAATAGAAAACGTCTGTGGCTTTTCCTCTCTAAAGATCGAACGTGTTATCTAAAGTGGAAAATAGGCTAAAGGACAAACTTAGCAAAAAATTAAGTTAAAAAGATGGAAACTTTGAAATTTAGGGAGGAGGACACATTTTAGTGTAAAAGGGAAAAGGATAGTGGGCCCCCTGAATTCCACTTTTGAACTAAAATTGTCCTTCTCCCTAAAAATCAAACTTTCCATATTTTTCACCAAAAAAATTGCTAAGTTTGTCCTTTAAAAGAAAATCCTCTTATCTAAATAAATAAAAAAAAGAATGCGTTTGCATGAAAAGGGGAAGAAGTAAAACGAGAAGACACTGTGGGAAAGGAAGTCACTGTGCATGAAGGGTAAGGTTTCGAAGCAGTGGAGTTTTAAAGAAGGGAACGATGTGTAAAGTTCAGCAATGGCAGAGAGACAGGGTTGACCAGGGGAGCGTCGCGTGTATTGGTGATGATCAGACAGGGGAGCAGGCAGTCCGAAGTAGAAGGATAATGTGGCGTAGGAAGAAAGGTGGGAAGTTGTCGAGGGAAGCCGATTAAAAGAAACAACAACAGGTTTCAAAATATGTAGCTATGCGAGAAGCAGTTCGTTGCATGGGTAGTTGCGGTGCACTGTAACAGGGTTCGGGAAAATTAATGGGGTCACGAAAAGTGCTATATGTAATGTAGGAAAGGGGTATGTAGCATGGGGAGTTCACAGGTTATGACGTGGAGCGTTTTATGGAGAAAATGGGTTGATGGTGAGATGCATGGAAAGGAAAGATAGCGGGATGAAGTTGTGTAGAGGTGAGGAGATGGGAAGAGGTAGTCACGGATTGGGATGGCAGCAGCTTGTTTTTGCAGTGAAGATGTACAATGAAGGGTATGCCTAATAATACTTTCGTATGCATAATTACGTTTTAAATGGTGTCTAATCCACCTTTAATGAGCATAATCGTGGTTAATAAAACGTAAGTAAGATTTAGTTAATAAAATATTATATTAAGTTAGTATATATTGGCCTAGTGGGTTAGTTTTTGAAATATACCTGAATCCTGATCGTTTGTTTATGAAAAACGTAATCCAGGTTTATATAAACGTAAGTAATAACTGAAATAATAGTTTATTATGTAGGGTTAATGGTATTAATGTATACACTGAATATTTTTCCTCTGCCTGGGAAAGAAATCCAATTATTCCTAAATGTGTTTAAATATGACTAATCCTGTTTATACCATGCCTAATCTAAGCTTTTATAATAAACCGTAAGAAGTGAAACAGTTAAAGAAAGCAAGGTGACTAATCAGTTTCACCGTACCTAAACATGATTATGGGCACCTAATTACCATTACAATGTATTTATATCTGTGTTTTATATATATATACACACACATATGCCTTATCATATACATGCCGTGGACTTTGGATTTTGCCTAAATCGGTTTAGTAACATGCCTAATTAAGACTATATAATGTGGCTTGAAATATATATACATCTTGCCTAATTATATTTAGCTAAACCATTTCACACGTGAAGTGTATTAAACGTTAAGTAGAGATTAGTAAATAATAATTTTTATTAGAGTTTTAAAATATTATTTTAAAGAAATTAGTGAACAACGTATAATTATAACTTGTTTATCGCGCTCATATGTTAACAGAAATGAACATAACAAGAACGTTGGAACCCTATCAACAGGCATGATAATATGGAATTAGAATAGACGGAGTTGAACGCAGATGGAAGCTTATGAAATGAACCGTCTTGGCAACAAATGGAAGCCCAAGGTGTGTTCAACTCACTCAGTTTTATCCCACTTATATTTTATACAAGTTGAGTTTAATATTTGTGTGCTATGGTTGTTTTTGCTAGATGTTTTATTGAATATATTATTTCATCTTAACTAAACCAATTAAATTAAACATTTAATTTAATTGAAATCGATCGTTATTTTCAACGATTGTAACCGATTGAGGTAGCTTACCTTGTTGGTCATGTTTATAATGATATAAGCGTGTAAAATTTATAAATGGATGGTCGAATTGTTGTTATTGGTTGATTATTAAATTATATCTGTATATTGAATTAAATGGTATTATTTGAGGTTAACGTATTTGGATTCATGGAAAAACAGGTTGGAGGAATCCAACTAGATTCCTCAAATATATTTAATGTTATTTATTTTCATATTATCATTATATGAACTGTTCTGATTGAATGATTGATTTGGTTGTTGATCGTTGACCGAAAATTCATTTGTTTTAAATTAACCAATGGGCAGTATTGGTTAAGTAATTAGCAGCGTATGACCTATAAATCAATCGTTTTACGATATTGGTTCACTGTCAGGTGAATCGACATGAATAAAGTTATAAAATTTATTTTTTATAACTGAAGATAGATTTTTAAATCTATTATTTTGAATAAAAAGTATATTAAAAGGAAATAAATATTTATTATGTATTATTTAAGATTAAAAGTAATTATTTAATGATTTTATAAAGCAAATTGTTTAGGTAAACAAGATTTATAAGCGAATGAGTTGAAATTGATGTAACGGTTAAGAGTTGGGTTAATTGTTTCCAGGAAACAATTAAGTGGAATTATTGGAATTAATTATATTTTTAATTAATTTAAAAGGAAAAACTGATTAGAATTTGTTAATGAAATAACCGTCTTTGGAGTTGACTAAGTTAACCATTTTAACTGGGATTGATTATTAAATTAGTTGTGGTTAATTAATCTAATGAAATGATTTAATAAATATTTGATTAATTATTAATAGGAATTTAAAAAGGAAATTTAATATTTATTTTAGTAAGTGAGGAAGTAAATTATTAATTTAATTGATAATTTGAAGAATTCTTTTCTTAAATGGAATTCGTTTAAGTAAGCAATCAAAGATGAAATGAATTATAGATGAATTCTAATAAAACTTTATGAATGGGATTTATATTAAATCCGAGTTTTTATAATGAAGTTATAAAAGTGATTTCAAGCGAATAAGATGGTTTGAAATAAATATTTATATAACATTGAATTAAGTAAGATGGAATCGAGGTAAAAGGGTTTTATATTTTAAACCGAGTTTTATAAGTAAGGTTTATAAAAGATCAGTGAAGTTAAAATAATGATTTTGAGTTGCAAATACTTAATAATGAAATTAAGTGAAATGAATGGAATTGAATCAAGATTTTCAATGCAGAAAGTGGTTTAAAAGAAAACGTTTTGCATATTAGAATGGAGTTAAGGAAATTAGAAACTGATTGGAGATTAGTTGAGTTGAACGACTTCTTAAGTGTCGATCTAATGTTGGTTTCGACCTTCGGGGTTAATATTTAGGGAGTTGTTCTCTTGCTAGTTTTCGGTTGAAGACTAATGAATGTTGAAGTAACGGGAATAGAAAGAGATTTTGAAAATATAACAACATTTTCGAGATTTGAGAAATTAAAGAGATATGTTTTAATAAGTTTATAAAAAGGGGGAGAGCTCATTACTGTTTCGAGAAATGAAATAAAAGAAATTTCGTAATGATGTTAATAAGTGGAATTTGTTAAAACCCAAAGTGGGATATATATATTTGATTTAATTCTAAAGTAATTAAAACAGTTTTAAGAATACTCTTAAAATGGAATAAGAGATAAATGGTGTGTTTTAAATATTAAAGATTAAGGAGTTTAACTAAAAAGGCCAAGTGATGCTAAATACTGAATCAGTGAACTCATTTTTATTTTCATGATTGAATGGTTGTTATTTGATAATTAAATAACCGACTATCAAATCTTACCTATACGATTGTTGGTACGGAAAGACCAGAATCGAATTTATATTCGAAAACCATTCTGAACCAGCAAATACGAAATTGTTGAAGATACAGATGGAAGACGGAGCAGTTGAAGACTGTGGTTCATAAACGGAAGGGCTACTTGATAAATTACTTTGGATTGCAACAGAGTATCTTGATGGTAATTCTGTAACAACTCGGAAAATCAGAACCAATTTAAAATTTTTATTTTGGCAATTTTAGTGAATTTTGAATATTTAAAATGATTTATTTTAAATAATAACGACAAGAAATTTATTTTGAATAGAATTAGAATGGAAATATTTATTTGAATCGACGTTAGAATATAAATATTTATTTTTAATTATAAAAGGAATTGGAAATGGCGCGGTAGTTTGAAAATTCGATTTAAAATTTCAAATGAACGTACAGGATTCAAAATAAACCGGATTTTAGTGAAACCAAAAATATCAGAATCTATTTGAAAATATCTTTCAAACGAATCTGAAAAATCCAAATTTCATAGTGGGAATAAAAAGTTATGCCCAGTTGAAACTTCAGAATAGTCGCTATAGAAATATAGCCCAAAAAAGTCACATTTTGCATACGGATGAATTTGGACTCGAAACCACTTGCATTGAGTTCAAAATGTCGTTTTCGACTCCGAAAAGTATAAGTTTCGATATATTCCGAGATCCAGAATAGTGAGAATTGGATGGGGTTTTCGGTTATCAATACATAGCCATTAAAAAGTAAAATTTTGCATATGAGCTCAGAATTCGACGAGATAAATTTTTATGGATTCATAATGACAAATCATGGTTGAGTTCCAAAATGCACGTCGAACGGAGTTAGTATGTGGCCGTGCGAGCTAAAATAGTTCAGGATAAAACAGGCAGTCATTTTACAAAGGAACATTATTGATACGATCTCAGAATTCGATTCCGTTTTTTTTGGAATCATATCGTCTAATAATGGTTATATCGAAAAGGCCATGATTTTTGGAGTTAGTACGTGGGCGTGCAAGAAGAAAAGGCGCACCAAAATCGCATTTTTGAACAATATCTGAGCATCTTTGACTATTTTAACGGATAGTCAAATGAACTTGGAATTCGACGAAACTTGTTTCGTTGGACTCGTCTTCACGCCTACTATCTCATGTCCGAAATCCACGGCAATCGGAGATCGTTTGTATTCGGACGATACGAGAGAAACATGCATATATACCACTTCTCTTCCTTTTCTCTTCATTATTTTCCTACCTCTCTTTTCTTCCTCTTTCTCCTAAAATGGAGACCTCCCCCCAAAGCTTGTTGCCGCCCCTCCTCCCGCTGCCACCACCCACCGCCGCCACTCCTCCTCCCCTCCGGCCACCCCCTCCGGCCACCCCCTATCTCCCCTCTTCTCTCTCTCCAATTTGTATCCCTAGGCCCCAAAACACCCCAAACCACCACCGTGGGCCCCTCCATCGCCGCACCATCCACCAGCACCACCTCCCCACGTCAGTCAAGCCCCACGCCGCCACCCACCACCTCAGTTCCGGCAGTGGGCCCCTCCTACTCCAAAAACCCATTTTTCTCCAAAAATCCGTTTTTGCATAAAACCCCTTGTCATTATTTCGCCAATAACTCTCAAACGGTGCGCTTCTGGCCAAAACTATACAATACCAAATTCGAAGAGCACGATTTTCTTTTCGATTTAGTATATGATAGTCCTATTTTGGATTGCGGAGCTGTAGGGAAAACGCATCCAAAGTATGTTGTCCAAATACTGATTTTTCGTGATTTCCGGCGAAATGGCACATTTTCGGAAGGAAGACCACTAGGTGAGAGTTGTTCGAAATGGCACGTTTAAGCTAGAAAAAAGATGGTGTGAAGATTGGAGCTCATTTGCAAATTCTGGAACCAGAACAGCAAATTCGGACGATAGAAAATATTATGAAGAAGATTGCGTTGGAATTTCAGGCAAGTCAGGACTGTTCTGAAATTAAGAAATGAAACGGCGGAGTGGAACCCAATGGTGAGAACTCCTCACTGAAATTTTCTTATACAGTTATTTATTTTATAACTACATATATGAACTGTTCCCCATCGTCCACAGACCATGGACGACTTGTTTGATTGTTTGGTTTGGTTGATTAGATTATTTGGTTGAATTGGGTTGTTTGGGTGAAATGGGTTGATTAGAATTGTTATGTCTGTATGGCACAAGCCGATATCAGGAGAAGGGTAAGGCTAGACAATACCCGATTTTGATATCGCGTCGTCATGCCACCAAAATTTTCTAAAATATGTTAGAACAATAAAAATATCATTTTTATTGTATAAATGAACCGAATAAATATTTTATCGTTAAAAAATAATTTTTAACGGGTATATGAAAGAAATAAATATTCATTTACAAATCAGACGATTTGTTTATGAACACCCATTTCACTAATATGGATTGGGATGATACACTTTACACATCGCCCAACTGCACAAAAAATATTCAGTATTTGTTCGTTGAAACCCCACACGGGTACTGGGATGATATATGACATACACTATCCCAATAATTAGCTGTATGTCGATCGATTGATTGATAAGCTGTGTAAGCGTTGAATATTTATATTTGATGCTTATATAGTGTAGAAATGCACTTTGGATGATGGTTGACTGTATTTCATTGTTGTTGTGTAAATGTAGCATATGAAATCCATATAAATAACATTATATGGTAATTGACTGTGTCTGATTCCAGTTCAGAAAGAATGAATATTTTAAAATAACTAATATTTTAAATTAAGGAATATTTTAAAAACAATATTCAGTAAAAGATCAAAATGTGATTTTGATGTCCAATTTAGGATGGACACGAATATATTTAAAATTATAAAGCCGTGTTGATTAGATTAACGTCATTTTGACGTGAACGATATTTATATCGATTTTATTCATTTCTATAATGAATATCGAAAAGGAATTGATTTCAAAACATAATATTTTGAAAATACTATTATTTATATATCGATGATATGGAATATTCAATTTTTATTGGAAATTAAATATGAAGTTGAAATCGTTTTGAAAACGAATTTAAAACGATTTTTAAAATACGTTTTAAAATGAAAATCGACGAAATATATATTATATATATAATATAATGGCCCGAATAGAATGCGTTGCGCTATGGCAGTTCGCGAATTTCGACCATTGACTTCGAATGGGCATTACGGGAGATTCGACCGTCGGATTCTCCTAAAACCAGAACCGTTGGGTTCGTATAGAAAAGAGCTTTCTAAGGAATTTGGGAGATTTGAAATCTAATGGTTAGATTTGGAATTATGTCCAAATCAAATTTGAAAAAGGTCGTTGTAAGTGCAGTTCGATGGTCGTTTATGGAAATCGACTGTACGGACCTTGATAAAATTATTAAAAATATCAATAATTTGTGTAAAATCATAATAAATGATTTGGAAAGAATTAGGATGAAAAATTCCATATTTGAAAAGATAAAAATATATTTTATCGAAATGAACTAGTTATGAACTAGAATTATAATCCAATATTTTTTAAATAAATAAATTGGATTTGAAATGGTTTTAAAAATAACCGGAATTTCCAATATATGAATTGGAATGGATTTGAATCAAAATTATCTTCGGAATATTTCGATATTGGATTCCGTGGTATACGAATATTGTAGAGGATTTGGAAGATATATATATCGTTATTCCAGTACGGTATTTGTTGATTCCAGAATTTGATATTGAATATAAGCCGATATATTTTCTATTCAGAGCCTTGTATTTAATATTAAATGTTATTTTGGGTTTGTCGTGAATGGTATCTTCATTAACACTGCTCTTGAACCCAGTTGAGAAAAGATTAAATCTTTTTATTTAGATTTAATGAAGTATACCAATTAATTGATATTTAATGGGACTGGAATTGAAATTGGTCTTTGGGTTTATCGTGAATGGTGTTTTAAATAACATTGTTCTTTAACCCGATTTAACAATGGAATAAGATTTTGGGTTGTCGTGAATGGTATCTTTAATAATACTGTTCTTAGACCCAATGGAGTTAAGAAAATCAGAAACTAAGTGGAGGTTAGTTAAGTTGAATTGTTTCCTAGGTATTGATCTGATGTTGGTTTTGGCCTTCGGGGTTAATACTTAGGGAATTGTTCACTTGCTAATTTACGGTTACGTGTTTTAAAGGACATTGGTTCTTTAACCCAGTTAAAGACAGGAATAAGATTTTGGGTTGTCGTGAATGGTATCTTTAATATTATTGTTCTTAGACCCAATGAAGTTAAGAAAATCAGAAACTAATTGGAGATCAGTTAAGTTGAATGGTTTCCTGGGTATTGATCTGACGTTGGTTTCGGCCTTCGGGGTTAATACTTAGGGAATTGTTCACTTGCTAATTTACGGTTAAAGGATGATGGAATGGAATGTGATTTTGGGCTTGTCGTGAACCGTGTTTTAAAGGACATTGGTTCTTTAACCCAGTTAAAGACAGGATATGTTTTCCCAAGTTAAACAATCCTTAATATTGATTTTTGGGAAGATTAAAACCAAGTGGAGTTTTAATGCATCTTTAATTAGATTGAATGGATATCCAAAGGAAGATTAAAGAATAAATTTAAAGAATTTATCTTTGATAAAATTAATAGGAACCTTTCCCAAAGTATAAGAATATTTGAATAAAGGAATATTCTAGATTGAAATGAGGCGTATGTTGTGTTTTTATAGTACTTGTTTATTATATACGCGAGTTATTCAGAAAGACCGGGTTTATCCCATTCTGAATAACTGATTCAACGATGTGTCGAGGATGAAGATGATGGATGAAGACTGGAGGTCTTCACATCGTTTGGATGATTACTGATGTCTTGATTGGGCTGTACACCCAAGATGAGGTAATAAGTGGTGATCGTCCAGACATACTTGGAGATCGACGGATAGGCGAGGGCCTCTCGCCTGTATTGGACATATGGGGGAGGAATAAGGTGCCTCTGATTTCGTTCAGACCCAGAACGAACTTGTAAATGGATGTGTGTCTAACATCGGATTTCGTTCTGTGTGGTTGATATACATCGGTTGCATAGCGTGAAATGCCTATGCGGCATGCTGAGATGCAAATGATCAAGGCTTCTGTTGAAAAGCAGAGTCTTGTGGTTAATGATCAAAGCACGGCTTTAGTGTAGCTTTGTGTAGTGTTAATTCGCGAGCCTCACACCCCGGTGTGAACCAGAAACGGGAGAGGACTTCAGGGAGGGCATGCATTTCCTTCTAGCTTGGAGTGGTGTCTGCGTTTTGCTAGCCCTAACATTTTACTTATGTGGATGGTGGATTGCGAGGCGCCTCGGTTATATCAGTCGCTCCGGGGCCAATGGTTTGGTCGGGATATGACCAGTTTACGCCCCGTAGGAAGGGAAACGCATTGTTCAGGCATTTTAATCCACTCCGTGTGGACCGGCCCTGACGATCCAAGGTGCAGTTGCGGCTGTTCCTGAGACATGGGCTAGATTGTCTCGAAGCGGTAAGGACGATCCCTTGCCTTGGTTCACAGATGGAAATCCAACTTCCAATACGTGACTTTGTGGTTTTGACTATAGAGCCTAGTATGGCGACATAGTGGTATAGGTAACTTATGTCGTCTATGATTGATACTTATGATTGAAATTGTTTTGACACTATACACTTATAGTAATAGTAAAAGATGAAATTTCACGTATCAAACATTTTTGGCTATTATAAGGTAAAAACTCTATCCTCCGGCTTGCGTTGCATTGTGTGATGGGACCTGAGTCTTATAATAGCTTCATTGTTCTTTATTTTGCATTGTGCTGTTTTTTTTATGCACTGGTATTCTTGGGGGTAAACTTGTTCCTTGTTATACAGCGTGGTCCCTTGATTTACCTAACTTTAAAATCAGATTAATAACTATTTTAGTTCTCACACCAGTCACATGACTGACTTGGAGTTTATTGTTTTAACCTAAACTCTGGGTGCCCCTTTTTCTGCACAGGCAGCTAGTAGTTTTGGTTTTGCAGATTTATATTCATAGGATCCTGATTTATAGCTGAAGGCGATATTCAGAAAGCTTTATATCCGTGTATTACTTTCAGTTGTGTTTTGTACTGTTTTCCACTGCATTGTAACTTGTAAATCGCTGATATTTAGTGAATGTGTAATATTTATTCATACTCTATATATTCTTGTATTCTGATGAGATTGCTGTAATAAGCAATGATACGTTCTTCTGTTTCTGTTCTGATTCGTCTTGTTCTCAACTCAATTCGGGCTTTCCTTCGCGAAAAGTTATGGGTCCTTACAGTGGTATCAGAGCTTTGGTTTACAGTGCTCAGAGATCAAGACACGTTAGAACCAAACAAAAGAATTCATCCAAGATTGGATTAGGAATATCCAATGAGAATGACTCGTTAGAGATGGGATCTGTAGTATCCTAGAATGAGTCAGAAGAGAGTTGTCTTCAAATAAAGATGAAAATAATTTTTGTTTTGAAAATCTAAAATCTGTTATATGCATTTGAATATTATTTTTATATTGATTTGGGCAATCAAGTATATAAATATTTTGCATATACGTCTGATCCACGTGTATTCGAAGTTTTAATATACTGGATGGATATGGAATCACGCACTAGTCGCCCGGAGATGACTCTGATGATACTGGTGATTGACGCGTCAGCATCAGTAGTTTATGTTCGAGTTTCGAAAGTCGGATATCTATATATGTCCATCAGGCTGGTGTGAGAACCAAAACTAGATAGAGCTTACTTGTTGTGATTTGGCATCAAAAATCTGATTTTTGGACTATGTATCAAAGTTATGAATTTGAAAAGCTAATCAACTAATTGATTGATGATTGTGTTGTATGATTATTTATTTAAATCAACATGTGAAAGAAAGGTAAATATAACCAAATTTATCAAATGTTGAACTGAACTGAATATTTATAGAAATTACATGCATATACATTGAATAGGTCATAGCAAGGAGGTTAGAGAAGAGGAATAAAATTGTTTGCCCGACAAATAGGTACATGTTTATTGTATTTCTTGGGGTTTTTGATGATTTTATGAGCCGATTGGATAGCTGCTTGGCTGTTTCTTTTTCTTTTTGGATTGGAGAGGCATGTGTGGTAGTTTGGGGATTTTCCCGGTGCTCCCGTACAACGGAGTTAATGGCGAAATTTTTCGAAAATTTAGGGTGTTAGCCAAATTTTTGAAAAAATTGAAAAAATTTAGGGTGTTAGCCAAATTTTTGAAAAAATTGAAAAGTTCTTAGAAACTGAAAAGTTGAAGAGCTTAAGCCATAATTAAAATAATGAAAGTTGAGTTGGTTTGTAAAACAACTTTCAGCTCCGTTCCTTTTCGAGGACGAAAAGATTTTAAGTGGGGGAGATTGTAACAATCCAGAAAATCAAAACTAATTTAAAATTTTTATTTTGGCAATTTTAGTGAATTTTAAAAAATTTTAAATGATTTATTTTAAATAATAACGATAAAAAATTTATTTTGAATAGAATTAGAACGGAAATATTTATTTGAATCGATATTAAAATATAAATATTTATTTTTAATTATAAAAGAAATTAGAAATGGCGTGGCAGTTTGAAAATTCGATTTCAAAATTCAAATGAACGTATAGGATTCAAAATAAACCAGATTTTAGTGAAACCAAAATTATTAGAATCTATTTGAAAATATCTTTCCAACGAATCTGAAAAATCCAAATTTCATAGCGGGAATAAAAAGTTATGCCCAGTTGAAAATTCAGAATAGTCGCTATAGAAATATAGCCCAAAAAAGTCACATTTTGCCTAAGAATGAATTTGGACTCGAAATCACTTCCAGTGAGTTCAAAATGCCATTTGCGACTCCGAAAAGTATAAGTTTCGATATATTCCGAGATCCGGAATAGTGAGAATTGGATGGGGTTTTCGGTTATCAATACATAGCCCTTAAAAAGTGAAATTTTGCATATGAGCTCAGAATTCGACGAGATAAATTTTTCTGGATTCATAATGACAAATCGTTGTTGAGTTCCAAAATGCACGTCGAACGGAGTTAGTATGTGGTCGTGCGAGCTAAAACAGTTCAGGGTAAAACATGCAGTCATTTTACAAAGGAACATTATTGATACGATCTCAGAATTCGATTCCGTCTTTTTTGGAATCATATCGTCTAATAATGGTTATATAGAAAAGGCCATGATTTTTGGAGTTAGTACGTGGGCGTGCAAGAAGAAAATGTGCGCCAAAATCACATTTTTGAATAATATCTGAGCATCTTTGACAATTTTAACGGATGGTCAAATGAACTCGGAATTCGACGAAACTTGTTTCGTTGGACTCGTCTTCACGCCTACTATCTCATATCTGAAATCCACGGCAATCGGAGATCGTTTGTATTCGGACGATACAAGAGAAACATGCATATAAACCACTTCTCTTCTTTTTCTCTTCGTTATTTTCCTACCTCTCTTTTCTTCCTCTTTCTCCAAAAATGGAGACCTCCTCCCAAAGCTTGCTTCCGCCCCTCCTCCCGCTGCCACCACCCGCTGCCGCCACTCCTCCCGCTGCCACCACCCGCTGCCGCCACTCCTCCTCCCCTCTGGCCACCCCCTCCTCCTCTCTCTCTCCTCTTCTCTCTCTCTCTCCAATTTGCAACCCTAGGCCCCAAAACACCCCAAACTACCACCGTGGGCCCCTCCACCGTCGCCACCACCCACCAGCACCAGCCCCACGTTAGTTAGGCCCCACGCCGCCACCCACCACCTCAGCTCCGGTCGTGGGCCCCTCCTCCTCCTCCAAAAACCCATTTTTCTCCAAAAATTCTGTTTTACATAAGACCCCTTGTCACTATTTCGCCAATATCTCTCAAACGGTGCGCTTCTGGCCAAAACTCCACATACCGAATTCAAAGAGCACGATTTTCTCTTCAATTTGGTATATGATAGTCCTATTTTGGATTGCGGAGCTGTAGGGAATGTCCAAAGTCTGCTGTTCAAATACTGTCTTTTCTCGATTTTTGGCGAAATGGCACATTTTCGGAAGGAAAAACACTAGGCGAAAGTTGTCCGGATTGGCGCGTTTAAACTAGAAAACAAGATGGTGTGAAGATTGTAGCTCGTTTGCAAATTTTAGAACCAGAACAGCAAATCCGGACAATAGAAAATATCGTGAAGAAGATTGAACTGGAATTTCAGGCAAGTCAAGACTGTTCAGAAATTCAGAAATGAAATGGCGGAGTGGAACCCAAAGGTGAGAACTCCTCACTGATATTTTCTTATACAGTTATTTATTTTATAACTGCATATATGAACTATTCCCCGTCATCTACAGACCATGGACGACTTGTTTGATTGTTTGGTTTAGTTGATTAGATTATTTGGTTGAATTGGGTTGTTTGGGTGAAATGAATTGATTAGATTTGTTATGTCTGTATGGCGCAAGCCGATATCAGGAGAGGGGTAATGCTAGACATTACCCGATTATGATATCGCGCCGTTATGCCGCCAAAATTTTCTAAAATATGTTATAACAATAAAAATATCATTTTTATTGTATAAATGAACTGAATAAATATTTTATCGTTAAAAACATAATTTTTAACGGGTATATAAAAGAAATAAATATTCATTTACAAATCAGACGGTTTGTTTATGAACACCCATTTTACTGATATGGATTAGGATGATATACTTTACACATCGCCCAACTGCACAAATAATATTCAGTATTTGTTGGTTGAAACCCCACACGGGTGTTGGGATGATATATGACATACACTAATCCCAATAATTAGTTGTATGTCGATCGATTGATTGACAAGCTGTGTAAGCGTTGATTATTTATATTTGATGCTTATACAGTGTAGAATGCACTTTGGATGATGGTTGACTGTATTTCATTGTTGTTGTGTAAATGTAGTGTATGAAATCCATATAAATAAAATTATATGGTAATTGACTGTCTGATTCCAGTTCAGAAAGAATGAATATGTTAAAATAACTAATATTTTAAAATAAGGAATATTTTTAAAACAATATTCAGTAAAAGATCAAAATGTGATTTCGATGTCCGATTTGGGATGGACACGAATATATTTAAATATATAAAGCCGTGTTGATTAGATTAATGCCATTTTGACGTGAACGATATTTATATCGATTTTATTCATTTCTATAATGAATATCGAAAAGGAATTGATTTCAAAATATAATGTTTCGAAAATACTATTATTTACATATCGATGATATGGAATATTCAATTTTGATTGAAAATTGAATATGAAGTTGAAATCGTTTTGAAAACGAATTTAAAACAATTTTTAAAATACGTTTTAAAATGGAAATCGACGAAATATATATTATATGTATAATACTGTGATGGCCCGCCCCGCACCAACCGACATTTACTCCAAAAGTGCGTTGTACACATGTCCAGTTAGCACGGAACGGTCGTCAGAAGAAAAGAAAGAAGAGAATGAACTAATCAAGGAACCTGTAGAATGTCTCACAGCGCATGGAACAAAATATAGTAATAACATAATCCTGACATAAAACAGGCGAGACAGTGCGTAAGCTGAAAACTAAACCAACATAGCAGCGGAAATCCAAATACAGCTTATTACAACTTTCCAAATTTACTATTCTAAAACAAAAGAAAGCTAAAGTAGAAGATGCACGACTAATGCCCAAGCAGTGCTCTTCAACAACACAGGGAGAATACTATATATATCATACGTGGAAGCCTCCTGCTCGTCTCCAGATTTTTCTGAGCCATAATTTCACTAATCTTCGCTGATTACCATAATTAGCCGTAATTAGTGAAAAACAATGCAAATCACTCACCTTTACCACAAAGTAAACTATAGATCTGAAATAATCTCTGATTTGGATCCAATCCCTATGTGTTCCAGCAGCTCTATCCCAATCCTTATGCTAATCCGCCTTGATTTGATGTAGATTAGGCTAATATGTGATTAGGGATGACAAAAAGGTGTTTTGGAGTGTTTTAGAAGATGGAGGCCATTGCTAGAGCTTAAAGAAGGTTTGTGGCGGCAGAGAAAACTGAAATGAAGTGATTTTCCTAATCCTTCCAGCCCTCTCATAACCCTAATCCCGAAATTCCCCTTTGGGCCTAGCTGTTAATCACCCGGTTAAGCCCAATTAAGCTGTTTTTCACTATCTGAAACTTGTTTCAGCCATATCTCCCAAATGGACAGTCCGTTTAGCTAATGTGACCACTCTACGGAAAGGTAAACCATCAAACGAATCTAGTGGAAGTGGTTTCAGGTCAAAATTCCTTTCCAATCAAAAGTTATGGCCAAAACAATATCGGCTAGGGGCAAAATGGTCATTTAAAAATTGGCGAAAATCATGAACAAGGGAAATGACCCCAATAGTTGTCTCCCAAAGTTACACGATCATACGACTTCTTACGAAAAAGAAATAAATATTCTACGATCCTAGATACGTAGAATGTGGGTTGTTACAAATATAATGGTCCGAATAGAATGCGCCGCGCTGCGGTAGTTCGCGAATTTCGACCATTGACTTCGAATGGGCATTACGGGAGATCCGACCGTCGGATTCTCCTAAAACCGAAACCATTGGGTTCGTATCGAAAAGAGCTTTCTAAGAATATGGGAGATTTGAAATCTAACGGTTGGATTTGGAATTATGTCCAAATCAAATTTGGAAAAGGTAGCTGTAAGTGCAGTTCGATGGTCGTTTATGGAAATCGACTGTACGGGCCTTGATAAAATTATTAAAAATATCAATAATTTGTGTAAAATCATAATAAATGATTTGGAAAGAATTGGGATGAAAAATTCCATATTTGAAAAGATAAAAATATATTTTATCGAAATGAACTAGTTATGAACTAGAATTATAATCCAATATTTTTTAAATAAATAAATTGGATTTGAAATGGTTTTAAAAATAACCGGTTCCAATATATGAATTGGAATGGATTTGAATCGAAATTATCTTC
This sequence comes from Allium sativum, assembly GCA_030737875.1. Taxonomy (NCBI): domain Eukaryota; kingdom Viridiplantae; phylum Streptophyta; class Magnoliopsida; order Asparagales; family Amaryllidaceae; genus Allium; species Allium sativum. Next base: position 722,913,761 of record CM060919.1, read on the forward strand.
GGAATATTTAGATATTGGATTCTGTGGTATATAGATATTTTATAGGATTTGAAAGATATATATATCGTTATTCCAATATGGTATTTGTTGATTCCAGAATTTGATATTGAATATAAGCCAATATATTTTCTATTCAGAGCCTTGTATTTAATATTAAATGTTATTTTGGGTTTGTCGTGAATGGTGTCTTCATTAACACTGTTCTTGAACCCAGTTGAGAAAAGATTAAATCTTTTTATTTAGATTTAATGAAGTATACCAATTAATTAATATATAATTGGAATGGAATTGAAATTGATTATTGGGTTTATCGTGAATGGTGTTTGAAATAACACTTGTTCTTTAACCTGATTTAACAATGGAATAAGATTTTGGGTTGTCGTGAATGGTATCTTTAATAATACTGTTCTTAGACCCAATGAAGTTAAGAAAATCAGAAACTAACTGGAGATTAGTTAAGTTGAATGATTTCCTGGGTACTGATCTGATGTTGGTTTCTTCCTTCGGGGTTAATACTTAGGGAATTGTTCACTTGCTAATTTACGGTTAAAGGCTGATGGAATGGAATGTGATTTTAGGTTTGTCGTGAACCGTGTTTTAAAGGACATTGGTTCTTTAACCTAGTTAAAGACAGAATATGTTTTCCCAAGTTAAACAATCGTTAGTATTGATTTTTAGTTAGATTAAAACCAAGTGGAGTTTTAATGCATCTTTAATTAGATTGAATTGATATCCAAAGGAAGATTAAAGAATAAATTTAAAGAATTTATCTTTGATAAAATTAATGGGAACCTTTCCCAAAGTATAAGAATATTTGAATAAAGGAATAATCTGGATTGGAATGAGGCGTATGTTGTGTTTTTATAGCACTTGTTTATTATATACGCGAGTTATTCAGAAAGACCTGGTTTATCCCATTCTGAATAACTGATTCGACGATGTGTCGAGGATGAAGACGGTGGTTGAAGACTGAAGGTCTTCACATCGTTTGGATGATTACTGATGTCTTGATTGGACTGTACACCCAAGACGAGGTAATAAGTGGTGATCGTCCAGATGTACTTGGAGATTGACGGATAGGCGAGGGTCTCTCCCATGTATTGGACATATATGGGAGGAATAAGGTGCCTCCGGTTTCGTTCAGACCTAGAACGAACTTGTAAACGGATGTGTCTGACATCGGATTTCATTCTGTGTGATTGATATACATCGATTGCATAGCGTGAATTGCCTATGTGGCATGCTGAGATGCAAATGATCAAGGCTTCTGTTGAAAAGCAGAGTCTTGTGGTTGATGATCAAAGCACGGCGTTAATGTAGCGTAGCTTTGGGTAGCATTAATTTGCGAGCCTCACACCCCGGTGTGAACCAGAAACGGGAGAGGACTTCAGGGAGGGCATGTGTTTCCTTCTAGCTAGGAGTGGTGTCAGCGTTTTACTAGCCCTGACATTTTACTTATGTGGATGATGAATTGTGAGGCGCCTTGGTTATATCGGTCGCTCCGGGGCCGATGGTTTGGTCGGGATATGACCAGTTTACGCCCCATAGGGCGGGGAAACGCATTGTTCAGGCATTTTAATCCACTTCGTATGGACCGGCCCTGACGATTCAAGGTGTAGTTGTGGTTGTACCTGAGATATGGGCTAGATTGTCTCGAAGCGGTAAGGACGATCCCTTGCCTTGGTTCACAGATGGAAATCCAACTACCAATACGTGACTTTGCGTTTTTGATTGTAGAGCCTAGTATGGCGATATAGTGGTATGGGGCACTTATGCCGTCTATGATTGATACTTATGATCGAAATTGTTTTGACACTATACACTTATAGTAATAGTAAAAGATGAAATTTCACGTATCAAGCATTTTTGGCTATTATAAGGTAAAAACTCTATCCTCCGGCTTGCATTGCATTGTGTGATGGAACCTGAGTCTTATAATAGCTTCATTGTTCTTTATTTAGCATTGCGCTGTTTGTTTTATGCATTGGTATTCTTGGGGGTAAACCCGTTCTGTGTTATACGGCGTGGTCCCTTGATTTACCTAACTTTAAAATCAGATTAATAACTGTTTTAGTTCTCACATCAGCCACATGACTGACCTGGAGTTTATTGTTTTAACCTAAACTCTGGGTGTCCCTATTTTTCGCACGGGCAGCTAGTAGTTTTGGTTTTGCGGATTTATATTCACAGGATCCTGATTTACAGCTGAAGCGATATTCGGAAAGCTCTGTATCCATGTATTACTTTCAGTTGTGTTTTGTATTGTTTTCCGCTGCATTGTAACTTGTAAATCACTGATATTTAGTGAATGTGTAATATTTATTCGTACTCTGTATATTCTTGTATTCTGATGAGATTGTTGTAATAAGCAATGATATGTTCTTCTGTTTGTGTTCTGATTCGTCTTGTTCTCAACTCAATCCGGGCTTTCCTTCGCGGGGAAGTTACGGGTCCTTACATATTCGTTCATGATAGAATCTGCGGATTGCAAGGACTACTCGCTACTGATCCATAGGGTGATTAAAGGATGTGGTAGGAGAGTGCCTTCGGTTTGTCCAGTCCCAGGACAACTTGTATGGACGGATGTCTGACAGAGTATTTCCAAAGGGAGTTGATTTCTGTAAAGGTATCATTGTTACCGCGGAGAATGGTCGTTCTCTTAGCTTAACAACTAAAGTATTTTTGGGGACATTAATTAGTGATTTTCTAGTGGATCTGACGATGTGACATTCAAAGTGAATGGTGGCCAAATGTTCTGAAAGTTAATTATAACCTCAAGCCTCACAACCGGGAAATGACAAAACTCGGGAAGGCAACATGGCTAAGTGGGTCACTCCTATTAGGGTGTATAATCACCTATCTAGAGAAAAATTCATTCCTTCTTTATTCTATTCCATGTTGTCCCTTTTCAGGAAACGGTTGCTGATCCCAACTGTTGGTGATATACATTCGATACACTCAAGTGAAATTAGTGGTCGGTCATGTGTGGCCTGGTTGCCAGATGTTCTTGTTGAACCCAGTGTATTCCCCTCTAGAGATACACTATCGGCAGGTGGTTCCATACCTTGTCATAGTGGGAATTCAATCTCTAATAAGTGCCCATGGTTTTTGAATATATATGTGAAGCGTGAGATGCAAGCGTTCCGCTAGATTGCTATTTATTTGTATTTAGACATTATTATTGTTGGATCTATATTAACCATAGAGGGGGTGAATAAGGTTTATTGAATTTTAGCGAGATATAAAAAATATCAGATCATAGAATGCAGCAGAAGTAAAAATGCAGAAAGTAAATGACACATAGATATACCCAGCTTCGGCAAAATCCTGCCTATTGCTGCATTCCTAAGGTTTTTACTAGGTAATAGAACAGATCTCGCTTACAAGATCATGTAAACTCGTGAACCCCTCGTTCTTATTCTAATCCTACGCGCAAAACCCTAGACTGATCCATATCCCTTATATCATATTTCCCCGGATTACAAACCCGTATCCCTAGTTTTTACAGACTCAAGTAAACTGCTAGTTAAAACCCTAACTAGATTCCCTAGTTTTTTTACAAATACTAGAAAAACTGATCTAATGATTTACAAAACAATGTAAAAACAAAAAAATATTAACAATAAAACCCTAGACCCTTGGCTTAGCCCAAAGTAAATAGTTCGACCACTTTTTAATTCATTTATCCTTGTTTGCTCCAAAAGAATGGCGGCCGACCAGAAAGAATAACTAGGTTTTTTCTTAAATCCCCTAATCGCGATCTCGATTGCTGAAAGGATTGATTCTTTGATGATCGAAATCTTTGCTTTGCTTGTGGCTTGATTTTGTCTCTCTCTTTGGCTCTTGACAATTGGGGATGATCGAAGACATGAGTATTTTATTTGAATTGATTTCTCCTTTTTGAATTGTAGCTTGTGTTTACAATTTTTGCCAATGATGTAAACGGTGTTATTTATAGAATTTTAAATCCCATAAATCGCTCTCTGATTTCCTTATATGATTGATCTGGTTTGGCGTGTGTTTTCCCTTTTGGTTGCCTCGATATAAATTGCTTGCGTGATTTCCATTTTTGATTCCACGGCCATGATTGAATAAGAAATTTGTTTGGTTTATTGCATTGGTTTTCCTCTTTCATGCCTTGAATTAAATTAGCTCGACTTTGATGTTGTGAATCCTTGCATGATTGCTCAATTTATTTGTTGTCTTTTGTTACCTCGAGTAAATCTGGAATAAAAAATTGATTCACTGTCCCTTAACAAAACTGCCATGGATATTGAAAAGTGCCTTGCCAAAAATTGTGGAAATGCTGCTTTGATTTTTCTAAATTGATGACATCGGTCTTGATAGTTTAATTGCTGAACTTTTGCCAAATCTGGAAATAATTTTTGCTTTAAAATGATGTCATGACTCATTTGTTTAATTCTTGAATTATTTTGATTATAAAATCAATTTTTTGCATGATAAAATCTAGAAACAAATAAACTGTTTGCCAAAACACTTGAGATTTTCTTGGCATTCCTGGAATATGTTTTAAAATGCTTTCTTGCAAACTATTGATATTTAAACTTTCCATAACCATATGCCCAGTACTGGAATCTGTGTATACATGAAATTATTGCCTTGTCTCACCCTCTCATGTTTGTGCTTGAGCTTTTGTATTCATGTATTTGCTCATGAAATTTGATGTCTTGCTGTTATGTATTGGCATACCCCATGTTGCTTGATTCTTCCATTAAGCTGAAAAACAATTCTCTGCTGCACATGTACACTTTATCATTGCTACTCGACCTTGCCTTGTTTACTTTTCATGCTTAAGTAACTTTGTACTTATTTTGATCACTGAACTTCTGTATGCTACACCCATACAAGCTTGCTGAATCAATGTGAGCTTTGATAGAGCTTGACTTCTCTGAACTGATTTTGTAGTTGCTCCATTGTATTGTTGTCGAGCCTTGTTCTATACACTATGTACACTATATATGAGCATGTCCATCTTGAGTTGTATTGTTGAGTAACATAGTGGACCTGAGCTTGTCATGCATCCATTGCTTGTTCACTCCCACTTTTGTTGCTCTATTGTGAGCTGAAATGATCTGTCCACTTTTCTTGTACCATATATGTCATGCCATCCTTGTTTAATTGCTTGTAGCCATGCTATGTACACTTGGAATTTTCTCGAACACTACGTTGACTACATGTATACATATATGTATAAATACACGTATGTGTATAAATATATATGTGTGTGTATGTGTGTGTGGCTATTCAAAATGTCAGACATGAAAATATTATCAGCAGACCGCTACATTGTGCTGGGGATGTTCAGAATCAATTACTGGTTCTGATCAACAAACCGGTGTAGTGTGTTGATGCTGATCTGTGAGAACTAGAAATATAGTCTGCCTTGTGGTATTTACAATGTATCACTGTGAATATCAGAAGCTATCCAGACACAGATGGATGGATATATAAATCAGATCAAGTCATGAAAAATGATGAGAAACACACAAAAAATCCAAGGCAAATAAATTTTTAAAATAAAAATTATACCTGCAAGAATATAAAATATTATTTCTGTTCTACATTTGTGTGTATCTGTATGTGACAGGTGTGGATGACTGGACTGACAGAAAGCTGTGAAGACAGAAGATGAAGCAGTAGTGTGTATATGTGACAGTTTGTATAAAAGGAAATATGTATACATGTCTGTATAACTGAGTGAATGAGAGTTATAGTGAGGAACTTTGTGTGTATACAAAATTCATATGAAATGTATTAATGAATTATAGTGTGTTGTACAAATAGTGGAGTTATAAATTTGCACTGTTTAAATATTGAAATAAAATATTTATATTTAAATAAAATACTGTTTGAATATTTAAGTTCGTGTACAGTAGTATTCTGTTTAAATATAAATATTATATTTCTGTCTGTGATGTATATATGAAACAGTACAATAACAAATTCAAACAAAAATCATATAAATGTTATATACAACAACGTTATATACAACAATCTCCCCTTTTTGATAATGACAAACAAATAATAAGATTTTGAATATAATAAATGTGTTTGACAGTGAATTATGGAACTCCCCCTATTTGAATGCTCCCCCTACATCAGAAACTCCCCCTATAACAGCGCATGAAAGAAAAGAATGAAAATTGAATGGAATTTTCAATATTAAAATATTTATAAAATATTTACTTATAACTCAAAATCTCAACCCATTCTCCCCCTTTTCTTATCATCAAAAGGATATAGAAATTAAAAATAGTGATGAAAAAATAGATTAAATATATAATTTTAGCCTAAGAGGAAGAACGGTCATTATAAATCTCAATCAATCAAACAAAAATCATAACATTCTAAGAACTAGTGGCATATTTCACATTGTAGAATGATGGATTTACGTTGAATTTATAAAAATGGAGAGAGTTTTAAAAATCAACGATTCCAATTATTTTCCAATAATTTTTATATATTGAGCACAAAAACAGTGATGGATTTAGACTATAATTATACATTTAATTTAAGTGACGCAATCAAATAATCTCAAATCCCAATAGCTATCAATCAACAGATCATTATAGATCATAAGATTTTAACACATTTCACAAATAAGAAAATGGCTTGATAGTATGGTTTTTACACACCAAGGAGAATTTCATATACAAATTTATTTAGCAATATATTTTCCTTTCTTTTTCTTTTTAATTCAAGAGAGCATTGACCACGCATAACCAGAGCTTGGATTTTTAAATGAGGTCAGTCGCAGCTGTTTATTAAGATGGTTTGTGAAATAAATTTCTAAATTAATCATATTATGAAATATGCTCAACTATACCGGGATCTTTGAAAATTTTCAATTATCACTAATTCTAAAAAATAATATAACCACAATTCCATCACAAATATTTCCACTGTTTATTAAGATGATTTTTTTAAATATTAAACTCTCCACATTAATATAAAATCATGATGGTTGACGGAATGATGATAGAAATAGAAGAAAGTCGTAAGATGAACCGCCAATTCAAAGATATTATAAAAATTGTTCAATCATCATGAAAATTAAATAAAATCTTCTCTTGTTGTGAAATATATACTATAGTCACAACTAATCACAATTTCAATAATCTGATAATAATTTTGATGAGTTCTAAATACAGTTCAACTTGGTTATTGATTTCAATTTCTGAATGAATAATCAATAAAAAATTTAATATTTAAAATTATTTACAAGAGGGAATTCAAAAAGATTTGTACAAGGAAAAAAAAGTGTGTGGATCTATACAAGGTGAAAATTAGAATTTAAGACCAAATGAGTGAGAAAAATATAAGGCACTTCTGATACCACTTGTTGTCTCCATTAATGAGAATTTTAATTTGCCACTAGTGGCTGACATGGGTATCTCAGACTATAGTATCCAATCATAAAGCCCAAACAGACAAGATAAGCAAATCAAATCCATTAATTAGAGCAGCAAACAAATTTGACCAAAACAAGCAGTCATCAAAATACTTTCAAAGGCGATTCCTTTTATCAAAGCAGCACATTAATCAAATTTTAAAGCAGTCATGTCAAGAGAAATTTTCACAAACATTTCTAACAGTCACAAAAGATGATTCATGACCCAAGATTAAAAATATAGTTTATTTTAAGTCATTTGAAGGAATATGAAAGTCTCAAGCTTCAATGAATCGATCACACCAGATTTTAAATTTTAAATTCAAGATGTGTGTGAGATTCAAGAAATCAATAATTTCAAATGGTTTTAAACAAACATTTAAATCAAATAATCATGAAATAACAATGAGTTTCAAAGACCAGATTTTTTCAAAGAATTTTTCACAAAATTTCTGACAAGCACAAGAAAGATTTCGAATTATTTACATCAAGTTTGAAAGATATTCATGATCGAAAAAAATTATTTGAAATCACTTGAATGGATGTAAATTTTGAGATACAAAGAATCAATCACACAAGATTATTAACTTCAATTCTAAGAGGTGTGTGAGATTCAAAATATCAAAAGTTTCAGATGATTTCAAACAAACAAATTCCAAATAAAATGATCGTGACTAAAGATGAATTTCAAGATGTAGCATAGGGTTTCAAGTCAATTCAAAATATCCATGCCAATCTGAAATCAATGAAACACAAATGAAATACAATAGTGTGCTGTAATGAGTATAATATTTCAAGCCTTTCCAAAATGAATTAGAAGAAACACAAAACAGCAGCAGTGTGTGAAATTTCATTAAATATTCAGATATTCAAAAAATTTAGAATTCAAAATTAACTGTGTTCAAGATATAACAAAAATGCTTCAGCACAGTTAGGAATTCAGAAAAGAATCAAACTTCAAAACAACTACAGAAATTTACAAGTTTAAATTCAAGATCTGGAAATCATTAAAACATCAGAGTTTTATACAAATGAAGCGAGTTTCCAGAAGATCATGAATTCTGCAGTTTGAAGTTAATAAGAAAGCCCAGGATAAAAGAAAATATTATGGCAGTGTCAAATCAAAACAGAAAAATCAAATAAAATAAACAGAAGAGGTAGAAGGAGAAATAAACACAAAAGATAAAAACAGAGAATATTAACACAGATGAGTTTAGAGATCATACTGGATTTCAGTTTAAGCAAATGAATCTCTAACTCAACATACTTAGCTAAGGAACTGCGAATTATATAGAATTATAGACCAGCTTGAAATCAAATCTATTTTTAGCAAACGGTTCCTCAGCCTCCTCCAGTACCTAACAGTTTATAGAATCGAGTTGTCTAACAAAATTTGTAAAACCACTCATAGTTTTATTCACATATTTTGGTACATATACTTGTTTGTACAACAACCCATCTGAATTTACCTTTGTACCTTAGGAACCCAAATCTGTTTTAATTTAGTCAAAATTGTTTTATTTCCTTTTGGGATCCAGGATTGTTTAAATGGATCGTTATACGACAGCTTCACAACTTGGTTGTGATTTAAAAACGTTTTGGAATTTTCAGATATCAAATTTTCAGAAAGACCCTTTTTGAAGTAATTTAAAGGACTTTTAAAATCACAAGAATTCAATTTTCTAAAACCATTTATTTTCCCAAAACCAAGACCATTTTTATTTTCTAGAGAAATTTGATTTTTCAACAACATATTCAAAGATTTTTCTCTTGTTGAAACGTTTTAAACTCAATTCAAGATCATTGATTTTGGATTTAAGATCAAAATTCTCTTTCATTAGATTTGAGCAATGGTTAATGCGGATCTTTCTCCTTTCAGTATCATTTTGTTTCAAAACCAAGTTTTTCGTTTTCAAGCAATTTGATTTTGGTTTTGGGTTCAAAAATCTCAGATTCAAACTGATTTTTTTCTTCAAATTGTTGTTTCTCAGAACTCTTGAATTTTTCAATCTCATTTTCAAGCTCTTTCAAAACAGATTTAGTTTTCAACAAAATCATGTTTGGAATTTTTCATCGTCTTAAAAATTTCAAATTCCTTCTGCAAAAAATTGCTTGTGCTTTTTAACTCAATGTCGTTTTCTTTTAAAGTCAAAATTTCCATTTCAAGTTTTTGAATGTTTTTATTGAGATGAACGAGATCAGTTTTTAATTTCAAATAATTTTTGCAATCGAAATTTGAAGATTTTTTAGAGTGTTCAAGTTGTGATTCCAAAACATTAATTTTGTTGGTCAACTCGAGATTTTTAGATTTCAAGGATTTGTTTTTCAGTTGGAGTTTGTCAACAGATTTAGTTAAATCAGCACACATATAAAATAAATCTTCGTAAGAGAAATTTTTTGTTTCATCGTCTGTTGAGTCTCCATCGTCTGATTCATCTAAAATTGTATCTAAACAACCGGTTAAGCATAGATCTGAATCTGAATTGATCTTATAGGGTTTTGAGCAGCTGTTGTCAATTTGTTTATACTTCGTATTGAGAGTTTTCCGTATTTCCTGCGCAGTTAAACAATGGGATATAAGGTTATATTGGAAATCATCAATATAAGAATATAAGATGTGAATAGTACGAGAATTAAACTCAATATCATTCCTATCTACCTAATTATATCCATTAATAACAGTATTCCAACATTAAATAATAATAGATTTTAATAGGACTCCATTTCTGATTTCCAATTTAAAAAATCTGTACCATTAAAAATAGTTGGAATACGACTGGACTGACTCTCTATGGACTGACAACTAGGGATCACCATGACTCTAGAGTTAATGAAATTACCAAGCTCTGATACAACTTGTTGGATCTAGATTAACCCTAGTGGGGGGTGAATAGGGTTTATTGAATTTTAGCGAGATATAAAAAATATCAGATCATAGAATGCAGCAGAAATAAAAATGCAGAAAGTAAATGACACACAGATATACCCAGCCTTGGCAAAATCCTGCCTACTGCCGCATTCCTAAGGTGTTTACTAGGTAATAGAACAGATCCCGCTTACAAGACCATGTATACTCGCGAACCCCTTGCTCCTATTCTAATCCTACGCTCAAAACCCTAGACTGATCTATATCCCCTAGATCAGTTTTCCCTGGAATACAAACCCGTAACCCGTATCTCTAGTTTTTACAGACTCTAGTAAACTGCTAGTTAAAACCTAACTAGATTCCCTAGTTTTTTACAAACACTAGAAAAACTGATCGAATGGTTTACAAAACAATGTACAAACAAAACAATATTAAACAATAAAACCCTAGACCCTTGGCTTAGCCTAAAGTAAATAGGTCGGCCACTTTTTAATTCATTTATCCTTTTCCTCTAAAAGAATGGCGGCCGATCAGAAATAATAACTAGTGTTTTCTTTTAAATCCCCTAATCGCGATCTCGGTTGCTGAAAGGATTGATTCTCTGATGATCGAAATCTTTTATTTGCTTGTGGCTTGATTTTGGCTCTCTCTTTGGCTCTTGACAATTTAGGGATGATCGAAAACGTGAGTATTTTATTTGAATTGATTTCTTCTTTTTGAATTGTAGCTTGTGTTTTCAATTTTTGCCTATGATGTAAACGACGTTACCTATAGGATTTTAAATCCCATAAATCGCTCTCTGATTTCCTTATATGATTGATCTGGTTTGGCATGTGATTTCCCTTTTAGTTGCCTCAATATAAATTACTTGCGTGATTTCCATTTTTGATTCCACGACCATGATTGAATAAGAAATTTGCCTGGTTTGTTGCGTATGTTTTCCTCTTTGATGCCTTGAATAAAATTGGGTTGACTTTGATGCTATGAATCCTTGCATGATTTCTCAATTTATTTGTTGCCTTTTGTTGCCTCGAGTAAATCTGGAATAAAAAGATTGATTCACTATCCCTTAACAAAACTGTCGTGAATATTGAAAAGAGCATTGCTAAAAATTGTGGAAATGCTGCTTTGATTTTTCTGAATTGATGACATCGGTCTTGATAATTTAATTGCTAAAATTTTGCCAAATCTGGAAATAATTTCTACCCCAAAATAAAGTCGTGACTCATTTGTTTAATTTTGATTTTGAAATCAATTTCTTACCCATAATTGTGCATGATAAAATCTGGAAACAAATAAACTGTTTGCCAAAACACTTGAGATTTTCTTGGCATTCCTGGAATATGTTTTAAAATGCTTTCTTGCCATTTATATCCAAACTTACCATAACCATATGCCCAGTATTGGAATCTATGCATACATGATATTATTGCCTTGTCTCACCCTCTCCTGTTTGTGCTTGAGCTTCTGTATTCATGTATTTGCTCATGAAAGTCGATGTCTTGCTGTTATGTATTGGCATATACCCCATGTTGCATGATTCTTCCATTAAGCTGAAAAACAATTCTCTGTTGCATATGTACACTTTATCACTGCTACTCAACCTTCCCTTGTTTACTTTGTATGCTTAAGTAACTTTGTACTTATGTTGATCACCGAACTTCTGTATGTTGCACCCATACAAGCTTGCTGAATCAATGTGAGCTTTGATAGAGCTTGAATTCTTTGAATTGTCTAAACTGATTTTGTAGCTGCTCCATTGAATTGTTGCCGAGCCTTGTTCTATACACTATGTACACTGTATATGAGAATGTCCATCTTGAGTTGTATTGTTAAGTATCATAGTGAACCTGAGCTTGTCATGCATCCATTGCTTCTTCACTCCCACTTGTGTTGCTCCATTGTGAGCTGAAATGATCTGTCCACTTTTCTTGTACCATATATGTCATGCCATCCTTGTTTTATTGCTTGTAGCTATGCTGTGTGTTAACGATATTTTTCGTTAACACCGGATATGGGTCAACAGGGATAGATCTAAAGGGAAATTAGGTGGAGGGGCTCACTTTTTAGGTTGATTCTAGTATGAGATTTTAGACGCTGATGCTCAGAGCTGCTAAATCGCTAAGGAGTATTAGGTCAGATCTATACTCAGGAGATGAGGATATTGAGGGACACAAATTCATGCTTCGATGTGGAATGAATAACAAGCTGCAATTACATTAATTAGAGAAATGATGATACACACTTACAAAGCAATTTTGATGCAAGAAAAATCCCTTTTCATTAAGTTTTTGTTGGATGTACGTGAATGTTAAAGAGAAGAAATCTCCATTGATCTTCTTTCCCGAGTTGTTTCTAATGGTACAAAAAGTTAGGAAAAAAAGATCCCCCAAATGTGACCTCTAGGGTCTTGTTTATAGCGGTTCAGGGCCTCTTCTATCGGAGGGCTATTGGACCCGCATAGGTCTCTATCGGTCGTTTTATTCTCAGTTTCAGGTGCTTGACCTGTCAGCCGCCTTTGGTGCATTCGGTTACGATACTCGAACTCTTGAGGGTAGCTTCTGAATGTAAGCTTGCGGACATGACCTTTCGGATGTAGGCTCTCAGCTTTATCATGAATACTTAGATGGGCTTGACCCCATAGTGTATGTTGATAGCTGCCGGGTTGAAACCGCTGCGGGTTTGGTACTAGGTAGATTAGTACGGGTAGCCTGTATCGTTGCCTAGGTTTCAGCTGGCCCTCCGATGGGGTCTTTGCGGTAGCCTGTTTCCTTGAAGGGTGGCTTTCGGTATCACTCTTATTTATTTACGGATGTGACCTTTCGGTATTTATGCAGTAGACACTCCAGAAGTTGGTTCTGAGTGGCCTTCGCGTGCTTCCGGGTTAGTGCCTTTGATTCTTTCATCTTCAGGTGTATCGGTATTTGGGCGGGCCATTATCGAAAGTTCCTTTGGATTTTGTCCATCAGGTTTATTGCCTCCGGCTTACTTGGATTTGGGTTAGGATGATCTTTTGCTGTAGGACTCCTTTGTCAGACTGATTCTACTTGGAGAATTCCTGTCGGATTGGCCCTGACAGATAAATCCCGCCAGTTACACCCTGTAGCTTTCGCAACCCTTTTTCTCAGAGGGTTTCGTTTGGTGCCATGTCTCGAGTTATTCTTTCCAGATTTTAACCCTTCCTAATAATGAGTTTTGCTTTCTGTCGAGCTTTTAGTAAGCCTTCGGCTGTCTGATACCCCTTCACCGCCAGCTCTCTTCTTTGTTAATTTTGGTTGTAACATTTTCCCCCCTAGTGAAGGGGTGTTTTCGACTTTACAAGTCAAACTTTTGCCTTTTCTTCGGAGTATTGCTTCTGTGCCTCTTTCCTTCCTTCAATCGGGTGCGTTGATTGACCTTCTTTTGAGTGATCTGGATTGTCTCTGGATTCTGAATACGAGGTATATTTTCTTTCTCTTTGCCCCCATACAGTAATCCTACTTTCCTCATATGAATCTCGTCCGTTGATTCAGTCGTAGGTGGACAACCGAGAGGCAAGGTAGATCTTTTCCTCTTTCTCTCCTCCTTTCCCTGCATAGAATTTTACCAAAGCAAGATTACTGTTCATCGAAATTTGTTGTATTATTTTCCCAGGACCTCAGCTCTAGCTGGTAGAAAGTTTTTTTTTATCATTTGAATTGACGATTAATAGCAACCCTCTATGAGGTCATACCCGTCCTATTCGCTACCAGGGCTTTGGGAAGTAAAACGTATATAAGCGATAAAAATGTTGTTGTGGGCAATTTAACATATTGATATCAGTTCCCTTAGCTAGGATTGTTGTTCTATAGGATAATGAAATTCCAAATTGTTCGTATGCCTATGTGGTGTTTGTGTAAAACCATGAAAAATTAGATTGAACTACGAATTTATGTTATGGTATCACCTGGAAGGACAATGTACAAGGTTACACAAATTGGCGATTTCATTCCGAATAAGTCTAGGCTTTATTTAAAGGAGGAGGAGCTCAGGATGAAGGAACACCAAGTGAGCAATGTCTTTAGTGAAATCCCAGGTGTCTTGAATCAGCATTCTGAACTGTTATCCTCGTACTTTCCCTCCGGGTATGTCTCTTCTTCTTTAGGACAAGACCTTCTAGAGAAAACTTCTCCCTCTTGTTCTGCATTTCTTTGGAGATGGTTTGTTCCCACCCTCCGTGGCTTCTTCTTCACCTGAATTTATGTTTAAGAAGAGATCTACTTCAGTTTTTGACAACGATTCCTTTCGGAATTCTAAAAGTGTAAATTCTGTTTCCCGTTCTTATGGTGGTAAAATTGTTGCATCGCCTTGTCGTCGGCTACCGTATACCCCTCTTGTATTTTCTCCTAGAAGTTTTCATAACGTCCGTCCCTCCTCCGCAGAGACCGTTAGAAGTGATTTTGTTACTGTTTTCTAAGATCCGATTTTTAGGGGGATCCGGATTCAGGGGAACATGAACCTTCCCTTTCTCCCTATTATCCGTGTGACCCCGTGGGTCCCTCTTTTTAGGCCCTAGATTTTGACACAATTATAAGATCTGTTTTATCCTCTATCGATGTCTCCGACATTCAGGAACTTGTTTCCGAAGGGTGGTTTAAGTTTTACCTCAACTTCATTAAATGACAACTTTTGGTTTGTATCTTTTATCCTCTTGTGGCTCTTTACTTTCCTTATTTATGTAAGAACTAACATCGTATCGCTCTTGCCTTCTTCTCTCCCTCCCCCCAACCTTTTTTAGATATCCAAGAATTGGTATGTTAACGGGTCTACAGTTGCCTCTCTAATTCGGAATAAGGAAGAACTCCAGAGGGAGAAAGCTATGTTGGAGTCTAAGTTTCATGATCTAACCTTTGCGAAGAGTACCAACGAAGAGTTTTGCAGTCAGATGAAGGAGTCCTTTAAGAGGGAGTGGGTTGCCAACAGTTCCCTAACTGCCGAAGTTTTGGCCCTCGGGCGTGAGTGGTCAGACATGATGATGAAACACACGGGGAGATTGAAAACAAAGGAGGCGACCCTTTCTGATGCCAGGCGAATAATTTACGAAACTTAGGATCGGATTTCTTTATTCTTGAAAGTGCACTTTCCAGATATGATGTCAGACTGTTATGAAAAGGCTCTCCTTTTAGTTTACTATAATAACTATGGCGAATTTCCTGACATGGACTTTCCTTCCCTTCCTTTGTCCCTTCGGAACAAAATTTTGAGAGGTGTTATTGCCTTAGATTAGGGTATTGGAGATTTTGAAGGAGAGAAAGCAAAGGTCGAGCATCTTTTGTTCGTCGAAAAGATGTTCGACTGTCAATCATCTGAGGGTGATGAAAATATAATTTTGCATAAAGAAGGGGTAAAATTGATAGCCGTATGGAGATAATGGATTTGCGAATGGGGTAAAACTTCCGGAGCTTGGTGAGAGAGAGCAAGCGGTGAACACAGGTTCTCCTACTCTCGGGTATAATTTCCATCCTCTGAATTCTTTCTTTACTTGTACCAGTTGAACTTTGATGATTTCTTCCCATGGTGATAGGAATGATGTCCTTGCTGCTCACCCTCCCTCTTTTATTTTTATTTTTATTTTTAAGGATGATCTTCATTCTCTTTCTAAGCTGAAGAGGGAATTTCTCACAAAGCCCCCCTTAGATCTGGCAGGGAATGCTTCTTGAAAGAACTCAAACATATCTATATGAAGTATCCTTTAATCTTCTTGGGGAATGACAAGGAGACAATATTAAAGAAACTTAGGGCTCATCATGTAAAGTTAATATGTAACATAAAGGAAAAGAATACTGGGAAAATATGATTTGTTATACATATATATTTCTTGACAATAACGCATGTGAATATGAATCGTATTTTTTTTTCCTTCTTTTTGTCGCATGCTTTTCCTGGGTTTGGAATACTCTTACAAAAGATAGCTTATCTGCTTATTTAAATAGGACAATTAACCTGAAGATACTTCCACTTTGGTGGATAGAGATGCATTGTTTTCTTTGTGTTTGAGAGATTTTTCGGGAACTTCTCCTACCACCATAGGTGGTAGATGTGCCCTATCCGAGAAATGATCGGTGCAACGTTTGGCAGAACAAATATGTGTGTTGGAGACTCAAATGCGGCAAAAAGATAAAGACATCCTCAAGGCAAAGAGGAGCATAAAAATGAATCCTACTGTCGATTTTTGTGAAGAACAGGATGAGCTGCGGCGTCAAGTTAGGAACTTATAGGCGAGATGAAAAGACATACTAGTGAAATGCAAAGAATGGGAGACTGCATTTAGAGGTGCTCCTGGGGTCTATGCCTCTAATGAGTCGCGGGTCTCAACAGAATGCGTCTCCTCAGAATTTGAGATCGGGGATCCTCCCCCGGGATAGATCATTCCTTTACTGCCAGGTGGCATAGACGGGTTAAGGCAGGTGTGAAAATTCTTTATGACAGGATTAAGGGAAACTCTCATCGTGCTGACTTTTATACCTCCAAACTTAAGCAATTGCAAAAGGAGAAACAGCTCTTGTGCGGAGATGGTTTCGACCTGAGGAAGGAAAACAAAAATCTTCATGTGATGGGCAAGGTTTTCAATCAAGCTTTAAAGTGGCAACCCAAATCCTCGGATGACCCTAGCGTGGCAATGGGAAAGGTGCAAAAGGTCGATGAGCTTTTGTGTGCCGCGATTTATCGTTCTGCCACCTCCTCCGGGTTACATGAATAGAGCGCATCCTATTGGAAGTTGGTCTATTGCTCATGCGAGAGTCGTTTTGTTGGGGCGTGCTTCCTTCCTCTTTCTCCCTCTTTTTTAAAAAAACATCTATGTAATGATTAAAGCACCCTATATTTTAACAGTGGAGTGTAGCATTTTATATAAGTAGCACACACAGACAAGAATAAGACCTATAATGATATGATTAGGCGTGCAATTGTGTATTTTAATATTGGCGCTTCCCTTTTAGCCATTTCTATGTCGTGATGGGGCACAGAATATCATGTTGGCGTCTGTCTCGCGGTCTTGAAAATAGTGTCCCGTACCCTTTTTGGAGTTACCAGTACCATAGTAGCGCATTTGGTCATAAAAGAACAAAATACTCGCTTGTGCTTTGTGTGTTATTGCGAATATTTGGTGCATCCATGTAAATCAGAGATACTTTCTTGAGTACAAAGGAGAAATGATAAAGGCTACCAGTATGCGATTTGCGTTGTGGTTCGACATTGAGTCGGAGTTGAATTGCCCCCCCCCCCCCAACATTTGCAAAGTATTGAGATTGACCCTAATCTGAATATACATAGAAGACCGGATTTTCCTTCAGCATTTGTGAAGCACCGAATTGTCCCAGATTCGGGTCTTAGCATAGAAGACCGGAACCCCCTCTGGTTATTGGTAAAACGCCAAATTGACCCATATTCGGGTATTAGCATAGAAGACCAGAACTCCCCTTCGGTATTGGCAAGGAGTTGAATCGACCCAGATTCGGGTATTAGTATAGAAGACCGGAACTCCCCTCCGGTATTGACAAGGCGCCAAATTGACCCAGATTCGGGTATTGATATAGAAGACCGGAACTCCCCTCCAGTATTGATTTGTAAAGTAGAGTTTGTATGTGCTTTTTGAGCCTCCCCTTGGGCTTTTGATGTCAAAGCAGAGGATGTACGTGCTTTGTTGGCCACTCTCTGGGCCTGTGCGTCCGAAGCGCTTGGCTAGCTTGTTCGCAAACAGGGCCCAAGGACTTACCCGACCTCTCTCTAGGAGGTGCCTTATCCTGACCATCGTAGGCGATAATAAGGGCTTAGAAACTTGTATGGGGCCATCGTAGGCGCAGAACTAAGGTTTATTCTTTTGACGCTCTATTCGGGCCATCGTAGGCACTAATAGAGGCTTGAATGCCACCCCCTCCAAGGGATGCCCTATCCTGACCATCGTAGGCGATGATAAGGGTTTGAGTTCCCTTCGGTGGGTAACGCGGAACATAAGCAGAGGTAGGACGTGCTCTTCTGCGAGTAGAGGTAGGACATGCTTAGCTCTAGCAGAGGCAGGGCGTAATCTTCTACGAGTAGAGGCAAGGCGTGCTAATTTTAGATGCATCACTATGACCATCTCTTGTGTGAAACGACATCTTACTCTTTTGATGCTTTAACCCTTCCCCCTCTGATTTGGGCATGGAGAAAGACTAACACACCATCCCCCTCCGGGGGATGCCTTATCCCGACCAATTTGGCGATGACGACGGATTTAATTCATTGGTGGTTGGACCCCTTTTGGGTTTTCCTTCTAAAATTCTGAGAGATGGGCTTTTCGTATGCTGGTACATGTGTATTAATCCTTTTCCTAAGGATTTTCTCAAACTCATCTCGATTTTTGATAAACCCCCGTAATCGGCCTTGACTGACGAATCTGACGATGGCTTCTTCGAGGGTTCTGTAATGATTAGTCTCGTGTCCATTCATCAAGTGATAATGGCAGTAAGGTCCTCCGGTCTTTCTTTCATATTTAGGCCTCTTCTTCATGGAGGTCTAATAGTCGAGTTCATGTTTGGTTAGGAAGTAAACATTCTCCCTCGAAGTAGTAAGGTAGCGTTCCTAGGGTATCTTTGGCGTACACTCCCTTTTTCGTTGATGGGGTCTAATCCTCCTGTGAATCAGCCCAGTTGTGGTTCCTATACTTTCGTCCACTTTTTTCGGGACATTCCGAAATCGAGTTGTCATCTTTTTAGTCCATTTGTCGGAGAAGTGGTTGAAATCATCCATTATTTCGTGTTCGAGCACCATTCCCTTAATTTGTCTGTAGAGAGCATCCTTCAAGTAGGGGGAAATGCTAATGTCCTATGATGTAGATCCACTGGGTGGGAACATCATGGTTTGTCCTATGTGGGAAGAGCTGTTATTCCCCATCTTGTAAGCATGTAGTCCCATTTTCTTCTTCCGCTTTATTACTCGCAAGGCCTCTGCTCTTAACTCTTGCTCCTCCATTACCCTACGGCTGGTGGTTCTCGACTTATCCGCTCGAGATCCTAAAGGCCCTCGTCTGGGTTTCTTGCTCATAACTTCAAAGCACGTCCGATCCAGGACGGAGCAACGCAGGTAGAAGTGTGGCTGTTAACCATAAGGTCATAGGTTCAAGCCCTCCTTCTAGCGCCAAAATGTTAACGATATTTTTTGTTAACATCGAACATGGGTCAACAAGGATAGACCTAAAGGGAAATTAGGTGGAGGGGCTCACTTTTTTGGTTGATTCTAGTATAAGATTTTAGATGCTGATGCTCAGAGGTGTTGAATCGCTAAGGAGTATTAGGTCAGATCTATACGGAGTGAATGAAATTCGTTCTACTATTCAAGGATATTGAGGGACACAAATCCATTCTTCCCTGTAGAATGAATAACAAGCTGCAATTACATTAATTGGAGAAATGGTGATACGCACTTATAGAGCAATTTTCATGTTAGAAGATTCCCTTTTCATTAAGTTTTTTACTGGAAGTACATGAATGTTATAGAGAAGAAATCTCCATTAATCTTCTTTCCTAAGTTGTTTCTAATGGTACAAAAAGTTAGGAAAAAAAGATCCCCCAATGTGACCTCTGGAGTCTTATTTATAGTGGTTCAGGGCCTCTTCTATTGAAGGGATATTGGACCCGCGGGTCTCTGCCGGTCGTTTTATTCTCGGTTTCGGGTGCTTGACCTTTCGACCGCCTTTGGTGTATTTGGTTATGATACTCGAACTCTTGAGGGCAGTTTCTGAATGTAAGCTTGCGGATATGAACTTTCGGATGTAGGCTCTTGGTTTTATCATGAATACTTAGAGGGGCTTGACCCCATAGTGTATGTTGATAGCTACAGGGTTGAAACCGCTGCGAATTTCGGTACTAGGTAGATTAGTACAATTAGCATGTATCCTTGCCCAGGTTTCAGCTGGCTCTCCAGTGGGGTCTTTGCGATAGCCTGTTTCCTTGAAGGGTAGCTTCTGATATCACTTTATTTATTTGCGGCTGTGGTATTTATACAGTAGATACTCTATAAGTTGGTTCTGAGTGGCCTTCGCGTTCTCCCGGGTTAGTGCCTTCGATGCTTTCATCTTCAGGTGTATCGGTATTTGGGCAGGTCATTATCGAAGATTCATTTGGATTTTGTCCATCGTGTCTATTTCCTCCGGCTTACTTGGTTTCGGGTTAGGATGATCTTTCGCTATAGGAATTCTTTGTTGGACCGATGCTGCTTGGAGAGTTCCTGTCGGATTGGCCCTGACGGATAAATCCCGCCAGTTACACCCTGTAGCTTTCGCGACCCTTTTTCTCGGAAGGTTTCGTTTGGTGCCGTGTCTCGAGTTATTCTATCCAGCTTTTAACCCTTCATAATAATGAGTTCTGCTTTCTGTCGAGCTTTGAGTGGGCCTTCGGTTGTCTAATACCCCTTCACTGCTAGCTCGCTTCTTTGTTAATTTTGGTAGTAACACTGTGTACACTTAGCATTTGCTCAAACACTATGTTGACTGCATATATACGTGTATGTATATATACACGTATGTGTACATATATGTGTGTGTACGTATGTGTGGCTATTCAAAATGTCAAACATGAAAATATTATCAGCAGACCGTTACATTGTGTTGGGGTTGTTCAGAATCAGTTACTGGTTATGATCAGCAAACCGGTATTGTGTGTTAAGGATGATCTGTGAGCACTAGAAATATATATTCTGCCTTGTGGTATTTACAGTGTATCATTCTGAATATCACAAGCTATGCCGACACAGATGGATTGATATATAAATCAGATTAAGTCATGAAAAATGATGAGAAACACACCAAATATCTGAGACAAATAGATTTTTAAAATAAAATTTATATTTGTTAGAATATAAAATATTATTTCTATTCCAGATACTGTGTCTGTGTTTCTGTATGTGACAGGTGTGGATGACTGGACTGACAGAAAGCTCTGAAGGCAGAAGACAGAAGATGAAGCAGTAGTGTGTATATATGACAATTTGTATAAAAAGAAATATGTATACATG
This sequence comes from Allium sativum, assembly GCA_030737875.1. Taxonomy (NCBI): domain Eukaryota; kingdom Viridiplantae; phylum Streptophyta; class Magnoliopsida; order Asparagales; family Amaryllidaceae; genus Allium; species Allium sativum. The sequence goes on from CM060919.1 coordinate 722,935,045, forward strand.
TATGTATAACTGAGTGAATGAGAATTGTAGTGAGGAACCGTGTGTATACAAAATTGATATGAAATGTATTAATGAATTACAGTGTGTTGTACAAATAGCGGAGTTATAAATTTGTACTGTTTAAATATTGAAATAAAATATTTATATTTAAATAAAATACTGTTTGAATATTTAAATTCGTGTACAGTTGTAATCTATTTAAATATAAATATTATATTCCTGTTTGTGATGTATATATGAAACAATACAATAACAAACACATTTATAATAATATATATTTGGTTGTTATCATCAAACAAAAATTATATAATTGTTATATACAACAACGTTATATACAACAATTATAATATCAGAATAAGATATTGATTTCAAAATGTTTTGGATTATCGTAAGGTAAAAAATAGTTCATGTGTGGATCGATATTACAATTATCAATTTCTTTTGAAAAGGAATGTTCTGACTTTTAAATCAAGTTGGACGATATTATAAGCTTAGTGAGTTTCTCACTTTGGTTCACCAGACTAATCCGACGTTTGAAATGCTCGGGTTAGACCGGGTTTACAGGTTCAGGTTACTGGATACTACAAGGTTCAGAAGATGTGCTGGAGGAGTTCAGACGCATTGGTATTTATTCCGTTGTGTGTTGTATAAAGGACATATTATTACAACTTTCCAGATGTGTTAATGTACTGTGATGATTATAAGTATTATTTCAAGCTCTCAATAAAGATTTATTTCTATATTATATTTTATTTCGCTGCGATGTGAGACTCTGATTCTGTTATGTTGATTAGTTGGTTCTTCTTCTTTTGTTCTAATACTTCTTTCTTTCTTATCTCACCCTCTATTTTTTTTCATTAACTACGATACTTGGATTTTGGCAAGTAATACGGGTTTTATGTATTATTATCTTAATTTGGGCATCGAATTCCACCGGGTCGTCACAAAAAAAGTATAAATAAATGACTATCTTGATTAGCCATAGTTTGTATGCACTATTTGTAAATAACAGTGTTAGAATAAAGAATGAAATCAATTAGAGGAATTGAATGATGATATTATTTATGAATTCCTAAAGAAATGCATAAGTAATAACAAAAGATGTTCATTCTTATTCAACGAAGTAAGACTTTACAAACAACGATTCAGTTTTAATAATAATTACACTATTTTGAAATAAGTGGAAATAAAATGAATTTCTCACATATTAAAAGAATTTAATAAATATTGTTATTATTTTGGAGGAAAATAATAATATTGGTGATTTGAAAGGTAATTTGATATAATTATATTTTGATGAAATATAAAGTTTTGATATATCAGAAATAATGAATTTTATTTCGAATTAAATAAAAAAAATATGCTTTTATATCAAACAATAATAAGATAATCTTATATCAGAAAGAGAAATATTTATTGTAAATGTGACTAGATGGTTGCAATGCTCGATTATAAGTTAATCTTATTTACAATATGTGTCGTTTCAAGATGATGGATTGCATTAAGGATTTGTATGTGATGTTTTACCATTTTACCGTTAGTTGATTATAATTATTTGATGGATGTTATGTTACTAATATAGATTGAATTAGTATATATCTGACAGTATGAATAATTATCTTACTATCGTAAAGTGTTAGCCTACATTGTGATCGGGCTACACAAAGCTAAGAGATTGCTCGATGAATAAGTGTAAAGGAAGGATTCGCAGCAAGCAATCGGATCGGTAGCAATTCAGGAAATGGAAAAGAGGAGGCGGAACGGGATCGGTTCGAGGCCTTCCGATTCGAACCCCTCATTCATGCTTCTGATCCTAACCCGAAACAACTGAACAGCAGTTACAACCCACTACTCCAGAAGATGCGGAGCGGTTGCATGCCTACTCCCCACGTTCACCAACAAAGGCCATGCGTTGGCAACATCTCAGAGCTCCCACTACCGAACCGAGCGAGATGACTGCCACGTGTACCGAACCGGAGGCCTTCCAAAAAGACTTTCCACCTATAAATACACCACCAAGGATCATTTGAAGGGATCTTTTGGCAAATCAACAACTCAAACTTCCTCAACAACCAAATTCTATCACTTTGTTCAGATCACAACCACCTTTTGAAGCACATTTTGAAGAAGATTGAGTGAAATTATCCATTGTATAAGTGAAATTGAGTGAAAATAATCATTGTATTTGTGTTCCATTCATCAATCAAAAAATATAAAGTGGACGTAGGCTCTTTAAAGCCGAACCACTATAAATCGTGTGTTTTCCTCTGCTCTTAATTTCATTTCATCAGAATTATTGTTCATTTGGGTGTTAGAACCATTTTTGGATCTAACATTTTTGGTGCTTTCACTGAGAACTTCTCAAATTCTCTATATTTTGGGCTACCATTCAACTATTAAGGTTTGTATATCCAAAGAAGATAGTCCGTACAGTCAATATTTCTGAAATTCTCTTCAAAAAAGATCTCGACAAATTGAATATTATGACCAAGGGAAAAGGAAAAGAAGTGCAAAATGCGCGGGAAAGCGGAGTATGTGAGGATAAACAAGCTATGGTTGTCACAAGATCAAGAGGACAAAGTTCAGGAGCTACCCGATCCGGCAGGGCATCTCCAATCCGATCTGATCCCCAAGCTACGAACCGATCCGAAGAGGCCACCCCGATCTGACTCGGTTCCATGAACGCTCCTGTTTGCTCTCCTCTGATCCTAACCACAGAGGCAGGGGAGGTCGATCTGAACCGAATCTGGTTGAAGTTGGTACCTCTACTCGAGCTCCTACAAATGCTATGATACCGGCCGTGGCAACTGATGATCAGCCTACACCTTCTACACTCGTAACCCATGGGGAATTTTCCCGCTTGCTTGATATGCTTGAGAGCACTAAGGATGATTTGGAGGATCACAAACGTGATAGTGTTCTCATGAGGGAAAACATGAAGGTTATGAGCGAAGAAATAAGTGAACTCCGCAGACAAAGAGTATCCCCTCCAATTCGTCATCCTACTATGGACCATTCATCATCTTCAGACGAGGAGCGCCCACGTGAAAGGAGGTTGTATGAAAGGCCAAAAAGTCTGGACCAGTTGACATTCGGATCATTTAGATCCGGTGAGGATGTCACTCGTGTTCTGGGGACCGACGATCCGAGTTTGAGGGAACCAATGTTGTTACTGATGCAAGTATCACGTGTTCTCCCCAAATATCCAAATATTACCAATCCCACCCAAGGACAACTCCTTCAGCCTGTTCGTCCTGTGAATGACCGGGACCACAGGAGGCGAGGAGGTTCAGCTACCAACCGAAACCAAAGGGTGTCACCTGAAGTAGGCGGTAGACATGTGAGAAGAGACAGAAGCATGGATCCTGAACCGGCTCTAACCAACGCGGAAGTAGAAGCGATGGTGCGTCAAATCATGGCCGATAGTCGCCGATATACCAATGAAGATTGGGGTACTGAACGCAGTCATATTCCATTTACTGATGACATCCTAAATTTCCAATTCCCCCGACATTTCAATTTGCCACAAATGGATCGATATGCTGGAAGAACAGATCCGAAACAACATCTGATGAGATATGCATGGTATATGAACGCTGCAGCCGCACCTGACGCCATAAAATGCAAAGCCTTCCCGATATACCTAGAAGATGTTGCATAAATGTGGTTTACATGACTTCCCCCGTGACCGGTGTCGAGCTTTCAAGAACTCAGCGAACGTTTTATGAATTAGTTCCGACTCCACGCCCGAAAAGCTTAAAGTGTTATCGAACTATTCAGAATCAAACAGGCCCCTGGAGAATCTCTGAAATCGTACTTGGATCGATTCAACTTAGTGGTTACTGAAACAAGCGATCCTCACAAACCAACCATTTTGATGGCCTTAAAAGATGGTGTCAATCCAAATACTGAATTCGGAGGTTATTTAGCTGGAAAACCACCATTGACTAGGAAGGCTTTCTACGAAAAGGCAAATATTCGTCTACGATGAGAAGAGATATACGCCAATCGAAAGAGAAAGTCTGATGGAGCTTCAAGAGAAGATATCCAAAGTACTGTTGTTGTGAAATAGTACGGTGACAATTCAGGGAAAGTTGAGGTGCATATTGGTAACAAAAACGAAGGAAGTAACAACAGGAATGGAAATGACAATAGGAGGAATAGGAACCGAGGAAACAACTCCACTAAAAGGCCTCGATTCTAAACCTTTGAAAACTACTTGCCACTAAATGACACATTGGAAAACATCTACATGGATACTTACAACGTCTTGCAATATATAAAGCCTCCGCCCAGAGACTCCACGGAAATGGAGGTGGCGACTGGAAAATTCTGTCTGTTTCATGGAACCCATGGACACTCTATTAATGAGTGTCGGCATTTGAGAGACGTTGTTGAAAAGCTGTTACGGGAAGGGAAGTTAGATGAATATAAGGTTGCCCCGAGAGATAGGGGCAAGGAGGACAGACCCCGAATCAAAATCAGGCCACTCCCAAATCCACAGCTCAACAAAAAGGTAAAAGAATTGTCATCAACACTATAGTGGGGGGACCCCATCCAGCTAACCATAGCTACAGGGAAATGGACCAATATGTGAACGCAGCCAAACACCTTGAAGTGGGGGAATGTAGTAACTTCGAGGACACTGCTCTAGTGAAGCAATAGAAAACGATGTCAGATGATGTCATATTTCATGATAAAGATGATACTGGAGTCCAATCACCCACCGAAGACCCATTGGTGATCACTACCATCGGTCCGGCTCTGGTTCATAAAGTATTAGTGGATAATGGGAGTTCGGTTAATATTCTCTTTAAAAAAGCATTCGATCAGATGAGACTCGAAGCGAAAGACTTGAAGTCTTGCGAGGGATGGATACGTGGCTTCAATGGGACCTCAACAGCTCCAAAGGGATATGTTGAATTGTCAGTTACATTAGGACAGGGATAACACTAGAGAGTGAGAATCCTCCCATTTGTAGTTTTGGACATCGACTCACCCTATAATGCCTTTTTGAGCCGACCAACCCTCGCAGAATTCAGGGCTTGCATTGTGCCCTGGTGCTTATTATTGAAATTCCCGACCGAAGCTGGGGTGGGAGTAATGAGAGGTGATCAAGCCACCGGATGAGCCTGCTACATGGCTGAACTGAAGATGTTGCTGAAGGGATTAAGCATCGAAGCTAAAGGCACCTCCTCCTTTGCGAAGGAGGGTTCGGCATAGCAATTAAAGGGACCAGCCCCGAGGGAGTCACCTAGAGAACTTCCCAAGGACATAGATCCCAGGGAGGATGAAGAGCCTGGGGACATAAAGGAGACTCCCAATGAAATGACTGTAGACATCTCCATTGTTGATGTTGATCCGAAAAAGGTTTTAAAGATTGGATCCCAGCTATATCCATTCCGAGCAAAAGAATTGACTGACTTTTTAAAGGCAAATTTAGATGTGTTTGCCTGGACCCATGCTGTTATGTGTGGGATATCTCCTACCATTATGAGTCACTCACTGAGTATTAATCCAAAGCATCCACCCGTTAAGCAGAAGAGATGCATGTTAGGCCCGGAGAGGTCAGCAACCCTAAGAGAAGAAGTGGAGAAGTTGAAAGATAATGAGTTCATTAGCGATTAGACGTATCCCGACTGGATATCAAATCCTGTTTTTGGTCAAGAAATCAAATGGGAAATGGCGAACGTGTATTGATTTTTCGGATTTAAACAAAGCTGTCCAAAAGATAGTTTCCTACTTCCTAGGATTGACCAGCTGGTGGACTCAATAGCCGGACATGAACTTCTTTCCTTTATGGATGCATACTCAGGATATAACCAAATCCCCATGCATGTGCCAGATCAAGAGCACACGAGGTTTATAACAAACTTGGGATTATACTGCTATGTGGTGATGTCGTTCGGACTAAAGAATACCGAAGCCACGTATCAATGCCTGGTGAACCGAATGTTCTATAATCAGATTGGAAAAACTATGGAAGTCTACGTAGATGACATGCTCGTGAAATCCAGGCAATCCTCTAGTCATACACAAGATCTGGCAGAGATGTTTGACATCCTACGGAGGTACGGGATGAAGTTGAACCCCTTAAAGTGCTCATTTGGGGTTGCATCAGGTAAATTCCTTGGCTTCATTGTAAGTTTTCGAGGGATTAAGATTAATCCTTGCCAAATAGCAGCAATTAGGAACATAGAAGAGCCACGAAAGATTAGGGACGTTCAAAGTCTGGTAGGGAAGGTTGTTGCATTAAGCAGATTTATTTCCAAAGCCATAGACAAGTGTGTCCCATTCTTTGATTTAATCAAACGGGGGAAACGTAATTTTGAATGGACTCCTGATTGTGTAGTGGCCTTCCAAAATCTGTTGGACTTATTGGAGAAACCCCCAATATTGTCAAAACTGGTGGATCATGAAGATCTGTTCGTCTATCTAGCAGTGTCATCTCATGCTATCAGCAAAGCATTGGTGCGTGAAAAAGACAAGGTCCAGAGGCCAGTATACTATGTAAGTAAGAAGTTAGCAGCTGCGGAACGTAATTATCCAAGAATAGAAAAGCTTGCATATTTCCTCTTGATTGCCTCCCGAAAGCTCCGTCATTACTTCCAAGCTCATCCGATAGTCATATACATAGATCAACCACTAAGACAAGTGTTACAAAGACCCCAAGCATCAGGGCGATTACTTAAGTGGAATATCGAGTTGAGCCAATTTGATTTAAATTTCCAACCAAGGAGGTCAATAAAGGGGCAGGCCCTAGCTGACTTCATAGCAGAATTCACGATTCCTGAAGAAGAAACAGTGGATGACAAAGTCGTTGCTTCAGAGCATAAATTAGAACTTAGTCCGTGGAAATTATATACGGACGGGGCTAAGAATGATCGAAGATCCGGCGCCAAAGTTATTTTAACCAGTCCTAAAGGACGATCCATTTACAACGCCCTACGATTGGAGTTTTCTGCCACCAATAATGATTCCGAGTACGTGGCCTTGATTGCTGGGCTGAAACTCGCTAAGGAATTAAGAGTAAGAACACTGGACATATTCTGTGACTCCAAGATAGTTGTCTGTCAAGTTCGAAAGGAATTTGTGACCAGGGGACCTCGACTTGTTACTTATCTTGAAAAGGTAGAGTTGTTGGGCAACCTGGGGCATTACAGTGTAACACACATTCCGAGAGCGGAAAACCAGAAGGCAGATCGACTGGCTAAGCTGGCAAGTTCTGACAACCTTGAGGAAACTGGAATGGTTCCAATAGAAATATTGGAATCACCAAGCTTTGACCAAATGGAAATCGAATTAGCCCTGGAAGCTGAGCCATAAAGGGAGTCATGGACGATGCCGATTAAGAACTTCCTTAAGAGCGGAATTCTCCATTGAAAGAAGAGCGAGAGACGAGCTGTAACACGTAAAGCAGCAAGATAGGTTTTACAGGACAACGTCCTTTATCGCCAAGGATTTTCCATGCCTTTTCTACGGTGTATAGCACACGACTATGTCAAGCATGTACTGGAAGAAGTACATGAAGGAGAGTGTGGGGACCATACTGGAGGTCAAACTTTGGCAAAGAAAGTATTGCAATATGGTTATTTTTGGCCTTCCATGAATAAAGATGCAGCTGATCACTCACCGACTCTGCGATAAATGCCAGAGATTCACTAAAGTTCAAAGAGCACCCCCAAGACATCTCAAATCAATGGTCAGTCCATGGTCGTTTGCAATGTGGGGATTAGACATCATTGGGACCCTGCCGATTGCTAAAGGAGGAGCTAAATATGCAATCGTGTATGTGGATTATTTCACGAAATGGGTGGAGGTCGAGCCCTTAACCATGATCACAAAAAAAAGTGATAAGCTTTATGGTCAGGAATATTATTTGTCGATTTGGGATACCGAAAACCATTATAATTGATAATGGAACCCAATTCGACAGCGCGGAATTTAGAAACTTCTATCAGAAGTATAAAACTGATAAAAGGTATACCGCCGTAGCTTACCCGCAGTCGAATCGACATGTTGAAGCAATACACAAAGTTATTAAGTCAATTTTTAAAAAGCGGTTGGAACGACCAAAAGCCATGTGGGTTGACGAATTGCCGCTAGCTTTGTGGGCCTATCGAACAACCTACAAGACGGCTACTGGTCATGCTCCTTTTTCACTCTCCTTCGAGTAGGAAGGGATAATTCCAGTGGAGCTTAAAGTGCCCTCTTATAAGGTTGACGTATTATGACCCAATAACAAATAAATCACTCCTCTAGAGTCCCTGGACATGGTTGAAGAGAAGAGGGATGAAGCGGACTTGCGTGCTTCAGGAATCAATGCCAAATGGAACGCTATTATGACAGAAAGGTTCGCTTTAGGACTTTCGAACCTGGAAACCTAGTACTGAAGCAAGTCTTTCCACCTCTCGTTCATCTAGGCCCAAAGTGGGAAGGACCATTCACCATTCGACGGAAACTTGACACAGGAGCTTTCAAGCTAGCGACCGTGGATGGTGAAGAAATTCCTAGAGCTTGGAATGCCCAACATTTGCTGTGATACTTGACCTGAAACTGTAGTATTTTCTTTTGTTTTAGAGGCCATGTAAAAAGGCAGGACTTGCCTACAAAAGTATGGTTAATATAAACAAAAGATTATGAAGTGGACGTAGGTCACGACTTGGCCGGACTACTATAAAATACTATGTGTGATTTACTTTACCCGTTCGAATCTTGTTTTGTATTTTTTCTGGGATTGACATAACATAAGTCGAAATTATCAGACTTTTAAATTGATACAAAAGCAAATGAAATGACCATTTGCCTAATGACATAAAAAGGGACGGGAAACCGATGCCCTAAACTCTAACTCTCACGAGTCGAGAGAGAGTATAAAGGACGGGAAGACGACATCCTGGAGGTATGACGGTGTACCATGACAAAAGACCGCCTTGAATCTACTCTAACCTGACCATACGACAGGAGAGTGTAAAGGTACAAAGACTGTGTACCAATGAAAAAGAATTTTATCTCGCTAAAAGACCTAGGGACAATTTAATCAATCTCGAACAAGCCTTAGCCAAGTGTTATATTCAAGATTGACTGGGGGCATGCACATCACGCACCCTGCCATCAATCATTTATTTTATTTAGTTAAGCGAAAATTTCTCTGCAAACAATATTTTATCTGTTTATGCATTTGCAGGGAAGCACAATTGTGACTTGAATCATTACTAATGTTTGTTAATTTATCGGCACTAACATAAATAAATGACGTACTCGCAAGCATTTGGCATAGTAGGAAACGAACTACTTTATTTAAACAGGTGCAGATTTATACAAAAGAACTAAACAAAGTCGAGGGCCGCACCCGCTACAACAACAAGCGGACCAAGGAACAAGCAACATGAAAAATAGAACTGCCTCTCATTTGGACTTCGGAGTGGACTTCGCTTTCTTGGCATCTTTAAGTTTTTCTTTCTCCTCTTTATCAGCCTTGGTCTGGATCCGCTTCGGTTTCTTCTTCCCTAGAAATGGAGTGCTGGGGTCAGTAGAAGATTTTTTAGCAAGCTCTTTAGTGATTGATCTAGTTGAAGGTTTAACAACTAACCTTGACCCAGAAGGTACTGTCGCAAGGGGTTTAAAACTTTCGGGATCTATTTCCTCAACTTTCAGCTACATACGCTTATCCTGCTTAGCCTTCATCTCGGCCAAAGTCATGTCATAAACATTTGCCAAGTCTCCAGTTATAGTAACATCATTATCTTCCTCATGCCTGTCATCGCCACCATCATCTTTTAGGGCGTCTATTACATCTTCTTCCGGGGGGTCTTCAGTGGTAGATGGTTTGGGAGTCTTCTCGGTAACTGTAACACCCCGTAATTCTGTTAATATTAATATTCACAAATTAAAGAATAACTAATCTCAGACGTGAGAATTGTGGGAAACAGGTTGCGCCGTTGTGTTCGTCTCGGAATTCTGGTTGAAATAGAGTCCGAGTTTGCAAGAATTGGACTTCGTATGAAGAAGTTATGGCCATCGGAAGTTTCAGAAAATTCAAAATTCGAAGTCAAACAGGCTAGGCGGGAAAATTCCCGCACAGCACCCCAGGTCGACTGGGAAGTCGACACCCCCCCCCCCCCCCCCAAGGTCGACTGGGGAGTCGACCTGGTCCAGTCGGCTAGGGTTTGGCTGAGCCCAATCTTGAGCTGCTGATGTGTCTTTAGGGCTGAGTTGGCAAATTTAACGGTTCAGTTTAGTTCTGAGTTGATCTGACGGTCTAAATAAATCCTAAACTCTATAAATACCTAGGTAGTCTCTCACTCTAATTCACATGAAAAATAGAATAGCCACCGTCATACCGCCGCCATGGAACTCAGTGTAGCCGCCGCCAACGAAGAAGGAAGAAAACTAATCAAAACCCTAATTCTACTCAACTCTAAAAGCAAATCAAGACTCTCTTTCTTCTCTAATTGCGAGTATGATGATCTTAACAAGATTATTATTAAACTAATTAGATTAAGTTATGAATGGATTATAAGTGAATGATGTGGATTGTCATATATGTTGTTGTAAACCTTTTGCTATCATGTATGTTGTAAATCCTATGTTATGTGATATCCTATATGTTGTAAATCATGCTATGATGATATTGTATAGGTTGTAATTTTCTATGCTAAATTGTGATAAATCATACATGTTATAAAGTCATGATGTTATTATCTATGCTAATTAGTTCATGTTAATCAAGTCATAATGTTGATATTATTTGGGCTATGTTGATGACAAATCATGTATGCAAGTTTAGATTGATTAGTAAAGATTATGAACATATGCCATGACATCTATTTAGATCTAGAATTATGCTATGACATGGGTGAGTTCTATGTGTTAGATGCTAGTTCACACCATCATTATGTTGCATAAATCACCATATGCAAGTTTATACATGAATTTGGGTTATGATCATATCATGCAAATTGTGACATTTAACCAAACAAGTTAACACCTTTAGATCCATAACCTGTGTAGTTTTATGCAAGTTTCACCCCTATTATGATTAGATTTATTTTATTTGTCTATATGTTGTGATAATTTATCTTTGTGCTATGAGTTAGACTATTCGAGTCTAACGTATATTTTGCGTTGAATAAGCGAACGTATAACGTGGGGTAGGGGTAATATTAAGGATTTAATATTAAGAAATTGGGGTGCAATTGATATGATTTTGCATACCATAAGTGGATGGCCATAATTGAGTCAATTATGGACATCATTAAAATTGGAAGTAATTAATGATTTGAATAGGGATATATTCAAAACTGGGGTAAAAGATTATAAGTGATAATCAATGCTTAGGACACGAGGTTGGACTCGTTTGTGTCGTAAACCTGCCCGGACCCGCCCGGCAAATCCAGTGGTCACAAATGTCAGCCCAATGTGAGAGGTCCTAGGCCCAAACTAAAGCATAACAGTTATAAAGACACGAGGTTGGACTCTTTTATGGTGTAAGACTGCCCGGACCCGCCCGGCAAATCCAGCTGCCATAAATACCAGTCTAATGTGAGAGGTCTTTATGAGGTTATGGCCTGAATGAATTAAGAAATACTTAACCAGATAAACATGTAAGGTAGGACATGGGGGTTAAGTAGGTGCCTTGGGTGGCATGAGGAATCTAGTGATTGCCTTTAGTGGCATTTGAAATACGAGTAGTAAGACTTAACCAAACACACATGTAAATGAACATGACTAAGAAGAGGGTTAAGTGGGATACACTAGTGGGGATAAGCTTAGGTGGATAGCTTGTGGGAGCCCATTTCAACCAGTAACCCAAACGTATCTTTGTGGGCTCGAACCAAGTCGAGGACGGGACACGCATACTGGGCTTGACTATAAGAGGCCAAAACGGGGTAGCGGTGGCAACGCAAGTCCAACGGGTTTCATATGCGTGTGTGGACCCGGGCTGGTAGGTAAGACGTTGTTGCATCGTGTAGGTATAAGCCGTGCATTCTTTAGCTGTATCGGGTTGCCACTTTGGGGAGTGATACACCCCACTGTGGGGCCAGCACGGGTATCTACGAGTAGGGAGCCGATCGAAAGTGGGTAGTGGGGTACACCTAGTAGAGATAGGGGCAGGCGGCACCTATGTAGTCAGCTAGGGGTACGCAAGGCTATATATATAATTTCTAAGTGATGCAAGCGGGATCAACTTTGAGGGTGACTGGTGTGGTGCAGTGTAGTAATTATTCGTTAGAAATTAGGTGTGCCTTTAATGTTATCTTTATCTGCTCTTCCATACCCAATAATCCATAGACATTTCCTTGTTTTCCAGCTTATGCCTTAGTCTAGTTATTTTGATAATAGTATTATTAGAATTATCATACTCGCCAGACTTTATGTCTGACCCCCTCCATTTCTATCTCCCCCCCCCCATCCAGGTCCTCGGGGTGGGCCCAGCTCTAGTGGAGCTTGATTGGATTGCTTCATCTCTTTTGGAAAGCTTGGACCGCTGAAGTAAAGTCCAGCTTGTTATCTTCTTTAATGGCTATTTATGTAATGGGGTTATGTATTTTGTTTTATCAAGATGGATATTGTACTTGACTCTGATTTATGGTTTTATGATGTAACAAACATGTTTAATTTCCGCTGCAATAAAATAAAGCTTTAGATTTCCAAGTACTACTTATTATCTGTCTTGTTGTAATTTTTCTGTTCTATATTCACCTAAAACCTCCATGGAAGTTAATACATTCCCTTTGTGAGTGACATTAATGGACGTGGGGTGTTACACGTGGTACCAGAGCTTAAGGTTACTAGAACAGATAAAATTTTTAGAAAAACTATTTTTCTAAACTATTTTTGGAAGAAGTGTTTTCAAAAACTTGTCTTAATGAGTTATTTTAAAGAGGAAAGTTTTTATGAAAAAAAAAATCCCCAATAGCCATATATCTTTATCTTTCGAATTCTCCATTTTGAATCTTTCCTTTTTCGTTTCAGCATGGCTGAAGATCTTAACCTTCCTGACGGAGTAACGATACCAGGATGGTATAGGAGGTTATTAGAGGCTAGGGCCGCTGCAGGTCCAGCTAATGTTCCTCCACCACCAGCTGCACTCGCTCCTCCTCCCCCTCCTCGCGTTGATACTTTTGCAAAGACGTGCAAGGAATTTAAGGCTATGGATGGAAAACCTTTTCAAGGGACAGAAACGTTTGTGGAAGCTAGAGATTGGCTTAAGGAGGTGGAAGAATTGCTAGAAATCTTTGAAGTAGAAGAAGGGACGAAAGTCAAATTAGCAGCTTGGTTAATGAAGGGAGAGGCCTCGTTTTGGTGGGAGGTCACTAATGGGGAGCGTCCTGTTGATTCTTGGGCGGATTTCAGGCGTAGGTTTGAGGCAAAGTTTCTCTCAAGGGCAGAAGAGAATCTATATATGGAAAGGTTCTTGACATTAAAGCAAGGAAGCTCATCAGTGAAAGAATATGTCAACAAATTTAATCAGTTAGCAAGGTTTGGCTTGGACTTAGTGAACACGCCGGAGAAGAAGGTTCTGAGTTTCGTTAATGGATTGAATGAACCGTTGCAAGGGTTGGATATGACCCACATCCCTATGGGGGACACCTTTGAGAAGCTAGTAGACATGGCAATCATGCACGAGGAGAAAGGCGCTAATGCTAATAAGGCACCCGAGAAGAAAGGGGATCAGAAGAAACCACAACAGCAAAACAAGAAGGGTGGTAAAGACAATAATGGCAAGGGAAAGAAGAAATGCTTTAACTGTAGGACACCAGGCCATCTCAGCAAGGATTGCAGAAAGAAAAAGAAGACTGACTATTTTCACTATGGTGAAGCGGGACATCTAGTGAAGGACTGCCCAAAGAAGGGGCAGAGGGCAGGGTCTACCTCGGGAGGACATGTGCAGGCTCTTATGGCACCGGGGCAGGCAAGGGGACAAGTTCAGGCTCTCGCGGTCCCACCGCTGCAAGAACGAGGTAGAACCATTTCTGTTTAAAGCTTAGTTTTTCTGTTTGATCATCCTGTCCGTACCTTATTCGATTCGGGCGCATCGCATTCGTTTATCTCTACATCATTAGTTGAATCACTGCACTTAAACACCAGTTTAGTAGAGGATCCCTTAGTTGTTTCGAATCCAATAGTGGGCTCAGCTTATTTGTCCATGATGTGTTTGGATTTGAAAATTTCTATACTTAGCGTTGAGTTTAGATGTGATGCTTATGTTTTGGGCTTCACGGGCTACGGGCTAATTTTAGGAATGGATTGGTTATCCAGAAATGGGGTCGTTCTTGATTGTGAAAGGAGAGTAGTTAAGCTCATGACTCGTCTTGGTAACGCTCTCGAAATCTTTTGTAATCCTATAAATTCCGTTATGCTAAGTTATCTAGAATCGCTTGACGCGTCTGTGGAGAATCTACGATCTGTTAGAGTGGTCCGAGAATATTCGGATGTGTTTGAGGAGGTGAAGGGCTTGCCTCCGAAGCGGGAGATAGATTTTCGAATATATCTTGTGGATAATGCAAAACCAGTATCTTTACCAGTGCGCCACATGGCTCCTCGTGAAAGGAGGGAACTCAATAAGCAAGTGAAGGAGTTGCTTGAGAAGGGGTTCATAAGACGTAGTATATCGGAGTGGGGTGCTCCGGTAGTATTTGCCACGAAGGCGGATGAGTCCCTTAGACTTTGTGTGGACTATAGAGAAATTAATAAACTTACTAAGAAAAACAGACACCCACTGCCGAGGATTGACGATCTCTTCGATCAGTTAGTTGGCGCCTCAGTGTTTTCGCAGTTGGACTTAGCCACTGGTTTCCATCAGTTGAGAGTGGCTGAGGATAGCATTGACAAGACTACCTTTAGGACTCCGGACGGTTTCTATGAATGGCTAGTGATGCCCTTCGGTTTGACAAACGCCCCAGCATATTTTGTTGATTTGATGAGTAGGGTGTTTAGGGAGTACCTTAACAAATTCGTGGTAGTCTTTGTAGACGACATCTTGATCTTTTCTAAGAATGAAGAAGAGCATGCCCTACATCTTAGGGAAGTGTTGGAGACTCTTCGAGCGCATAACCTTAAAGCTAAATTTTCTAAGTGTCACTTCTGGAGGAAGGAAGTACGATTCTTAGGGCACGTGGTTTCCAATGAAGGGATAGCTGTGGATCCCGCGAAGGTGGTGGCCATCCAAGATTGGAAGGTCCCTAAAAATGCTACCGAAGTAAGAAGTTTCTTGGGGTTGGCTGGCTACTATAGGAAGTTTATCAAAGACTTCGCAAAGATATCAGCTCCATTAACACGCTTGACGAAGAAGAACCTAGCTTTCACATGGGACGTAGATTGTGATGATGCGTTCCAACGTTTGAAGAGAGCTTTGACCTCAGCCCCAGTCTTAGTGCTGCCAGACGGGAGTAAGCCATTTACTGTTTATACCGATGCTTGTGGGACAGGTCTAGGCGCAGTCTTAATGCAAGAGGGTAAGGTAATAGCCTATGGTGGAAGGCAGTTGAGAGCGCATGAGAAAAATTACCCTACGCATGACCTAGAGTTGGTCGCAATTGTTTCCGCGCTTAAGTCTTGGCGCCATTATCTTCTTGGCGAGAAATTCGAATTATTCACTGACCACAAATCTTTAAAATACTTATTCTTTCAGAAGGACTTGAACTTAAGGCAGCAAAGGTGGATGAAGTTCTTAGCGTCCTACGACTTCGAAATAGCATATACCCCTGGTAAGGGTAACATGGTGGCAGACGCCTTAAGTAGGAAAAGGCTGTCCTTGAGTCCGTTGTTTGTTGAGCGGCGAAACTTAGAATTCATCTCTATGTTTGACTTTAGACCTTCCGTTGACTATGTACCCGGTTTGCTAGCATCCTTGGATGTCAGACCTACGCTTTTGGGATGGATTGGGGAGGCACAACGAGACGACCCACAGTTGGTTGAGTTAGTAGAAAAGCTCAAAAGAGGGGAGTCATCAAGCCATCTCCGTAGGTATACCCTAGATGATAAGGGTTGGTTACGTAGGGATAGTAGATTTTGTGTACCTCGAGACGAAGGTTTGAGGAAGACTATTCTGGATGATGCACATCGTTCGAAGATGACCATTCATCCCGGCGGGGACAAGATGTACAAAGACATGAAGCGAGTTTTCTTTTGGGCCGGTATGAAGAGGGATGTGGCCGAGTATGTCGCTAGATGCTTGGTGTGCCAACAAGTAAAAGCGGAGCAAAAGAAACCCGGTGGGTTGCTTCACCCATTGGAGGTTCCACTATGGAAGTGGGAAAGTGTCTCGATGGACTTTGTGGATTGATTACCAAGATCAAGGAAGGGTAATACGGGGATTTGGGTTACAGTAGATAGACTTACTAAAAGCGCCCATTTTATTCCCGTGAAGAGTAAGAGGACTGCTCTATGGTTAGCTTTTGTATACGTCCGAGGGATAGTTCGTTTGCATGGTTTTCCTTCTAGCATAGTGAGCGACCGCGATCCTATTTTCACTAGCGAATTTTGGAGAAGCTTGCAAGAGGCGGTAGGGACTCAGTTATGTTTGAGCACCGCATATCATCCTCAGACGGACGGCCAAACCGAGAGGGTGAATCGTATTCTAGAGGACCTATTGAGGCTATGTATCCTAGACTTTGGGGTACATGGGAAGAGCATCTTCCATTGGTGGAGTTCGCATATAATAACAGCTTTCAGTCTAGCATTGGCATGGCACCTTTCGAAGCTCTTTATGGACGACCTTGTCGTTCACCTACATGTTGGTGGGAATCTACGGATAAGATCTTACTTGGGCCCGATATGATTAGAGAGACTTCGGAGAAGATCGACTTGATTCGAAGGAGGATGAAAACAGCGCAAGATAGGCAGAAACCTTATGCGAATAAGAGGAGGTCAGATCTCGAGTTTGAGGTTGGGGACATGGTCTTTGTCAAAGTGTCTCCATTACGGAACGTCGTTCGCTTTGGGTCCGTTGGGAAGTTAGCACCAAGGTTCGCAGGGTCGTTTCCTATTAAGGAGAAGATTGGACAGATGGCGTATAGAGTGGAGTTACCTGAGAGACTTAGTGGTGTACATGACGTATTCCATGTATCACATTTGAGGAAGTTCCTACACAAGACCGCGGAGGTGGTAGAGCCGAGCTTGCTTAGAGAGGTGGAGATAGAGCATGATGCGACGATTCGACGAGCTCCTACATGCATTCTTGGGTCAGAGATTAAGAAGCTGAGAAATCGAGAGGTCAGATTAGTCAAAGTACAATGGGGAGATGATGAGAGCAACGCTACTTGGCAGACGGAAGAGAAGATGCGTTCGTTGTACCCTTTTCTTTTCGAGGGTATGTCTTTTAATTTCTCCTTTATCGCTTAGCTTGTACTTATCTTATCTTTAGTATATCCTCTGACTAGTATCTTTGACCTTTAGTTAGGATAATCCTATGGTTGAAACATGTGTTTGAGACATGTTATGTATGATGGATGCAAAGTGGATGCAAGTGTTTGCTAGTTGTTACTCGTGGACGCATATACACACACTATTAGGCACTAGATCGGCTCAGTCACTTCATATTGCATATTGCATATAAATGGATGTATTTAGTAAAATGGATGTATGAGGATTTTTTTTTATCATATGGATGCTGCATTCAGATGATGATTGTGCACGCATATAGAGATAATAAGTAGCATTAAGGAACTTTTGCATACATAATGGACGCATGGCACTATCATGATTTGCATTAAGGAGGTCAACTGAATCAGTGGACCGCCTGATTTTGCATTAGATATGGACATATACACACACTGTGCATTTAAACATGAAAGCATTAGAAGTCTATAAGGACAATGGATGCCTATGTTTGATGGTTGAGTAGATGGATGATTGGATGTTAGGATACACATTCTTCTTGACTTGAGGATTTCGGGGTCGAAATCCTTTAAGGAGGGGAGAATGTAACACCTTGTAATTCTGTTAATATTAATATTCACAAATTAATGAATAACTAATCTCAGACGTGAGAATTGTGGGAAACAGGTTGTGCAATTGTGTTCGTCTCGAAATTCTGGTTGAAATAGAGTCCGAGTTTGCGTGAATTGGACTTCGTATGAAGAAGTTATGGCCATCAGAAGTTTCAGAAAATTCAAAACAGATTTCAGAAAATTTAAAATTCAAAATTCGAAGTCAAACAGGCTAGGCGGGAAAATTCCCGCCCAGCACCCCAGGTCGACTGGGCAGTCGGCACCCCCCCAGGTCGATTGGGGAGTCGACCTGGGTGTTGACTTGGTCCAGTCGGCTAGGGTTTGGCTGAGCCCAATCTTGAGCTACTGATGTGTCTTTAGGGTTGAGTTGGCAAATTTAACGGTTCAGTTTAGTTCTGAGTTGATCTGACGGTCTAAATAAATCCTAAACTCTATAAATACCTAGGTAGTCTCTCACTCTAATTCACATGAAAAATAGAATAGCCACCGTCATACCGCCGCCATGGAACTCAGTGTAGCCGCCGCCAACTAAGAAGGAAGAAAGCTAATCAAAACCCTAATTCTACTCAACTCTAAAAGCAAATCAAGACTCTCTTTCTTCTCTAATTGTGAGTATGATGATCTTAACAAGATTATTATTAAACTAATTAGATTAAGTTTTGAATGGATTATAAGTGAATGATGTGGATTGTCATATATGTTGTTGTAAACCTTATGCTATCATGTATGTTGTAAATCCTATGTTATGTGATATCCTATATGTTGTAAATCATGCTATGATGATATTGTATAGGTTGTAATTTTCTATGCTAAATTGTGATAAATCATACATGTTATAAAGTCATGATGTTATTATCTATGCTAATTAGTTCATGTTAATCAAGTCATAACGTTGATATTATTTGGGCTATGTTGATGACAAATCATGTATGCAAGTTTAGATTGATTAGTAAAGATTATGAACATATGCCATGACATCTATTTAGATCTAGAATTATGCTATGACATGGGTGAGTTCTATGTGTTAGATGCTAGTTCACACCATCATTATGTTGCATAAAACACCATATGCAAGTTTATACATGAATTTGGGTTATGATCATATCATGCAAATTGTGACATTTAACCAAACAAGTTGACACCTTTAGATCCATAACCTGTGTAGTTTTATGCAAGTTTCACCCCTATCATGATTAGATTTATTTTATTTGTCTATATGTTGTGATAATTTATCTTTGTGCTATGAGTTAGACTATTCGAGTCTAACGTATATTTTCCGTTGAATAAGCGAACGTATAACATGGGGTAGGGGTAATATTAAGGATTTAATATTAAGAAATTGGGGTGCAATTGATATGATTTTGCATACCATAAGTGGATGGCCATAATTGAGTCAATTATGGACATCATTAAAATTGGAAGTAATTAATGATTTGAATAGGGATATATTCAAAACTGGGGTAAAAGATTATAAGTGATTATCAATGCTTAGGACACGAGGTTGGACTCGTTTGTGTCGTAAACCTGCCCGGACCCGCCCGGCAAATCCAGTGGTCACAAATGTCAGCCCAATGTGAGAGGTCCTAGGCCCAAACTAAAGCATAACAGTTGTAAAGACACGAGGTTAGACTCTTTTATGGTATAAGACTGCCCGGACCCGCCCGACAAATCTAGCTGCCATAAATGCCAGTCTAATGTGAGAGGTCTTTATGAGGTTATGGCCTGAATGAATTAAGAAATACTTAACCAGATAAACATGTAAGGTGGGACATGGGGGTTAAGTAGGTGCCTTGGGTGGCATGAGGAATCTAGTTATTGCCTTTAGTGGCATTTGAAATACGAGTAGTAAGACTTAACCAAACACACATGTAAATGAACATGACTAACAAGAGGGTTAAGTGGGATATTCTAGTGGGGACAAGCTTAGGTGGATAGCTTGTGGGGGCCCATTTCAACCAGTAACCCAAACGTATCTTTGTGGGCCGACCCAAGTCGAGAACGGGACACGCATACTGGGCTTGACTATAAGAGGCCAAAACGGGGTAGCGGTGGCAACGCAAGTCCAATGGGTTTCATATTCGTGTGTGGACCCGGGCTGGTAGGTAGGACGTTGTTGCATCGTGTAGGTATAAGCCGTGCATTCTTTAGTTGTATCGGGTTGCCACTTTAGGGGAGTGATACACCCCACTGTGGGGCCAGCACGGGTATCTACGAGTAGGGAGCCGATCGAAAGTGGGTAATGGGGTACACCTAGTGGAGATAGGGGCAGGCGGCACCTATGTAGTCAGCTAGGGGTACGCAAGGCTATATATATAATTTCTAAGTGATGCAAGCGGGATCAACTTTGAGGGTGACTTGTGTGGTGCAGTGTAGTAATTATTTGTTAGAAATTAGGTGTGCCTTTAACGTTATCTTTATCTGCTCTTCCATACCTAATAGTCCATAGACATTTCCTTGTTTTCTAGCTTATGCCTTAGTCTAGTTATTTTGATAATAGTATTGTTAGAATTATCATACTCGCCAGACTTTATGTCTGACCCCCTCCATTTCTATCTTCCCCCCCCCTCCAGGTCCTCAGGGTGGGCCCAGCTCTAGTGGAGCTTGATTGGATTGCTTCATCTCTTTTGGAAAGCTTGGACCGCTAAAGTAAAGTCCAGCTTGTTATCTTCTTTAATGGCTATTTATGTAATGGGGTTATGCATTTTGTTTTATCAAGATGGATATTGTACTTGACTCTGATTTATGGTTTTATGATGTAACAAACATGTTTAATTTCCGCTGCAATAAAATAAAGCTTTAGATTTCCAAGTACTACTTATTATTTGTCTTGTTGTAATTTTTCTGTTCTATATTCACCTAAAACCTCCATGGAAGTTAATGCATTCCCTTTGTGAGTGACATTAATGGACGCGGGGTGTTACAGCAACCTTGTCCTTATCCTTGACCTCTTCCACAGGTTTCGAGCCGGTAACTTCAACATGCTTCTCTTGGATCTCTTCAGTAGACCTCGTATCAGTGGTTTCCCTTTGCAGCTAGTCGGCCTTTTCAACTGGCTGTGCACCTATAGAATGAGAGTTAACTGGTATTAGCCCAGGAGAAACAATAGGGTCTTCGATTGATTGTCCAATAATGTGGCGAAAGGTTGAAATAGGCCTAACAAGTTGGGGTGAAAAGGTAGAGATACCTTTGGATGATTTCTCGATTGGGGTAGCTAGGGTCTCTGGTGTCGCTTTAGGAATGGGGGATAAAAAAGATGTCTTAGGGATTCTCTGGATCATATCCCTTTGTTCTGGTATTCGCAGAGGCAGTAGAAGAAGAGCCAGTTTCGAGGAAATTTTTCCCCTTAGCATGACGTGTCTCTTCTTCCATAGCTGCAACAATGAGTCTGCGTCCTTCAGCCAAGCGCACCGGTTCTTCACCCCTCAGAAATTTCTCTATAAGTTTGTTTTCATCGATGGAGTCCACCTTGAGCTCTTTCCTCTCCCATTTGATGATTTGGTCCTACATATAAACCAGAGTTGTTGGGTAATCCTCGATCCAAGAAATGTCCCGACGACCGATCACTTGAGCAAAGAACTCTATCATCAGCTCACCATAGCCATCCTATTCCTTCTCCGCCGTGGAAAGTTTCTCTTGAACCTCTTCGACGGATTTAATGGCAATGCTTGTGTTCCCCTCAGCCAAGACTGCCCTAGATTCATCCTCCAGTAGTTTGGCTTCCAATTTGGCGTTCCGCTTTGCCAAATCAGTATTTTTCTTCTCTAACTCAGCTTTCTCCCATTCAAGGGTAGTGCAAGCCAACTGTACTTTAACACTTTCAGATTTAGCATCCTCAGCTTGCTTCTTCAGATCTAAGCGCTCTTGGCTATGGGATTCCAAGCAAGTGTGATAACGTCTTTGTACTTCCTCATGCTGTTTTTTGTAGTTGTCGGCATCTCGTTGAATGAGAGCAAACCGAGCTTGTGCATCTTCCAAGTCTTTCTCTGAATTTTTCGGGGTGCTTTCATCGTAATCATCCATTTCCTTCATGTGGTCAATGTCAGTGATTAAATTGCGGATAATCTTGAAAGGTTGCGCGAATATCTATACATTTCCATATATTGCTTGTCCACTAAGTCTATCTTCGCTTTAGCATCATCCGCCCACTTCGAAGGAACATGCTCAAGTGCGGGAACAAAATGTAGATGATCAAAATAATGATCCGGAAATTGTTTCTTCGAATATGTCGGTTTCTCTTTAGCTTCAGAATCAAGCGGCGCAGGTTTAGATATGGACAACTCGACCTTTTTCGCTTTGCAGATACGATGGATATGTCATCCCTACTCGACCATTTTTCGATTTGTTTATGCTTATCCTACGAATCAACACGCTTCGACGGCGGCTTCTCTTAGGGATGCTTGTCTTTAGGAGGAACTACATCTTTAGAGTGTGGTTTGTCCCCCTCGCGACGATCTTGGTAGCTCTTATAATGGTCCGGGTCTGACTGATGAGGTGAACGAGAGCGCGGAGAATGAGGACGATTGGGATCATGATGCCTCCTGTCAACCTTGTCGTGGCTCTCGCGGCGATCTTGTTCAGTGTCGGGATGAAATCTAGGCATACTGGTGCGGACTTTCCTGACATCATAGCGGGGACGTGTCATAGTTCCTGCAAAATAAGGTATGTAAAGTTCAGAACCAATGTTTATGTGAAGCACAGGTACTGTGACGTGCAGTGTTGGTGTGCTGTGCATATCCTAAGTGATAACCCTCCCCCAACCAACTAGAACCCGAAGTTAGGCTGACATGAGCAGTTTCCTTAGTCTTTACAGGGGTAGCTTCCTCTGAGGAAGTAAAAATAAGAGGGTTCATTCCAAAATCTTACAAAGTGTAAAGGGTCTCAGGCAAGGGGAGATTTCCCAAACCCCGAAACGTAGAATCATATGTAGTGGGGGCATCTCCTTAAGGGGCATCTAACGGCAACTCTTTTGGAGAGATCGGCATTTCAAGAGTGGCAGCATCCTCGGGAGTAATGTATTTATTTCTATCTTTTTCTACTATATTTGCTAATATATCATCTTGAGTCGTAGAGGGAGAGGGAGGATCCCTAAAGGGCGTTGTTGGATCTTTTGAACCTTCTCCCCTCTGAAGAGGACTATCGATTGGCCCCTCAACTGGAGGTATGTACACATAAGGACCTTCACCGTGACCTATGCTTCGAGATATAACAACTAGACGATGCCGATGGAGATATTCATCTACTAAGCAGTCCTTGATGGTCAAGAATTTTTTGTCGCCATTGAGTAACCAATTCAAGCGATCAAATTGCACCGGATACTTCTCTTATGGTAAGTTAGGAACTGTAAGTGAAAACAAGCAATGCCTAATGTATTTATGATAAAGGCTGGAACTAGAGCATAAAAACTGAGGTCCTTACTCAACTTAAGCCATCTTCTGGCACACCCAGGCTGTTGCTTAACATAAAACCATTCACATTTCGGGTCCCCAGCTTTGTTGCTAAAAGAAACAGTGATGATTTTCCTTTTTGGTACCGATTCAAAGTATACAAAGGACGGGGTGTCATTGGTCCGATGCTTGAAATTGTAGAAGAAATGAACATCCTTAAAAGTTAGCTCTACACCTAGAATTTCTCTATAAGCTATGTACAGAGTATACAAATAAGCGTAAGAGTTGGGATGAAGCTGCATAGGGGCAATCCACAATTGTCTTAGAAAATCGACAACGAATGGCAGAAATGGAGGTATTGCCCCAACGAGGCACATTAACCTGGTGATAGCCATATACCCTTCCGGTGGATCATGAGGACGATCTGTTTTCTAAGGAAACTCAATGTCTAGTCGAAGAATCCAATGCTTAAGGCATACTCGTGCAAGCCTATCGTTGTCAATTGTTGATTCGACTGAATCCTTAGGTAGTTCCAAGATAGTAACATTCCCAAACTCATCTGGGGCACAACTATCTCCTACCCCTCCTTCTTCTTCCTCGCCTAGAGAGACATCACCCCTGGATGATATATCACTTTCATTACTTCCCATTTCATAGTCTGGACCCGTACTATTCCAACCCAAATCTGAAGTGGAAGATACGCCTTCAATAGGTGGATTCTCGGATGACCCGACAGCTTCTCTTCTCTCCGCCAATCTAGACGAATGTCTCTTAGCCATGTCTGTTGTACTATCAAAAAAAACAATAGCAGAAATTAGAGTGAAGTTGCATAAATTAGAGTGAGGTTGCCTGTCTCCCCCTGTGCATGTGTTGAAGCTAAAAGTGTGCAAGTGTACATGTAATGATGGAATTAGAATGTATAAGATCAACACAGAAGAAAGCAATGAAAAAAAATTATTATTATCGCAATTATGTGTTCATGATAGTCTGGGAGATCAGTCATGATGGTAAGGCTCTATCCTAACTGTCCGTAAAGTTACAAGCCATAGTCATTGTTTAATTAAGTTAGTTGAACCATTCTTGCACATCACGTTGAATTGTTTCGGGTTGGTTCGGGTATATATGCCATACACGGATCGGTACAGGTCTTCTTTATTGTGTTAATATCGGATCGGCTCGGATTTCCAAATTACAAGCAAACGGATTTGGATGCTTCACCTAAGAGGATCGGTCCGGAGCATAAGAAAATAAGGAATCGGATCGGATGGGATTAAAGGAAAGTGAATATAGTCGGATCAGATGGGATTAAAGGAAAGTGAATATAGTCGGATCGGTTGATACCGAACCAAACTGCACTAACACCCCAAGATTTGTCCATTTAACTCAACTTTCTTCCACAACCACCATCATCTTCTCAGACCTGAACCAATGCCACATGCCTAAATTCAAGAAGTCCTAGTGCTTCCACCCTGCTTTGAATCGATCCCATCCTTCTCTTCTCCCTCTTCTTCTCCGCTTTTCCAGTAACATCAGACCTATTCCCCTTTTCGAAAATTCATCCACTACAGAGCATTCGTGGTACGATCCTTCCAACGTCGAATCATACTTGCCCTACCACTGCCTCGAGGTGGCGATGATGCCACAACCGACGATGGCGGTGAGACAGGAGACGTGACGCCGAAGTCGACACGGCAACAGATGAATTTGCTTAAACTTCATCTATGTTCGGATTTGAATTAACTAAAATTGGAAAAATCAAAGATCTAAACCCACCTATGAATTCGATTTGAAGGCTGGAAGGATTTCTAGAGATTTTTAGGAATTAGGGTTTCACCTGTGATTTCAGGGAAATCGAGAATGAAAAGGAGAAGTGAAAAATAGGAAGGGGTGGATTTATATATATGAAGAAGGGCTCTTTGTGTTCCAGCCGATGTGACCATTTAATCCGATCCGAGCAAAAAAACAAGCCCAAGGCCTCTCAGCCCACTGGTGCAGCAATGTTTGAAGTATGGGCTGGATCGGACAGGCCTGAACCGAACTGAAGCATGATCATTTATTAGTTACAAGACATGAAATAAGCTCAGAGCAGAATAAAAGACTTATAAACTTATGATGCAGGAGTTTACCTGGAGTGATTACTTGAACACTACGGAGATTTTCGATGTCATCGAAAGCAACAAGGATGATTTGAACATACAGCATCGTATTTATAAACATCAGAGAATGCGACTTTACAAAACAACATCATTTAACAGACAAATGGAAGCAACTATTCAGTGACTCTGATTCAGAAACAAATAGATGAGCCAATTCGAAGCACACTCCATCTCTGATAAGCGCGTACTTCGAGGGGGGAAATGTTAACACACTTTGTGATCGGGCTACACAAAGCTAAGAGATCGCTCGATGAATCAGCGTAAAGGAAGGATTCGCAACAAGCAAACGAATCGGTTTGGATATTCATGAACCGACCCCCTTCTCTTCGAAAATTAGCAATCCAGGAAATGGAAAAGAGGAGGCGCAACTGGATCAGTTCGGGGCCTTCTGATCCGAACCCCTCATTTATGCTTCCGATCCTAACCCGAAACAACTGAACAGCAGTTACAACCCACTACTCCAGAAGATGCGGAGCGGTTGCATGCCTACTCCCCCATGTTCACCCACAAAGGCCATGCGCTGGCAACATCTCAGAGCTCCCACTACCAAACCGAGCAGGATGCCTGCAACGTGTATCGAACCGGAGGCCTCCCAGAAAGACTTTCCACCTATAACTACACCACCAAGGATCATTTGAAGGGGTCCTTTGGCAAATCAACAACTCAAACTTCCTTAACAACCAAATTCTATCACTTTGTTCAGATCACAACCACCTTTTAAAGCACATTTTGAAGAAGATTGAGTGAAATTATCCATTGTATGAGTGAAAATAATCATTGTATTTGTGTTCCAATCATTAATCAAAAAAATATAAAGTGGACGTAGGCTTTAACGCCGAACCACTATAAATCGTGTGTTTTCCTCTGCTCTTAATTTCATTTCATCAGAATTATTGTTCATTTAGGTGTTAGAACCATTTTTGGATCTAACATAAAGTAATTATTATATACCGGTGATTTATACTTACATAAGTGGTGTATCATTACAGCTGATAATTGATAATATGTAAGTATCTTTATGTTGACATTTTCTCATTTTATAAACTGGGTTTGACACCGTGTATTGTTGATTTTTGATAATTACATGTTATTATAACCATGTTTATCACATGTGATAGTATATTAGTGTAGTAAATGCGTTAAATTGCATTGATTGCAATGGTTGAATGAAAGAAATGATTGAATGGATTCAATAACTGTAATGTATTAATAATTATTGCAAAAAATTAGAGGAGTAGGAGATAGAACTAGTGTGTTTGATCCCCAAAAAGGGTGTATAGATAGTCTTTTTCTATGCAAATGACCACCAAATCAATTAGCTTGTGCTGGGGTGCATAGGATTGGGCGTAGCTCAAATATAGTTGAAACTCCTATCCCCTTTATGCAATTTCGTAAGGTTGACAGATGAGAGAAAGCAAAAGGGAAGAGAAAACGAAGAAGAAGAGGACTTAGCTTGTACGTGGTATCCACATGTTGTTAATTAGAGTTCATTTCTTATGCATTAATGTCGTCTTGTTTTATATATGCTTAATATAATAAAAAAGATAGTGATGATGTACTTATGTAATTTTTTTTATGTTGTGAGGTCTTCTCTATTATTCATTGTTTTTGCCATTTTCAATTTTTATATGCTCGCAGTCCACTGCATTTAACATCTAAATTTAGTTGCAAGCATATATTGACATTGTTTATAATTGAATTTAGATATTTAAAAATAGTAAATCATCTCGGGAGCACTATTCGTAAATGAAATGTGCATATTTATCCCATGAGTATTAAACAAATATATTTTGTAGGATATATTATGATATATTTTGTAGGATATATTATGGAGATATAACAAGAAACTTATTATGGAGTAGTAGCAATAAACTTATTATGCAGATATAACAGGAAACTTATTATGGAGATATAACAGGAAATTTACTATGGAGATATAACCGGAAACTTATTAGGATATATTTTATAGGATATGACATACTCTACTTTATTGGTTTCCATATATTTGATTGTAAAAACTTGTATATAAGGAGGCATATTATCTGTAATGAAAGCAAGTTACTTTTCCCCAAAACCTCTTATCTTTATCATGGTACAATATATTAATTCAAAATTCAATAAAGATGTAGCACCTTAATTTATATTCATCTTCTCTTCTTCTCATCTCTTTCTGATTCATTATTTTGTTCTTCATCAATTATTTATGCTTTGATTAGTTATTTCAACATGGTATCGGAGTCAGGTTGCTATCACGGATCTGTTGTTTGCGTTTATATGAAGTTATCATTTTTCTCTTACTATTTTTACTGTATTCTGCCGCTTCTTCTTTGTTAGTTATGTGATATATTACTTGTTGGTGGTGATTGTAATAGATGATTGTTGTTGATAAAAGAAGAAAAAGTGGTTTGTATAAGGTCAGTTTACTGGTTTGTGGTAGAATCCGACGCTGGATGCTATGAAAAGGTGTTCTGTATGTATTTGAATGAGCAGCGAAGTTGTGGTGGTAAGGTTGACCGAAATTGGCCGAAGGGGAGCGCAACAATCGTGAAGAAGCAGCTGGTGTCAGGGCTAGCAATGGTTGTTGAAAAGTGATAGGTGAATGAAGACAGTATATAGATGTATTAAGTGAATGGAGTTTGTTGGTGTGAAGTAATCGGGTCGATGGTTTGTAAAAGTGAAGTTGTTGAAGAATTTTGGTGTTTGTACAAAGGGAGTTTGGTGGTGTGCAGTGATCGGGTCGATGGTTTGTATTAAAATTGTGGTTTGTTTGTTGAATATTGGTGTTTGCACAAATGGAGTTTGGTGGTGTGCAGTTGATGTTGTAATTGTTGTTTGTATTAAAGTTGTGGTTTGTTTGTTGAATATTGGTGTTTGCACAAAGCAAGTATGGTGGCGTGCAGTTGATGTTGTAACTACTGTTTTATTAAAGTTACGGTTGGTTGGTTGAATATTGGTGTTTTCACAAACAGAGTTTGGTGATATGAAGTGATCGGCTCGATGGTTTGTTGAATATTGATATTTTGACAAAGGCACTTGGTCGTCAACTGTTTGAATATTTATTGCGCAAGTTGGGCATTTGTGATTTACATGCTCCAACTTGAGGGGGAGTAAACGGATATATATCGCAAGATATATTATGGAGATATCACAAGAAACTTATTATGGAGATATAATAGGAAACTTATTATGGAGATGTTACTGGAAACATATCAGTATATGTTTTATAGGATATGGTATACTCTACTTTATTGGTTTCCATATATTTGATTGTAAAAACTTGTATAAAGGGAGGCGTATTATCTGTAACGAAAGCAAGTTACTTTTCTCCAAAACCTCTTATCTTTACCATGATTCAATATATTAATTCAAAATTCAATAAAGACGTAGCCCCTTAATTTATATTCATCCTCTCTTCTTCTCTTCTCTTTCTGATTTATTATTTTGTTCTTCATCAATTATTTATGCTTTGATTAGTTATTTCGACAAGTATTGTATAGAGCATTGTATAAATACAACAACATTTTATAAACTATATTATAGTAGTTTTAGATCATCTATTTTTTGTGTCTTTTGAAAGGATCACTATCATGTTTTTTGTGTTTTGTTAAATGTTTTCATGTAATTTCCTTTCTTAATAATATTTTGTACCAGTGGTTGATATCTTTTAAATTTACTCTACGTCAATTTTTTTTAGTGACGCTACTATATAGTTTAAATTTTCAACTAGAGAAATTTCTAAAATAAAATCATAATAACTATATTTTATAATATCATTTATTAACTACTAATATTTTATGTTGTATTCAATGATTGGTGAATAAAAGGGAGAACCGTATCAATTATGGTTGGCGATATAAGATGGTGTGAGAAACGGTACTATTAGAACAATTATTAGAATTTGATTTGATATAGCACGCCACTAGGAAGAATTTTTCAGGATGACAAACAAAAAAACACGGAGCATGGGTTGCATAAGACACGAGGGAGCGACGACATGGACTGTGCTAATGCGAAATAAGATAATGTGATTAATGTGTGATCTGTAGAAATACGTTATCCTTCTAATTAATTTTTGAAGTCGGCAACTGAATAATTAAAAGTCATAAATTTTTTCTTTAAACATAATACTTTAGGATTTTTATAAAAGGAATTTGTGTAAAAGTAATTTTATTAATGAATACCCTCAATAATTGAAATATGTATGAATGTATATTGAAAAGCAAGAAGGGACTCACATTCAAATTTTATCACTTTATTATATTATATTTATTTTAGTACAATGGAAGATACATTAAAACATTGATCGAAAATGACCAATAGTCGAAAATAGTGTAAAAGCACCGAAAATAGTGAGGTAGATCACATAGTCGATTTACGTTGACTCAGATCTCTCATCTTACGTTCAACCTTGAAGCTTTCCTTTAGTATTTACTAATAGACAACCCTTACTTTTCCCAAAAGGGATAAACCTAATGGCCTTATTTGATTTGTAGGCCATTAACTTACCCAACAAATTTTTAAGGCTGCAGGCTTACCTGCACACTTTGCTTGGGTTACTTTAAAGGGCTTCAAATATATACATCCAAGGATTTTTTTTTTGCAACAATGCGTCTATAACGCCAATTTCCTTTTTGACACAGTTACAACTTCCTACACCACTCAAACAATCAAGAAACCGGCGGAATAGGGCTTGGTTTATAAAGTGGAGTATGCATTTGGAGTTGAAGTACACAAATTGCTTAATGCTGGCTAGGAATCACAAATTGGAAATCAGGGATCATAGATAAAGAATGAAATTTGTTGTTTTTAACAACGGAATTGGCTTAGATTTATATATAAATCAAGTGGTATGATGAAGAAGTGTTTCTATTTGATTTGCAAACATGAACGAAGAAAAACAATGCTTGGACGAAGAGGGCTATGACAACCTACACCCATTGATACACCTCAATCTTGGTCGTATCAAATGATGTTGATCGTCTAGTATGTAAAAAATCCAAATAGAGATTAAGATATCAATATATGACAAAAACAAAATATATCATAGGGAAAAATTATTGCATTACATAGAATAACACATGACACGCATCATGTTCAAACTGGTAAGACACTTGGACATAATTCAAGAGGTCATGAGTTCGATTCCTATCTTGCGGAGTCTAACCCATTTGTCATGTAATATATTACATACTACCTAATTTTTTTAAATATATACTAATTAAAAAAACTGAATAAATAATCATTTTCATAAAATACCATTTATTTCAACATCAAAGTCTCAAAAAACCAGTACATAAATATCGGTACATCAAATATCAATCATTTCCTATAATAACAAACCAAATAAAAGTGTACTGATAGAATAAAGCAAAAGACACATGAAGAAGATGGACTAATCTTGCTAAGCCCCAAAACGTACTATCTAAGCAAAGATCAATTGCCATCGTGTCCTTCTAAGGTGAAGGAAAAATGAATGGGTCAAACATAAAGTTTGGTGAATTGGAAATAAACTTGAAAGGAAAAGGTAAAGTGCGCCACTTATTTATTACGCCAACATTGTGTGTCCAACATCATTTGAACGGGCCCCAACCAATATATTTTGTTTAATTAGAAAGTGAGTCAAAGCCTTCCTCCTTTCCAAAAGTTAAAAACATAATCAAACTTCCCAAATTCAATCCAAGTATACAATCATCAAGTACATAGGCCATTTGGTCTAAAATCCATTGTGTCTTAAATAAGACTGTTGATGATTATTCCAGGTTTCGTATATATAGTCTTTACTATAACTTAGGCAATAATTACAAATTCAATGTTCTAGAATAGAGTTTTAGAATTAGTTTGTTTTCTCTTTTTAATTAACTTCAGTATAGAATTACAGATCTGGTTACATTAGCTTATTCCATTTTATATGTATTGAGTCGGATACAACTAGGTTTTATAACCATATTCTCAATTATGTTTAACATAATTCAGATATAACTTGTAAACTTACAGATTTTATAGAGAAGTTCAAATTTTACATCGAATCTATATTTTGCATAGAACTTCGGGTTTTCTATAAAAGTCTATGTTTTACATAAAACTCAAAATCTATATTTTAGAGGAAATATAAAACAAATGAATTAACCTTTTTGATTCAAAAGTGCTTTTTTATTCACTTGAACGTCTAAGCTCTACTAGCACGGACTTCCCTTTTTAGTTTCTCTCTCCATGAATTCTCTTCCTCCCTTTTTTTTATTTTTTTATAACGTTTAATCTTGGAAGAGAAACGGTGGAAGAGGAAGAAGTGTAGAAGAAATGGAGAAAAAATGTATGTAGTTTTGGACCTAGGGTCTATTTATATGGTTAGTTAAGTTACTCTAATTGCTGGATCAAGCTAGGTTAATCTGGTTAAACCACGTCACATCTCTTTTTTTAGCCATTAGATTTAAATACTTGTACAAATCTACTCGTAAGACCATATCACTATAGATATCTGATTGTGTAAATATGTCATCGAGAAGACCTACTGTTCAAACATGCCTTCTCCTCAGTTCCCGAAATGGAGACTAAAGTCTAGATCGAGCCTAGCTAAACCTGTGTCCAAATCCGTTTAGCATTTAGTCAAAAATGAGGACCATCTGTTGGACTGGTCGACCCAAGTTTTTTTAGTTTGTGTATAAATTTAGATTTTTAACTTCTAAACATTTACTTTCTCGTATCTCCCTCATACTAATTCAGATCCCGACGAGTCATACATCAGAATTGTCTAGAAATTTGCTTTTGTAAATTCCCTATAGCCAAATTTAGATAGTTATAAAAAATTTATTTTTTAATTTATTTTCTTATTTAACTTATTATTATTTGTAAATTTCTAGGGTATTACATTTCTCCCATTCTTAATAGATTTCGTCTTCGAAATCTCAATGGATAAAACGGGTCCATCTTCATCAAAGGAATTAATAGTGATAGATTAAAAATGAAATATAGAGTTAAGTATTAGTTAATATATCAAGTTGTATGAGTGACTATCTACATTTTGGGGAGGTTGTAAACAAACACCCAAATTTTGTTCGTAAATAAGGGTTATAAGTAAAATAACACGATTGTGTGTTCATGACTTGAGTATGTCTCTGGATATCCTATAAAGCTGAAGGCGTATTTCACCCGTAACCGTAACTAGATATATTTTTTCTATTGAAGGTCATGGATAATCAAAATAACTCGATAACTCAAAGTCAAGAGGCTAAGTCCTCCGCACAAACAAATTTCAAAGGAATTGTTTACATCTTTTATCAAGCAGGATGAAGCAAGTTTCTTCAACATCTTTAACAAATAACCTTTTAAGTCGTTTTAAATGTTTGAAACCTAAAATTTTTTGTTGGAGACGCAGATCCAGTTAAGGCAGAGAAATGGATTCAACATCTGGAGGATATACTCGAAGCTCCAGAATGTAATGAAGTCGACAAGAGGAAGTTGCCAGTCTTTTAATTATCAGAGGAAGCTCGAAATTGGTGGGAGCTAGTTCGCACAACAACTAGTCCAGACGAGATGGAACAAATGACATGGGAAGAATTTAAGGAAAAGTTCTTCGATAAGTATTTCCCAAAGAATAAGAGAGAGAGAAGATGGAGACAAAATATTACCTAAGAAGGTATATCAGTAGCTCAATATCAAAATAAGTTTGAAGCACTATCCCGATTCGGGAATCGTTCAATTGGTACACCTGAAAAGCTTGCTAGACCATTTGCAAAAGGATTAATTCGTCCCATAAGAAGACATGTTATTGGTGATAGATGTAAAACTTATGAGATGACAGTAGCTGAAGCTTTAAATTTGGAAGAAGATCATCTTCAGTTCCAACAAGAAAGAAAGGTTTCAAATAAAAGAAAACCAACCAAATTTTTGATCAATCAAAAGAAACCAGATGAGAAAAAGAAGAAACCAAATGGAGGGAGTAAAGGACCGACGGTACAAGAAAGGGAGCCTGACAAAATAAGGAGATGTTACCGGTGCAATGAAACAGAACATATTTCTCCAAATTATAATAAGGCAGTCGTATGTTACAATTGCAATGATTCTGGGCACATTAGTCAGATTTCCAAGAAGCCGAGGAAAGAAAATAAGGTGCAACAAGGACAAGTATATGCAGTTGTTTCTGAACAAGCTCAAGTAGAAGGTATCGTGTTTGTTTTTGACTTTCAAGCTAGAATTTTATTTGATACTAGTGCCATACATTCTCTTATTGCTGAAATAATTGCTACTAAGATAGGATTACCTATTGACCAACTATCGAAACCTTTGATAGTAGATAGTATAGTATGAGGAAGGACTAAACTTGAGAGTATGTGTAGGAACTGTATCCATAACTTTGAAGGTAAGGATATGGTGGCTAATTTAATTATCTTTCCAATGGAACGTTTTGATAGCATCCTTGGAATGGATTGGCTTTCAAAATATCAAACCATCTTGAATTGTCACAACGAGACAATAAGTTTGACAGCTCGAGAAAACGAAACCTTTGTTTACTCATGTGATAAAGTTGAAGACGCTTTTATATTTGGATATATTGCTCATATCAGTATTGAGGACAAGGGTCAAATGGTAGGCCAAATCCCAATAGTAAAAAAATTTAAAGAAAATTTTCAGGAAGTATCAGGATTACCACCAAAAAGAGAAATTGATTTTAGTATCGAATTAATCCCTGGTACCACTCTTATTGCTAAAATAGCTTATCCTATGTCTCCTACGGAAAATCAAGAATTAAAGAAACAAATTAGGGAGATGGAGGATCAAGGATTTATTAGACCTAGTAAATCTCCTTGAGGAGCACCAGTGTTGTTTGTAAAGAAGCACGATAGAACGTTTTGTTAATGCGTAGATTATCAAGAGCTTAATAGGGTAACAATTAAGAACAAATACCCATTACATCGGATCGATGATTTATTTGATCAACTCCAAGGAGCTAATGTATTTTCAAAAATCGACTTAAGATCTGGGTATCTTCAATTAAGAATAAAAGAAGAAGACATTCCAAAGACAACTTTTCAAACGCGGTATGGACACTATGGATTTTTGGTGATGCCTTTTGGCCTTACCAATGCCCCAGCAATATTCATGGACCTAATGAATCGTATGTTTCATCCATATCTTGATCATTTTGTCATTGTTTTCATTGATGATATCCTTATCTACTCTAAGACAAAGGAGTAACATGAATGTCATTTGTGTTTATGCCTCCAAACACTAAAAGAACATCAGCTATATGCAAAATAAAGTAAATTTGAATTCTGGTTGGAGGAAGTAAAATTTCTTGGCCATGTTGTCTCAAAGGATGGAATATAAGTAGACCCATCAAAGGTTGAGGCAGTGTTAAAATGGAACCCTCCGACAACACTAACAAAAGTTGGAAGTTTTCTAGGATTAGCTAGTTACGACCAAATATTTATTCAAGATTTCTCAAACATAGCATCTCCATTAATGAAATTAACTCGTAAGGAAACCAAGTTTATTTGTAATGAAAAGTGTAAGACAACATTTGAAACCTCAAAAAAAAAAGATTGACCGAGGCACCATTTCTGTCTTTGCCAAGGAGTGGGGTCCCATATAAAGTATGTTCTGATGCATGCAGGCAAAGATTAGGATGTGTACTAATGCAGGAAGACAAAGTTATTGCTTATGGTTCTCGTCAATTAGAGCTACATGAAGTCAATTATCCAACTCATGATTTAGAGTTGGCCGCGATTGTGTTTTCCTTAAAAATTTGGAGGCATTACCTTTATGGAGAACAATTCCATGTTTACTCTAACCATAAGAGTTTAAAATATTTGTTCTCTCAAAAAATTTTAAGATAAAGAAGGTGGATGGAATTTTTAAAAGATTATGATTTTACATTGCATTGTCATCCAGGAAAGGCAAATATAGTTGCAGATGCATTAAGTCGAAAAACCTATGGTGTAGTAGCCCATTTAATGATAAGATAATGAAGGGCTCTAGAGACTCTTGCTGATATGAATGCCTGCAAAAGGATGATTAATGGAGCCATGGTTAACAAAGTAGCACTTCTATGTAATCTTATTATTCAACCAACTCTAGTAAGTAAAATATTGGAAGTCCAAGAAGAAGATGAGGAATTAAAGAAGTTATTTATGAAAATGGAGGATAAGGAACCTACAGATTGGAACACTAGTAATGATGGAGGTTATATATTCAAAAATCGACTTTGTGTTCCAAACAAATTGAATTGAGAAATGAAATTCTTATTGAACCACATCGCTCAAGGCTTACAGTGCATCCAAGAAGCACAAAAATGTTTAAGGATCCTAAGTGTCAGTTTTGGTGGAATGGAATGAAGAAGGATGTTACTGAATTTGTGGCAAAATGTTTTACGTGCCAACAAATTAAAGATGAGCAGCAATGACCTGTAGGACTTCTACAACCACTTCCTATTGCTGAATAGAAATGAGAGCATATAAGAATGGATTTTATCATCAGATTACCAATGATAAAACAAGGTCATGACGCAATATGGGTAGTGGTGGATCGCTTGACGAAGTCAGCACATTTCATACCTTACAACATGACCTACTCAATGGAGAAATTGAGTAGACTCTATTTGAAAGAAATTGTTCGACTACATGGTATACCAGTAACCATAGTTTCAGATAAAGACTCACAATTCACTTCTAAGTTTTGGAGAAGTCTTCAAAAAGCACTAGGTATATCACTAAACCTGAGTACAGCCTTTCATCCTCAAACAGATGGACAAACTGAAAGGGTGAATCAAATCATAGAAGATATGTTAAGGTCTTGTATAATTGAATCTGAAATCACATGGGAAACTCATATACCATTAATCGAGTTTGCATATAATAATAATTATCATGCAAGTATTGGTATGGCTCCATATAAAGCTTTGTATAGAAGGCCTTGTCGTTCACCAGTATGTTGGGCAGAAGTTGGAGATCGTGAGCTTCTTGGTCCGGACCTAGTAAAGGAAACAACAGAGAAAATTTCTGTCATAAGGGAAAGATTGTGAGCAACACAAAATAGGCAAAAGAGTTATGCAGATCATAGAAGAAAGGATTTGGAATCCGAAGAAGGCGATCAAGTCCTTCTTAAGGTTTCACCAGTACAAGGGAATGGATTTGGAAAGAAGAAGGCAAAACTATCACCGAGATATATTGGACCATTTCATATTACCAAGAAAATTGGAAAAGTTGCATACCAGCCCGGTTTACCTGAGAAATTATCAGATATTCATAATGTATTTCACATATCAATGCTATGAAAGTATATTTCTGACCCATCTCACATGATTGATTTAAGCAGCATTGAAGTTAAAAAAGGAACCAAATACATTGAAAGACCTGTTCGAATTCTTAACAGAAAAGTTAAGAAACTAAGAACAAAAGAAATTCCCTTAGTGAATATTCAATGAAACCATCACAATGAAAACGAAGCATCATGAGAGGTTGATTCAAAAATCCGTAGAGATTACCCAGAATTGCTTAAAACTTAGAGTTCGAGGACGAAATCTTTTTCTAAGGGTGGTGGAGTGTAACAGCCTAACCCAAAATCCGGGTATGAAAAAATTACTAGAAATTTTGAATATACTAATTTGATCCAATTCAAACATTTAAGTATAATTTATACATACATGTATATAAAGAGATGTATATAAAGAGATGTATATAAATACATATATAACATAATTTTTAACTAAAAACAAATGGTATATGTATATATTTTAGAAATAAGAAAGGTGGCATGAAATGATAAGGACACGTGTCATCAAATGAACGGTACACATGTCTTGAGATTAAATAAGATAAAGACACATAAACACATTAAGTGTCCATGTGTAGAAACATCTAAAGGCACCTAAGGAGGAATGTGTCTATATCCTAAAGTGTAACAGCCTGCATTTTACGTGTTGGAGGATCATAAAATATTTTTATTTTATTCCTAAGGGTTGTATCATTCTCATCTTTTGATATGTTGCTTATGGGATGTGAGACATGTCCATAATTTTTATCAATTTTGTATGTGACCATTTTGCTCTGTCAGTCTTGTACAGGGCATAACTATTGACTTAAGTTGAATCAGAGGGTGAGACCTGTGCCATTGGAAAGGAATTGATGATTGCCTTTCCGTAGAATGGTTACACTAAAGATTTGGCTAAGCAGTTTGGGAGGAATCGCTGTTTTAAGGTTTTTCAGTTGGTTGTTCAGGTTTGGAGAGCCACAATGGGCTAATTTGGGAAGGCCCATTGGTGGGTTATTGGAAGGGTATAAATAGGGGGTAAGGGATATGGGAATTGGTTTTAGTTTTCCATTCTATTATCAGAAGGCCTTGAGCTCCTCCTTCCTCTATTACCTTTCCACTGTTAAAAATCAAAATCCAAGGAAGGAAATCATAGATCTACCCCATTGAAGGCTAGATCTACATCAATTGAGGCAAGAGTTCATCGGACAAGGTGTTTGGTGCGAGATGCTTGATGTCCGGATTCTTATTTCATCAATTTTAGCTTATTTTGGCAAATCGGTGAGTGATTTACATCTCTCACATGAATGCAATGAAGTATATGAGTGTTTGTGCATGTTTCTCATCAAATTCAAGTGTTTTTCCATAGATCTATGCCATATTAAGTCCATTTTCATATAAATCACCCTATGATTTGATTTAGTAAGTTTAGATAGGTAATCTCTATGATATTTCACATAAATGTGCAAGTTAAATCCATAATTTTGTTCATATGTACATTTATGGTGATTTTGGTGAATTTTACATGATTATTGATGGAATTGCCATATTGGTGTTATTGTTGACTTCATATCATGTTTGTGGTCATATTGGATGGATTGGATGGGTTGGTTTCGTCGAACGAATCGATTTGGCGAAATTTTGGTCTTGGAGTTGCATTGAAGGATGCAAGTTTTGGGTCGAACATGGTGTGGGTCGAACATGATGGGTCGGTCGGATCATGAAAAGATTTCTTAGAGGAAAATAAACAGGCCTGGTTGGTCAAACATGCAAAGTCGAGAACAGTGGGTTGGTCGTGCAAGGAGGATCGAGTATGAACGGGTCGGTCTGAAGCATGGGTCGGTCAAGGTGTGGATGTGGTTGGAGTCGGTTGAGCACCCATAATCTAGTCGGTCATACTTTGGGTCGAGCAAACATATGGGGTCGAGCATGGACCTGGTCGAGCCGCTCTGGGTCGAGCAGAATGGTTGGGTCTGTCTCTGTTGTGTGGGTTGGTCATGAACCTGAATGAAGGGTCGGTCGTACACCCAGGTAAGGGGTCGGTCACAGGGTCGTTTTCTAAAAAATTATATTTTTGAGTACGACTCAGATTTGAACAAAAAGGTCCAAAAAAATATTTTTCGGAGGTAGCACCCCGAACCCTACTCAAGCCGCAAAGTAGTGGTGTAACTTGGTTCGGTGATGATGTGACTTCGAAGTAAATTCAAGTTAGAAGGTTCGAAGTGTTGAAAGGTGTTCGTTGATCGGTGTTGAACAACGAATGAGGTGACAACTCAAAGGCTGTGAGTTGGTGGATAATGGTTGCTCGAGAAGGTTGCTTGGGCTATGAAAAGTCGTCAAGTTGGATGACTAAAGATGAGAAAGCTGAGGGATTATCATTATCGTAAGTTATATCAGGCTCAAAGCAGGAGTATGATGGGGCACCCGAAAGACTGGTTGTAGGTCGAGTACCCTGGGTATCGTTAAAAGGCCTGGTTGTTAAGGTTGGACATACATACGTATCGTTGAAAGACGTATGGAGTTTATGCTAGAACTGGGGTTACCATTAGCCCTTGACATATGGCAAGGTTGGCCGTCATACGATCAATGATGGTTTCAAAGCAGGACTGACGGTGATAACCAGAGTCAGTCATGGATGATTGGTTGTTCTGTTTGTACGGTCTCATATAGGTTGCCCAACGTTGAAGGAGATGTTCCTTGGGTGCTTGTCTGATATTGGTTTAGGCCTTTGGGGCTTGTGCTTGAGGGATGTTGAATTCAATAGGATGATTTACATAAGATACATATAATCTGAATGTTATGAGTGCTTTACCATGATTGAATGGGTGTTCTGGTTTCCATGGATGAATGGTTGAATTGTTTACTGTAAAGGCTATCACTATCCAATGTGGGGAAGACGGGAGTTTTGTTCTTCTCTGGTGTTTGGTAGATTGGTTTGTTAATCTACCTATTCTCATATATTTATTGTTGAAGTTTGTTAGCTGTTTTATTGCTCACTAAGACTGTTGTTTGACTCAAGGTTTTATGTCTCCTCTATTACCTTGGGTTGTGGATGGGCAGACTAAGTAGCAGGTTACAGGTGATTAGTTAGGACGATGCTGATGTGCGGAGGCGAGCAAGAGGCTGACATACTAGTTTTATTACTATCTAGTATTTCTGTTTCCGTTGTTTGAGTGCTCTATAAGGGTGATAGTGAGGCCTTATGTACAAACTTTAATACCAGTTGAATAACCTTTTAGGATGTTGAGAAAGTTTCAAAAGTTTGCTATATGATGCTTCATTACTATTACCTATCGTATATGTTCTATTATATTTTTTCCTTGCACTGTGAGTTCTACGACAGGTTCCGATGTTGTTTACCTACTCTGAAGATCGTCCAAAGCTACCTGGCACACTTTTTAGCGCATTGTTCCTCTTGTTTAGTGCAGGGGTTATGGGCGGTCGTCGCATAAAGCTTGCATGAAGATAAGGTGGATAGGTGTCCAAAACCAAATTACCAAACTAGCCTTAAAGAATGCTATAAAAAGGGTGGAAATGTTCATTCTTTTCATACATTCACAAAACAAAACCAAAGTAAGATAAAGAGGAGAATTTTAGGAGAAGCCTAGAGAATAAATACAAGTTCAAGCTATAATTCTAAGGTGAGAAACACTATTTAAGTTCATGTATTCATTTCATACTTTGAAGAAAAGTTGTGAAAATCAAGAATGAATGGCTGGTCTCAAACCTATGAAAATGACGTTCGGTATTTTGATCATAACTTCTTCATTTCTTAATGAAATTTTGATTTCTTTAATGTTCTAGAAAGCTAATTCAAAAGCCTACAACTTTCACGTTGGCCACCTTTTCTAATTCGATCGTTTATGTACCTGAAAACTAGATGCAAAGTCAGGTAAAAATCTGCCCGAATTGGACATGTTGAAATTGCCTCATGTTGTTGAATTATATATATGTAATCGATAAATTTGAGTGTTAATTCCATTTTGTAAAATGATCGTTTTCCACGATATGTGTGCGTTGTTCGTACGTTTGTACGTATGAAAACCGAAAACTAAAAAAATAGAAAGAGAACACACCCTGAGTTTCTGCATTTTGAAACACTTATAGAATTTGAAAAGCTTTTTAATGTTTTAACTCCAAAGTTTCTCAAACTAGAGTTTTTCGTAGCATTGTTGAAGCGTTGTCTTTTCTCTGAATTATTTATAAAGTACTCTAATAAGCCCAGAACTGTTCACGGTGCACTATAATAGCCGTTTTGAGTTTAAAAAACTATCCAGAACGTTTTGTTGCGCGCCAGAAACGCTGTAATAGCTGTTTTGAGTCTAAACCATTATAAACTACATAGATTTTTTCATAATGCTGGATAAACGCTGCAATTATATTCTTATTGATGCTGAAACTTTTTATAGCACTTTTTGAAACGCTGTCTTTTCCTTTGGACTTTAAAACCTTTATGAAGTAATTATAAATGCAACCACTTACTTCAATAGTTTTGACGTCCTTCTTAAACATATACTGAAATATTTTTGAGGTGGTTTCAGGTTTGTCTTAAACCCATAAAAATATGAATTTGAAAAAGTAATTTAAGATTACTTTTGAGAAACATTTTATTAGTTATATTTCTTCGATGGGGTGCGGTATAAGGCAATAGATCTTGGGTAGTGCACTATTACCCTATGTTGGTTTAGATTCACAAACATATATTTAGATAACATATCCTAAAATCTAAACTAAATCGAGGGTGTGGTTTAGATTCACAAACATATATTTTGATAAAT
Organism: Allium sativum; assembly: GCA_030737875.1. Lineage (NCBI taxonomy): Eukaryota > Viridiplantae > Streptophyta > Magnoliopsida > Asparagales > Amaryllidaceae > Allium > Allium sativum. Next base: position 722,976,564 of record CM060919.1, read on the forward strand.
TATGGGTTTAGATGGAATGAAGTTATTATAAACTTGACTGATTTGATATCTCGAAGTATTCCTTAATTATTGTTTTAGACATTAGATTGATGAAACCTCTAAAGAAGAGATTTATAATGAAACTGCAACACAACCCAATAAGACATGAATTGAAAACTAAGCTTAAATAGCTATCTCACTGGGTCTGTGTTGCTCATGATGCTACACTTAAAACATTTCAGGTTTAGATGGTTAATTGGCTGCTTTGAAGTGAAGACTTTTATTATGTATATTATAAATTATCTCTTTATGTACTCATATGCATAATTATTTAACGATTAGACTCTTGGATCTTTGTAACCATGTTATATGATGGGATGATTGTATAATATCTCTTCCATTTAAAATCATGTACTATGAACGATTTTATATTCCGATACACTTTTGTTAAGTTGTGATACCGTTCTACTAGCATCATGGCTTATATGTAGCATCGCTACTTCTGGATAAGTGTACCAGAGCAGGGGTGTTACAACATAGAGCCTATTATTTCCTACTATAACATCTGCACGCCCGAGCATCATCAAGACGGACTCCCTCCAGTATCATTCTCCTTATGGCCTCTTATTTCTTTTGCCGACATTGTGAGTCCTTACATTATTAGGACGGTCCCCCAACAATATTCTAGTTGAACCTGCTAACACAGTCCATATACTGGAATTTACCCTTGGCCACTTATTTATTGCGCCAACATTGCGTGTCCAACATCATTTGAACGGGCCCCAACCAATATATTTTGTTTAATTAGAAAGTGAATCAAAGCCTTCCTCCTTTCCAAAAGTTAAAAACATAATCAAACTTCCCGAATTTAATCCAAGTATACAATCATCAAGTACATAGGCCATTTGGTCTAAAATCCATTGTGTCTTAAATAAGACTGTCGATGATTATTCCAGGTTTCGCATATATAGTCTTTACTATAACTTAGGCTATAATTATAAATTCAATGTTCTATAATAGAGTTTTAGAATTAGTTTGTTTTCTCTTTTTAATTAACTTCAGTATAGAATTACAGATCTGGTTACATTAGCTTATTCCATTTTATATGTATTGAGTCGGACACATCTAGGTTTTATAACCATATTCTCAATTATGTTTAACATAATTCAGATATAACTTGTAGATTTACAGATTTTATAGAGAAGTTCAAATTTTACATCGAAGCCTATATTTTGCACAGAAGTTCGGGTTTTCCATAAAAGTCTATGTTTTACATAAAACTCAAATTATGTATTTTAGAGGAAATATCAAACAAATGAATTAACCTTTTTGATTCAAAAGTGTTTTTTTACTCACTTGAAAGTCTAATCTCTGCTAGCATGGATTTCCCATAAATAGTTTCTCTATCCGTGAATTCTCTCCCTCCGGTATGATCTATCTTTTATTTGTTTTTATTTATAACATTTAATCTTGAAAGTGAAATGATGGAAGAGGAAGAAGTGTAAAATGTATGTAGGTTTGGACCTAGGGTCTATTTATATGATTAGTTAAGTTACTCTAATTGCTGGATCAAGCTTAGGTCAATCTGGTTAAACCACGTCACATCTCTCTTTTTAGCCATTAGATTTAAATACTTGTACAAATCCACTCGTAAGACCATATCACCATAGTTATCTGATTGTGTAAATATGTCATCAAGAAGACCTAACCGTTCAAACAGGTCATCTCCTCTGTTCCCAAAATGGAGACTAAAGTATAGATCGAACCTAGCTAAATCTGTGTCTAAATCCATTAAGCATTTAATCGAAAACGCGGACCATCCGTTGGACTGGTCGACCCAAGTTTCTTTAGTTTGAGTTTAAATTTAGAATTTTAACTTCTATCTCTCTTATACTAATTCAGATACCGATGAGTCATACATGAAAATTGTCTAGAAAATTGCTTTTGTAAAGTCCCCGTAGCCAAATTTAGACAGTTATAAATTTTTTTATTTTTTTTATTTTCTTATTTAATTTATTATTACTTGTAAATTTTTAGAGTATTACATTTCTCCTCTTTTTAATAGATTTTATATTTTTTTCTTTTATAGGACTAAAGTTTTTTTATTTTTTTTATCGGTCATTTTCCGGAACGTGTGCTGTTATCATCACTTCGTGTAGTGTAATGCTAAAGGCACCATGTTTTATGCTTTTGCCTACCGCATCATGGTATTAGAAAGCACAAATAGAGGTGCTTTTAGCAGTACACTTTAAAAATTGAAGAAAAGACCCGGTTCTTTAGTTTTGAGGGTAAACATAAAACATGTAAGGACAACGCCATCGAAGCGCTGCAGGTCGAGGGGCTTACATTAATTTTCCTCCTATTTAAGACGCAGACAAAGGCCTGGCTCGCTCTCTCCGTCGGTTGATCAAACAAATGTCTTCTTCCTCCATCCGAGGTTTCTCCTCTTCCCGTTTCTCCACCCAAAAACCCTCACAACGTCACCAAAAGGCTCTCCTTTTCAAACCCAAATCACTCACGCCACCTCGACGCTACGTTACCGCCTCCGTCTCCATCTCTTCTGCGCCAACCCATGATCCAAACCCTCACAAAACCCCCAGCAAAAATCCCATACACTTATGGAACCGATACGTCGATTACTTGTACCAGAATAAAGATCTCGGTCTGTATCTGGACGTAAGCAGAATCGGATTCGATGACGAGTTCTTAAAAATGATGGAGCCGAGAATGCAGCTAGCATTTCAGAAGATGGCTGAGCTCGAGAAAGGCGCGATTGCGAATCCGGACGAGGGAAGGATGGTCGGACATTATTGGTTGAGGGATTCAAAGAGGGCACCGAGTGAGTTATTGAAGAAGCAGATTGATCAGAGTTTGGATCGTATCTGCGAGTTTGCTGATTTGATCATTAGCGGAAAGGTACGAATTTTGCTGTCTTCCGCTTCCATTTCCATGTTGTGGGACAGGTCATGAAATTATTAGTTGACTTTATTCAGTTAGTGGAGTGGATTGAAGTTTATTATTTAGTTTTGTTTTTAAAGAGCAGAAACGATTTGTTTACGCTGAGTTTGGCCTTTTATGCTAACGCGACCATATGTATCTTCTGCTCAAATTTGAATTTCAGCATCCGGACTGTGACGCAACTTTTGTTTTTTCTTCTTTCTATTATGGTAGGAGAGTTGTTTGTTACTCAGGCTGTTCTAGCATTTGGAGTTCTCAAAACTTTCTACTTACTTCAAATCTGGTGCAGACCTTGTATGTATGAATAGGTCTGGTACCATGGTTTTTCAGTACTTAAACTCTTGCCTTTACGGTTTATAATGTTGACGTTCACTTATTTGAATCAAGAGGTGTGGTACTGAGGATCTGGGTCCGCTTTGACCCCATAGATCTGGGTTTAGTCGGTCGGATACAAACTGTAACTTTTAAATTGTAGACCCAATCCAATCAAGGTTTCGTTCGGATCAGCTTTGATCTGGTTTTATAATAACACTACTAAATATGCATATTATTAAGCTTTTCAATCTAATCTTTTGAGTCAAGTTTGATCGGATTCTTATGGTATTTTTCATCATTGTACCCATTCCTCGACTCATCGGGTTTGAATTTTGTCAAATCACTTTATTTTGGGTTTGGAGATCATTTCAAGAGGCGTAAGGTCATTTTGATTGGGAGATCTTATTACCATTAGTAGTAGAACGTCTAGGACAACTTGTTCAACGAATGTGATATATTTTCACTGATAGTCAAATATTTAATGAATATGTTATATTCTAACTATGATAATCAGCAACTACACTCGACCCTTTAATGCTGCCAAAGGCCAAGGCCCAACTATTATATTATTGTACTTCATAATTGATTGATCTGCTGGAATAAACTTGAGGTTTATGTTTGTTTGGGGTACCAAGGGACAGAGAGTGAGTTTGTTGACACTGTTTACATAGTGTCAACGTGACTCTCCCCTGATTGGTGGAAATCAGGGATGCCCATAAGGGCCCACCTGATTTTCACCAATCAGGTGGGAGAGTCATGGTGACCTCACTTACATTGAGGTCACCAAACTCGTATTGCCAAGGGGCATCTGTAAGTCAGTAGGATTGTGTGTTACGTTAATATCTGTACTAATAATACCATGATAGTATCAATTCAGTTTGTCATTTAAAAATTTGTAATATTTTACTGGGATAGAATCCCTACACAGAATTAGGCATGTAAAAGGGTTGGATATGTTAAAATCGAGACCCGAGACTCGTTTCAATGATCAAAACAAGACTGGCCTGAATTTGCCTGGGTATTTCAAACCCAAATCCCAAGCTTAGTCCATTGGATTTTGCAAGCTCACCGGGTAGTAGCCGTGTACCAAACTCATAATATTTATGCTAAAACCATACTTTAAGCTCGTATTCTTTGTAAAAATTATACAAAAATAATGTCTGCATGCGATTGGGTAACGGTGAAGCCAAATTCACAATAAAGTATGCAAAACATCCATATGCATATAAACAAAATGGTAACTAATAACCGGATCGGATGCAAACAAGGTATGGTTGTGATAAAACCATACTAGATCATAATAGTAAGTGGGTTGGGCCTCCGTTGAGCTTGGGTTATTACAACTAAACTCATACCTGCATCAACATGGCCGGGTTCGGGCCAAATCCATAGTGTTGACATGCCAAGATAGAAATATCACTGCTCTTCGGGAGAAAAGGACTTACTAAGTGTGTGGGCCCCCCAATTTGTACCCAAATATCCCTACATCTCGTTGTAGGGGATCTGTGTCCTTACTGTTATACTCATTTTTCCTGCTATGCAATTTACAGCAATAACATTACAATGATATAACTTAGCTGATCACACTAACCATGTTTATTGGTGAAGCCTTTTCATATTAATGCCATCGGCATATTTTTCTTGTGTATACTTCAGATGAAAATCACTATTTCTCATTCCATGTTTAGTTTTTATTGGTATTGACATTCTAATTTATTTACAGATTAAGCCACCATCATCACCATCTGGACGTTTCACGCAAATTTTATCCATTGGAATTGGTGGTTCGGCTCTTGGCCCTCAGTTTGTAGCCGAAGCTTTGGCTCCTGATAATCCTCCTCTAAAGGTAAATCTTTCATATATTTGTCAACTAATAACTTTCTCTGATTTAATACCCGTTTAGGACACGAAGTATATATCAATCAATTTACGCAAGTTTGTAACACATGCACGCGCGCGGATGTGGACGGAGAGTGAGAGGGAAGGAGGGCCGGGGGGGGGGGGGGAGGTATTTATTTAACAGTCAATTTGATTATTATCTTGTATGTGTTAGGAATTTCCAAATTAAAAAAGTTTCTACAGATGATCTTGAGTAATGTACTGGGATATCTGCAAATTTTTGTACAATTTCGAATTTTGTAGCTCTTGAAAGAGTGTAGATGTTGTGCACTGAAGATGTAATCATGGGAAACCATTCTTTTGAATCTGAATAGTCCAAACAAAGACTCTTTGCATATTTCATTTGGAACATTATCTCTTATTCCTTTTTTCCAATCCAGTTCATAATATATTTGAGTAAATCGCCCAACTACTGTTCCTATAACTGGCATGGTAAGGTGTGCTTCTTTTCACCTCGATCCTCATTGAATAATTTGATTTAAAGTTTCATCTTGTGTACATCTTGTTTCAGAAAGCTTTTTACCTCTAAAGCTTACGCCTCAACAACTTGAGGCATACATAACGCATAAAACGTACGCCTCAACAATCGAGGTATATGACTTAAAAATCTTTTTATCTTTAGTTGCAGATGTTGACACTAATAAAAGTCATTAAACTTAAATTATTTAATGGAAATAAAAAAAGACAATTTAAATAAAAATAAAAATTAGCATTTTTACTTTTCAATATCGACGTGATCAAGTAAGATTGTTTATGAAATAATGACCATGAGCAATATAATGATTTTTCTCATTGTTATTTAAAGAATGTTTTTCGGTAAATTTTGTTAAATCTCGGAATAAATTTTGCAGATCGATTTGAATTGATAGAACGTATCAAAATTGGAGTTTGATGGAATCTTCATCTAGTTTTAAGAAATCAAAATTTGAATCATATGAGTTTCGCTTATTTGTTTTTAATCTATAATAAAAATATGTACTTGGTAAAAGTTGGATCTTAAATTATTTATTTTTCATTTTTTGCATCAATTAATTTAAAATATCAGAACTTCTTTATTTGTTTTGTGTTTTATTTTTACCCGGAAAGCTTACACCTCACGTTTCGAGGCTTACGCCTCGCCTCGTAAACCTGAAAACACCTCATGTAAGCCTTTCGCATTTTAAAACTTTGCAGTTTTTAGTCAGTTTATGACATATTTTATTTTGCTCCCCACTGCATTTCTGAAAGAATTCCATGTTTGTCATCTTTCACATATCTTGACAACAAACTTCTTAGGTGTTTAGTGTCCTTTTCCAGAACACCATGGGTTGAATTCAATAGGATAACCATTTACACTTACCAAGATTCACTATCTTATCATCTCTGTAGCAAGCGTACTGCTGGTTTTAGTGTAGCATAATTTCGGCCACACTGTTCGTAATTCTTTTGTACCTATCTAAATCAAACTCCAAGTAACATGTATGCTATGTATGAATTCATTCACTGTTATCAGTAATGCGTTTTATGATAATCTGTATTAAACATATCATGATGTAGTTTGTTCTAGCAATAATGATTTTGCTTACACTTGCTAATGTGGGTGTGATCATAATTTCGTTGGTGGTTAAATATAAAAAGAATGTACACAGCCATAATCTAATGCTCATCCATCCCTATTTGTTTATAGCAGTTTTATTGATGAAATTCTGACTTGATATTGGTTATGGTTTGAACATTCTTAATATGACAGATAAGATTTATTGACAATACCGACCCAGCTGGAATTGACCACCAGCTTGCACAGCTTGGACCTGAGTTAGCATCTACACTAGTGATTGTAGTTTCAAAGGTTTGCCCATTTTATTTATTACTTATCATATCGGTTTGGGTACACTAGGATTCAATACAGTTTTTACAACATTATATGTCACGTGCATAACAGAGTGGGGGCACACCTGAAACAAGAAATGGTTTATTGGAAGTACAAAAAGCCTTTAGAGATGCTGGGCTAGAATTCTCAAAACAGGTTTGCTCTCAGGTCTCAGTTTTGCTTATTTCCTTCTGTAAAAATGCTGTATGGATATGAACATACCAATTTTTCCCTAAAATTCTTAATTGTATGTACTATAAGAAACTAATATGACACTTTCTGTAATTATATGGGCTATATACTATGATTTTCATTTTCTTGGGGAGGCCGATAGTTTGGATATGAACATACCAATTTTTCCCTAAAATTCTTAATTGTATGTACTATAAGAAACTAATATGACACTTTCTGTAATTATATGGGCTATATACTATGATTTTCATTTTCTTGGGGAGGCCGATAGTTTGGATATGAACATACCAATTTTTCCCTAAAATTCTTAATTGTATGTACTATAAGAAACTAATATTACACTTTCTGTAATTATATGGGCTATATACTATGATTTTCATTTTCTTGGGGAGGCCGATAGTTTGGATATGAACATACCAATTTTTCCCTAAAATTCTTAATTGTATGTACTATAAGAAACTAATATTACACTTTCTGTAATTATATGGGCTATACTATGATTTTCATTTTCTTGGGGAGGCCGATAGTATGCAGCCTTTCCCTTGCACTGCGAAGTGGTTGTTTCTGGATTCGAACCTGGGTGCCCAGGCCACTAGCCAGGTGACCTTACCGTTGCACCAAGGTTCCACCTCATTAAAATTCCTTTACACATATACAGAAATTGTTTAATGCTTACCGTTGATGCAGCTGGAAATTAGATGGTAAAACTTGATGTAGTAGACAATGAAGTTGCAAGATATGGTTTACATACTATGAATATGTCACTTTTTAAGCAGGTGTGACCTAGGATTATGGTGCATATGCAAATGCACTATATTGATAATATTTTGAAACAGCCAAAGCACACGTGGGAATAAAAGCAAGCATACTTGCAAGAATGGCATATCTTATTCAAAAAAATCTGTTTATGAACAAATAAATAGCGATTAAAAGTTGCAATATATTAGCAACAACTGATTTTTTTTCTCGTTTCCGAATGAAGATATTGAACTTTCAGTTGCAGGAAACAAGATTCTAGTAATTCCAAACAGGTTGTTTATTCATCAGGTGATTGGACACAATAAATTAAAAAAAGGGGGGGGGGGGGGGGGGGAATATAACTAGGCTAGCATTTGACATCATCACATCATAGTTTTCTATTTTTCCTTATGAATATAAAACGATCGAGTAATATTCAGTTTTAAAAATATCATGTTTCATGCTTAAAAACGGAACTAAAAATGGAACAAAAATAAAAATTCAAAGTGGAAAAACAATATTTAAAGTAACAAAGACAAAAACTTAAATATTTTTTAAGTACTATTTTCTTTTCTGAAAAAAAAAATCAGAAATTTCAAGTGTAACATGATCAAATTCAAATGTTTTGAAGGCAAAAATTTATAATATTTTTTACTAAAATAATTTTACCCATTTCTCATTTAGTTAAAAAGAAATTGAATCTTTTTATAACACACAATTTTGCTGCTAGGATGAATCGTTGACATCTGATGCCCACGGTTAATTTTCCACCAATAATCATAATATCACTTTTCCATACACCTTTCTTAACACAAAAAACACAATCTCCTTTCACTAGCTAACCTCTTTCAGAATATCCCTTTCAACTACTTTTTTCGTTTAACAAAGAACACACCCTTTCTGTTCTTATCATATTTTGGCACACATGGATAGCCTATATTTTTGTTTCTGTTTTTTTATGTATATATATTCCTAGCTTTAAGCGCCCTAGCCATCTATCCATATACATAAATGATAACAAATAGTAAGTAGCAAGAACTACTTCCCAGTTACCGAAAGAAACTGAACACAACAACGAAACTTTAACCAACCACACCACTAGATATTTTCTTTTTGAACATCTGAACTCAAATTTATTCATGTACATAAAAATAAATGAACTAATTATCGGAAATTTTGTCTCCACTCAATGTGTTGTTGCATTTCGTGGGCTTGGTAGGTTGTCAACTTGGTTAGTTTTGCACACACACAACTATGCAATGTGTTGTATATAAATAATATTTATATTTATCATAATAATAGTCCAAAGGATTAATTTTTAGTGAGAAAGAATCATCAAATTTAGTCAAGTTTTTCGTGGAGATGGTGTTGGTGATATGTAAATCATACATACAACAAATTGCAAGTTAGTATTATCGTAAAGATTAAAAGGTGAGTTATGTACAAACTTGGCATACAAAAAGGATGGGGATCCCTCTTCTACTATATACGTGCATAAGGAATGATCAATAGCATTGGGTACTCATTTAGTAATCCGATTATATTTTGAGCTAATCGATTTTTTTCATGGATACGTTCACATTTTTAAGATCTTATTTTTTTTGGAGTATATGAATATATCTAACATGATAAATGTGTTATTGCATTCATGGCTAATATTAACTTATAATTTTGATGACGCTAGACATTTGAATTGATCAGTTTTTTTTTTTTTTTTTTAAACCTATGATGCTCATATTGTTAATTAAACATCCGTGAAATTTGCGAAATTAGAGATAATGTTACTCAAAATATGGCAGAGATATTAAAATGGTGCTACGAGACAGATGTCGTCAAATCCACACACAAAGTATGCGTGCGTACACATCATCGCATGCTCATATCACATATGTATACATGGAGGAAAGATCAACGGCTCCTTCTATTCAGCCCCCAACGCTCCCCCTTAATTTCAACCACTCATCAATTATTTGAATCAAAACAAGTGGCTGAAGTTAAGGGGTAACATGGGGGGCTAACTGTTGCGGACCGTCGATCGTTTTCTCTCTCTCTCTCTTTATATATACACACAGTTTGATTAAAGTGCCTATTAGGTTTGAAAATAGACAAAACATCTTTGTCAATATATATATATATATATATATATATGGTCCTTAGAATTAAACAATTATATATATATATATTAGGTCCTTAGAATTAAACAAACTAATAATTGTATAGATTTATGCAATTATTCAATGAATAATTTGCAAACATTTACACATTTACATCCAAAAATTACGAAAATTTCTGAATTGTTCAACGAAAATTTGCGGAAATGTATGCAATTATCTACCAAAATATTGCGGAAATTTCCGTAATTTTTTTGAAAAAATATGAAATTTTCGCAATTATTTGATATAATTGCAAAAATGTCAGCACTTGTTCATCGAATAATTGCATAATCGTATGCAGGTATCCAATAATTGAATTCTAGGGACTTTGTTTACAATCTTTCTTTGGGAAGGAATTTTCGTGTATTAAGTTTGATTTTAAGAATCTAAGCCGTGTGTGTGTGTGCGCGCATGTGTATAGAGAGATCATATTCCCCCAAATTCTCCTAGGAATTTTCTTAATCAACATATTTCATATTTGGCTAATTTTCTTTGTAGAAATTATGTTCTTACAAGTAAATCAATTTCATAAAAGTTTAGATCATTTCGGAACATCCTGGCTTCTCGAAATCACAGGTTAATCTGAATTGTTGAAAATATTTATTTAAAATGTGACTTTGAGGGAGTTAAAGTCCCAGAATGATGTAATTTTTTTGAAGATGATTTACATGATAAAAATATTAACTGCGAAAATATAGATAGATCTGATGCATATAAATCAAGAAAATGAATTGAGGAATTTGAGTACTTAAACAACGGGGGATCTTGATATGTTTATGTATGCGTGTAACACATATACATACAATATTGCTTTTCATATCAAATATTATCACAACCATGCAATGTTTTGTAGTAGTGATTTCTTTATATTCAAGATCATCCTTACAAACTTGGTTTGATTTTGAAACATCCAACTCGTATATTACTTCTATTAGATTGAATGAATGTTGACGTAAAAAATGGCATCAACACTCAGTAGACAATAGAAGAAAAATAAAATTAAAGTAAGTAAATGAAAAATGAGCAAGAAATAGATCATACAAGATTTGTAGTGGTTCAACGTACTATTGCCTATGTCCTTTCCAAAAATTCCTTTTATTATACCACAGTTTTACAAGTGCAGTTCTTACGCATCAGTGTAAATCCGTAGGATTATATGGAAATGTTAGGATGTAAGAAAACAAGAAGATCTTCCAAAATGAATTTCTTCCCTAATATTTATAGTTGAAGGAAGTTTGAAAAATCACCCAATGATCTCCACCTCATTCTTTATACTCGAGACTAGTTCTTAAGGAAATTTTGTGGACTCCTGATCGATCATTGTGGATCGATACCATCCCGGGGGGGGGGGGGGGATCAATATTAATTCATGACTATGGAATCTTTCGTATTCTTTGCTTTGGGTCGATTTGTGGTTAGCTTTCGTGATTCCAAAGTTGTTTGCACTGATATTAGCTTCTTTCTAAGTCTAAATGGTGGATTTGATGAAATAAAGTTGTAGTTATCTAGAACTTGAGATCGATAATGGTGCATGCAAACGATTATAGGAGGGCATAAATGAGTTATATGCAGTATGACATTGGAGTGTAGGAAGTTTTAAGGAAATTGGGTGAAATAACGTGGATTGGTACAAATCCATAAGCGGGATCAATATTGATCCAACACTATAGATTTTGAGTTTTGGGTTTTTTGAGTTTCGTATTTGCTTTGTTATTCTGGTTGTGCTTGGTTTTTGGACTTCACAGTCATCTGGTTAGATTTTCTGCGTTGATAACTTTGAGGTTTGGTTAGTCAAGTCCATCTGTATGCCTTACGGATGGAAGGTGTGCAATGTTTAAGAACAAATCAAATTTTATGGCTCATTGGTAGTTGAATTTTCCAGTCAGTAGTCGGTTAGGCTGTTGTGGTCTTGTGGATCATCCTATGTTTGCCTAGAAGTGAAAAATTACTTGTTGAAGTCCTAAGCTTTCCAGATCGTTAGTTGAAATCATGACCTCTTCAGATCATTACTTGAACTTCATGGCCATTCGGGCCGATAAATAAATCCACGATCTTTTCGGATCTTTAATAAAATCCATAGTCATTCGAGGCGGATAAGTAAGTCTACGATCTCTCGGAGTTGTTAATCAGAGTCATGATCTCTTTGGAAGGATAAACAAATTCATGGTCTTTTCGGACCAATAAACAAGTTCATGTTCTCTCCGGACCGACAAAAATAAATCCACGATATATTTGAATGGTTAGTTCATGGTCTTTTCGGGTTGGTAAATAAAGTCATGGTATTTCCTGATCATTGCTCACTCTCCGGCGAGAGACTCGACGACAACTAAGCTCATACACCCCCTCTCCAACGAAATGATCCATTTCTTGTTCTTCGGTCTTGACTCTTCTGCCAGGACTTAACACGATCAAATCCTTGGTCTCTTCGGTTCTTTGTTAAAACAATATGTTCACTCTTTGGTGATGAGGTTCAACGACAAGTAGATCCATCCAGTCGCTCTCTAACGAAATGACTTCTTGCACTCCGGTTCCATTTTTCCAGATGGAACATAACACGATTAATATTGTACGCATCCATGCACTCTTCGATAAATGGACTTCCATTTCTTACTCCGACCCCAACTCTTCGGTCAGAGGCTCAATTCAAATGCACAAGTTCATCCCCTCGTTCTCCGACGAGAGAACCCGTATGTGCTTTCCAATCACGACTCTTCGATCGGGGGGCTTAATCCAAATCGTACATATCCATTCCTTTGCTCTCCGTCGAGGGGACTTGTGTTTTTTTTAAGGTTATTGTATTTACGTGTTTCTTGACATTGGGAATCTATTATTGGATTTGGATTTAAACATTGATAAGCATTAACTTAGATATTACGAATTTACGATATTTACCTCTTCAGGTGCTACAGCCCAGCATTCAGCTCAAAGCGTACTCGAGGACTGATTTGGATCTCGTACACGAATGAGTGGATTGTGATTGCATTATTGGATTGTTTATTAGGAGTGAAGATGGCGTGTGAAAGTTGAACCTGATCTTGCACAATCTCGATCAAGAGATGATCCTTGACTTCAACCCAAGGTTGCTTCCATTCGCCGCATATGATGGTCGTTAATGTTTCATCACCGCAGTTTGATTTCTCATACGCTGTTGTAATTGGTTATCTTTGACGCGTTCCTTGATCAGGCCTCATAGGTATCTGCAATCGTTTGTGTTATGCATATCCCACTTAGGGCTGTTATGGTAATGGTTACCGTTATCATTTCGCAAATATCGTTACCGTACCGTTTTTACTGGTAAACTAAAAATGCTTACCATTACCGTTACCGATCGACCGGTATACCGAAGACTGGTATACTGATAATCTGGTAACCGTTACACTGGTAATGGTAAATTACCGTTTATCCATCAAAGTCGGTATCTTAACATGTTTTCTACACTATAATGTATCTTTTTTATACTATATGTAGTATTAGTTAATAAAAGACGTAAATGAGAATGGAAAGAAGTGTATTTTGAATTACATCATCTGATTTTTGAACTAAACTTAATCATTTATTTGGTTCTAGATGTACGTAATAAAACTTATCAAATAAATATACATGTTTCAAATTGCCTGGTAAAATTACCGTTACTGCTGGTATTGAAGAAATGCTACCGACAATTTACAGTAAAAATCTGGTAAATTTACCGTTACCATACCGTTTTGACTGGTATACCGATTTAAATCAGAAAGGGTTACCGATCAATTGGTAATGGTAAACTTACCGTTACCATAACAGCCCTAATCCCACTCATTGAAGAAGCAGCAATTTTCGAATGTCCTTTCATGCTCTGTGGGTTCTCTCCTCACCAGCTTTCGATATGGGATCTAGATCCTGATATCCAAGTAAATACGTTTTAGAGATTCATTCTAATCCGTAGAAAAGGAGAATTTTCGGTCTTTTTTCCACTTTGATCGTTCAAAGCCATCTTTCATCATCTGTTCTCTCTACTTTTGCTTGATACTTCTCAAACAGTCCTCCGCCATTAAGAGCATTAACCTCATCCTTATTAGCTACGTCCTTTTGTTGTGGAAATCTTTTTATCTCGTGATAGAACTCCACGAAAATCATTGGTGGAACCCGTTCTAAAGCAACTTTAAAATCTGTATTGTTAGCCAATCCAGAAAATACCGCCATCAAAGCCACTGATGGATCCAACATCTCTACCGCGGCAGCCTCCACATTGAATATTATCAAAAACTTCTTATGTACTCTCCGATATTTTGTTTTGCAGTTGATACTGTCATCATATTCTTGGGCCATGAGATATGAACTCAAGATTACCTTATAAATCCATCCACCAACTCGGTCCACGTGCTTGTGGAACCGTTCTTCAGCTATCTGAATCATAACACAGCTAAATCCGTCAAATACAAAGAGCAACGCCATGACATAAACTCTTCAGATGCCCCCAACATCTCCATGTGCCGTATATACCATATAAATGAACTGTTGGATATGTCTTTCCTTTATACGTCTTCAACGTTGGTAAGTTGAAACCAGACGGATATCTAACATATCAAATGTTTAGGGTGAATGAGCTCATGTTCACGTTCTCCAAGCTCCGGCTAAGCAATCATCCTTTCATAGCTCGTCTCACCATCTCCGTAAGCTTTCATTCTAAGGTTTACATTTTCAGCTTACCTTTGATTCCGCGAAGGAATTCTGGCAGAAACTCCTTTGGTTGGGCTTCCATGTTCTTATCCACATCCACATGCTCAACATCGCTCGTAAGCATGACTTTTCCTCCGGAGCCAGCTTGATTCCATACCTTTGGGAATTGATATTTGATCCGTTGTGGAACGACACCGATCCATATTATTGGCTCGAGATTTACTCATGTCTACTCCACTTTGCCTTCTGACGCGTTAGCTCCTACTTCAGATTTGCAACAATTCTGATTGTTCCTGTTTTTCTCATCCTTTTGAAGAGAACCTCCATCATTTCCTCCTGATGGACAATCGTCCTTTCTTGCATCTCGTACATCATAGTCTTCATCTTATCCGTGGTTATGTAGATGTATATGGGGTTAGCTCCCGAGGATGCCTCATGGTTGCCCCCTTGGTTTTCTCCAGCAATAGCTTTTCTTGTAAATTGTCTAGTCATCTTCAACTCTTCCAAGTCCCAAAACAACGAGTTTTAGTAATATATCACCGAAAGCGCCAAGACCTTAGCGTTAAAAAAAATAACGACACCCAATAGACAATAAAAGAGAAATAAAATTGTAGAAAGTAAACGAAAAATGAACATGAATAGATCACATGAGATTTATGGTGGTTCAGCTACTGTGACGCGTCTAATTCAAATATTTCTTTTATTATACTGCAGTTTCACAAGTTCTTACAGATCGATATAAATTTGTGGGATTAGATTGAAATGTTACAAAGTAAGAAAGCAAAAATATGATCTTTCAAAACGGCGCTCTGTCCTCATGTTTATAGCTGAAGCAAGCCTGAAAAGTAGCTCATGATCTCCACGCCCTAGGCTAGTTCTCTAAAAATATTGGTGGTCACTTAATCGATTATTAAGGACCAATACCGATCGATAAGTGGGGATTGGTACCAATCCGTGATTTTGTCATATGAAATCTTCTGTATTCCTTGCCTTGGATCAATTCGTGGTTAGTTTCACGACTTCAAAGTTGTTTGCACTGATATTAGCTTGTTTCTAAGTCCAAGTAGTGAATTGTTGATGAAATGAAATTGTAGTTTTCTGGAACTCGAAGAGATCGATCAGTGGGGGCATGTGAATTATCATAGAAGGGCAGTAATGGATTGTATGTAGCATGGAATTGGAGTGTAGGTAGTTTGAGGAAAATTGGGTGAAATAATGCAGATTGGTAATGGTACATAACTATAAGTGAGATTAGTACCGATCCAACTATATCTTGGATTTTGAGTTGTGGTTTTTTCAGTTGTTTTGTATTTGCTTTGAATTCTGGTTGTACTTGGTTTTCAAGCTTCCTGTTTTGATAAGTTTGATGTTTGGTTGGTCAAGTCCATCTGAGTACTGCTAGGTCAAAATGCGGGTTAACAATGAACATGAATAAGTATAGGAAAGTTTATGGTGTCGATAGGATATTTTCTTTTGTTTGATTCGATGAGGACGAAGAAGTATTGTTAAGTTGATAGCACCAATGCCCGCATTCTGATATGCAGCAATAATATTGTTTACTTTACTGTTCTTTCTGAAAAAAAAAAGTGCACTCCAAAACCATTTGCATGAAAAAGAGCCCCCCCCCCCCCCCCCCCCGCTCCCCCTCTCTTCCCCTCTTTTTTCCTCTACGTACAAACCCAGAAAAAGACAACAAGGAGAGCCTTCAGCCAACCTTCTAATAAACACTTACTAGAGCTCTTTGTGTACATCCATCATTTAGCTTGTACTAATTAATGATCAGTGTTGTGTATTTTCTATGGTTATGTTATAGCTTCTGACGGCTTTATTTAGTTAGGAAAAGATATGACACGGTTTCTAACTTACGACGGTTATTTATTAGTTACAATTCCATTTGGGGGATTTCACATTTTTTGTATTAAGCAGCAGGCCATTTTTGTAATAGATAACGCATCTTCCACAAAATCAAACTTTCATACATTCATATTGTATATGAATAGGATTGCATGTTGATTAAGACCAATATGAAGTTTCTCTTTGTTATTCGTGCATCTTTTGCACCAAATCAGTAACATCCATTCATGTGTATCATAGGTGTATAGATTATTATTTGTGCATCGGCCACAATGAAAATTTGTATTGATACATTGTATTAAAAAATGATGATTCATATAGGGTGTAGCAATTACTCAAGAAGGTTCATTACTGGATGATACTGCTAGAATTGAAGGATGGCTGGCAAGATTTCCAATGTTTGACTGGGTAGGAGGTAGAACTTCTGAAATGTCTGCTGTTGGATTGCTCTCGGCAGCACTTCAGGTGGGTTTTTTATTATTTTTATTTTTGTTTGTTTGCTTCTTCATCGGTCTCAGTGAAGTGCATAAACTCAGGAAGCTATTTAATTTTGGCCTTCAACCAATATTATCAAAAGCTAGCCGTTTTGATAAATGGACTTATGCATGGTGAATTATTTAAGGCGAACTCCAACTTCATCAGCTTGGACTACGATCTAAGAGTTACAACCCGTAGTTTAACTGAAATGCAAAGTTCATACCCAGCCAAAGTGCTTTCATAAAAAGTAAAGTGAACAAGAACTATGGTGCTCAAGTAATCCTATAGGAAAATGCTTTATGTTTATTTTTTGGATGGTTACATGCAGAACGTTACCTGAAGAATCTCAACCTTCACTTAGAATTATCATATCAATGTTTTGTTACAAAATAAATATATTTCTAGTGGAAAATCATTAATATCTAATTTCATTGTTGATCGTATGTTTAGAACATCGATATCAGAGAGATGCTTGCAGGTGCAGCTTTGATGGATGGGGCAACTCGCACAACCGTGGTATGTAATTAGTACTCTGACTATACCAGGCGATGAGTGTCAAGTCGTCAATTCCTAATATTGACCTTTTACCATGCAGGTGAAGAATAATCCTGCAGCATTGCTTGCACTTTGTTGGTATTGGGCAACAGATGGGGCAGGATCTAAGGTTTGTAATGTTTGTACTGTCTTTCTCCAACTGAGCTTTCAATTCTTCCTTTTTATATCATTATCAATATCTCATGGACAGTAGATACTGTTACTGATTGCTACAGGATATGGTTGTTCTTCCTTATAAGGATAGCTTGTTACTCTTTAGTAGATATCTGCAGCAATTAGTGATGGAATCACTTGGAAAGGAGTTTGATCTTGATGGCAACAAGGTATGTAATTTTTATGAAATTTATGTCGTAGATCGTAAAATAATTAAACAACTAATAAAATTAGTGTTGAGGTAGTAAATTAGAAATACTTTGCAGCGATTCGAGGTGAACATACCCTCTTAAATAAAGTAGAATCTTTGGGTAGACTTGATTCTATAATTCTTGCACGATAGATCAATGGATTGGACAATGTTGAATCTAACACTTTTAAATAACTATGTATGAAGAAGTTCTGATAATTTTAATGCAAGTAGAAGAGATGATGGATTACTGGCGAAGGACACTGAGTAGTAATTTTAGTGGAAGTAGTGAATAGTTCTGATAAATGGAAATATATGGGATGATGGTTTCTGCCTTTCTGGTAAAGGGATAAGAAGCAATGATGAAAAAGTTTCCTTGCATGAGAAATAATACCAAGCGTCGTGCTGAATTATTCCAACACTTTAATCCCTAGTTTATAGCGTCTGGAAACTTTAGGTATCATTTCCTTCTTGGATCACATCTCCTTTCCATTTGTTAATGACGGGTCATGCTATCAAGATAATATCTGCCTTCTCGTAGCACATGTTTAGCACTAACTTCAGTCCCCTAAGCCTTAATTATCACATTGTCTGTCAGTAGAATTGGTACAGGATCTTTGCAGTCCTGTTTTCACCCTGTGTAGACAGATCTGTTATTTCCAACTGAATCTTATCGTCTGACCATGTTTTAAAAATTCACATTTTTTTTTTGTTCCTAATGAGTGATGAGAAACAATGATAAATCCTGATTTAATGCAGCTTTAACTGCATAATTTGTTTAACATGCCTGCAAACTTTCTCCATGGTACTCACTGTCTCATCACTGGGAACATACATCATTTACCAATACAGTTCATCTTTGTCAAAAATAAATTGATAGGATAACTGTATGTTTTAGCACCAAAAAGTGATTTATCAGTAACAACGAAATGGTAAACAATTTGCATATTTAAGTAGTACAGTATGGTATTTTGCTCCTCTTTGTGCAATGCTTATCGGTAGATGCATGCTGCTGGTTTCGTTGATTAGCATACCTTTAATCTTCACTGATGCTCCAAGTTGATATAATGCATTTTATTGGCAATATGGAAATATCTACCGATTCCTCTCATAACAAGTGTTTGCTCATGTCAGGTCAATCAGGGAATCTCTGTATATGGCAATAAAGGAAGCACTGATCAACACGCGTGAGCTTCTAATAAACTATACTTAATGCAATTTTGCATATTAGCTGATTTTTTTTAATATTTTCTTGTCCTAATTTCCTTATGACAGCTACATTCAGCAGCTGAGAGAAGGAGTCCATAACTTTTTTGTCACTTTTATTGAAGTGTTGCGAGATAGACCTTCTGGCCATGACTGGGAACTTGAACCAGGTGTAACATGTGGTGACTACTTGTTTGGAATGTTGCAGGTTAATCTTTCTTTATTTTATGTGCACCTTTTAGGGTTATTATTTATTTGTTTATTTATATATTTAGTATTTAGCTCGAAACATGTTTCCTCATATATTATAGGAGAACTTTGGTCCATGATAGGCACATTTACCCAATGATCATTATGATATGCCACAAAAATATGATCTGTACAGCTTTCTTAACTGTTCTTATGTGTTGTAATTCAAGATGCTTGTAAAAAGGGTAATTATAATGTTTTGCTGCTAATTATATTGGTGTGTGATATCATATTACCACTATATGATTGTTATTATTCCATTTTAGGCTGATAGAACATGTGTAAAAAAATGTTTGGAACCTATAGTCTTGTAGTTGTATTCATGTATTGTTCTTTGTTCTATTCAAATGAGGTTCCATTTTTACCAATAGTCCATAATCAGAGATTTCACCTTATTTAACATCCTAGTCGGTAATATGCTCGTTCAGCAAGTTGCACTTCAGTTTTGCTTATCATCTATTTGAAATATGAAAAACAAATCATAAATATGGCAAATATGATTAGGACAGTGTCTCATTTCCGAGTCCCAACTTTCTGTTAGACTTTATGAATATTATTGCTTCATTCCCATTTATACTAAAACAGTTTTATGTTTTAGGGCACACGTTCAGCACTTTACGCAAATGATCGTGAGTCTATAACAGTAACAGTAGAAGAAGTGACACCTAAATCAGTAGGAGCTCTAGTTGCTCTATATGAACGAGCTGTTGGAATATATGCATCTTTAGTCAATATTAACGCCTATCATCAACCTGGTACCTGACATAGTGTCTATCTTCCTTTTTTCAAACACTTCTAATGAATGTACTTTTACTTCTTAATCTGTATAATTCTTTAATTTCTTTTAAAATTTTGCTTACATAGGTGTAGAAGCAGGGAAAAAGGCAGCTGGTGAAGTTTTAGCTCTTCAGAAAAGAGTTCTTTCTGTGCTAAATCAAGCCAGGTTTACTACCTTTTCTAACCATAGCCTTTTTTTTACGCGCTTTCTAGTGTCATATGTTCATACCGGTTTCGTCTGTAATAAATGGCATTTAAATAGATTTTTTTGTCTACTGAAACTAAACTAAAATGAGTCTCAACAGTTACGGTAAATAATGAGTTAAGTAAGGCCGAACATTCAAGTTTTCATGTATCTTCAGGATTTGCTATAGTATCAGATTGATGTAGTTTGCAATTGTAATGTAGTATCACGACAATAATATGCTGTATGCATGTAGTATTCTGTACCTGACACTTGTATTACTCTGCTGCAATTTTTCCAGCTGTAAAGAGCCAGTGGAACCATTGACACTTGAAGAAATTGCTGATCGGTGCCATAGTCCTGAGCAGGTATAATTTGCACCCTGTATAAATGGTTCATTGAAATCATGTTGCATAGTGCCATTTTTTTGATAGGTAAGTAAATAATCTATTATAAGATTAACTAAGCAATTTGAACTTGAACTTTCACAAGAAAACACTATATAACCTTTTTATTGAGGGGGACCAACTCCTTGTTGCTCACACATAATTGTGATGACAATTAAATATAATAGATGATACAAGTGCTTTATTACATTAAAGACCCTGTGTACTGATATTTACAACACCTTTTTTCTTTTACTTAGCATTCAAGGTTTTGACTGAAAGCTAAGATTGATTTAAGTCCAGATAACAAATACGAGATCCATGAACATTGGCAGTCATGTTTTCTATGTTATATGTATAGCCACTATATTATCTTTTGCTTTTAATTGTAGACACAATAGTTTTGGAATATACAGATGATTTTTGTGTTGTGGATGGACTACTGCTTTGAGAGCAAAATTCCGACATGACTATTTTGCAATTGATAATGGTTGTCAGTTCATCAATGTTAACACAACTATTATTCAAACTTATGCACAATAGTTTTTTTTTTTTTATTATTATTATTTGAGATTTGCAAATACCATTACACATGATTGTCAACCATATTTCGAAAATGAATTCATTTTGGAGTTATTTCTGAAGAGAAAGAGATGGAGAAAGTCAATTTTGTTTAGTGATAAAGAAGAGAAGATGAAATGAACTTGTTTTATTTTTCTGTATCACTCTTAAACAGATCCACTGTATAAATAAATATTTCAAAATGGAAATGATTGTCCATTAATACAAAATACAAAAGGTTAGGCAGATGAAAAGACTTTGAGTTTAATTGTCGCTATTCAACAATCTCCCACTAACTGAACATCTTGATAGAAGAAAAGTTTCTTGCATATCAGTTTCTTTGGATTGATATATAAAGAGATGAAATTACAAATGAATCAAAATAGCGAATTTATCTTAAACTACAACATTTTGGGTTGATCAGCTTAGTCGAACTAGCGAAGTTCTCTTAAACTACAAGATTTCAGCTAAGACCTCACCACACTATTATACTTCAGATTTCTGCATACTTCTCCATAAATATGCGCTTTTAGTGTCATGTTCTCCCCTTGGTAACCTCATATAAAAATGGTAGGTACGTCTATTAAAATTTCATATATGTAAAGAGATTTTTGGTTGGAAGAGAATACAAATATAGATCTAAACATAAATTACCTCGTTATAACGTGTTGATTCACTTCTCTTTCTTTTCTATTTAATTTTCATTCTTCTTTAATATGTATGTGTATACATATAAATATCTTATTTTATGTAATCTAGAAAAATAATGGAGAAGATGAAACGATGGAGCTTCGCAGTTCTTTCTAGAGAAATATGAGAAGAGAAGAAATGATTATGCCAAAATTAATAGATGCTGGAGTCAACCATAGCCGTTAGAATAAAATATAATAAATTCGAACCGTTGGGCTGAACAACCCCCTAGCCTCCATATTTGGAGTGATTGACCACTTCTATTTCTATCATAGGGGTCGACCGCCCTAGGTTGACCTGCGCATGCCCAATAAATGGGACGACCAGTTAGTCCCTTGGATATATACCCATATATATATATATATATATATATATATATATATATATATATATATATTAAGTGTTATTTATTATTTAATTGTTTTCTTTTCAAATTCATTTATAGTATGTAATTTTTTTGTTTGAGCTTCGAGCATGAAACTCCAAATATGAAAATTACTTCGAATTAATTTAGGAACGTAATGGTGTTTCACGGTCAAATTCCATCTTTGGAGATTAAACTAATTAGGTAACTACTACTAAAATTTGCGGGGTGTTACACAAATTTGGTTTTTCCATTTATTTGGATGAAAAGACTTTGCAACACATTATATCTTAGCAACATGATTATTTGATTTACATTCACTTGTTTTGTGTCTGGTTAGGAAGGTACTATTGATAGTGAAATTTTTGATGCAGTCAGAATCCCTCGTCCTCCTCTTGGATAATATTATGTAGTTGATTTAGGAGACGAACTTCAGTCTGGATATTTACTACATTATCTAAATAGTAGATGTTATATTTCTCACTTTCACAAAAACGCAAATCAACCAAAATTGATCCATGATTTTTTTTTTATATATAAATTTCTATCATTTGAAATTACGTGTAATAATTGAGAGAAACTTTGGAATATAAAAGAAATTCTTTGTCATTTTGAAGAATATGAGAACATATTCATTTGATACTCAAGTTAAAGTTGTTTCTACAATTGCTTTATGCAATTTCATGAGAAAATACAATAACGATGATGTAGAATTTGTGGCTTATGTTGATGATCCCAGTCTATTTAGATGAATAACGAAAGGAATGCTATAGTATGAGGATTAGTACAAATAGAGCAACTGGACAGGTACAACATATGGACAATGAAATGTCAACACTTCCGAATGCCATAAGAGTTGAAATTATTGCAGCGGAGTTTATATTATTTCATCCGTATCTTTAAATTACTGTATAATTATTTTGAATGTATTTTTATTTTTGTACTTCTAATTCATTTTAATTAGATGCACATTGCACAATAAAAATAAATAATTAACTTTAAATCAGTTATATCAAAATTTATATTTTAAATGTTCCACTCCAATATTTTTTTGTATTGTCAAACTCATTTCCCTTTAACCAACTTCCCTGCTAAAATGTTCCGTTATCGTTTGGCAAGATGGATTGTGTGATTTGACATTGGTATATTTTATAAAAGAATTGGGTTGTTTGGGTTGGTTGGTTGTTGAATTTTGGTTTGTTTCAGTTTAGTGAGTTTGGTCTGAAATCAAAGAATGATTATAAGTCATGGTAAAAAAAAAACATTTGCACATTAAGTTTCACGTTGCTGACTTGCAGTTTCTTACGTAGATGTTTTTTTTTCCCTTCAAAATAATAGTTTGTGGTGACCGGTGAATGCTTTTGCATTTCTACCGTCAATTAAAAATAATAATTTGTTCGTTTTTGCTATTCTTTCGGTGTTTTTTTATATATGATAATATATCCACATAAAAGCATGGATGGTAATCTGATATCAATGTTTGTTGATCAGATTGAGATGATATACAAAATAATCATGCACATGGCTGCGAACGACAGAGCCATTATATCCGAGGGACTTTGTGGTTCCCCTAAAAGCATAAAAGTTTACCTGGGAGAATGTAATGTAGACGATGACATATACTAAGCCTGGTTTGCTGACTCTTGACAGTCTTCATTCAGTAAGGTCGCCAGTTGTGCTACTACATTAAAGAATAATGATTTGCCAACATCAGGGTATGCATTTGATATCGTTTGGCTTGTATTATAGGGGTGAGTAAACCTTGAAAACAACTCTAAGTTGATTTTTATTTTTGTTCCTTCCCAATTTCCTACACTTGTATGTTGATGATGGGAATATTTGTACCAAGAATAAGTGAAGATTTTGAAGAGACTAGATGATGTATTATATGCATTTAAAAGCTTAATCTGTGAAGCTATAACCAAAGGTTAGTGGAAACATTCATTACTGAGAATGAGGATTAACGGAATGTATTTTGAAAACACTATGTTAAGAGTTTGTTCAATTTTGCTCTTTGATTAGAATGCGAGAAACACTATGTTTTATAATAAGGAGCAAGTTAAGAATTTGTTCAATTTTGCTCTTTGATTAGATATTTGGCTATTAGGTAATTTTGTTGGAAATGGTGTTTATTTTAATAGGCGATAATATTAGTTGGAAATTCTTAGTTGATTAACTTGATTTATTAAGCTGTATACCAAATGAATTTGACAGTATGCATTTTGTAAAAACTTCAGCTGGGTTTGGTTGTTTCGGCTTACTACGATAACAATGCTTAGGGTGTGTTTTTAACGAACGTGAGCGTGGCATTTGAGCGTGGTACTGTAGCGAAGGAGAAATGTGTTTTTAGCTACGAACGGGGTATTTGAGCGTGGTATTTAATTGTTAAATTAATGGTTTTGATTTAATTAAATTCTAATTGCATCAAACAAAACGACAACATATTTCATAAAATAAATAACAACGTTTTTCATAAAACATAGCAAACACATCAAGACTGGAACTAAAACAAGTACATGAAAATCTAAAATAAACGACGATGAGGTAACTGACTCAACTCCGCTGAAATAAACCCACATATGCTCTCATCGCTAAGCTCCTGAACAATATCCACATTCCGCTCATCATTGCGGAAAATCGTCAGAATCTCCCAAAGGTCCGCACGCGTACCCGATCTCTGAAGAAGCTCCAAGCAACGAGCAGCAAGCTGTCTCGTATCGTCGGTCATAAACGAGCTGGCACGCGCTGCCTGTCTGCGCCTAGAGGGCTGACCAGAAGGGGGATCGCCCGAAGCCATCCAACCGGTATAGAAACCCGCGTCGGCAGGGGAGAAAGAAGCAGCTGGCACAGGCGCTGGTGGAGGTGCTGGTGCAGTAGGAGGTGCAACCGGAGGAATCAGATACGCACAAGTATCTTTCCGCAAACAACCCTCGAACATAATGTCCTGCTCTCGAAACTTCATCGGCGAGTGCTTCCTAAATTTTCTGAATGGTCTGCCACCGCCGGTACTCCAAAAATCATCAGGACCGTCTAGATAATCGAACTCTGCATTCCATACACCCCCAGGTGTTCTAAGCAGCATGTCCCAATCGCGAAAAGCTCGCTTCATGTTGTCCCATTTGTTTTTAATCTGGTTTTCTGTGAACTCCAGATTAAAACGGTTGTTCATTGTTGTTGCGACTGTTGCGTAGAACCCACTGACGCTTGTATCGCGCTCCGCTATGAACTCAACGCAAACATCTATGAAAGCGGACTCCCGGTCGTCCGTCCAATTCGCAAATGGCTGCGAGGTAGCAGTGGTGGAAGTGGAAGCCATCTGCGTAAACAAAAAAAAAAAAATTCAAAAAAAATATATATGGTAGAGAATTGAAAAATAAACTCAACTATAAATTTTTTTACCGTTTTTGCAGCTCGAAATTGCTCAAAAAATTCGAAATATGGGGTAAAAGGGGAGAGGTTTCAGGTTGGGATGGGGAGGAAAAGGGGGGGGGGGTCCGTTCTTATAGCCAGCGAAAGGATACATTGGAAAATTAACCGTTGGCGTCCGACGCGTCGAACGCCAACAGTTACTTTTCCAACGTTCGAGAATCGTGGAATCTGGAAGGGGTAAAAGGTGCTAGCGTCGGACGCCAAAAAAAAAAACGAGCGTGCCAAATTTTGGCTGCGAACGCACCCTTAGGTATGGAAAATTTGTGAGATACAGAGTACGGAACATATGATAGGCAGAGGCATAGTGGACAACCTATACCTCTACTACACATTTCAATAGAATCAAAAATATTATTTAGAAGATTTTTTTTTCGATTTGGCCACCTTTTATAAACTTATAACACATGTAGCCTAGTTTCAAAACTTATTACAGCCGTAGCCTGATTTATGTCACATCAACTGAAATCAATTATTTTACACTAGCGTTATTTCAAATAACGCACGCTTGCGTTATTCAGGATGACGCATGAAGGTGTTTTAAGTTTAAATCCCCTTTGAATTTCTGTTGAACCCAAAGCGCGTTATCTTAAAAAACGCTCGTTCGCGTTATCCTGAATAACGGTTTTATTGAGTTTTAATTATGTTTTGAAGAACTCAGATAAAGGCGTTATTTACGCATTATCTTATCCTAAATAACGCAAGTGTAAGATTATGTTTTTAAGATCTCACGTTTTCTGCGTTATTTCAAATAACGCTGGTACGCGTCATTTGAAATAACGCTAAGACGTGATATACAGAGGGGTTTCACTCTCTTCCTCCTCACTTTCTTACTTTCTAAATATTGAAAAAAAAGAAACCCAATACCTTAAATCAACTTCCGAAATTAACCCCTTCATTAGTTTTAGCTCCGATCCATCAGCAACTTTAGATTTGCGTCAACTGGACTCTATTCTCCGTCGTTTGATTCGTCAGAAGGTTTGAATTTCAAAACCCTAAATTTTAGTTTTTCTAGATCTTTCACTTTTGGTAATATATTCTTTTTTGTTATTGTAAATTAGAATGACTCCTAAGTTTATTGCGATAATATGCTGCTTCGATGGTGAGTTGGTTATTGATAGAAAGTGTGGGAAATAGGAAGGTGGATCTTTTGAACCTGTAAAAGTTCTCAAAGGTTGTAACTTGATGCAATTAAAAGCCTCGATATTCAAGACAACAATGATTAATTCAGAGCAATTTGATATTGAGTTAGTTTGCAACTGGCCAACTGATTCTGGTTCTAAGGCAATTAAAATTGTTGACGATGGTGATGTTGAGTTAATGTTTTCTGCCGCTTGTAAGACTATAGAGTTATTTGTTGTGAAAACGACAAGGCTAGTGGTAGAAGCACCTACTGCTTCAAGGCCCGTTCGAGCGGTATCATTCCGTCCAACTCCTCTAATGCCATCACCAAATAGTATTCCTCCTTCTAGCGTTTCAGAGTATGGACAACATCAAATGTTCTATGCGTACCCCCCGTATATGAATTATACACAGAATCCGCATTTTAGCTTTCCATATCCCACGCAGGAAAGTATTGCATGCGTGACGCAGAGGTAAGCCCAACTTTGAAGGTTTTCTAAACATGTTATATTTTGGTTCTCCCAATTGTTGTTAATGACCGTCATATATTGTATAGTTATGGTCCTTACTACCATCATACACAAAATAATGTTGGACCGTCTACACAAGTAGCAGAACCGTTACAATCAACGCCATCTGAGTTATATCATATGAGTCAGAAGTAAGTATTCTTTGAAATGAATTGTTATTTGAGTCATTCATAAGTGTTTGATCAAGGTGTAATATTTTCATGATGCAGCTATCCGCAGGATTTCATGGAAGAACAATCGCCCTTCGAAGAGAATGCATGCGATGACGCGAGTCAAGTAGATGGAAATGTAGACCTACAAACGAACCCAGGATATGCTTTGGACAGCATGACGGTTGCTTCGATTCCCGATAACAATCACGCATGGTTTGACAACATGCAAGTAAATAATGATTCATTGAACTTTGACTTCGGAGCTGAAGAGATGGATGATGAGGATGATGAAGAAGATGGGAGTAATGACGAACCTGCAATGGAGATTCCCCTTGATGAGGACATGTGTACTGCGCAAATGTTAGCCAGATCCGTTGTCGCTAACTTGCAAAGCAGGGGAGAATTGTTCTCGTCCTCCTGCGTTCAAAGTGGTTTTAAACCCGGTCTTGTTTTCGAGAGCAAAGCTAAATTTATGCAACAACTAAGTGAGTGGTTCATTTTACATGTTGTTTCTTTTAAGCCCATTAGGTCCAACAAAGAAATGTATACTGCCGTTTGCAATGTCGACGATAAATGCCAGTGGAGAATTCATGCAATTGATTCCAAAAAACCGCAGGCTGGATTGTGGGTTGTTAAGAAGTATAGAGGGGAGCATACTTGCGTTAATCCAATGGTCAATTCAAGCAATTGACAAGCGACATCAACATTTCTGGTTTCGAAGATCATGCCTTTTGTGAAGTCTGATTTAAACATAACAGCTAGAACATTTTTTTATTAAGATTGGTTATATGAAATCTTGGAGATCTCCGAGCAAGGCAATTGTTATGGTTTACGGGGATTGGGCGGAGTCATATTCATTGTTACGGTCATATTTTGATGAAATTAGAAGATCAAATCCCAGTAGTGTAAGCCATATAGTAACAGATGAATATGCTGTATTTGAACGTGCATTTTGGGCATTTGGCCCTTCCATTGAAGGATTTCTACATTGTCGCCCATTGCATTGTATCGATGGCACTCATTTGTATGACAAATATAAAGGTACGCTACTCGTAGCCACTGCAACAGATGCGAATGATCAACTCTATCCGTTGGCGTATGCCATTGTTAAGGCCGAATCGGCTGATTCTTGGGCTTGGTTTTTTCCCTATATGAGACAGTTTATACATAGTGTAAACAATCATCGTATTACTTTCATATCTGATAGAATGAAAGGAATCCCTATCGCATTGCAGGAAAGATGGGTAGAGCCGCATAAGCATAGATTTTGCGCGAGGCATCTAAAAACAAATTTTCAAAAAGCCGGCTTTAGAGATCAACGTTTGACTGGTTTATTTTATGCGGCGGCATGTGCATCATAAGAGGTTGAGTATCGTAAGCTTCGGGAGGAAATTAAGACGGCCAATGTTAAAGCTCATAACTGGATTGAGAGAAGTTTGGGTGGAAAAGAGGAAAGTTGGGCTTTGTTTAAAGACGATGGCGGAAGGTTTCATGTAATGACGACAAATGCTTCTGAAAGCTTCAACGGTGTGCTAAGAGGTGCACGGTCGCTTCCAGTTAAGTCGTTAGTTGCACGTACCTTCTACAGATCGGTGGATTATTTCTGTAACAGGCGGCAAAATGTTGTTGGTTCGGTATGCAAATTAACCCAAAAGTGGGAGGCAAAAATAGTTGAAAGAGCCGAAGAAGAAAGACGTTGCAGAATAGTTCGCTTCGGCGAATATGAATGGGTTGTAATACACTACTACGGTGATAAATTTACAGTAAAGATAGATGGTAATACTTGTTCGTGTACATGTAACATACCAATGCTACAACACCTTCCGTGTCTGCATGTTATGGCTGCATGTTCGGCAGTGGCAAATGGGGCCAAAAGAGCTCATCACGACTTCGCCTCCAACTGGTACACAGTTCAAAGTTATCACGCGGCTTATACGCCGGAGTTTCATCCAGTTCGTGACAAGCGCTATTGGCCCCAACCTTCAGGACTATGGTTTTTCCACCGCAAGCTCGGAGAGCACCGAGCAGACCTAGATCTACTAGAATTAAAGGCACCATGGACGAGGGGCAGTCTTCCAAAGCTAATAGGTGCAGCAAGTGTGGAGTAAATGGCCATAAGAAGAGTCGTTGTACTACAGTGACATAGACTTTACTAAGTGTTACGTAGTACCTAAAAATCCTGTTTTATTACGTTGCGTACCTTTCTATTTGGTTTTATTATGTATAAGACATATGTCGTAACTATTTATCTAGTTTGTTATTGGAGATTTATGTATAAGACATCTGTATTAACTATTTATCCTGTTGTTTTATGTTTGTGGTAACATTTAGCTTGGTACAACTACATTGGAACGATACATAGAACGATACATTAGAACGATACATATACCAATACATAGAACAATACATTAGAACGATACATATACCGGTACATAGAACAATACATCACTCATTAGGATATCTAGGAATGGTGGACTCTAGTGAGTCGTATTTTTCCCGCATTCGGTAAATTTCGGTCTTTAGTTGTGCATTTTCTTCTTGCATCTCCAGCGCATACTCGTGGACTCTTCGACATAATGGAGGATCAATCCACTCCGTGTAACGACAAGGCGTAACCAAGTGCGGCACCGATAACCAAACCGGATATCGCCCGCAACCGTAGTACCGTCGGCCAGCGTTTGCCTTACTCTTCACAACAAGCACATGACAATAGACATTACAATTGCAATATTGTCGTGGTACTGCTTCCCCAATCGCTAAGGCTTTCCCCCTATTTCTCCCGCCGTTTCCATCCACCGCTACAAAGGTCTTTTGTCGCATTTCTTTAGGTATGAGAGCTTCCAAGCGTGGTTCTTTGCCCGGTTGGCGTTCGATTGATTCAAACTCATCCATGTACTTGGCTAAAGTTTCATTGTCAAGTTCCCCTTGATCCATCTAAAGTATACTTGCATGAATAAAACGTACATTATGGATTAATTTTGCAAAACAAGAAAATAAAAGACAAGATGCGGTGATTCGTTGGATTACCTTCAATTGTGAGCAAATTCCTTAACAAACAAACAATATTTGGCTCGCGCAATCTAGCTTGTTTGAAAATTTGGACTTTGGAATTGTGAGGTTTTTTGGGTTTGATTTGGGAAAGTAACAAATGAATGGGTGGGTTGGTGAAGATGGCACGTCTTTTAATGACACATGTTGCAGGATACCAACCTGGAGCGTTATTTGGAATAACGCGCACTGCGTTATTTGGAATAACGCAGTTAGCGTTATTCCAAATAACGCTCCAGGTTGTTTACATGTTATATTTCCTTCAGAATCATGCTTAAACCATGAAACTTAAAGTCAATAAAGGTAAACACACAGAAGCAAACTATGGAACCTAGTATGGTAAACCAAAATGATGTCACATAAACCAAAATACCCATAGGTTACAACTCCAAATCCAAGTTAACCACAACCCACAAAACAATACACAATTTCAACATCCGAATACAAAGTCCAAGAAGCTAAAACCAACAGTTAACCTACAAACTACAACACTACCCTAGGGACGAACTACTTCAGAATCCGCTGCTGGTAAGGAGTTGCTCTCTTTTTCTTCTTCTGTTTTGGGGGTACGTCTTCGTGCGAAGACGATGAGGAACCTTCTTGGGGCTGTGACGGACCATGCACAACCTGGGTTGGTTGAGACGACTCTGGTTCCTTACCCTTTCCCTTTGACACCACCTTTTTTCTCCGTGACGTATAAACCAAAGTAGTTGGAGGCGGAGGAATGTCGCGGACTTCTTGTGTCTCCGAAGCTTCTACGGGTGCTAAAGCTTGAGGTGGGGGAGGAGGAGGAGGCGGTGTCGGTCTAGCAAGCCTGTTCTTTCCCAAAATTGTTTGCAAAATACGCTTAATGCTAAAGCATTTTCCCTTGCTTTGTTCGGGCACCTCATGAGATAACTCATCAACCATTTGTATAGCCCGGTACACCCCATCCGCCTGCATTTTATAAGTTAACTTACATAAAACTCAAATTGGCCAAAAAATAAATAAATTACACTTGTTAGCAAGGTTTTCATACCACATTCCTCTCAAGAGGAGCTCTAGGCGTGTACGGTTCCACTATAGCACCAAGAGGTTGCACTCTGCGAAGAATATACCGTCGAGTAATCTGCCAATACCATGTGTAATACTCATCGTCCGACAACGTAAACTCCCGCTCCTGCTGCGTATGCATGTGTCGATGGTTTCATGTCTCAATGGCCCCCTCGTACTCCGCGCGTACTTCTAAGTTAGTCCTGTAATATGGGGCTGGTTCAGGAAGATGTTGTCTAAATGCAAACTGATGCATCACCCGGTCAGGAAGGTGATATGCTACATCGTTCAAACATATAATGGGCACACGAGCGTTCCACAGATGCGACGAAACAGTACATAAAGGCGGAAGCTGTTCAAGATCCTGCGCATATGGGGTCCATGTAACAACATGCGGACTAAGCACGTCGAGCTCATTGCGGTAGAAAGGCAAATTACGCCTCGGAGTCGACACAGTGTTCTTCTTTCCAACCCACCTGTAGTTGTGACTTGGTAAGAGATAGAAGAAAATAACTTAACACAAATAAGTTAAATAATTGACGGAATAAAAATACCTAGCCTCGTACGGCAAGGAAAAATCAATATTTGGTTCCTTTAATTCAAGTCGACCAAGGGGGAGATACGTCCACGACCATAACTACAAAGAAGTAAATTATAGAAAAATGACATACATAAAAACAAATAAGAAGCATATAAGCATACGAAAATAAAGTACCTGAATCAAAAAAGGACAACCTCCAAGATTAGTGCTCTCAGACAAAACGGTCCTGGTAAATTCCGTATATGTGTATGCTAATGTAGCACTGCCCCAAGAATATTGCCGACAACGATCAAAATCCTCAATAAAATGGAACCACCTCAGCCACACCCAAGTCTTAGAATGATCGCAGATCAGGCGCAGAGTAATGATCCAGAGTATGATAGCTCTAGCACGCTGTTAAATCTGCTCCTACGTGGCATCCTGTGGAATGTCATGCTCAAACTGCATTTTGTACCAACTTGTAATAATTTGCTCATTTCCCATCCACTGGTCCGCGGGAGGCGTAATACCTAAAAGCCGCTGGCACATCTCCATGTAGTCTCCTGTCTCCGGATTCCTCAAAGGAGCACCATCAATAGGCACGCCTAGAAGGACCGCCACATCACCCAAAGTGATGGTCATCTCTCCACATCTAAGATGGAATGTCGATGTCTTCGGTCTCCATCTATCGACTAATGCAGTGATGAGACAACGATCGAGTTGAACGTATTCCAACTGGTGTACTAGTCTGAATCCAGCACGATCAAGCAAGGCCAATACTCCTGGATGTGTGGAGGTCACCGCGCCAACGGAAACCGTGTGATCTATAATACTAACGGGATTTTTTCCCTGTAAATATATTTTAACAAACAACGTAAGACATACATACAAAAAGTAAGAAATAAGATTATGCCAACATTCAATCACCGTACGGACATACCGCCATCAAAGCATTTTTATTCGACCTATGTTTGTCTTGCAAGTACAGGACAGTATCATCTACCGGTCCCGGTTCCATCTCAACAATTTCTACACAAATCATGTTCCAAACAAAATTAGTGCTACACAAACGTAGCCAAAATAACCACAAACAAAGTTGAAAACAATAGAATTCTAACAACATTGAACCCATTAAACCGCATACAAGCATATTCTAGAGTTTCCTCAATCATGGACAAACCCTAAATTTTATAAGAAATCAACAAAATTATGAATTTCTTACCTTCCGGAGCTTTTTGTGTTGATGAGCTTGCCATGGTGATCAATTTCGAGCAAAACAACCCATAGTTTGGTGTTATGGTGAGCAATTAGGGTTAGGAGCTCTGGGTTTTCGGTTTTGGGAAAATAGAAGTTAAGAAAAAGTGATGAGGTAGAGAGCCTGGGCTCTTTGTATATCTCGACTGTGCGTCATTTCAAATAACGCGAATAGCGTTATTCTAAATAACGCTAACAGCAAAAGAAAAATAGCATTGCATTATTTAGAATAACGCTCCGTAGTAACAAAAATAAAACATCAATTCTAACATATGTGCGTTATTCAGAATAACGCAGGCATGCGTTATTTCAAAAAACGCTAGTGTAAAATCTTTCATGTAGGGAAAAGATAAGTTTGTAACAACATAAATCTTTCATCCGTCATCCTGAATAACGCAGGCATGCTTCCCTTCATGTAGGGAAAAGATGAAGTTAGTAACAGCATAAATCATTAGTGCGTCATCCTGAATAACGCAGGCATGCGTTATTTCAAAAAACGCTAGTGTAAAATAACTGACTTCAGCTGATGTGACATAAACCAGGCTACAGCTGTAATAAGTTTTGAAACTAGGCTAAATGTGTTATAAGTTTATAAAAGGTGGCCAAATCGAAAAAAAATCCTATTTAGAATGCTCCAATTTTGCAGGCTCATACAACACATATACATCGATATAAATACAAAACTCACAAGCAATCATATTGTGTAAGTAGCAAAAACGAAAAGAAATACAAGTGAATTTTGTGGTGTAGGAAAACTTTACTAATGTGGGGCTAAAAGTTTCTTTTCATTCAAGTATAAGAGCATATATTTGATCCGAGAAATTCAATTAATTTTAAGAAAAAATATTTTTTCTCTAAGAAAATTCAAGTCTTTTAACAAAAAATTTAAAAATAATTAAATTGAGTTCTCTCGAAAATTTGTTATTTTTGTTAGAAATTTTAGACTGAGCCAAAAGTTCGATCATTTTTCCAATAAATTAAAACTTACTTATACAGACTTAAAATTGGAAAGTAGAATTAAGGTGTCGTTCGCAACATAAAAATGAAACGTTAGCGGTGCGTTCGCGTTTGACGCTTAGCACCTTTTTGAACGTTGAACAATGGTCATCAGAAACGTTGGAAAATGGATTGTTGGCGTTCGATGCATCGGACACGAGTTTGAGATGCAAGCTAACGGTCCATTTTCCAGTCGTTGTTGCCTCTATATAATCCCTCCTTCTTTCCCCATTTCAACACAGCCAGCCACCACCTCCTTCCCTCTTTTATTTCCCATTTTTTTGCGATGAACGAAGCTGCAAAACATGTTTTTTTTTATACCGTTGTATTTAATTTTCTTAATTCTCTAATATATATTTTTCTTTAAATTTTTCTGATTTTTTTTTAAATTTCTATTTTTCAGAATGTCTTTCGATTCTGATTCTGCTACTTCCCAGCCTTTTGCCAATAGGATAGAGAAACGGAAGACAACTTTCATCGATACGTGTATTGAGTTTTTAGAAGAGCGAACAAGTGGAGCTAGCAGCTTTTATGTGATGGTCGTGATGGGTTTGACTTATCGGTTTAATCTGGGTTTTATAGAAACCCAAATTGAAAACAAGTAGGATAATTTGAAACGGTACTGATGAGTGGTGAGATAGCGGCCCAGTCAGAGCATATAGGCAATTCAGAAGAAATGCGCCGATGAAGTTTCGAGAGAAAAACATACTTTTTGGCGGTTGCTTGGGTATGCCTACTTGCCTATATCTGATCCCTCCTACAACACTTGCACCTTCGCTTGCACCAGTTGCTTCTTTCAGCGTTGCCGACGCCGGTTATTATTCCAATTGAATGACAACTGGCAACATGCTTTCTGCTTAGCTTCCTAGGCACAGACAGACCAAGCGTGGCAGCACGAGCCACTCTTTCGTGACCCTCACTCCCCACCTTCAAGACGTCGTTTCCCGTTGCTACAATATTGTTCGAACTGTGATAGATATCGAGCGTTGGGAACTTATCCTGGTTCGTCACCGGTACAGACTTCCTCTACTCCAAAGGATCTACGATGGTACAACTTTGTGGGCCTACATCCAGATTCCCTTTGGACTGCTCCAAGCGTGTGTCATGAGATTATCGCCATGGTCTCGCTATCTTATTGGATCCTATGTCTAATATTTTTTAACGCGTTTGATTTACCTTTATATTTTATTTATTATGATATATAATTCTCTTTTAGGTTTCTTTCCATTACATAATAAATCAAGAATGAAAATCGTGTCTACCTATCATAAATCATTTATCATAATAATTGTTTATATTTCTTTATTTATCTGCCTCTTGGAGGCAGATCTTAGTCATTTTCCCAATTTCTTTTTTTTTTGTCTATCGAGTATTTAACTCGATTATTGTTTCTTTCTCCTTTTATCTTGTTTTATCCGTTATATTCTTCCTCTTTCTTACTACCATGTAAGTTTTATTATTCAGAAGTTAGTCATTTCCATTTGGTTGGATACAGAGGTTTTACTAAAATCTATTTCCAAATTTAATGTGTAACAATCTCATATACAATGATCTATAACTACAAGACGCCTTTTTCAATTTCTTTTCCCATTTTGATAGATTGTGCAAAATACAGAATATCCCTATTTTGCTCTGATCCTACTTCATCTTTATTCTTTGTAACTACGTTCACTATTCTTTGATAAAGTTTAAAGTATGAAAATATATTCTTTTCCAACTAACCAATTAAGTTATTGATGGCTTTCCAAAACCAGGTTATATATTTAATTCCCCTTTTTATTGCATTTTACAAGTTTGAAATTATTACTGCAAATTTTTCCACTTTTAGGCTTATGCCTTTCTTTTCAATTCTATGCTCAAGCTTACTTATATATTCGGGTTCTATTTAATTAGAACAACATTTATATAATTTAGGATCTACAGTTTCAATGCAAATAACTTGAATAAACTAATTACCACAATTAAGTAAAAGTGTTTCAATGTCCACTTCAATGTTTATAACAGGAATCTAGCCATATTGTGTATCATTATTGGAAAAATATATAATTCAAATCCACTCACCTAGAAAAAACACTCTAAGTTATAGATCTAATTAAAATCTTGTTCTGTTTTCCACGGTCTCCCTTTTTGTAACCTTATTTGGATCCATAAATTGGAATTTGCACTGATTTATAAATCTGGATCTAAATAAATAAAATAAACCAACTAGAGAACTAGATCTATAAAACTTACCTCATACGGACGACCTATTCTGAACAATCCTTTTTTTTAGATTTACAGTTTCTTCCTTCAATATGTAAATTAGAAGGGTGTTGTTATTGACACTCCAATTATTGTTAAGGGGAGGTCAAATTTTAAAAACACTCCGATCATAAAAAAAATGTTAGGGGGAGTCACGTACTTAACTTTTTACGTTCCCTTTTTACCGTTACCATCTCAAATCCCAATTAATCTCAAACGCCAAAAAAAATTATATTATTTGCAAACAAAAAAAAGCCGATTGTTTGGGGAGAAATAATGGTGTAAAAGATGAACGTGAAACGCTTCTCCTAAGATGCTAAGATAGTGGAGAAGCTGTTGATAAGGTATGTGAAATCGATTGTATAATGCCCTGGAAACGATGAAGGGTTGGGGTTTTATTATGTCGGTCTCGAAAGTCAAACGCCGTAGTGTCAATTTTTTTTTTGTGGAAGATGGTCGTTTTTTTCGATTTGTCATCGCTGAAATAGGTGAATTCCTACATAACGACATGAACGACGTAGATCTGCCGTATTATATATTTTCTTCGACATTGTTCATCGCTTTTGATATTTGTATTCGTTGTTGGGTTGTCAAAGTGGAGAAAATGAGGTGTATCGACAAATTCGACGGTGGGAAAATGTATAAAAAAAACTGTTCGATATATGTACATCAATTTCCTATTAATGATATATTTTCATCTGATCCGATGCATATCGACAAATAAAATTATTGATAATTTGGTATAAAAATCTGATGCAGTTCGACTAATATACCATACAATTTTTTTTATTAACTAAAAAAGAGATTATTGCAAAGAAGGCTAATTTGGTAAATAAACTTTATTTGTTAAGGGGGTGCTCTATGTATTGGTACTCCCCTTAACAAATTCTTTCTTTTTAAAAAAATTGACCCCTCTTAACAATATTTGGAGTGTCAATAACAATCCCCAATTAGAAAGCCTAAATCTTTTTTTTTTTGAAGGATTGGAGGAGAAAGAAAAGTGTCAGAGATTCTGCGCCCATTTAAAAAATATGGGTTTGTAGGCTAGCTCTGCATATTTATTAATAGGGACTAGAAATAGCACCATCCGTTCATTCAAAGCCCGAAATAAAGCGTCATCAGATACGTGTATGGGTTGACCAAGGCGCTTCGTAAGACAACCAATACATCGACCCGACCTTGCTATGGGTCGACCCCCATGAGTCAAACACGTCTATGTAACGTGCCTTTCCATTTCTGATTTATTCTTATTAATTTCTTGTATAATGTCACATTATTTATAACGTTAACATTTAATATATTCCACTAAATCCTATCTAGTTTAATTCCATTTATGTCGCAAGCTAGTTTTTCAAATTAAAACGTGCGTTATTTCTGGAATTTATACATATATATTTATAATATATATATATATACATACAAATTTCAAATATATACACACACACATATACACATGCACGCTTACATGTCTGTTATCGTTTGTGATTTTATTCTCTTATAACGTTACATTATATTTATTAATTTATAACATTATGCTTATATAACGTTAGCCTTTAATTAGCTTTTATTAACTCTTTGATAACGTTATATTTGTATATAATGTTTTAATAAATTCTATTTTTTACTCTATAATGTTATATTTATATAACGTTAACTTTTCATTTAATTTCCATTTATCTTGCACGTTTAATTTTTTAAATTCAAACATGCATTATTTTTGGAATTTACACATTTATATATTTACAATTAAAATATATACATATTTGTTTATACGTATAATTATTTTTTGACATGAAATTTCGAATGTCAATAACTTTTCCATATGAACTCCGCTCGGAGAATATTATACATGTAAATAAATCAGAATACTACCACGAGCACCACGATAAAAGTTTTATGGTCATATACTGACAATTTCAAAATTGCTTATTTTTCTTTGTTCATAATCAATCATATTATTTATTTATTCTAAAAAATGTAGGGTGTTACAAGAAGGGTGATGAAAACATCCTAGTGGGTGTGACCTACATAGCCTCACTGCGTGCCTTTTTCTCCATTTCTCCAAGTGATGAGGTCAAAGTAGCACATACGTTTAATATCTCCAAGGAAATAAGCATCTCGGGATGTCACATTGCCATTCCGTGGATCACTAATTGGCATACACTAAAGTACAACCTCCAAGCTCATGTCTCAAAGAAGGGTATTAAGGTAAGAGAAATTGTTTTCTCCGCTACCAAACAGATGCACATTTATAGAAATTAATGTACATGATCTAAGAAATGTAATGTCAACATCCATCCATACAGGATGTCCGGTCACAGGACAAATCGAAGGTACTCTTCTATCATATCCTATCAGGATTAATCCCTAGAATTGGTAATAAGAAGTCTTCACATCATGTTGATCTCCAAAACCTAGGGATCACTGCTAAAATATAATATATAACCTTAGTAGCTAATTAGGACACCAACAAGAAGTCCTTTCTGCCCTGACGGCATATTCCTTTAAGCATAATCTCTAGGATAATGCACGTCAATTTCGAATGCAACCAGTTCAAAGGGATCTCTGTTCCAATTTTGATCCCACTTCCTCGAGCCAACATGTTATAAGTTAAAAAAGAATTTAGTTGATATTCAGTTCTTTAACCATCAACTATATTTTTATAATCAAGCACATCAGCACCATAAGCACTTTTAATAAAATCATTCATTCAAATCATTGCATGGGTTCTTATAAATCGATTCCATATACCTATTTCATATTAATAAACATATTTATAAATCTCTTTATTTTCATAATTGGAAATTATATCAAACTCAATAAAATTAGCATATTCACAAATTCATATAGTTTTCATACTTAGAAAACATATATATACTTAACTCAAAGGTATAAGTACAATCATAAATAACCAGTGGGTCAAAAACAACGTCATGTCACATATTGTTTCCTTTAAAAACCAAAATAATTGGTACATTACATACATGAGCATAATGATAAAAATTACCATACTCAATACCAGTCTTCGAATTCCACTTATATTATTCGTGAATAATGATGAAATCACCTTCTAAATTCATACGAATAGTATGATCTTCGTATTTGAAATTCAATTTACATCAATTTAGAATAATGTAAATATTCAATTTCAACAACATGTTAAGTATTGAAAACTTAATTGATTATAAATTAACTCATTTAGAACTTAGGTTGCAGATCCAGTTCAATCATTTATAAGTTCTTGTTAGACTTATAAACTTCATAAATCTCCATTATAGCTTCTAAACTCCATTTATAAGCTCTTTATAAATTCTTATGTCATTATATGAAACTTGTTCAAAATAGTTGAAACCAATTATAAAACTTATTCATTTATAAAATCTTCGATTTTAGCTTCATAAAACTTAATTATAATCTTTTTAAAGTTTCAACACTTGAAATTTATTTTATATGATCCATTTGTAAATCTTGGTTTACTTATAAAAACTTAGTTTTGCATAAATTAGATAAAATCAATTCATAAAACTTATTTAGTAATAGAATAGTTTTATAACTTTAGAATTGCCTTTCATATTCAAAATCCTTAATTTGGGTTGTCTATTACAAATCACTTGAACAATATTGTTTATTGATTAATAAAATGTTAGGATTGAATTTAATTTGGTAGCCATTATCCATACCAGGTTTTAGTGTTACTTATGTTAGACAGTTCATATGTGTATAATATGAAAGCGAATAATATCCAATACATCGAGGAATCCTTTTGGATCCCTCCAACCTGTCCCCTTGCATCATAGCTTACATATCATCATAATATATGCATATAAATCAGATAATATAATCAAATTCATATAAGATGAATCTTCCGCTATTTTACAGGTGGTGTCAAAAGCCTTTCGCTCCATGGACAGGAATATATAACCTAAACCACGTGAATAAGAAGTAAATCATCCAAACAACCAACCATATATGTAATTATAAAATAGCAATAAATACTATTATATGATATAATAGTACATCTAAAAGTGTGATTTTTTTACTCACCATCAATCCAAAAAAACGGTTTCACATTGTTGAATATTTAATTATAAAAGATGCTCAGTTTTAACTAAAAATCCAATAAACTTCAAGTATGTCCAATTCAACTCGTACGTGTAGATACTGCGAATACGAATCCGACGATGAAGACTATGCCTCGGTCGGGTCTCGTATGAAGCAATCACAAGTGTTACTATATCTTATATGAACTAAAATAAATATAATTTACCAGTGATGGTAGTTATCACTTAATTGCCTTGGATTAGTGGCTTAATCACGTGTTAATAAATGTAACTTCATCTTCACTACGTCGAAACCTTTGAACCTATGCTTTACTCCTTCAAGAAATCTCCACAGTCGCCACACTTGACCAGATGCTAAACCACTACTACCACCCACTTCCTCAACCTGAGCAGCACCTAAGAACAGAGGCGCAACCCCCAAAGCTACCACTTCCTCCATGAAAAATAACTTGAACATAATCCGTTCAACCCCAAACTCCGCTGCTTGCGAGCCACCATAGCTGACCGGAACACCACCAATATCTTGAGCACCCTTCGCCCTCCTCTTTCCTTCGAACGTCTCGTCCTAACACTCGATGATGAGGCACACAAATCC
This sequence comes from Allium sativum, assembly GCA_030737875.1. Classification (NCBI taxonomy): domain Eukaryota; kingdom Viridiplantae; phylum Streptophyta; class Magnoliopsida; order Asparagales; family Amaryllidaceae; genus Allium; species Allium sativum. The sequence continues at coordinate 723,017,926 of CM060919.1, forward strand.
AAAACAAAAAAGAGGGCTAGTCTCGATTTGCATGATACTTCTTCTGCCTCCAACGCCCAATTAACGAATGACTAACTCAAGTGCATTCGTATCATCCATGCGAACAACTTTCATAGTGGGTTTTTTAGCCTGAAGTGGATGGATTGAATCGATCAATTTCAATCATTAAAATGTTTGCGGAGGCTATCGTTTAGGAACAAGAAAGTTGAGACGTATTTAAAGCCTCTTCCAAAACACTATTCATCGACCTCAAAATTTTCTATACTCCAAATAAGATGTGCTCACCATCATCCATGGCTAATAACCTATACTCCAAACACAATGGAACTAGTTTTGATGGCTAATTTGATTGTATGAAAAATCTAGTTTTTCAAATCATAACAATATTGTAATTATAATCCGTTATGATACATGCTTCAATCACACATGATCACACAATAGTATGATTGCTTCATAGAATTCCGAGTCAATTTGCAAAATAGCTATTTTTACGTCTTAACCAAAATCGAATAATAATAAATCGATTTTCAAACACTCAAATTCATAGATAATAATTTATTATTATTGCTCACATTCATATATGACTACACATAACTTCAAAATTAATTTAAATTCATAATGAATCTGAGATTCGAAATTTCAAGTTAGTCCAAATTCAGTTACTTTAATATTTGAATTCAATCAATATTCAAGTGTCAAAAGTCTGGGTTGTTACATACCTACCCTCTTTTTAAAGGATTATGTCAATTTCGCAAGAAAGCTATTGACTTGTCAAAGTTCTGCAGAGAGAGGACTCGACTGAAGCTACTTAGGAACCAAAGGATAGGATTCAAGCTTCTTACCCACATCTTTTAAATGATATGCTTTGAATATATAATCTTAAACTTTTTCGTTAGTTAGGATCTTTATGTGTACCTTGAAGGAATGGTAGACCTCTAGGGATAAATGTCTGTCGATGGTAGAAATGGATGTAAATGTGTTAATAGAACATGTTATATATGATGGATGCAAGTAGTTGCAAGTGACTGCAATGGATGCTAATGATTGCATTTCAAGCACCATAATGGGCATTGAATATGATAATCAATCAACTAGGTATTTATGCATGCATACGCGTACGGATATATTATTTCTTTTACTATATGTGATTGTAATATACATGGATGCCTAACATATGAATGTTGCATATGGATGATGGATGAGAAATGCATGTAGAATTATCACTAACATTAGGACTTTACATATATTTGGATGCATGACATAAGCATATTTACATAAACTAGAGGTCAACTGAATCAGGGAACCGACCAATCTTTTGCATTAGGTAGGTTCATATGCACTTTACAACTGCATAAAATCATAAACTACATTAGACATGTTAAGGACAGTGATTTCCATGCATGATGTATGGGTAGATGACTATAACATTAGATGTTAGTTGTTAATTACATTGTTCTATCGTTTAAGATTTTCAGGAATGAAATCCTTTAAGGAGGTTGTTAATGCTAAAAATGACACTAACACCCCCAAGGTGTAATTCAACACTTCACAAATAGTTAAGATCTAGAAAAGTGGTAGCCACAAACACAAAAAGCAAGTAAAAAGACGGAGATTTATAGTGGTTCAGCCTAGATCTGGCCTATGTCGTCCACTTTCAAGGGAGCTTCCATTATCGCTTTCAATGTTACAAGGTACATAATTTCTATAAATTTTCTCATTTTCTCTCTTTTTACAATAATCCTCTCTACTTGTTCTCTTTATTCTCTTGATCCTCTCGAAATTACTATGGAAATGCTTGGATCTCTTTGATTGTAAAGACTGTCGGAGTAGATCTTCAACAATTGATCACTTAGACGATCTTCGTTGATTTCATGGTGATTTGAGATGTTGAATCAAAGTTTGGAAGAGGTTTAATGGAGGTTAGGATGATTTAGAGTTGTTGAGAAATGATGTTGGCAGCACTTCGTGGGAGCAGAAATCAATCCCATTCATGTATGAATGGATGGGGTATTTATAGGAGTGGTTTGAGGTGGAGTGGCAAGGCTATGATTATGTGTGTACAGGGTCATAGGTCGGTGGACGACCTAACTATATGGAGCGACCTGACCATATGCCTGCTCAACGACCTGAATACAATATATACCCCACAACCTGATGTTAATTGTATGAGTTAGACCGACCCAAGTATTTGCATGCCTGCATCGCATAATCTTCATACTATTTGCGTGCCGTGTGGCCTTGTGTTCAACTATTAAATTATCTGAACGATCCATATAAGAAGGCGGCTCCGATCCATGATGCAAGAACGTCGCTAACCTGTCACTTCACATAGGAACGAACGACCCGATACAGGTTGTGTTGATGACCAGACCTAGGTCGTGTTGACTACCTGAGTATATTCACACAACCTGATTATATATATATATATAATGAGACTCGTGTTGTTATATTTTTCCACTATATGCATGAAATACAACCAACCCATGGAAGCTTTTACACGATCCATTCTTTGAATTGAATATTGTCGTCGCTTCTTTTAAACAAGAGAGAAACACTTTTGTGCCACATGGCACTTTACCCAGTTCTGGGAATATTCGATCTATCAGGTGGACTATAAATGGCTTACGCAATCTACATATGACCCATACATTCATGTTTTGCCACGTCATATGTTTTTCATGCATTTTGTAATCTGCGTCCAGGACCTTGCCTCTCCGCTACATGTCTTATAACATAAATGACCCATTATTTATGCTATAGCCGATCTGAAACGACCTAGACTTTCCCGATCCTCGAAGAGACGGAGGAGCCCGGATTGCTTTGGGAACAAGACGTATCAGAACACAAACATTAGAACATTTCGCTGCTATTACAACAATATTACATCAGAGTACAAGAATATCAGAGTATGAATAAATAATTTACAGTGGAAAAATATCAGAGATTTAATTTACATTTAAATACATCAACATAATGCAGCATAAAATAAATACATAAATATAATGCAGCGGGACAAACATTAACTAGCACAACTGAAAGAAATACACGGATACAAAGCTTTCTGAATATAGCTCCAGCTGTAATCCAAGATCCTGTGGAAAGAAATATCTGCGAAAAAAACAAAACTACTAGCTTCCCGTGTGGAAAATATGGGCACATAGAGTTTAGGTGGGAACAATAAAACCTGAGTCAGTCATGAGACTGGTGTGAGAACTAAAACAGCTATTAGCTTTATTTTAAAGTTGGGTAAATCAAGGGACCACGCCTGTAACGACCCGCATTCTACGCATTGGAGGATCGTAGAATATTTATCTCTTTCTCATAAGGAGTCGTATGGTCGTGTGACATTGGGGGGCGACTATTGGGGTCATTTCCCATGTTCACGATTTTTGTCGATTTTTGAATGACCGTTTTGCCCCTAACTGATCTTGTTTTGGCCATAACTTTTGATTGGTAAAGAGTTTTGACCTGAAACCATTACATTAGATCCGGATGATGGTTTACCTTTCCGTAGAGTGGTCATATATGAAAAACGGACTTACCGTTTGGGAGAAACGGCTGAAATAAGGTTTAGAAGATGAAAAACTGCTTAACCGGGCCAAATAAGGTGATTAGTGAATGGGCCCATAACCCACTTCGGGATTAGGGTTATGGGGACGCTGAAATGAGTTAGATTTTCATTTTATTTCAGTTTTCTAGTCGTCATTTACCTCTTAGAAACCCTAACAATGGCCTCCACCTTCTAATTTCACCCCAAATCGCTCTCTAATCAAGTTTTAGCCTAATCTACGTCAAATCAAGGAGAAATAGCACCAAATCAGAGTTGGAGCTGCTGTGTTGCATAGAGATTCAACTCAAATCAGAGATAGTTTCAGATCTAAAGTTAATTTGTGGCTAAGGTGAGTGATTTGCATTGTTTTACACTAATTATGGTTAATTAAGGGTAATTAGTGTTAATTAGAGAATTTATACATGATTAATATCTGGAAAAATATTTATAAATTTCGAAATATTGTTTTAGGCCTCTGTTAGAAATTTGGGTTGATTTGGTTAAGTTTTGCTAATCCTATCATTAGATTTGCTTAAATATGCTTGAGGGGAAAACATAAGTTTTTGGGTTTGTTTGATCCGTTTTGACATATCAAATTGTTGTTTTGTGTTTATGGTTGATTCTCTATGTTGCTATGACTGTATGGTATGCTTTGAGATTGATTAGAAAAGTTATAATGGTCGAAAACGCCATAGTATGGCGTAAAATAGTCGCTGGAAAAGTTGCAGGAAATGTGCAGGGTTTCGGATCAGATCGGATTATAGGGCTCGGATCGGATCGGTGGATCGGGCAAGGGGAATACGAACTGGATCGGAACTTGGCACTAGCGGAGCCTTGGGAACAAGGAAGGCCACTTGCAAAGAGTTGGAGTTGGGTGGGGATCAGATCGGAGCTGAGCATGGGATCGGATCGGAGGAGAGCAACTGGAGTAACAGATGGAGATGACCAAACCAACCCGGATGGAGTGCCACAACCGAACCGACCTGGAGGGTGTTAACCAAACCGACCCGGATGGAGTGCCACAACCGAACCAACTTGGGGGTTGTTGACCGAACCGAACCGAATGGATGACCAGAAGCTGAAGCATGTCGAACGAACCAAGGGAAAGCCACCAAACCCAACCGGATGTATGCTACTACTTCTATGCGATGACTCTTCCGAAGACCAACTCCAATTCGACCAAAACCCAGATGCAAAGGAGGTCCAGATAGGAGGTTATTACTCAGTATCCAAATGGGATCAACGAGTTGACTTAATGATTGGACTTTACTGCAGGACGTGTGCAAAAGGGGTTATCGACGTCTACAGCTTTGATTCACCACCGAGACGGATGTTAGGCTGCGTATCAGTGCAGTGGGGTACTTATTTACTCCATGGGGCATAGTGAGCGTAGCATGGCAATGAGCCAGTGCAGTGGAGTCGTTATGACTTCATGGGGCAGAGTGGACATAGCAAGGACTAGTGGCTATGTATCAGTGCAGTGGAGTCACCATGACTCCATGAGGCAGAGTGATCATAACAAGGATTTGGGTGATCAAAGTGGTGGATATCGTATACTTTACGCACTGAGTGAGAGATGTGAGGATGGTTGATATGCTTGATTGTTTGACATCACTATGAGATGCATACCCCCACCCCTGTATCTTTACACCATATGTTAGTGTCACCTTAGAGTATTGTGCATCTTGTTTTGCTAACTCTTTGGTTGTAGGTCCAGGTTCAGGTATGGTTTAGTATACTTGTTATTGTTCTGTTTTGCTGCTTATCGCTCATACCAGACTTTTGTCTGATCCATAGTTTTATGTCTCTTCTTATTACTCTGGGTGCTTTTAAACGGGCAGACTAGAGACAGGTTAGCTGGTTGTGCACGAGTAGCTGTCCGGAGATGAGCAGGAGGCTTACTCGTACTATTATATATATTCTTCCTGTGTCGCTGTTGGTCACTACTTTGGTCATTAGTAGTGTACTTTTCTTATTTTGCTTTAGAGACGGTTTTAGAAGTTGTAATAAAGATGATGTAGAACATAAGTTGTAATTTTGGATTTTCCGCTGCTATGATGGTTGAAGTTTTCAGCTTATGCATTGTCTCGCCTGTTTTATGTCAAGTTATGTTATTATTATATTTTATTCCATGCGCTGTGAGATATACTACAGGTTCCTTGTTAGTTCAAATTCCTTTCTTCTCCTTTCTTTGGTGACCGTCCCGTGCTATGAGGCATTGGCACAGCGCACTTTCATTGGAAATGTCGGCTGTTGCGGGGCGGGTCGTCACACTTGGTATCAGAGCTCTAGGTTGCGTAGTTAACCTAGGGAAGACACCAAAGTGAGATAGTACGTATATGAAAGCGCGTATTTGTGATATTTTGGTTTTCAAAAGCTATATATATACACACTATTAGTATATTTATGGATGAAGTCGCATTGCACTGGAACCACTGAAGAGATGGTTAATCGTTTTCTCCTTACAGATTGAACGATGAGCCGATATACAAGGGATACTGGTAGAGGAGCTAATAATGGGAATGCTCCTGATATGAGGACGATGTTCACTGGCTTCATGAGAGAGATGCTTAGAGATGTGCAAGGAGAAGTTCCCAATGCTGCAAATGGTGGTGGTGCAGGTGCCTTGAGCCTATTTCGCCAAGCTATGCAAGGATTACACTAGTCTTGGTGGAAAGCCGTTCCACGAACGGAATCGGCTACAGAAGTTCAGGATTGGTTGGATAGCTGTGAACGTATCTTCGAAGACTTGGGTATTGAGGATGCGATGAAGAGAAATCTAGCATCCCGTCAGCTGCAAGGATGGGCGATGAATTGGTGGAATGCTATTAAGGTGGCTACTCCAGAGGATCAAGTTACTTGGGATCAGTTCAAGGCCCGATTCAATGAAAAGTTTATCCCAACTGCTCAGAAGTCAGAGTTGTTTAGGAAGTTTTTGGAGCTTAAGAAGAATGGTAGGGCAGTCTCGGAGTATATTGCTGAGTTCGAAACTTTATCCAAGTATGGATTATCCCTTATCGACACTCCCGAGAAGAAGAATGAGAAGTTTATAGCAGGCTTAGATCAGTACTTGAGGGAAAGGCTTATAAACCATATCGATGAGACGTTTGAATCGATTGTGGGGAAAGCATTGAGGTCAGAGAGCCTTTATCCTAAACCCAAGACTGAAGTCGATGTCGCATCTGCAGAGAGGCCAAAGCCGCAAGCAAGCGGCGGAGGCAAGAATAATTCTCAGAATAAAAGGAAGCAGAGTCAGAACCAAGCTAAGGATGGTCAGAAAAAGAGCAAGAAAGATGTTGAGTGATTTAGCTGTTGCAAGAAGGGCCATTATGCTAAAGAATGTCGAGCAAAGCCAGCGGACAGGAAGTGCTTCAACTGTGGCCAAGTGGGACATCACAAGGATAAGTGTCTGCAACCCCTTAAAGAAAAGCAGACTGTGAAACCATATGCTATTAATGTTGTTCCTTCTTCGTCGAATGCCCCAACTGCGGCGGAGAAAGGAAAGAATGTCATCATTCAAGGTATGCTTTCTGTTTATGATGTTCCTATTCGAGTATTGTTTGATACCGAAGCTTCCCGTTCCTTCGTATCTAGTGACCTGGTAGATAGGTTGGGATTGGAACCCGAGATAGTCGATAGACCTTTAGCGGTGACGAACCCGATTGTTGGTTCAACTAGCCTTAGCATGATTTGTCGTAATGTGGTCTTATCGAGTCATGGATGCATGTTTGTTTGTGATTGCTTTGTTTTGGGCTTTACTGGGTTTGGCATTATTTTGGGAGTCGATTGGCTCCAAAGATACGGGGTGGTGGTAGACTGTGAGGGCTTTTTGGTGACAGTTAGAGCAGATGATGGGCGGAGGGTAGTGTTTGGTGGTCTACCTAGTGATGGGGTAATGGCTAGTTTTCTAAATTCCCTCGACATCCCGCATGATGAGTTGTCAGATGTGCCTGTGGCTGGCCAGTATCCGGACGTCTTCGAGGAAGTGACCGGACTTCCACCACACCGAGAGATTGAGTTTCGGATTGATTTAGTGGAAGATGCCAGACCTATAGTGATGCCACTTCGTTGTATGGCACCAAAGGAGCAGCGAGAACTCGGGGTGCAAGTAAGCGATCTGTTGAAGAAGGGATTTATCAGAAGAAGTGTTTCTGAGAGGGGTGCACCGGTTGTATTTGCTACCAAGGCAGATGGTTCCCTTCGATTGTGTGTGGACTACCGTGAGTTGAATAAGGTGACAAGGAAGAATAAGTGTCCTCTACCGCGGATAGATGATTTGTTTGATCAGTTGAGTGACGCGAGAGTGTTATCCCAGTTGGATCTCGCGACAGGTTTTCATCAACTTAGGGTGGAAGCTGAGAGTATAGCTAAAACGACCTTTCGGACGCCGTCTGGATTCTATGAGTGGTTGGTCATGCCATTAAGGTTGACCAATGCACCAGCATATTTTGTGGATCCTATGAATAGGGTATTTAGAGATCAGTTGAATAAGTTTGTTCTTGTGTTCGTAGATGATATCTTGGTTTATTCGAGGACAGAGGAAGAACACAAGGAACACTTGAGGATAGTTATGGAGGTGTTGAGAAAACACCAATTGAAAGCAAAGTTTTCTAAGTGCTACTTCTGGAGGAGGGAAGTGAGATTCTTGGGCCATGTTGTTTCAGAGAATGGTATTACCGTGGACCCTACGAAGGTGGCTACGGTACAGGATTGGTCTACGCCCAAGAATGCAACAGACGTAAGAAGTTTCTTGTGGTTGGCTGGATATTATCGTAAGTTTATTCAAGACTTCTCCAAGATAGCGGCACCGTTGTCTCAGTTGACCAAGAAAAATCAAGCTTTCGTCTGGGACGAAAAGTGAGAGAATGCATTTAAGAGCCTAAAGGAAAAGTTGACATGTGCACCCGTGTTAGTCATTCCTAAGGGGAATGAAGAGATGACGGTATACACAGATGCATGTGGTACCGGATTAGGTGCTGCATTGATGCCAGGAGGTAGGGTTGTAGCTTATGCTAGTCGGCAACTGAAACCGCATGAGAAAAGATATCCTACCCATGATTTGGAATTGGCAGCGATTATGATCACATTGAAGATGTGGAGACATTATCTCTTGGGAGAAAGATTCGAGTTGTTTACCGATCATAAATTGTTAAATTATCTTTTTTCTCAGAAGGATCTAAATCTACGATTGCAAAGATGGTTAGAATTCTTGGCTTCCTACGATTTCGATATCGCATATACACCAGGAAAGGACAATGCGGTAGCTGATGCATTGAGTAGAAGACATGCCGGTTTAGGGGCTACGATTCTAGAATGGAAGCAACTGGAGTACATCGCTGGGTATGATTTCAGACTAAAGTGCGAATTGGATCCATAAGTATTAGCAAGTTTGATGATCAAACCCACTTTGATTGAGCAGATTGGTTCCAGTCAGAGGGACGATCCTAACCTATTGGAAATCATCTCAAAGTTAGAGATGGGAATCAACGAAGGGATGAACAAGTATGGGCTTGATCGAGATGGATGACATAGAAAGAATGGAAGACTAGTTGTGCCCAATGTCAATGAATTTAGAGAAGAAGTGCTTAGAGAATGTCATCACTCAAAACTAATTATACATCCCGGTGGTAACAAAATGTATCGAGACATAAAGCAGACCTACTACTGGGAAGGAATGAAAAGAGACGTTGGGAAATTTATATCCAAATGCATGAACTGCCAATTGGTTAAAGCTGAGCAAAAGAAACCTAGTGGTTTATTGCAACCATTAGAAGTTCCAGAATGGAAATGGGAACAAGTCTCAATGGATTACATTGATGGGTTACCAAGAACTAGATCAGGCCATGATAGCATTTGGGTGATTGTGGACCGATTAACCAAGAGTGCAAGGTTTATACCCGTCAAGTCGAATAGAACAGCAGCTAAGTTAGCAGAACTATATATAAAGTGGGTAGTGAGATTTCATGGAATACCCAAAGGCATTGTGAGTGACCGAGATCCGTTGTTCACTACTGTATTTTGGAAGAGCTTACAAGAGGTGTTAGGATCAGAATTACATTTCAGTACCGCTTATCATCCTCAAACCGACGGTCAGACAGAGAGGGTGAATCTGGTATTAGAAGACCTCTTAAGAGCTTGTATATTGGATTTTGGTGGATCATGGGATGACCATTTACATCTAGTGGAGTTCGGATATAATAACAGTTATCAATCCAGTATTGGTATGACTCCATTTGAAGCTTTGTACGGAAGACCGTGCAACTCACCGTCGTGTTGGTTAGAAACCGGTGAGAAGTTTGTGCTTGGACCAGATGTGATAAGAGAAACTCAGACAAGATTAAGATCATCCGACAAAGAATGAAGGCTGCCCAAGACAAGCAGAAGAGTTATGCTGATAGAGGAGAAGAGATTTAAAATTCTCCATTGGTGACTTGGTTTTTGTCAAGATTTCTCCATTAAGGAGCGTGATACAATTTGGTAGGAGAGGCAAGTTAACACCAAGATTTGTTGGTCCATTCCCAGTTCTCGAGGAAGTTGGGAATTTGGCATATAAAGTTGAATTACCAGAGAAGATGGCAGGAGTTCATAACGTATTTAATGTTTCCCAATTAAGGAAATTCGTGCACGACCCTAGTGTGACTATTTCACCTGATCAATTGGACGATATCGAGGTTGAACCCGAGGAGGTTGGGAACCGTAGGCCTATGCGTATTGTTGGGAACGATACGAAGTAGCTTCGAAGGAAGGCGGTGAAACTAGTCAAAGTTCAGTGGGGGCGAGGATGAGAATGACTGTACTTGGGAGACAGAGGAGAGCATTAAGAAGACATATCCAGAACTCTTTGCCTGGTAAGATTTTAATTACGACTTAGTTTTCCGCATGCTAGGATAGGCTTGTTTGTTTGTTTTTGTATGTTTGATTGTTGTGAATGATTGGTAGGCATGCGGGACCCTTTGTATGTTTTGGGTTAAGGAATTTCAGAGATGAAATTTCTTAAGAAGGGGAGAATGTAATGACCTGCATTCTACGTATCGGAGGATCGTAGAATATTTATCTCTTTCTCATAAGGAGTCGTATGGTCGTGTGACATTGGAGGACGACTATTGGGGTCATTTCCCCATGTTCACGACTTTTGCCGATGTTTGAATGACCGTTTTGCCCCCAGCTGATCTTGTTTTGGCCATTACTTTTGATTGGTAAAGAGTTTTGACCTGAAACAACTTCCATTCGATTCAGATGATGGTTTACCTTTCCGTAGAGTGGTCATATGTGAAAAACGGACTTAGCGTTTGGGAGATATGACTGAAATAAGGTTTAGAAGGTGAAAAACTGCTTAACCGGGCCAAATAAGGTGATTAGTGAATGGGCCCATAACCCATTTCGGGATTAGGGTTATAGGGAGACTGAAATGAGTTAGGTTTTCATTCTGTTTCAGTTTTCTAGCCGTCATTTACCTCTTAGAAACCCTAACAATGGCCTCCACCTTCTAATTTCATCCCAAATTGCTCTCTAATCAAGATTTAGCCTAATCTACGTCAAATCAAGGAGAAATAGCACCAAATCAGAGTTGGAGCTGCTGTGTTGCATAGAGATTCAACTCAAATCAGAGATAGTTTCAGATCTAAAGTTAATTTGTGGCTAAGGTGAGTGATTTGCATTATTTTACACTAATTATGGTTAATTAAGGGTAATTAGTGTTAATTAGCGAATTTATACATGATTAATATCTGGAAAAATATTTATAAATTTTGAAATATTGTTTTAGGCCTCTATTAGAAATTTTGGGTTGATTTGGTTAAGTTCTGCTAATCCTATCATTAGATTTGCTTAAATATGCTTGAGGGGAAACATAGGTTTTTGGGTTTGTTTGATCCGTTTTGACATATCAAATTGTTATTTTGGTGTTTATGGTTGATTCTCTATGTTGCTATGACTGTATGGTATACTTTGAGATTGATTAGAAAAGTTAGAATGGTCGAAAACCCCGTCGTATGGCGTAAAACAGTCGCTGGAAAAGTCGCAGGAAATGTGCAGGGTTTCGGATCAGATCGGATTATAAGGCTCGGATCGCATCGGTGGATCGGGAAAGGGGAATACGAACCGGATCGGAACTTGGCACTAGCGGAGCCTTGGGAACAAGGAAGGCCACTTGCAAAGAGTTGGAGTTGGGTGGGGATCAGATCGGAGCTGAGCATGGGATCGAATCGGAGGAGAGCAACTGGAGTAACGGATGGAGATGATCAAACCGACCCGGATGGAGTGCCACAACCGAACCGACCTGGAGGGTGTTAACCAAACCGACCCGGATGGAGTGCCACAACCGAACCGACCTGTTGGGTGTTGACCGAACTGAACCGAATGGATGACCAGGAGCTGAAGCATGTCGAACCGAACCAAGGGAAAGCCACCAAACCGAACCGGATGTATGCTACTACTTCTACGCGATGACTCTTCTGAAGACCAACTCAAATTCGACCAAAACCCGAGATGCAAAGGAGGTCCAGATGGGAGGTTATTACTCAGGATCCAAATGGGATCAACGAGTTGACTTCATGATTGGACTTTGCTGCAGGACGTGTGCAAATGGGGTTATCGACGTCTACATCTTTGATTCACTACCGAGACGGATGTTAGGTTGCGTACCAGTGCAGTGGGATACTTATTACTCCATGGGGCAGAGTGAGCGTAGCATGGCTATGAGCCAGTGTAGTGGAGTCATTATGACTTCATGGGGTAGAGTGGACATAGCAAGGACTAGTGGTTATCGATCAGTGCAGTGGAGCCGCCATGACTCCATGGGGCAGAGTGATCATAGCAAGGATTTGGGTGATCAAAGTTGTGGATATCGTATACTTTACGCACTGAGTGAGAGAAGTGAGGATGGTTGCTATGCTTGATTGTTTGACATCACTATGACATGCACACCCCCACCCCCGTATCTTTACACCATATGTTAGTGTCACCTTAGAGTATTGTGCATCTTGTTGTGCTATCTCTTTGATTGTAGGTTCATGTATGTTTTAGTATACCTCTTATTGTTCTGTTTTGCTGCTTATCGCTCATACAAGACTTTTGTGTGACCCAAAGTTTTATGTCTCTTCTTATTACTCTGTGTGCTCTTAAACGGGCAGACTAGAGACAGGTTAGCTGGTTGTGCATGAGTAGCTGTCCGAAGACGAGCAGGAGGCTTACACGTACTATTATATATATATATATATTCTCCCTATGTCGTTGCTGGTCACTACTTTGGCATTAGTAGTGTACTTTTCTTATTTTGCTTTAGAGACGTTTTTAGAAGTTGTAATAAAGAGGATGTGGAACATAAGTTGTAATTTTGGATTTTCCGCTGCTATGATGGTTAAAGTTTTCAGCTTATGCACTGTCTCGCCTGTTTTATGTCAAGTTATGTTATTATTATATTTTATTCCATGTTCTGTGAGATATACTACAGGTTCCTTGTTAGTTCAAATTCCTTTCCTTTCCCTTCTTTGGCGACCGTCCCGTGCTAGTCAGGCATTGTCACAGTGCACTTTCATTGGAAATATCGGCTGGTGCGGGGCGGGTCTTCACAACGCCGTGTAACACGGAACAGGTTTCCTCCCAAGCACACCATAAAAAACCACATAATGCTAAAATGAAAAAAATGAAGCCATTATAAGATTTAGGTCCCATCACACAATGCAACGCATGCCGGAGGATAGAGTTTTACCTTATAATGACCAAATATGCTTGATACGTAAAATTTCTCTTTTATTATTACTATAAGTGAAGAAATCAACTTCAAATATAAATGTATCAACCATAGACGACACAATATCCCATCCTACTTTGTCGCCATATATGTTTACAACTAAAATCGAAAAGTCGCGTATTGGAAATTGGATTTCCATCTATGAGTCGAGGCAAGGGATGGCTCCTCCCGATTCGAGAGCTAGCAAATGCCTCAGGATTACACACTCTGGGAAACCCTGTGAATGGTAAAGCCGGTCCACACTTACTTTAGTGGATTGGTTATTCCTGAACACACGTTTCCCGGTGCTATCAGACCAAACTCTGAGCCACTAGGGACTCAATATCTGAGGCGCCTCATTCCATCATCCACATAAGTAAAAATGTCTGGGCTCCAAATCATGACACCACTTCTAGCTAGAAAGAAACGCCATGCACTCCCACGGTCACTATCCCGTTTTTGACTCATACCGGGTGTGAGGCTCGCGAATTAAAGCTATACAAAAAGCTATGCTATTTAAAGCCGTGCTTTGATCATCAACCACAAGACTCTTCTTTTCAACAAAAGCCTTGATCATTTGCATCTTAGCATGCCACATTGACAATTCATGTCATACAACTGATGTCTATCAATATATAACCTCTAAGCTCGTACGTCTTATAGATGGGTGTTAAGCAAGAGAATAAATTCTCCACCACCAAACATATATATATATATATTTAATAGAAATCAATCAACACAGAATGAAATCCAATGTCAGACACACATCCATTTACAAGTCTGTTCTGGGTCTGAACGAAACCGAAGGCACTTTATTCCTCGTCCTATATGTCCAATACAGGAGAGAGGTCTTGGCGTATCCAGTCGATCTCCAAGTACGTCTGGACGATCACCACTAATTACCTTGTCTTAGGTGTATAGCCCAATCAAGGCATCAGTAATCGTCCAAACAATGTGGAGATCTTCGGTCTTCAATCATCGACTTTTAGTCGTCGTATCAGTTATTCAAAATGGGATAAACCCGGTCTTTTCGAATAAATCATGTATTTTATAATTAGTAGTCAAGTGCTATAAAAACACATCATACGCCTCATTCTAATTCAGAATATTCTTTTATTCAAAAATTCACATTTTTGGGGAAAGGTTCCCATTAATTTTATCAAAGATAAATTATTTTAAACTTATTCTTTAATCTCATTTGGATATTAATTTCAAAAGATTTTATTATAATTTTAAAACCAAATTAAGGTTTACAAAACTAGTTGGGATAATCGAGCCATACCGAAGTAATCATTTATTTATTAATCTCAGTCCCAACCTATTCATCCCATGGAGTAAAACTGGTAGTACTCCATATCTATTACCCAGGGTGTTACTGGTAAATTTAATTACCATTTCACGTTCAAATCTAATTAAAGATTTAACTATTGCTTGGAGTAAAACTGGTGGTACTCTATTTTCAGTCATTTCATGCATTTGATAAATTTAATCATCTCATTCTCATTTCAATCTAATCAAATATTCATTACACCTCTAACTTGGTTTTAATCTCAAAAATCATTACTTTATGATTATTCAACTTTAAGAAATTAATCTTATCTTTTACTGGGTTAAAGAACCAATGTTATTTAAAACAAAGTTCACGATAAATCCAAAATCATCTTCCATCGAAATGGAATCTTCACGGAAATCATAACAATATATAATCGATATAAATTTCCATATCAAAACAATATTATAAATGTAATAGCAGCAAGGCCTTCTAAATTCCATAAATAGTAATGGTCTTCATTCACAGAAGCTCATCTCGATTATTAAATCGAATTCCATTCAGTTCTAATTCAATATATTAAATTGGAACTTTACTTTGGAAAATTTCCATTAAATCTTAATAAAAAGATTTATAAATTCCAAATCATATCTTCATTGCTAATTGGGTTAAAGAACTAATGTTATTTAAAACATCGCTCACGATAAACCCAAAATCCAATTTTATTTCAATTCCAATTAAATTAATTAATTGGTAAACTTCTCTAAATCTTAATGAAAAGATTTATTCTATTCTCCACTGGGTTTAAGAATAGTGTTATTAAAGACACCATTCATGACAAACCCAAAATCCAATTTGATATTAAATACAAGGCTCTAAATTGAAATAATATCGGCTTATATTCAATATCAAATTTTGAAACCAACGGATATCGTATTGGGAATAACAATATTTATATCTTCCAAATTCCTCAACAATATCCATATAATCACGGAGTCCAATATCGAAATATTCCAAAGATTATTTCAATTTGAATCCATTCCAATTTATTTGTTGGAAAATTCTGGTTATAACAAAAACCATTTACAAATCCAATTTATTTATTTAAAAAAAACATTGGATTTTTATTCTAGTTAATGACTAGTTCATTGAGATAAAAATATCTTTTATCTTTTCAAAACTTAGGATTTTTCATCCAAAATCTTTCCAAATCATTTATTATGATTTCACACAATTTTTCCATATTTTTAATATTTTTATTAAGGCCCTTACAGTCGATTTCCATATACGGTCATCGAACTGCATTTACAACGAACTTTTCCAATATTGATTTGGACATATTTTAAAATCTAACCATTAGATTTAAAATCTCTTATAAACGTTGGAAAGCTCTTTTCGATACGAACCTAACGGTTCTGGTTTTAGGAGAATAAAACGGTCGGATCTCCTGTTACATCAATTCGAAGTTAATGGTCAAAATTCGCGAACGGTCGCTGCGCGACACATTCTGTTCAAACCATTTATATATATATATATATATATATAATATTTTTCAATTTTTGTTCAAAACGTATTTTATAAATCATTTATAAATTCATTTTAAAATGATTTTAACTTCGTTTTCAGTTTAAATCAAAATTAGATATTCCATTTCATTATAATATTAAAATGATCATATTTTCAAAATGTCATATGTGAAATCAAATCTTTTCGATATTCATTATAAAATGAATAAAATCGAAAGTAAATTCCCTTCGAGTTAAAATAATGTTTCTATACTTAACCCGACTTCATATTTTTTTTATATTTTCTTGTCCATCCAAAATCGGACATCAAAATTATATTTTGATTTTTTACTGAATATTATTTTAAAATATTCGTTATTTCTGAAATGGAATCAAGCTCAATCAATTACCATATAATTTTATTTTTATGGATTCCATACATCACATGTATTCAACAATAATGATGAGTAATCATTAAACATTCAAACATCATCCAGAGTGCATTCTACAACTATAAAAGTATTAAAATAAATAAATAACGCTCACCATAGTCTGTCGACCAATCAGTTAACATACAACTAAATATTGGAGGTTAGGATGATTTAGAGTTGTTGAGAAATGAAGTTGGCAGCACTTCGTGGGAGGAGAAATTGGTCCCTTTCATGTATGAATGGATGAGGTATATATAGGAGTGGTTTGAGGTGGAGTGGTAAGGCTGTAATTATGTGTGTACAAGGTCAAAGGTCGGTGGACGACCTAACTATATGGAGTGACCTGACCATATGCCTGCTCAACGACCTGAATACGATATATTCCCCACGACCTGATGCTTATTGCGTGAGTTAGACCGACCTAAGTATTTGCATGCCTGCATCACATAATCTTCATACTATTTGTGTGCCGTATGACATCGTCTTCAACTATTAAAGTGTCTAAAAAATCCACATAAGAAGGCGGCTCCGATCCATGATGCAAGAACGTCACCGACCTATCACTTCACATAGGAACAAACAATTCTATACAGGTCGTGTTGATGACCAGATCTATGTCGTGTTGGCGACCTGATTATATTCACACAAACTTATTATATATATTGTGACACCCATGTTGTTATATTTTGCCACCATATGCATGAAATACAATCGACCCATGGAAGATTTTACACGATCCATTCTTTGAATTGAATATTGTCGTCCCTTCTTTTAAATAGGAGCAAAGCACTGTTGTGCCATGTGGCATTTTGCCTAATTCTGGGAATATCTGATCCATCAGGTGGACTATGAATGGCTTACGCAATTTACATATGACCTATATATTCATGCCTTGCCACATCATATGTTTTTCATGCATTTTATAATCTACGTCCAAGACCTTGCCTCTCCACCACATGTCTTGTAACATAAATGACTCATTATTTAGGAACCGATCCAACTTATATTGGTGTTATAGCTGATCCATACTGGTATAACTTGCCACGTGTCATGTCGCATGTATTCTTGCATGTACTATACGTGACCCAAGTTTTACGCGTTGGAATTTAATTATGCAAGACACAAATTGACTTCTTGAATACAACATGCACGCTGCATGTTTATGTGCCCACGGGTACACTAATGTATGTTTTGACAGTACAATTATCACATAATGAACGATCTATCCCATTGTCTATTTATTTATGTATACTGTCCATGCTATTAGGAAACCGATTGATGGATTCTGATTTTACAACCAATCCATTGCTTTATTGTACAATCAACATATTATTTTCCAAACCGCGTTTTTACAATGGGGTTAACAGAGGTTAGAATATAACACCCCAAAAATTCATAAGTAATAATAATAAATTAAATAAGAAAATGAGCTAAAAAGTTTAATTTTCACGGATGTTTAAAGTTGTCTCTGGGTACTTCACTATTGCGTTCATATCAATGTTTTGGATGATTTTCATATATGACTCATCGTGACCCGAATTGATATGGGGTAGATACGGGAGAATGAATATTTCAAAATTAAAACTTAAATGAAAAAAATAGCTGGATTGACCCTCTAAGGGACAGTCTACCATGGTGGCCGACCAATGAAGTGTGCTTAATCAATGTTTTCAATGTGGTACATGATGATATATGACACTTATATGGCCAAGGTGAGAATGAGATTTAGTCTTTTGTTCGGTAAGAGAGGACATGACGTGTCTAAATGGTTCAATCTTCTCTATGATATATTACATGGTAAGACTGCTATTATGGCATGATCCTATGGGTAGATTTGTATAAAACATTTGAATCTAATGGCTAAGAAAGAAGGTATGAAGTAGTTTAACTACGTTAACCTAGGCCTAATCTAATGGTTAGAATAACCTAGCTGAACTCGTAAATAGACACTAAGTCTAAATTAAAACTCGTACATTTCTTCTTCACTTCTTCTTCTTCTTTTTTCATCGTTTCTCTTTCAATATTAAATGTTAAAAGTAAAAACAAGTAAAGGATAGATTAAACCAAAGGGAGTGGATCTGCATAGAGAAAAGCTAAGGAAAGTCCATGCTAATAGAGCTTATGCTTCAAAATGAGTGAGACTTACATTTCTAAATTGAAAAGGTTAATTCATTAGTTGTAGATTCCTTATATGATACAGATTTGAACTTTTTATGTAAGATATGGACTTCTATGCAAAAATTTGATTTATCTATAAAATATAGACTTATCTGTAAAATATGGATTTATTTATAAATTCTGGACTTATATGTAAAATCAAGCGTATTTGTAAAATCGATCTTATCTATAGAACATGATTGAGACTATGATTGTGAAACCTAAACTTTTACACCTAAAATTTGGACTAAATACATATAAAATGAAATAAGCTAATGTAACCAGATATGTAATTCTTGAGGAAGTAAACTAAACAAACCCTAATTTGGAATAGTGGATTTGAAATCACGACCTTGAAAACTGCTTGTATGAAATTTAGGGATAATCATCATTATCCTTGTTAGAGACACTGTAGACTTTATAACTAACGATCTATATTTGGTGATTTATTTACTTGGATGGATTTTGGGGTATCATGAGGAGGGACCCTTGATTTTCCTCCTAGTTAAGCAAATTTATGAAGTTAGAGCCCATTCTAACGATTCTTACACATAACATCGATGTAGGAAATAAGAGACCATTAAAATATGTAAAATTCAATATATGAAAATTAGGTTGGCGATATTAAATACTGGTTAGGGACCGTACTAACGACATAAGGACATGCTAATTTGATTCATGTAAAATCTAGTTTTTCAAATCAGATTAATATTATAATTCTAAACCGATTATGATACATGCTTCAATCGCGCACGATCACATAATATTCTAATCGTTACAACATTTGAAATCTTATGTTAGTTTACCATTATGGATATAATGAAACTAGTTTCATAGAATTCTGAGTTAATTTGCAAAATAGCTATTTTTATGTGTTAGCCTAAATAGAGTAATAATAAGTCAATTTTCAAACACTCAAATTCATAGATAATAATTTATTATTATTGTTCACATTCATATATGACTTCACATAACTTCAAAATTAATTTAAATTCATCGTGAATCCAAGATTCGAAATTTCAAGTTAGTCCAAATTCATTTATACTTTACTATATGAATTTACACAATATTCAACTATGTCAAAATTTTGGGTTGTTACATATCTACCCACTTTTTAAGGAATGACGTCAGGCCATTTCGCAAGAAAGCTACTTGACTTGTCAAAATTCCACAGGGAGAGGACTCGACTGAAGCTACTTAGGAACCAAAGGATAGGATTCGGGCTTCTTACCCACATCTTTTAAATGGTATACTTTGAATATCTAATCTAAAAAACTTTCATCAACTAGGATCTTTATATGTACCTTGAAGGAATGGTAGACCTATAGGGATAAAAGCCTATTGATGGTGGAAATGGATGTAAATGTGTTAATCGAACATGTTATATATGATGGATGCAAGTAGTTGCAAGTGAATGTCAGTGGATGCTAATGGTTGTATTTGAAGCACCATAATAGGCATAGAATATGATGATCAATTAACTAGGTATTTATACATGTATATGCATATGCATATGGATATATTATTTCTTTTACTATATGTGATTGTTATATACATAGATGCCTAACATACGAATGTTACATATGGATGATGGATGAGGAATGCATGGAGAATTATCACTAACGTTAGGACTTTACATATATTGGGATGCATGACATAAGCATATTTACATAAATTGGATGTTAACTTAATCAGTGGACTAACCAATCTTTTGCATAATTAGATAGGTTCATATGCACTTTACGACTGCATAAAATCATAAACTACATTAGAGATGTTAAGGACAATGATTTCCATGGATGATGTATGAGTAGATGACTATAACATTAGATATTGGTTGTTAATTACATTTTTTTATTCTTTAAGATTTCAAAAATGAAATCCTTTAAGGAGGTAAGAATATAACACCCCAAAAATTCATAAGTAATAATAATAAGTTAAATAAGAAAATGAGTTAAAAAGTTTAATTTTCAGGGGTGTTCAAATTTGGCTTAGGGTACTTCACTATTGCGTTCATAGCAATGTTCTGGATGATTTTCATATATAACTCATCACGATCCGAATCAGTATGGGGGAGATATGGGAAAAACAATATTTCAAACTTAAAACTTAGATAAAAAAAATAGCTGGATTAACCGCTCTAAGGGACGGTCCACCATGGCGGTCGACCGATAAAGTGTACTTAATCAATGTTTTCAATGTAGTACATGATGATTCGAGACACTTATATGGAAAGGAGAGAATGAGATTTAGTCTTTTGTTCGGTAAGAGAGGAAATGACCTGTCTACATGGTTCGATCTTCTCTGTGATATATTCCACGGTAAGATTGCTATTATGGCATGATCTTATAGGTAGATTTGTATAAAACATTTGAATCTGATGGCTAAGAAGGAAGGCATGAAGTGGTTTAACTAAGTTAACCTTGGCCTAATCTAATGGTTAGAATAACTTAGCTGAGCCTGTAAATTGACCCTAAGTCTAAACTAAAACACATACATTTCTTCTTCTTCTTCCTCTTCTTCCATCCTTTCTATTTCAAGATTAAATGTTAAATGTAAAAACAAGTAAAGGATAGATTAAACTAGAGGGAGAGGATCTGCAGAGAGAAAAGCTAAGGGAAATCCATGCTAATAGAGCTTAAGCTTAAAAGTGAGTGAGAATTACACAACTAAATTGAAAAGGTTAATTCATTAGTTGTAGATTCCTTATAAAATACGAATCACTTTTATGTAAAGTCTGGACTTCTATGCAAAAATTGGATTTGTCTATAAGATATAGACTTATCTGTAAAATATGGATTTATCTATAAATCCTGGACTTATATGTAAAATCATGCTTATTTGTAAAATCGATCTTATATATAAAACATAATTGAGACAATGATTATGAAACCTAAACTCTTACACCTCAAATTTGGGATAAATACATATAAAAAAATAAGCTAATGTAACCGGATTTGTAATTCTTGAGGAAGTAAACTAAACCAAACCCTAATTTGGAACATTGGATTTGAAATCATGGCTTATGTTACAGCGAAAACTACATGCAAGAAATATGGGGATAATCATAATTAGCCTTATTACAAACACTGTAGACCTTATACCTAATGGCCTATATTTGATAATTTATTTACTTCGATGGATTTTGGGAAATCATGAGGAAGGAGCCTTGATTTTCCTCCTTGTTAAACAAATTTATGAAGTCAGAGCCCGTTCTAACGATTCTTACACATAACATCGATGTAGGAAATAAGAGACCATTAAAATAGGTAAAATTCAATATGTAAAAAATTAGGTTGGGGATATTAAATATTGGTGAGGGCCCGTACTGACAACATAAGGACATGTTATGTTGGCATAAGAAATAAGATGATAAGGATAAAACTCGGTATATGGGCTGGGTTAAGGGAGCGCAATTAGAATATTGTTTGGGGTTCATCCTAACGTCATAAGGATACACAAGCTTAGCAGAGATATTAAGAGGCCATAGGGAGTGTGACACGCGAGGGAGTTTGTCCTAGTAATGATTAGGCATGCAAATATCAGGGTAGAATATAAGAGGCTCTATTAGGTGTGGTGCTCATTGTAACACTCCGTGAAATGTACCCTAAATGGACATAGGAAACTAAAATAATTAAATAATAATAATAATAAGCCAAAATATGAATATTTAGTAATTATGGAATTTGGTTGCGAACGTTATACTACTGCGTTCATGGTAAGATTCTGATCCACTTTCGTATATAGATTGTTTAAAACGAAGTCCGTATAAAAAGTTATTGATAAATCAAGTCTTGGAATTTAAAATAATTAAGCATGGAAATTTGAATTTGAACTTAAATCAATGGACAAGCATGGGAAAATATTCTTGATTTTAAACTTAAACTTGTGTGTATATACATAGATAAGAAAGGATAATGTTAAAGATATTAAACATTAATTAAGTGGCATTAACTGCTGATAAATAAAAGTGCGTGAAACAAAATTCATTGTTCCCTAGGACAGAAGGGTGGTCAATCGCCCCACCCTCATAGGGGTCAATCGCCCTATATCGGGGAGGTAGAGTGCTTCGTGGTGAAAACTGGGTGGCCACTAGAGTTTATTAGTTTATTTGCTTTAGGATTTGATACTACCAACGGTACAAATTTTATTATTTGAATATAACGGTTCCTACTAATTCTACCATCTATAAATAAGACCCTGGACCCCCACTCCCAATCACATTCTCATGTGACTATATTCCTTCATTTCTATATTTTTTACATCTAGTTTTAATGAAAGGCCAGACTTCTCTTTCTTCTCTCCTCCTTCTATGTTTATGCAATTAGTTATGGATTTAACTTTAATATATGTATGCGATTCTTCCTTGATTATACATATGTAAATAAAAGAAGGATAACTAGATTCGATTCATGTGGCAACAATCCAAAGAAGTACTCCATTTGGGATGGAACATAGCTTCCTTCCCAAAAGACTGTGACCGAGATCTTAACACTTTTCATTTTATCTGTAATTGTTTAATTTAACAATTTGGATTGTGTTTGCCTAAGGTATTTGAGGATTGCGAAAACCAAATTAAATCCCACTCAAATCTTAAATAAAATGAAAGTGTCTATCTATGTGGTTTATATGTATTTTGGGTTATGAATGTAAATTAAAGGGATTTTGTGTTCTTATTTCTAAAACTCAAAAAATGTAATCTTTTTTACCTTCTTTCCTCCACTTATTCAAAGCCTATATTTATATAAAATAATGGATTAAGGGACAATAGACTATATGAAATTCAAATCCCTATATTTTTTGCAGAATGGTGGATCTGAGGGTTATAAACTACATGTAAACTATAACCCTATTTTTATATAAAGTTTACAGAAACTAAAAGAAAGTGAAATAGGACTAGAATAAAAGTATATATATGTTATTTATAAATAAGTTCCATTGCTTTACTAAAGTAATCGGAGATCCAAGATTACATGTCTATTTGAGATACAACTTGTTGTTATTACCCTACTTAATCTTCTAATCCTATTTTTTTGGATCTTTTATGCTGTGATATAAATTATAGGGAAACAGACTTGTAAATTTACGATCTTGTATGCAAGTAGGAGTTGCAATTAGACCCGATCCGATGGACCCGGACTCGACCCAATGGTATCGACTCTAGGCGGGTCAGGTTTTGTAGGGTTTAAACTATGAATTTCAAAAATTTGGATCGGACCCGATCCGAGCCTCAGTTCGGGTTCGGTTGGGAAGTAACACTAAATATACATATATTTCAATTCTTTTCGGTTGGGTCAGGTTGGTTTGGGTTGGGCTTGATCAGGTCTTTATTGTATTTTTCATTACATAGACCCAACCCGAGACCCATCGGGTTCGATTCTTGTGCAGTTCTTTTCAGGTCAGTTTGGTTAGGTTTTTCGGTTCTAATTTCTAACCCTATGTGCAAGTAGTCATTTTGCATGATTAGTGTGTTTCCCATGCGTGCATATTTATTATAACATATTTGATGTGTCTTATATACGTATTTATCACTTCTAAATTAGGATATTCGAATTAAATGCCCATATTAGGAGTTTGTTTACTTGTGTGTATTCATTGGTCTTTACTTTGTGTTCAATGGCATAATGACCTGAAGTTAACCTCTTCTTGTAGCAAAAGTCTGTCTGGACAGCCTGACTACCAGCAACTACAAAAGGATGGGTTAATGTGAGATGTCTAATGCCATGAGCCATCTACAGTTGTGATACGCTTCCCCTGGGTAAGGTATTAAGTGTCTTATCCACCTTTTAGAGGTATTGAGTGGTTATAACTCTCCCTTTTCCTTATGGATTTTCCTTAGGAGTACGGGAAGTAGTCCTAAGACATGTCGTTATTAGGTATTAAGTGATCGATCGATCCGCCTTTCTCCAATTGAGGTATTAAATGGTCTCGAATTGAGTAGGTAGTTCTCTGTAAGTCATCGTCTTCCTTTATGGTGACTATAGTAAGGGTTTGCCTATAAACAAGTAATTAAACGTCGCCACACGGTAAAGGACCACTTATCTACGAAAATATCAAGTGGCTAGAAATTTGCCTTTAGCGACAACTAGGTAATTATGAGTGGCCTATCGTTGGTAAGATAGTAAATGATTGAGTAGTCGCCTAGCTTCTTAGTACTAAGTAGCTACATACTATCTATTTTGTGAGTATTTATATCTTTGTAGTGTCTACTAGAATTAGGTATTACGTGATCGTAGGAATCCACCCCTTGGGGTATTAAGTGAACACTAGAATCCACCTTTGTTCTATTAGGTAATAAATGACTGTATGGCCTGGCTCTTTCCAATATAGTAGTAGACAAATGCTCGTATATGCATGCAATATCTCATATACATACCCTTGATAGTTTTTATACTCCTTAAGATTATATAAAAAGGTTCAAACTTTAAGGTTTTATTCACCCGATCCGCTGTTCTTACCCTTCCTCTTAATAACACGGGTTAGACAAGATGACCTCTAAGTTTAAGCTGGAAGGTGGTGTTCATGGCGATAATGGAAGTTGGCTTTTACTTATTATGAATATTGTGCATGACACTAGTATGATATCTATGATGTACTTGTTTTTGTGACGCAACAATTATGAATTTGTGTAACAACCTGTATTTTTTGAATATTTAAATTATTAAATTTAATATGACTTTTGGATATTTTATTGTTATAAATAAAATTTAATGATTTAATTGTGAAGATTTATGATGTAAACTTAATTAAATGATTTAAGTTTTGAAATTCAATCTATTATGACAATTATTACTTATATTGATTGCAAACAAAACTTTGTATTAGTTTATATTAGTAAATAATCAATATTGTAATTCAAATAAGAAATTATATTTTTGAAATTAATATGAATTCTATTTTTGATTTGAATAAAATTTATAAAATTTTGAATTTGGTATAAGAAAGGTGAATGAGTGAAAAATGAATATTTTATTATATTAATAAATATTTGAAAATATTCATTTTGCAAACATTCTTGGAATTCGATGAAATTAGTTTCATTGGATCTAAAATTGTAAATTATAGTAGGTTTTCAAATTTTGTAGCCACCAAAGTCCTTGTTTGATTGTACGAATTTAAAACACATAGCTATTTATGTATGCAAATTAACTTACATAATCGAGTTTTAAGAACAAACTATTGTAGACTTCTGAATTTGGCTTCGCTACTAATACCATTGCGTTCAGAAAGCCTTAAACCTATAGGTAGGCTATAAACAAGATCGGTTTGGACACAGGTCCGTTTTTTCTTTAAAACACGCTAATCGAGAAGATTAAATAATAAAATAATACTCTTAACCCTAATCTAATTCTCGGTCCCCACCTACATTTTCAATGGTCGTGAGTCCCTTTCCTTCTTCTCTCTTTTTCATATTCCAAAACGAAAAATGTAGCTGACGATCTCTTCTTCAAACCATAAGACGATTGTTGGGTTTAGTGAATCATGGAGGCTAGAATTTGACGAGGAAGATGGCTCGGTTTATTAGCGTTTCTAGGAGGAGAGGGCGACCGCAAGAGGCCAGATCTCGGTCGTGGGTGAGGTTTTGAATGGCGAACACAATGGCATAGTCAGATTGAGATATAGAGCGTCGTGGTGGTCGCGTCGGTGATAGGGAGGCAACGGTTTTGGGTTACGAGATTTTTCCTGTGCGTATTCACGAAGGGGAGGAGAAGATTAGGTGGTGATCTTAATTGGGTGAGAAGTTTCTATTATTATTTTTATACAATTTGAAATTCCAACAAATTTACGTAAATAACTTTTCCATACGATCTCAGATTGATGCGCGGTTTGATCTGTTGGAATTGTATCAAAATTCCGTACAACATTGAGTTGTCGTAGACTGATTTTGAGACTGTTGATTTTTAAGTCTATAATAGAATCTCAAACGCACTTGAAATCAA
Source organism: Allium sativum (assembly GCA_030737875.1). Lineage (NCBI taxonomy): Eukaryota > Viridiplantae > Streptophyta > Magnoliopsida > Asparagales > Amaryllidaceae > Allium > Allium sativum. The sequence goes on from CM060919.1 coordinate 723,044,509, forward strand.
AACCGAGTGATTAAACCCACTCACGCTTAACTTAAGTATCCGATTGTTAGTTAAATTAAAATCATGTTATGATATGATTGAACTGGTTGTTGTTTGGTAGTTAAAAATTGCATATTTATGTTGACTGACACCGATAATGTAATTTAATTTCACTGTTAGTTTAAATTTTACAATTAAGTTAAAAATTCGACATTTGATTACTAGTTTAAAACCTGACATCTGATAACTAGTAAATTTATACGATACTGAATTGTTTAGATGTATTGATGTGATGAATGGTTTGGATTCAATATATTTGACTTATTGATGTTTAATTTGTGAATTTACCCATTATTCACCTTAATTATATATGACCATTGTTTGTGTTGATTAATCCCAACCATTTACCCTAGATGTTATGGGCATCAAATAAACTCGGGATTAATCATTAAAATGAATTAAGAACGTAGGTTAAATGTTAAATACCTATGACCCTGATTTGGATTGAAATGATATATATCCTTTCCCAAAATATTAAAATTAAATTTTAAGTATTACTTGGCCATAGGATAGAAAATTATATACGGACACCAGTTGGTTAAATAACATTTGTTTTAACCATGAGTCTTGAAATATTATTTTAAAGATATTATAGGTCATGTTTTATGAATCAACTTCCTTTGAACTTGAACGTTGGACTTTGAAATATAAAAGCTAAAGGAAATTTTTTAACGTTATTAACTGAAGTTATAAAAAGGGAATTGAATATGAACTGAATCTATTGAAATTGAATTGTTTATCCATCTTTGAAATTTACATTAAATTTACTTAATTCGAAGTAATAATTGGATTGTGAACTCGAGATTTTTTAAACTGCAATAATTCAAAGTGAGAATTATAATTAAATTCAAATTTTGAATCGAATTGTTTGAATCAGAATGTTCAAATCGAATTAAAATATAAATGGAAAGTTGAATTGATTTGAATTGTAATATCGAAACTGAGTCGAATTGATTTGAAATTGGAATATAATTTCCCGTTTGTTTAAAATTTAGAATTTCTATTACAAATTTATTTATTTTAAACCTTATATATATACTGCTTTTACTTAGAAATTATTTTACTTTATAAACTATGCTATTTTAACTTATATGTAATTACTATTTTAAGTAAAATACTTTAATAAACAACTATTTTACATTTTAAACTATTTATTTTTATACACTATGTTAGATAAACCATTTTAATAATTAACTATCTATTTAATAAACTACTATAATATTTTAACATTAGTTTTAAATAAATTTTGCAAATTCTATTTTAAATACAAATCAGTTATTTTCAAACTATTTCAAAAATTTATAAACTATTTAATACATGTATATAAATTTAACTATTTAATATTTAAATTATTTTAAGATTTGAATTGTTTCAAGATGCTGAGTTTGATTTAAATAGAGTTTTTAATATGAAAGTATATTCATTTTAAATATAAATGATTTGGAAGCAAAAATATGATATTTCGATATGAAGTATGAACCGTTTGAAATGTATAAATCTGATCGGTGTGAAAAATTAATCGTTTGGTTGTTTGTTCGACGACAGATATTACATGAACTAGAAAACCATCGCGAAGTGTAATAAACCGCAAGCGCACGGCGTACACTTGTAATACGTTAGCGAGTACGAGTCGATCCACAGGGAAAGATGTAATTTTAATTATTTTACTCAATCAAATTAACCCAACTTTAAATTGTGATTAAGTACTAGAAACAAAAAGTAAACTATAATATAGACTAAAACTGTGAGATTAAAACCAATTTTGAGGCAACTTCACTTTTCTCTCTTTCAACATGGTTCAACATAAAATAATATAAAGATCTCTTAGTAATCTAAGTAAGAATAATTATGTAATTACCATAAGCATGACTTATTTGCGCTATTAATTAACACAAAATAAGTCATCAAGATATAATATACAATTAACCTAACTTTTTAACTTTTATGAAACATGACGTCGAAATGAAACTAAAATCTAATTTAAGTATGATCTATTTACTATTGGTTAGTAACATAGATCATCAAATTTCAACTTAAACCCCATTTCATTGCCTTAATCACATTTTTAGATGAAGAGGCAATTTGTTGTTTATGTCATAAACATAACCTCAATGTTATGAAATGAACAAAAGAGGCTATTAAATGCAACATGAAACACAAATACACAAAAACATACATTCTCACTAAACCCAAAAGAGATCATTCATACAAATTTATGTTGAATCTACATTAATGAGAGGAAAAGCTTCATCACCCCTAAATTGTTGGGGTTTAGCTCCTCATTTGTGTGATTATTTCAACACAAATAGATTTCAACATTGAAGAACAACAAAAATAGAGAGTAAGTGATGAAGAAAAGATATTTACTACTAATTAATTGCATAAAAAACTAAACTATTTGCGTAAAAATAAATCTAAACTACTAACAATAAAAAGAGTGAGTATGAATAGACATGAACATTAAATAAAACATAAACATGACATAACAGAAAATGGCTTAGAAGCCATTTTTGTTTATTTGATCACTTACACTTTCATTTGCTAAAAAGGAGATCCTCCAATACATGAAACAAAGGGGTTTATATACATGATCAAAAGCCCTAAAACCCTAATCACTTTCCTTGGGAAATCCCCAAAATGTCCATTCATGAAGCTTCTAATTGCCATTAGCCACTAATAAGTCATGTAGAATGCATGAGGCCTTTTGTCTCATTCAATTAGTCTTTAATATGAAGCTTAAGAGAAAGTGGGCTAGTTGAAAGGTGTGGGCCTCCACTATCCATAAAATGAATTAATTCTTTGCCGCCTTTTGTGTAAATGCATGCTTTCCTTCATTTATTCATGTATATATATCCTTTTAGCTCCAAAATTCCTACAAGTGATAATCACAAGGAACAAATAAAAGATTTCACAAATTAAAACATGCACGAGTGACCACTTTTTCCCAAAATAAGTGATGATTTTGAAAATATTTAAAACATGGTTTAATCATATAAAATACCCAAAAATGTTCATTTATTCAACTAAACAAGAATAAATATGTGGATATAAATGTGCATTTTTACATGTGTGACAGCCCCAATTTCGACAGACCGATTTTTTTTCAAAATTCCAATCGAAACTCAGATTGGTTTGCTCGGGTATCCTGCAGAAAATACAGAGACATAAAATATGTCAGAGCTCAGAAAATATCTCATAGCGGAATTGATAAAATATAATGTAATCAAAATATAGCCTTACCTTATTAATAATATTGCCCAACCAGTACCCAAAGCTATAATGTCTCATGTCTCTGCCACAAATCTAACCTGCGGGTATGTTATGAGGAGGGGGGTCAGAACACAAGTTCTGGTGTCTGGATTTAAACTATACACTCCGGATAATCCTACATATACGTTCAATCTTATTTTCTTATTTATTAGGTCACTTGGATTAACAGCACTCAAGGCTTACACACACGTCGTACACATTTACTTCCCAGTGGATTAACCTAATACAGTACATATGCAGCTACCCCCAGTATCGAGGTACACCCCATGGTACCCCACTCGCAAGGTCTCCACCGTAACACCATCGAAATATACGCAGTCCCTCACCCTACACCGTAGTGACATACGGGTAACAATATTACATTTCACATATATCTGTCATTACTATGCTACGCAAACGTACGGACTGCCACCTTTGTTCGAATCAGAATTCATACCGGAGTAATGCCCTTAAGTCTATGATACGCCACCTAGAGCCGACATGCATGTATCTAGACTGTCCACCATACTTATCTTCAATTGTAGCTCGATGCCTCAATCGCACGTCCTCTAATATGCACCGAGTTCCGTGGTAGGGTGAAACAAGAAACACGGAACTCGGTCGGGAGCTTTTCCATACCTGTACAGACCCGCCTTTAAGAGCCTCCAAATACAGATATCCCTAGGGTCTATTTTCCGGGTGGCTATGGCCCCACCTCGGCCCCTCCCTCAACTAGTAATGACTACCATATCTAAGCGACTATCCATAAGAAAACAATCTAAACATCCATGTGGAGTCTCCCCTCAACCCATTACCCCGATAGTGAAGGGTGAAATGGTATCTTGGGTTTAGCTCGAGTCTTTCCGCATCCCACTGGCTGCCAATGACAGGTGTTTGACGGTCTACTATCCTTGTTGGTTGTGACCCTCTGCCTTCTCGTGAGGCAACCGCTGATCCACCCTGATGTCACCTCGTTACAGCATTCTAACTGCATAGCTACATCTGCAGTCAAGGCCCACCCACCTAGTAGTTACACGTAGACCCAACCTCTACGGACATAGCCTAAGACATCTGCAGCCGCATAGAGGACTACTAGGAGCACCTTACGTACCTCAGGAAGCCGCGTGCTTCCCTTTCCAGTCCTTCGGAGTTGTCAGAACAATCAGATGAACGTGCGTTCCCCCTCGTACCATATAGCACCACGATGATCTGCCCCATTGGGTTATTCACCCTCAAACGTGCGGACTGGTTCAAGCGCCTCACTTTAATATGTTATTGCACCCTATGTCTAAATATTATTTTATGCGCTTGCCTCACCTCATCAGGTTTCCAGTTACTTGGTTATTCCCATTCATATTGAATTTTAATTCAAATGATCAAGTTTCTCTTTTTTATTAGTTCCAGTCATATAACTTAACCCATTTAAGTTTATTAATAAGCCCACCACATGTTATTCTCTAGATTATGGCCCAATGTCTGTAATCCACCATCCCTTTTTATATTCTTGTTGATTTCATCATTACAATAATGTGTTTTACTTAATATGTAATTAAGTATATCCAATTCACATGTTTTCTAATTAACATGTCACTTACCATTTATGATTATATATAACTTATTTCATTTCATAAGTTTTCCTCATTCTTCTCATTTAATCATAATTCCATTTTACATTGTCAATGCAACTAATTGTTGTTTACTTATTAACTTAGTTCTATTAACTAAGGCCCATTAATAAGTTTCTCTATCCGTTTATTATAACCTATGTTATAATTTCCTCTTGTCCCTAGGACAAGCCTAAACATTCCTATCACGGGTTTCAGGCTCCTAAGCTTACAGATTACTTAATTTATAACTAAGTACAATATATTTCCCCCTTTTTCTTAACTGGATTCAAGTTTTCCCCTTTACTGATTACTTAATTATAATTAAGTGTCCCTTAACTCAATTCACCATTTATCCCATTCCCTTACTAGTTTATTTTAACCTAAGTTATAATATTCACTTGTCCCTAGGACAAGTCTGCCTATTATAAGACATGTTATTTATTTATAATAGGTTATTATCATTCCCCTCTTAAACCAATTACCGTTGTAAACCATTATTATTCATTCACTATAATATATATTTCTTATTATATTAAGGAAAACACTTTATGCACCTTATTAGTTTGATAGAAGGAATCAATCATTTATTTTCATAACGTATTCCCATATAAATCTATGGAAGCAAGTAATTTCTTTACTTTTCTTTATTTATTATGGCTTACTTGCAACAACGTTTTCAGAAATATGTCATTTAGGGAAATACATCACTTTTCCTTCTTATCATACTAACTCGGTTCATTTCATCCCTTCCTTTCTTATTTCCTGAGTTAGAAATTTAATTACCACCATTTCCATTTATTCATATCTTGTTATATACATATATTTATATATATAAGCACCAAACCTCTCACATTAAGCCTACGCTTGTGGACGCTGGACTTGCCGGGCGGGTCTGGACAGACTTCTACCACAAGTTGACTTAACCTTAGGTCTTAGCACCATTTCATGTTTTTAATTTTTCACTCAGGCCACTCATATTAGGTTCAACATTACTGGCTGCAGGATATGTCGGTCGGGTCCGGGCAAACTTCCGCCACTAATGCAACCTAACCTCGTGCCATAAGTGCAGTTACAATATCTTATTGCAATCCTAGGCATATTCACCTTCATTTATTCAATTCTATGTATATAATCACACAATCATTCTAATTCACACGGGTAAGGGCTCTGGTATATAAATGGGACAAATCAATATGTGATATGAACAGTGGGTAGTTACTACCAATATTTTTAACAAGTCTATAACATATAAACGTTTCAACTAATCTTATGTATGATTTTTCAACCATTTATGTTCATATCAGATTGCGCCTCCAAATTAAAGTCTCAAAACATAATATATGTTATGTTCCAAAATCCCATTTCAAATTATGCTCCAAATCTCAATATATGTTGCGTGTCTTTCTACATGTAATTAACTTTATTTAAAATAACATGTAGTTCTCCAATAGTGTATCATTTACCTAATTCATAGGTTCATAAAATGGATCTATACAATGGTATTCATTTTTCTTAAACATTCAAGTAAATGTTCATCAACATATTAACTAATTGAACATATTATCCATTTTAGCGTAGTGATGCATTTCATCAAATTAAACCTTCCAATATGTTTATTATGGGGAATGCCAAACGATAGAGGTACTATTATTCAAAAAGAATATTTTAAACCCACTCACCTTTCATGCTTTCCCCAAATCTTGGATCCAATCCGTTCTATCATCCATGGTTTCCCCTTTTCCTTTTAATTTGATTCACAACCTAACGACCATGGATTTATTATTTCATGAAAAGAGAAGGGAAAGAGAAAGAATTTAAATAGATTGGTTCTTAGAAGTTAACTTGCTTCAATGATTCAATAATCTTTTTATTAACGTTGATTCCCTCTTCCAGATCTGAATTCGTAATTCTCCTAGCCTAACATTTTAATTTTCAGAATAGATTTGAGAAGGGGAAGAGAGAGTAATGGCAGATTTCTGCATAACCATCGAATTATGAGGCTTAGGGTTAGGTCTAGGGTCTTATTTATAGGTGTATGGAGCAATTAGGACCCTCAGATTTGCCCAAAAGCCATCTGAATCGTCAATATATCACAAAACCCTAATCTGCCGCAGGTGGGGAGACCCACCTTTGAGTGGGTCGACCCTGGTGTCGACCCACCCTTGAGGTGGTCAACCCACCTGGGCGGGAAATCTGCCGCCTTATGAAATTTTGAATTTTGAACCGATTTTCGAATTTCTGGACCCATTTTTGAATTTCTGAACCTAATATATATATATTCTTCTTGCATGTATACAAACTTCGAACCTTAATAACTTCTTTATACGATGTCCGATTTACGCAACCAAGGTATCGATTTTGACCAAATTTTCGAGACAGGCGCAATGGCGTAATCCGTTTCAGTAAATTCTGAAGATTTAATTAAGTTATTCCTAATTTATTATCTTACACTAAAAATACGGGGTGTTACATTCTCCCACCCTTAGGAAATTTCGACCCCGAAATTTGATAAGGGTAAAATAAATTAACCCCTCGCATAATATACATCCATCTTGTGTGCATCCAATTTTTGCAAACATTGTGAACTTGTGCAAAGTGAAGTACAACATAATAATGCATGCATGCCTAAGCAGTACCTCCTATGTGTATGCAAGCTTTTCAAAAATTCTTTTAAAATATGACGCTCACATCCTAAATATGCTGGCAGTTCTACATGAATGCAATATTTTGAAATTCAAAAAGCTTTTTCATCCAAATTTTCCCACGCTCTTACTGAGTAAGAGAATAGTTCATCCAATTGTTGCATCCGTAATCCTACCAACTAACTTTATTTTTTCGAATTTCATAAAAATCTAATTTTCTAAATTCGATTTCTTATGTTACAAAAAGGTGGAAAACGGAAAACTCCGCATCTCCTGCTTTTCTTGTTCAACCTTTTTCTAACCGTACTTAGATTTTTGTGTAACTATTTATAAAGATTCCCTAGTTTCCTATCCAAGCACAGCCCACATAAGAAAATTTTCTTTGTTACTGTTTTCCTTTTTCATCTTATCTTGGAAAGTTTTATCTTTATTCATCTTTTCTCATAATTTTCCAATTTTATTGCTTTACTGAATTTTCTGTTTTCTTTTCCAGTTGTACATTTTCTCATTTCTTAGCTTATTTAATTATCTAATCTTAGTTTAAATTTAAATAAGCCTTTAGTCTTCCAACTAAAACAGGAGAACAGACACCCTACACAACTACTATTAGGGCCAAGAATCTTGGGACTATGTCTCCCTCAGACAGAAAAGTCCAAACTATGGGATCCATGAAAGGTTTAAGTGTTACCCTAACTACCCAATAAAATAACGGAACAATCCCCACAGAAATGTGGTAACGGGTTTTACCCCTAATGTGGAAATTAGCAACATGATCTAAACACTTACTTGCCCTTTACTATCAAGTAGTCACTACCAGTCCTAGCTGTGTACCAATAATTATTTGAAGCAACACCCTAGGCTATTCAATGCTTACGCATTTACGGGAACTCACTATTATTCCAAGATAATTTTCGCTATTTACTCTATAGCCTCAAAACTTTTCCTGTCTTTCCTAAGCACCAACCCTTACCTACTCCATACTTTTAAAACATGGTTTTGGCCTTTCCTTTTCATTTAAATTTTCTTTCAAAAGTGTTAAAATTTCATTTTCCTCATGAAAACTTGCTTTTGCCAAACCACAAAAACATGTCATCTTAAAAATGTAAATCATCATTTTTTTTTCAAATCACAAAACTGGAATAGATACGGACAACTATTTTCTCCATCGGGTTTATGACTTGTTCTCACCTATAAGGCCGGTTTAGTCTCTTACTACAAGGTGCAAACATCCACTCTATTCTTAATTTCTGCACTTATTTTGTCCACCCAACAAAATTATCTTAAAATAATTTATCAAAAAGGGTTGTCATAAGAATAGAGATTTAAAATCTTTCTTTATTAAAGATTCTTGTATGAAATATAACAAGAAAATTAGCGAGCTATACATGCTCTATATTATGCACTTTTTATTGAGAGAATTTTACTTTAGAATAAAAAAATTCACTAGAAATCGCTGTTTGCAAAATATACCCCATTTTCCCTCAAAAACCCAATATGTATACTTTACATATTTAAAACTTATAACTTTTAAGATTAAAAACTTGAAAACACCGTAAACCATTTTCCCAAAACTTTTATAATGTCAAGTTCTTAAAAGTTAACAATGGGGTTAGACTCAAAGCAGGTTTCCAATTCGTCTAGGCTTTCCTAGACACTCCCCAAGGTCAATTCTCTCAACTATATATATTCCTAATCCATTTTTTCTCTTTTCAGCTTTATCCAATTTATAAGGTTTTCATACCCACTAACCCAAAATACTAATCATATGGGATTCACTTTTCTTCCATACAAAATACATTGTACATTTTCCACCCAATTACCTAAGGGCCTCAAATTTCCTTTAGTGTACAAAACAAACATCCCATTTATACTCTTTTTATTTAGTGGGTTCCTCTATGGATCTAGGTATATATAATATATAATTATATATTTAAAAATACAAATACGTTCACTCACTATTTATATAGGAATCCTAAACCTAAGCTTGGATACCAGACGTGACAACCCCAATTTCGACAAACCAATTTTTTTTCAAAATTCCAATCTATCGAAACTCGGATTGGTTTGCTGTGGTATCCCGTAGAAAATACAGAGACATAAAATATGCCAAAGCTCAGAAAATTTCTCACAGCGGAATGGATAAAATATAATGTAATCAAAATATAGCCTTACTGTATTAATAATACTGCCAAACCAGTATCCAAAGCTATAAGGTCTTATGTTTCTGCCACAAATCTAACCTGCGAGTATGTTATGAGGAGGGGGGTCAGAACACAAGTTCTAGTTATAGGATTTAAACTATACACTTTGGATAATCCTACATATACCGTTCAATCATATTTTCTTATTTATTAGGTTACTTGGGTTAACAACACTCAAGGCTTACACACACGTCGTACCCATTTACTTCCCAGTGGATTAACCTAATACAATGCATATGTAATTATCCCCAATATCGAGGTACACCCCATGGTACCCCACTCGCACGGTCTCCACCATAACACCATCGAAATATACATAGTCCCTCACCCTACACCATAGTGATGTACGGGTAACAATATTATGTTTTGCATATATTTGCCATTACTATGCTACACAAACGTATGGACTGCCATTTTTGTTCTAATCAGAATTCATACCGGAGTAATGTCCTCAAGTCTATGGTACACCACCCAGACCCGACATGCATGTATCTAGACTCTCCACCATACTTATCTTCAATTGTAGCTCGATGCCTCAATCGCACGTCCTCTAATGTGCACCGAGTTCCGTGGCAGGGCGATACAAGAAACACGAAACTCGGTCGGGAGCTTTTCCATACCTGTACAGGCCCGCCTTTAAGAGCCTCCAAATACAAATATCCCTAGGGTCTGTTTTCACGGTGGCTATGGCCCCACCTCGGACCTTCCCTCAACTAGTAAAGACTACCAGAGCTAAGTGACTGCCCCCACGCAAATAATCTAAACATCCATGTTGCGTCTCCCCTCAACCCCTTACCCCGATAGTGAAAGGTGAAATGGTATCTTGGGTTTAGCTCGAGTCTTTCCGCATCCCACTGGCTGCCGATGACCGGTGTCCGATGGTCTACTATCCTTGTCGGTCGTGACCCTCTGCCTCCTCGTGAGGCAACCACCGAACCACCCTGGTGTCACCTCGTTAATGCATTCTGACTGCATAGCTACATTTTCAGTTAAGGCCCACCCATCTAGTAGTTACGCGTAGACCCAACCTCTACGGACACAGCCTAAGACATCTGCCGCTGCACAGAGGACTACTAGGAGCACCTTACGTACCTCAGGAAGCCGCGTGCTTCCTCTTCCAGTCCTTCAGAACCGTCAGAACAATCAGATGAACGTGTGTTCCCCCTCGTACCTTATAGCACCACGATGATTTACCCCGTTGGGTTATTCACCCTCAAACGTGCGGACTGGTTTAAGCGCCTCACTTTAATATGTTATTGCACCCTATGTCTAAATATTCCTTTATGCGCTTGCCTCACCTCATCAAGTTTCCAGTTACTTGGTTATTCCCATTCATATTGAATTTTTATTCAAATTATCAAGTTTCTCTTGCTTATTAATTCTAGTCATATAACTTAACCCATTTATGTTTATTAATAAGCCCACCACATGTTATTCTCTAGATTGTGGCCCAAGGTCTGTAATCCACAATTCCTTTTTATATTCTTGTTGATTTCATCATTACAATAACATGTTTTACTTAATATGTAATTAAGTATATCCAATTCACATGTTTTCTAATTGACATGTCGCTTACCATTTATGATTAAATATAACTTATTTCATTTCATAAGTTTTCCTCATTCTTCTCATTTAATCATAATTCCATTTTACATTGTCAATACAACTTATCGTTGTTTACTTATTAACTTAGTTCTATTAACTAACGCCCATTAATAAGTTTCTCTACCCGTTTATTATAACCTATGTTATAATTTCCCTTTGTCCCTAGGACAAGCCTAAACATTCTTATCAAGGGTTTCAGACTCCCAAGCTTACGGATTACTTAATTTATAATTAAGTACAATATATTTCTCCCCTTTTCTTAACTGGTTTCAAGTTTTCCCCTTTACTGATTACTTAATTTATAAGTAAGTGCCCCTTAACTCAATTCACCATTTATCCCATTCCCTTACTAGTTTATTATTACCTAAGTTATAATATTCACGTGTCCCTAGGACAAGTCTACCTACTATACGATATGTTATTTATTTATAATAGGTTATTATTTTTACACTCTTAAACCATTTACCATTGTAAACCATTATTCTTCATTCACTGTAATATATATTCCTTACTATATTAAGGAAAACACTTCATGCACCTTATCAGTTTGATAGAAGGAATCAATGATTTATTTTCATAACGTATTCCCATCTAAATCCGTGGTAGCAAGTAATTTCTTTACTTTTCTTTATTTACTGTGGCTTACTTGCAACAACGTTTTCATAAACAAGTCATTTACGGAAATACATCACTTTTCCTTCTTATCATACTAACTCAGTTCATTTCATCACTTCCTTTCTTATTTCCTGAGTTAGAAATTTAATTACCAACATTGCCATTCATTCGCATCTTGTTATATATATATATATATATATATATATATATAAGCACCAGACCTCTCACATTAAGCCTACACTCGTGGACGCTAGATTTGCCGGGCGAGTCCGGGCAGACTTCTACCACAAGTTGACTTAACCTCGTGTCTTAGCACCATTACATGTTTTTAATTTTTCACTTAGGCCTCTCACATTAGGTTCAATATTAGTAGCTGTTGGATACGCCGGTCGGGTCCGGGCAGACTTCCGCCACCAATGCAACCTAACCTCGTGCCATAAGTGCAATTACAATTTCTAATTGTAACCCTAGGCATATTCATCTTCATTGGCTCTGGTGTATAAATGGAACAAATCAATATGTGATATGAACAGTGGTAGTTACTGCCAACATTTTCAATAAGTCTATAACATATAAACATTTCCAACATTTCAACTAATCTTATGTATGATTTTTCAACCATTTATGTTCATATCAGATTGCGCCTCCAAATTAAAGTCTCAAAACATAATATATGTTATGTTCCAAAATCCCATTTCAAATTATGCCCCAAATCTCAATATATGTCGTTTGTCTTTCTACATGTAATTAACTTTATTTAAAATAACATGTAGTTCTCCAATAGTATATCGTTTACTCAATTCATAGGTTCATAAAATGGATCTATACAATGGTATTCATTTTTATTAAACATTCAAGTAAATGTTCATCTCAACATATTAACTAATTGAACATATTACCCATTTTAGCGTAGTGATGCATTTCATCAAATTAAACCTTCCAATATGTTCATTATGGCGAATGCCAAACGATAGAGGTACTATTATTCAAAAAGTTATTTTAAACCCGCTCACCTTTCATGCTTTCCCCAAATCTTAAATCTGATCCGTTCTATCATCCATGGTTTCCCCTTTTCCTTTTAATTTGATTCACAACCTAACGACCGTGGATTTATTATTTCATAAAAAGAGAAGGGAATGTGAAAGAATTTAAATAGATTGGTTCTTAGAAGTTTACCTTGCTTCTATGATTCAATAATCTTTTATTAACGTTGATTCCCTCTTCAATATCTGAATTCATAATTCTCCTAGGCTAACATTTTAATTTTCAGAATAGATTTGAGAAGGGGGGGGGGGGAGAGAGAGTAATGGCAGCTTCCGACGTAACCATCGAATTATGAGGCTTAGGGTTAGGTCCAATGTCTTATTTATAGGAGTATGGAGCAACCAGGACCCTCATATTTGCCCAAAAGCCATATGAATCGTCAAAATATCACAAAACCCTAATCTGCCAAAATCTACCGTAGGTGGGTAGACCCACCTTTGAGTGGGTCGACCCTGGTGTCGACCCACCCTTGAGGGGGTCTACCCACCTGGGCGGGAAATCTGATGCCTTCTGAAATTTTGAAGTTTGAACCGATTTTCAAATTTATGGACCCATTTTTGAATTTCTGAACCTAATATATATATATACATATATTTATATATATTCTTCTTGCGCATATACAAACTTCGAACCTAAATAACTTCTTCATATGGTGTTCGATTTACACAAACCGAGTGTCGATTTTGACCAGAATTTCCAGACAGACGCAATGGCGCAGTCCGTTTTACTAAATTCTGAATATTTAATTAATTTATTCTTATTTTATTATCTTACACTAAAAATACGGGGTGTTACAACGTGCACATCAAATACTCCCACACTTATTTTTTTATTCGTCCTCGAATAAGGTGAAACCTAAGCTACATCTATTTTCGTAGGAAGTACGATTGCATTGAGCGTATGCAACAAGCCGTTAAACCTCTGGGTGTCCCCAGTAGGATGAGTGTTGTCTCATGAGGGTTTTCAGTGGATACTACCTACAAAATCCAAAAGTTAAATGTAAAAAATATTTACAAGATGAACGAAAATTTTCAAAAAAATATATTTATAAATAGGTAATTTACTTTTTAATATTACACGAATGATTTAGCACCAATTTGGGTCGTACCTATGAAATTTGAGTCAGTTACTAATCAAAACTTCAAACAAAAGTCATGTTATCGTCACAAACTCCTCCGGCTTGGTCAGTTGTTTTGGTAGAAACATAGCGCAAATATGAAATGAATTCTGTAATCGATATCAGCAATCGTAAAACGACATCTCAACTTCCTTTTGGTCAACAAGTTAGGTCGAATAAGTGAAGAGTGTGCTTGGATTTTAAGTGTAAACTCTCTGTTTATTAAAAAATATTTACATTATTATTATTTACAAATACCTAGGTACACCACCCCCTGCACTGCATTACGACTTACGTGAGGGTCGCTAATTCTTAGTTGTCCAACTCATAAAATGAGACCAAGGTATACGGACACTGACTTTGTCATCAAGATGTCGGAAAGAGCTTGATGGGTTTGCACACCAACGCTAGATGTACTAGCAATGTTGGATACCCTTGAATTATTATATATATATATACTTCTTCTTCTTCTTTCTTTTTTCTTCTTCTTTTTTTCCTTTTTTTATAAGAGAGAGAGAGAGTTAAGAGAGAATATCTTAGCACAACTTCACTTAAAAAATCTAAAATGTTATCGCTAGTAGTCTAAATCGACCATTCATTTAATTGGATTACTATTCAGAAAACATTTCATACTCATCATCTACGAATCTCCCTGTATACCAGTTACACCAAATTTGCTCATAATTCAAACTTTCCTTTCATTATCCGCTAATAGAAATAAATTTCCACACATTTTAATCGAACGTCCAAAATTGTATGTTAACTCCATCATGTCTTATTTAAAAGTAAATAGAAATGCGAAACTTTTTTTTGATTTTTTTTTTTGAATGAAAAAAAGTAAGGAAAATTCTATGTAAAACCAAAATAAACATGAAACTCCCCCCACACTTGATTTGGACTGCGTCCCCACAGTCAAGTGAAAGGAGAAAAAGAAAGGAAATTTTTGAAAATATCCCCTATATTTACAAAAAAGAAAAAAAAATATAATATATCATAAAATATATTGACAATAAATAAATGAAATGGTCTTCTAAAGACTGATTCATTTGTATCTTCATGTATGAGACACACAGCTTAAGCACAGAAAACTAAATCACAAAGGATGGTATGTTGCGTTTTAGATTTGGAAAAACAAATTTTGTTTTTTGAGTTGCTAATTTTAAAATTTTGAGCTTACAATTGATCCTAAAATCAAATTTAATATTTGTAGCAACTAAAGAGAGATCATTGAATCGGGGTTCAGTAGAAGTTTCAAAAACAAAGTTTGGTTTGTTTAGATGATGTATAAATTGAAAGACGTGAGCTTCATTCTCACCCCCACACTTGGTTTGAGAAATATTGTTCAGTTTTTCTTTAACATTTGAAATTTTGTTGACTAAAGGTTCATCCGTAAACCTAAAGTTAATACCAAACAAATGAATTTTCAGTAAATTTCGAAATTGTGTTTTCTCAAAAACCATGTTATTCCAAAAAGAGTTCATATACTACCGAAATTTATTATCGAAAAATAAGTGATTACAGTTGCAACGACGTGCCTTTCGATGACCTCGGAACCCGTGTCATTATTAAAGAAATAGAATTAGATCGAGAATAGAACTAAGAAAACATCAGAATCTTACTGTGGAATTTCGACAAAATATAATATCATAAAATATATTACATATTAGAGTTTATTACCTCATAGTACACTTCATCAGAATACATTATCATACATAATTATGGGTCCAATGCACATACAAACTTGATACTTAGACATAAATATAACTATTAAGCTGACTCCATGATTTCCAGATCCAAAATACTCCAAAAGATTTCCATCTATTACCTAGATCACTTGCCTACTCATAACAATTGTTATGAGTACCCAAGAGTTTAGGAAAACATAGAACATAAGCTCTGGGTCAGTCGGGGGATTGGTGTGAGTAAACAATTTTTTAAACAGCTTGAAAATAAGAAAATGATGGAATGGGGTTCTTCTCTTTTGAGAACAGATTTATTTTACTTTATAAAACCTTTCAAAAGAAAAGATAATAGTAAGACCAGCCCACACATAAACATGGACGGTTTTTACCTTACTATAACCCAAAACATTTTTGATATCAAAATCATATGATATTATAATAGTTTTTATCAAATAAATAACCATCTAGCAGAATGCTTGCATCTTATGCTCTACATACGTAGTATAAAATAAAAAACTGCAGGGTTCTTATTAAAGATTGGATTCCAACTATGGCAAGGTATGGGACCACCCGTTGTTTAGTGTACTCTAAAGGGGATACACTGGAGTTCAACAAGAACATCTTGCAACCCGACACACATGACCGGTCACTCATTTAGCTTGAGTGGACCGAATGTATTATCACCCACGGTTGCTAGCAATGTGACCGTTCCCGGTAGATACAGAAGCGAAAGAATAACAAATAAAGAATTTCTCTAGATTGGTGATAATACACTCTGCTTGGGTGCGACCCAACTAGCCATGCTACCTGCCCGATTTTGTCATTTCCTAGTTGTGCGGCTTGAGTTCACATTTACCTTTTTGATAGAGCACTTCTTGGATTACTTTAAAATGCCACATCGTCATATCTGTCAGAACACTCATTTATTTTCCCAAAAATATTATGGATATAAAGCTAAGAGAAACGAATTCCTCCGCCACCAACGTAATACATTTAAGAAAAATCAATGGGTAAGATCTGGTATATATACTCTGTCAGACATCCGACCATACAAGTTGTCCTAGGACTGGACAAACCGAAGGCACTATTCTGTAAATCCATCTTAGGCAATTTCTACCTAGGATAAACAAAATAGCTCTTGCATAACTCCACCTTCAATAATCTTCAACAATCTGACACGCATGCATAAATCGAATCAAAGTGGGATATAAATTCCGGACTCTTCGAAACGATCAGCGTATGTCTTACAAGGTTAGACGATACTTAAGGAAATATGACTTAAAACAAAATCTTTATTTTATTTTGAAATCATCCTTAAAAGGAAACAATTTTCAGCTTAAATCAATTGAATTAAATAGAAATGCAATAATTTAAATCACCTTGGCTCTATACAAATGAATTACACAGGTAGTTGATCACTTGTCAAAAATGTCAATTATAACTCAACACATTTGAATCATTATCTCATTTCATATATACATATTTAAACAATTATATATATTCTTAGATTTGAAAATAAACTTTGATCAAAACAAAATTGAATCTTTTTGTATTGATTATCATCAATGCATTTACTATAGTTCAACGAATTTAATATCCATTATTCATCTAGTCATGAAATAAATATACCTCCTTTCTTTATTATCGTAATTATTCCTTAATTATGGAAACAATTATCGATCTAAGTCGATCGATGGCACTTTAATGTTTATCTCAACGTTTGATTTATTTTTGATAGTTAACCGTCTTCCTATCATATTATTGATTATAAATTAATATATTAAATTTACGTAAATCTCTCGGCCTTGAGTATATCTTCATTCTGTGATATTTACATCATTCAAACGAATAATTAAATTACAACTTCATATATATACATATTTAAATCGTCACTTTTATTTTAAACAGACAACTAATTTAGTTATACAAATTTGGAAATTTAACAAACAATTATTTTATTTTAACCACCTTGATAACTCTTTCTTTTCTATCCTATATTTTCTACTATTTTATTTATATTTCTATCCTTTGTTCTTTTTTTCTTTCCTATTTTATTTTCTTTACTATTTTCACTTTAGCCCATCCAAGCCCAACATTCTCGGCTCAAAATTTCTTAGCATGTGTTCTTTTATTTCTCTTTTCTCTTTTTATTTATTCAAGCCCATTAGCCCAAATTCGTATCAGCCCAAATATCTGGCCCATCCTCTCATTTTTTTTACTCTTATCTTTTCCTTTCTATTTTATTTCCACTAGCCTTCAGCCCGACTAAGCCCACACACACTTCTTTCTTTCCTTCCTTATTTTCTACTACCCAATTCCTATTCTTGCTACTCTCTTCTATTACCTGCTGCGACACTCTACTCCTTATTTTAATATTCTTTTTTTCTTAAAATTGCGGAAGCCCTTGAAGGCCCAAATCCTCTAACTCACGCACGTCTCTCCCCTTTCATTATTTTCCTGCTACTGGCTTCTCTCTACTTCTCTTCTTAGAGCATACCCAGCAGTGTAGATTGGGGAGAAAGTGGGGAAGATCCACGCTTTTTCTTCCTCCATCGCGCTACAGTAGTGGGGATTCAAGCGTGAGGAAGAAGGGAAAGTGGGGATTCCTCACGCTGTTTTTCTGAGTGGGGATCCCTATACGAATTTCTGATTATCGTTTAGGGATGCGTAAGCAAAAAAAAAAGAGAAAATACATAGTTAAACAGCAAACTGTTTGCCATTTAATCATTATACATTAAAAAAAAACTCGTAGAATCCCCACTTTGTTGCTGGGAGAGAGTGACGTGGCCACGCAAATTTTTCCTTCTCCTCACACTAGAATCAACATGATGCTGTAAGTGCTCTTACTGCTATCGTCCTCCCCCTTTCTTTCTTTACTCTTACCGTTTTCTTCTTTCCAAATGCCATTTTTTAGGATGTGCATCTTGTAGCGATACAACTAGTTGCTTAATTTGAAACAATGCTAAAGCTTGAGTGCAGTGATTTTTTTTTACAACTCTAGATACCAACAAAGCACAAGCATAAGTTCCTTTTCTAAGCTTAAAGTATACAGAACAATGAAAATGAGACAATATCTTAAATTACCAAATACATCGATCAGAGCACAGTAAATGCAAACTGTGAAATCTTTTCCTGAGTTCTTAGTGTTTCAACAAACGTTCGTTTGTTGATTGAACATACTAAATAATTTGTGCCAAGCTCATGATTACATTGAGTTTGTCTACCGAAATATAGTGATCAACCTGGTATAATCCCTTTCTTCTCCTCCGTTCTGACATATGGCCACCTTCTGTTCTATAGTTGAAGCCTTTGTTTCGCATACAAACAAATATTGGTGGCTAAAAATTTAATATGAACAGCAATAGTGGCTTAACAGATGTTTTTGTTGATAGCAGTCCGTCTTTTTGGAGGCATGAACGCCAGTATTTGATAGTTAAAGTAATGAACTATGGTTTAAGCTAGTGTCAGTATGGAAGTAACTAAAGGAAATCCGATGAACACGTGCTTCCTTGTCACCGCGCGCTGTACAAGAATCGATGCATGCCAGCTCTAATTCATCCACCGCCACCATTACTTGGATTCGATCATCCATCGCTGCCATCGCTAGGTTGCGATCTATGAACGCCAACATCAGTGGAACTTAATTTAAAACTTCCGCTGATTCACCTAACGTTCTTCCTTTTCAGCTTATACGTGTTCATCATCTTCTACATGTTCTAGTACTTCAAAATGCATCGTTTCTTCTTGATCGATCCTACTGCCTTCATCCACTTCTTCTAGCTACTTCCCATATCCTCCTTTCTCTTTTTAGTTCTCTTAAGCTCCAGGAAAAAAACAAAGAAAACAAAACTAACACATAACTCTCCAAAACGTGCACAGCTCTGCTGGTGCAAATGCACTGATACTCTGACAATCCAACGGCCACTGAACCCGCCACACCCACATGTCACGTCTTTACTCATGATCGCCAATGACTGGTTATCCCAGACCAAAAACTACTCCTCAAAATCAGTACTCACCCTGTTTACACTTGAAAACACTCTTTCTATATTTTTTCAAGTTTGGTTCCCTTCTTGTGCTAACTAAATTTGGCTCCAGGTTTCCATATTTTTAGTGTTATGTTTTTTTCTTATAGCAGTTTTTATGAATGAAACTCATTTCTTGCATGGTACATTTTCTTAGGCATGATGTACATCCAGCATCCAATACGAGGAACTGATATTCATTCGAGGATTCAAATATAAACACAATAAAGAAGTTTTAGTGTTTATTCACAAATCTTGTTCACTGTTCAATGTTTTTGTTCTCTGTTTTTAGTTTTCTATTCCAGTAAAATGGAAGTTTTCACTTCCAGGTTTGGATTCATATGTCTAATATTTTACAAGTAGATATGCAAAAGTGTGTCAATCAACAATCTATCGATATTCATTATTATAAACACAAGACTTAAAGAATTTAAAATAGAGTTTACTTACCTATTTCCAGCTCCTTTCTGTTTTACAGCTGCTCTTAGAATCTACAGCCTTGTTTATGATCTTTACTGGTTCAATTGTTGGTGTGAGGAGAGTGCGGCCTTAAGGTTGTATTTATAGGCAAATTAAGTATTAAAAAGTTTATTACATTAAATGCATGTAGGCTGTCTATCCTACAGATAACATGCCTGATGTAAAAACACATACAGGCTTCATATTTCTATTCGATTTTGTTTTAGAAATCACATGCATAGATTGCATATATGTATATCATATTTTGTACAACATATACTGTTGCTTAGCCTCTAGAAGTATGGTAACTTATCATGGCCAAATCAAATAGATGGATGTCACGAATTGTTTCCAGGAAGGGTTGCATTGTTGAAAATATACAATATGTTAAATGGTTAATTGTTGTTTATTTCTTAACAGCGGCATTTTAGGGGTTAGACTAGGTTAGGTAGTAACCATTGATGTTTTCAGCATGATCTAAAATATGAGATTTGCAATACACATCTTATTAATGTTTATACTTTTATGCTTAGGAATTAGCATCCATATTTGCAGCAAGAAACTCTCATTGATTTGCTACAATTTCAAATGTGTAATCACATTAAAATGTTGTACTGCTATGCAGCCATATGAAAGGTTAAAATGTCTCAATTCTTTTTGTTTGTTGCTTATATATGCAGCAAAGAAAATCCGTCTTAAGGTGACACTTTGGATTAGCAAAGAAACGCTTTTCTAGATTATATAAGTCTTAGCTTAATACCATACACATATATGCAAGCTGTATTGATTTGAACATATGTCCTATAGTTATATACTTATCCTTTTTTAAAGATATTCAAAGGATTTTAATTTTAAAAGATTACATAAATGTTTTTGAATCCTTTTTGTTTGTTTTACATGCAACAAGAATATAACCTGTAGTGGCATTTAGAAAAAAAAAATCATTTTCGTATATTTAAAATGATACTTAGTTTTTATACCATACATATATACATGTTGTATGGTTTTTAAACATATGTCCTTATATACGTATTATGCTCACAACATGTATAGGATTTTAATTTAAAAGGCAATCTTAATAAAGAATCAAATTCTAAAATAAAATCCAAAAATTTACATATCCTCATTTCCTATAACATATACACATGTACACTTTTATACACATACATATATATTTATTAATACATGGATTCTAGATAAAATGTTACTTAAGTTTGTTATTATATATTTTAATTTCATTTTATTATAATAAACTCATTAATAAATCAATGATTATTATTAAAAAAAGTTGTTAAAAATCGGGACATTGCAACAGTGAGGTTCAGTTGAAACGATCAAGTCACAAGGAGTTTCAACAATTTTAGAAAAATCGTCATTGTGTTTAAGATCACATTCAGTAGTTTCGTTGTTTTCAACCTCAAGAATTTCAAAAGTTTTCAAATGTTTCATTTTCAGTTTCAGACCCAACAACATTATCGTCAATCAGTTTAAGAAGTTTTCGCTCATCAAAGTCATCCTCACTTGAATAGTTGTTACCAACTTTATCATTTCTTTCAGGTTGACGATCTAAAGTTGCTAAATTTTCAAAATTTTCAAAGTCGAAGGGAGGAAGATCAAATTGAAGATTGACGTCTTTGTTTTCAAGAGAATTTGAGTTTAAATCAATTACAGAGATTTCAACAACTTCATTAAGATTTTCGTCAATTTCAAAAGTTGTTAGTTGAAAATCATCAATTGTGGGCAAAAGTGGATTATTGTTCAAATCGCCACACGTTGAAACTTGATTTTGTTGGTCACATCATTTCAAGTATGTTTCAAATACCAAATCCGTGTGATTATCAACAAATTTATTCATTTGCTCAACAAAATCAAACTTATAATTATTAACTTGAGAAGTTTCAATTTGAAATTGTTGAGAACAAGAATTGTTAATCGCACCATCGTTAAAATTATTCCTGTTACCAAAATCATTTGTAAAGTGATTAAAATTTCCATTTTGAATTTGAAATTCATTTTGTAGTTCGAAATTGAATTGGCAAAGGTTATAATCAAAATCGTTTGAATTTGCAAGTGAATTCGAATTTTGATTATTTTGAAAACTTTGACTCGAATTGTTGCACAAGTATGAATTACACCATTCATTTGTTCTTTGATTTTGTTTTGTGCTTATTTCAAGTAAAGATTAATACTAGTTTCAAGATTTGAGGGTTGGTCGTAATTTTGAAAATTTTGTGGTGTGAAATTAGGATTATTTTGAAAATTTTGAAAAGCTGATGGTGTAAAATCCAAATTGTTTGTACAATAGTTGTTATTAAAATATCCATATGAATTTGGTGTAAAATTATATGGATTATATTAATTTTCACAACTATCGTAAAATTCATGGGAATAAGGAAATTGAGACATTTTCAAGAAAGCTCCTTTTTTTATTTTTTTGGCATGAGAAAAGGAAATATTCACAAAAGAAAATTGTTTTTTAATATGCATGAACCTAATGCAACTATATGAATGCAAATTACTTATTTACAAATTTTCTAAAATTATATAATGACGGTTAGATTAATTTCAATAAATGATTTCTCAACCAATTAACGGAGAGGAGTTATCGGTGCACCAGGAATCACCCTAGCAATGCAAACGAAGGTTTAAGTACCTTCAGAGGAACAAACGATATAATATTTACGAATCACCATAATATTTATAAACGGTTATTACTCCGCCATAGTCTAGACACCGAGAAATAATTCATTAGAAAGAAACCAGTTTGTCAAAATATAACAATGTCCTTAGAAAATAAAAATAAAAAGAGACGAATGCAAAACAGAAATTAAACGTGAACTACAATGCAACTACAAATGATTTTTTTTTGTGAATGCAAATGCAATCAATCAACAATGCGAATAAAATAAAAATAAGAAAAGAAAACATATACCAGTGCATCCAGAATTTATTAGCAATTTTATTTATAAGCGGCAATTTTTGTTTTAAGCAAGCGCAAAGCAAAGCAGTGCAAAGTGAAGTTAGGCAAAGCAAGTCCCAAGTCCCTTCTTTTCCTGATTTCCTGCAATCTAAAAATAGATTTGTACAAGGCAAGATAGAATGATTTTTTTTCTTTTTCTTACTTTTTAAAAAATAAAAAATAAAAATCAAATGAACAAGTGACAACCCACACAAAATCAAAACTATATACACACACAAAACAATGGGCGAATCACCCAAGAAAAATAAAAAAGATTTTTTTTTTAACAAAAATAGAAAGAGAAACCAAAGGCAAGTGCAAAAATAAAATAAAACAAGTTAAAGCTCAAACTCAGCCCACTAGCTTTACCGAACTTATTCACAAAAACAACCTATTTATACTGATCCCACACCGGCCGACTTCACAAAAACGCATTCCCCCTTTTTCTTTTTCTAAAAAAAATATATCCAAATACGCAAAAACCAAATCTGATTAGAAATAGAAATATACGAACTCACAAATTTTTTTTGATCGAGATTGGCACTTCAGTGTTGTGATTTAAGGCGAGGTCACGGTGCTAGTTTAGGGATTGACGAGGGCATGAAGTGAAGAGGTGCTCGTGGAGATGATTTGAGGAGAGCAAGCGTGTGGTCGGAATGTCTGGTTCGAAGGGAAGATAATAACAGTGCTGTGGGTGAGAGTTTGGGAGAGATAAACTGATTTGCAGTGGGTGTTTTGGGTAGACAGTGGTGTACTGTTGTGTATGTATGGCAATCAGAATGACAGTAGTGATGATTTGTGGTGATTTTGTGGAAGTAAGTGAAGACAGGCTAATGGCTTTGTGAATGAACTTTGGGATGGTGAGGTGGTATGTTGAAGACTTGAAGTGAAGGTCAGTGGCTTGTTGACCTGATGTAAATTGCATGGTAGAGTGGTTGCTGTTGAAATGGCCGAGTGAGAGTATGACACAAGTATTTGTGGTGGTGTGTGGGTTTTGGTAGAGGGTGATGAAGTGTTTGGAGAGGTAGGATTGTGGTGGCGTTTGTGAGAAGATGGTACTAGATCTTCAATTGTGAATGGTGGCAGAAGAAATATAAAGCAAGGAGAAAAATTTGTAAGATTGTTATTTTTAGTAAAAGAAGAAATATAAGATGTTGCAAAGAAATTTGAAAAGAATTGGCAATAAAAAGAGGTAAGAAGATGTAATGGGAAATAGTTGAAAACTAGAAAGAAATAGAAATTGTAAAAGGAAAAGAAATTGGAAGAAAAGTGGCAAGGGAGAAAAATTAGAAAAAGGATTTTTTTTTAATATTGTGAAGAAAGAAGGAATTCGTACAAAGAAGGGAAAGAAATAGACGGGAAAAAGGGAAGCAAAAAAAAAGAGAAGAAATTACCCAAAAATTAGCAAGAATTTTTATTTGTTTTTTTTTAGAAATTTGTAAAAGAAGGAAGGATAGTAAGGATTGGAAAGACAAATGGAAAGAAATAGAAAATGTAAGTGGAAAAGAATTGAAAGAAAAGGGAAAGAGAATTACAGAGAGAGGAAAAGGAAAGCAATAATTTTTGGGTTTATTTTTTTTAATTTTTTTTGAAAGAATTGTAAAAAGGAAAGAAATTTAGAGAAAAATTGGAAAGAAATCAAAGAGAGGAAATAAATAAAAGATAAGAATGGAAAGTTTTTTATTTTAAGAATTGAAAATGAATTGAAGGTGGAAAGAAATAGATGACAGAAAGGAAAGAAATAAATGAAAGAAAGGGAGCAAATTGTATTGAAAACAGGAAATAAATTGAAAAGGCAATTGTTGTTTTTTTTATAAAGAACAAAAACACAAATACAATACCAACAAACAATGCACAATTCAATACACACACAAACACAAGAAAATAAAAAAAAACACAACAAGTTTTTTTTAATGAAGACTAAAGCAAAATAAACACAACTAAACTAAGACAAAACAAGCATACAAAATACACAATTTTTTTTAGAAGAACAACAAAATTAATCCAAAGAACAAAATCAAAATTAATTAACTTTCCCCAGCAACGGTGCCAAAAACTTGTTCGACGACGGATATTCTATGAATTAGAAAACCATCGCGAAGTGTAATAAACCGCAAGCGCATGGCGTATACTTGTAGTACGTTAGCGCGTACGAGTTGATCCACAGGGAAAGAAGTAATTTTAATTATTTTACTCAATTAAATTAACCCAACTTTAAATTGTGATTAAGTACTAGAAACAAAAAGTAAACTAAAATATAGACTAAAACTATGACATTAAAACCAATTTAGAGGCAACTTCACTTTTCTCTCTTTCAACATGGTTCAACATAAAATAATACGAAGATCTCTCAATAATCTAAGTAAGATTAATTATCTAATTATCATAAGCATGACTTATTTGCGCTATTAATTAACATAAAATAAGTCAACAAGCTATAATACACAATTAATCCAACTTTTTAACTTTTATGAAACATGACATTGAAATGAAACTAAAATCTAATTTAAGTATGATCTATTTGTTAGGGACTGCGGAATGGACCGTTTAGGCAAAGCAAACACTAGAGGGGGATGAATAGTGTTTGTAGGAATTTAAACAAAACTTAAAACTAAAGAGAATTATGTAATGAATCAAACAACACAAACACAATCACAGATACAGATTCAAATAGAAATGCAAAACAAACAGAAATAAAAATGCAGAAAAGGAAAGAACATATCGGATTTTATACTGGTTCGGATCACTCTTACATCTAGTCCCGCACAACGCTGGATTGTGCAAAGCTTTATTACTATTTCCAATAGTTAAATACACCTGTAACGACCCTGAAAATCTGAACCAATTTAAAAAATTTAAATTGGCTAAAATAGTGGATTTTAAATATTTAAAATAAATATTTTAAATAATGGCAATGAAAAGTGAGTATGAATCGACGTTTGAAAACGAATATAATTAATTATAATTATAAACAAGGCCTGAAAAGGCGCTGTAGTTTCAAAAATTGAATCCAAACTTTGTCGGACTGTACCGGGTGCAAAACAAAACGGATTTGAGTGAAACCAAAAATATTTAAATCTGTTAGTGAATACCTTTCTAACGAATCTGAAAAATCGAATTTTCATAGCGGAAAGCAAAAGTTATAGCCAAATGAATTTTCAGAAAGGTCGCTATGGAATTTATATAGCCCGTGAAATTGGCCATTTTGCATACGACCTCGGAATTCGACGAAACCACTTTTGTTGGATCTGGGATGTGAAGTTATTGGTAGGTTTCAAATTTCATAATTTTTGAAGCTAGTATGTGGGCGTGGCAAAGGAAAACGTGTTTTGGTCAATTACAGTTAAATTGGATCGATCAGAAATGGGCCTTTTTGCAAACGGTCTCAGAATTCGACGAAACTAGTTTTATTGGGACCGTATCATCAAAACATAGCCAGATTTATTTTTCTGGAATTTTTCGAATCAGTTTGTGGCCCTGGCAAATTGAAATGTACGTTCAAATTGAATATTGAATGTTATATATTTTAAATTGAATGAAAACTGACTGAAACAGTCGAATGGGCCTACGAAACATATCCCATTGCGTTTGGAATGGGGGTAAAACGCTAGGGATGACAGTCGTTGGGTTTGGATTGGGGTTCGTGGGCGAAAGGGGTATTTTGGAGATTTTAAAAATTATAAAATAAAATAAAAAATATCATTGGTCAGATACTTCTCTCTCCCCGATAATTAAAATCGCGAACGACGGAAATTGCTCCAAGCTTCCCCCTCATTTTCCGATCAATCCACGCACCATTGGACCTCGACCCAGTTGAGGAATTTGTAGCCCTCGTCGAGCTCTTCAAATCCATACCTGGAGCATTCCCTATCGGTGCGCCATCGTCGAGTTTCGAGCCCAGGAAGTGGTCCACTTTCGAGCGCCGCCGTGACTGGTGGGGACCTCCGAGCTGGACGAGACAACCAGGCGCGGGGAGCTGCTTCCAAGCCCTTTCGAGTGGCGAAGGCCAATCGACGTATCGTTGCGCGGATTTCGAGGAAAGTGGAAACTTAGATTTGAACGAAATAGGAAGGTAACGGCTTGAAATTATATAAACTATATTATAGCAGTTTAAAGCGCTACGGTTTTTGATTTCACTGTAAAAATCATATCTTTTTCGTTTCTTGACGAAATTCAGTGAAACAAGAGACAGTGGACTCGTGTGGACGTCTTCTACCTTCTAGAAGAGACCGCATATTTTTCTGAGCCTTCAGCTATTTTTGGTGGAGTGGAACCCAATGTGAGATTTCTAATTTATAAACGATATGGAAAACGACGATTTATAAATTATATAGTCGATGTATGAGTTATATAAGCGTTGTATAAGTTGTACGTTCGATGTATAAGTTATATATGCGTTGTAAAAATTATATATGTGTTGAAATAGAAGTGAATTGCTGTGTATATATATATATATATATATATATATATATACACGCCCCTTATCCACAAACCATGGACGATATTTATTGGTTGTGATTGGTGTGAAAATTGATTGATAGCGAATGGTTGATTGGAATTGTTTGTGGTTGATATTGATTGATTGTGGTTGAAAAATACACGTTTGTGGTTGAGAAATATTTGTTTGAAACCACATAGGATTAGTTTGTGGAAATGAAATAAGTATATACATGCCGCCTGCGTGCGAACTAGATGCCTGATCCCCATTGTCAAAAAACCGCGAGGTTTTAAGGTAGAGCGAGGGGCCGTACTAGGGACAGTCCCGATTTTAACTACCCTGCCGTTATGCTGCCGAAATTTTGAATAATATTCATGTGTTTGAATTATTTTCATTTGTTGAAACTATATTTATTCGTTGAATAGAAAACCTTCATGTGTTGAGTCGATATTCATTCGTTGGATAGAAATTCATGTGTTGAATGGTATTCGTGTTTTAAATATAAAAATCACATTTTTATCTATATATATAAACTATAGAAAACCTTCATGTGTTGAATCGATATTCATTCGTTGAATTGAAATTCATGTGTTGAATGGTATTCGTGTTTTAAATATAAAAATCACATTTTTATCTATATATATAAACTATAGAAAACCTTCATGTGTTGAATCGATATTCATTCGTTGAATTGAAATTCATGTGTTGAATGGTATTCATATTTTGAAATAAATTGTTTTATAATAAAAATCACCTTTTTTATCATCTATATGAACTATGTAAAATGACCTTGTTTTAAAAGAAATGTTTTATAATAAAAATCCTATTTTTATTACCTATATAAACTATATAAAATAATAGTGTTTTGAAAAGAAATGTTTTACAATAAAAATCACATTTTTATTATATACATGAATTGCTAAATATAGTGAAGTGTTGAAATAGAAGACAGTTAGATAAAAATATCATTTTTATCAAATGTATGAAAAGAATATAGCTTTGAAATCGAAGAATCGATATATATATAGAAATAGAGTTAAAATATATCGAATAACGACGCTGCAGTTCGTGTTTTGAAACCGTGATTTCAAACGATTATACCGGGAGATCCGACCATCGGATTTTCCTGAAATCGCAACCGTTGGGTTCGCTTTGGAAATATCTTTCCAATGGCACCAACTTTGTAAAAATCCAACGGTTGGATTGTCTGGAATGTTTGATTCAAATCTGAAGAAAAACAGCGCCAGAAACGATTATATTTATATATATATAAATATAATTATAATTAATCGAATAACGACGCTGTAGTTCGTATTTTGAAATCGAAACTTCAAACGATTATACAGGGAGATCCGACCGTCGGATTTTCCCGAAACTGGAACCGTTGGATTCGTTTTGAAAAGATCTTTCTAATGATGTAAATTTTGAGAAGATCCAACGGTTAGATTTTCAGATATGTGTAAATCAAATCCGAAGAAAAATAGCGCCACAGCCGCGTTATGGCCTGATGCGTCGTTTTGAATAAAATGGCTATTTTAAAATAAATAAAAATGGCGATAAATCGTTATAAAATATTATAAACGATATGGATGAGATTTAGAAATTAACTGAAGGTTGGCTAAGTCGAATGGTTTCTTGGGTGTTGATCTGATGTTGGTTTCGGCCTTCGGGGTTAATATTTAGGAAATCGTTCTCTTACTGATTGACGGTTAGTGACTAATGAATTGAAATGATGCATGTATATGTTAGTGTTGCACTTGTTTATTATATACGCGAGTTGCTCAGAAAGGCCGGGTTTATCCCATTCTGAATAACTGAATCGACGATAAGAAATCGAAGATGAAGACGGTGGTCGAAGACCGGAGATCTTCACCTCGTTTGGATGGTAATCGAGGTCCTGATTGGGAGGCATCCCGAAATATAGATAATAAGTGGTGATCGTCCAGACGTACGTGGTGATCGATGGGTTTACGAGGTATTTAGTGCCTCCGGTTTCGTTCAGACCCAGAACGGACTTGTAAATGGACTGTGTGTCTGACATTGGATTTTATTCTGTGTTGATTGATCTCTATTAAATATACATCTGTTTGGCGGCGGGGAATTTATTCTTTTTCTTAACGCCCTTCTCTGAAACACACGAGCTCAGAGGTTGTGTACCGATGGACATCAGTCGCATGGCACGAATTGCTAGTGTGGCATGCCTAAGTGGCAAATGATCAGGCTTTCTGTTGAAAAGCAAAGTCTTGTGGTGATGATCAAAGCCCCGCCTATGCGACACAACTTTGTGTATAACATAAATTCGCGAGCCTCACACCCCGGTATGAACCAGAAACGAGAGAGGACATCGGGGAGGGCCTGCGTTTCTTTCTAGCTAGAAGTGGAGTCAGTGGTTTTACACGCCTTGACGAGTTTGACTTATGTGGTTGTTGCTGTTGCGAGGCGCCTCGGTTTGATCGGACGATCCGGGTCCGATGGAGTCATTCGTTGACTCGTTTACGCCCCAAAGGGCGGGGAGACGTAGTGTTCAGGCATAATAATCCACATCGGTGGACCGGCCTTGACGATCCAAGGGGCAGTTGCGGCTGTTCCTGAGACATGGGCTAGAGCGTCTCGAATTCGGTAAGGACTATTTTTTGCCTTGGTTCAGGACGGAAATCCAATTTCCAAATACGACATCGTGCGGTTTTGATTATATATATATATGGCGACATGATATATGGTACCCATGCCGCCTATGATTGATAGTTATGATTCAAATTGTTTTTGAAACATATAAACACTAGTAATAATAGCAAATGCTTTTGTTTTATTCGTATCAATCATATTTTGGCCATTATAAGGTAAAACTTTATCCTCCGGTTTGCGTTGCATTGTGTGATGGGAACTGAGTCTTATAATGGCTTCATTTTATAAAAAGCATTGCGATGTTTAAAAGAAAGATTTGTTTTTAAAGCACTGGCAATCCGATGGAGTAAACCCGTTCCACGAAAGTGGCGTGGTCATGTGATTAGCCATATATTAAATGTGTTGAGTAGATTTCTCATACCAGTCCCATGACTGACTCAGTTTGTTTCACTTTCAAACTCGGGTGCCCCTTTTTCTGCACGGGCAGCCTTGTATTCAGGTTTAGCTGGCTTTCTCTGGATAGCTGGAGCTGAAGATGGATTCTATCATTTATCTCTTTTTATGCTGTTCAGCTCCTATTGTACATATTTTGTTTGTTTCCGCTGTAGACATCTATGTATAGCTGAACTGTATTTGTACTAAGTATGATCCTGTATACTGTGTAACTCTGATGATTACGTTTATCCAGTATATTTTATTGTTCATTATCTGGTGTATTTACTTAATTATGTTCTGCTATTATCTGTTTCTGTGTTATATTCCACGGATTACCCTTGCCACCGTCAGTACGGGGTTTGGGGGTCGTCTCATTTGGCATCAGATCTTTGGCTAAGCTTAGTTCTGGAATATAACATATTAACGAACTCGTCAGAAATAGAACCAGTAGTGTTCTAGGACGGGTAACTCATTACAGATAGGATTAGTAATATCCTAGTATGAGTAGCAGAATGAAATAACACCTAGATAGACACATTTACTTTCAAGTATTTGTCTCTATATTTTAAAATATCTTTTCTGTTGACCTGACACTTGATCTGCCATTTGCAGAAGAACTAGAAAATGAGTGCCAGAAACAGAAAAAGTGATACTGACCCGGATTTTGAAGCTCTATTTATGAAATATAGAAATCTGGGTGGAAAGCCGTTCTCGGGCGAAGAATCTATTATGAGGACACAAGCATGGATTCGTTCGGCTGAGAAAATTTTCGATGGATTAAAGCTGAGGGATGACCAGAAAAGATTACTGGCCTCCTGGGCACTCAAAGACGAAGCCTTGTTCTGGTGGGATTCTGTTGTTAAGGATAATCCAGAGGGTGATATCACCTGGGATAGATTCAAAGTGATTTTCCTGGAAAGATTTACTCCTCCAGAAGCAATTGAACGGTTATGTGATGAATTTTCTTATCTGATACAAGGAGATATGACCATTCCCGAATATCATAAGAAATTCAATGAACTTTCTCACTTTGCCCCTCATCTAATTGAAAATCCAAAGAGGAAAAATATGAGATTTATCAACGGGCTTCAAAGAAAATATTAGAACAGTGTAATGAGGAACGTGAAGCTCCCCTTTTCTGAAATGATATACATGGCTTACCAGTACGAAGATTTAGACAAGAAAGGTATGCTACAGTACGAAGAAGAAGTCAGCTCTAGTAATAAAATTGAGTCTGAAACTGATCGTCCTAAGGCCAGTACAATGTCTGAGATCAGCAAGGAGCCCAAAGTCAATCGAAAAAGGGCCAGATCCGAAAAAGAACCAGCGACGACTGCCATATGCAATAACTGCCATCTGAAAGGGCATTTGTCGATAAACTGCGGACCCTTAAAGAAGCGATTAAAAAGTGGACTTCAATCCAAAGAAGGATTTCAACCGAATAGAAAATGTAATCTCTGCCATCAGGCTGGTCACGTAAAGCAAGATTGCTGGCAGTTGAAAAAGACTGAAATAGTTAAAGTGAATGAAGTAGCAGAAACTTCTGATCCCTCAGTAAGTCAAGGAAGATCTGATGTTTTAGAAGGAACGCTTACTGTCAAAAACATTCCAGTCAAAGTACTGTTTGACACAGGGGCGTCACGAAGCTTTATCGCAAAGAATGCCGTTAAGAAGTTGGATTTGAAATTGAGGAAGCTTAAAGAACCAATGACTGTCCGAAATCCAGTTGGAGGTTCCATCGATCTCAGTTGGGTTTGTGGGGTGCCTGTCTCTTTTTCCTGCTACAAATTCCCTACTATCTCTATCGTCATGAATTTTAATGAATTCGATCTTATTCTGGGATTGGATTGGCAAACCAAATATGAAGCAGAGGTTAGATGCGCTGACCGGGTCGTAAAGGCAAAGATAAAATCAGGTGGTTATATAACCATTCCCTGTGAAGGTCAGAAAGCTAATAGAAAAGACTTCTGGGCAGCTTTGGATGTTTCTTCAGCTCAAATAGAAAATATCCCTGAAGTCACAGAGAATATTCTTGTCCTCATCAAAGACATTCCTGTCGTCAAAAATTATGCGGATGAGTTTGAAGAAGTTGTTCGCTTACCCCCGCAGAGAGAAATAGATTTCAAGATTGCTTTGATTCCGAATGCAAGGCCGG
Source organism: Allium sativum (assembly GCA_030737875.1). Taxonomy (NCBI): domain Eukaryota; kingdom Viridiplantae; phylum Streptophyta; class Magnoliopsida; order Asparagales; family Amaryllidaceae; genus Allium; species Allium sativum. Next base: position 723,077,406 of record CM060919.1, read on the forward strand.
TAGTTCACGCTATCCGAAGAATGTCCTTGAAGGAGAAAGAAGAACTTGACAATCAAACACGACAACTCGTATGGAAGGGTCTGATCAGGCCCAGTTTCTCTGATTGGGGAGCAGCAGTGGTGTTTGTCCCAAAATCCGACGGTACTCTACGTCTATGTGTGGATTATCGTGATTTGAACAAGCAAACCATAAAGAACAAATATCCATTGTCGCGAATAGATGATTTGTTGGATCGATTAAATGGAGCACAGGTATTCTCAAGGATGGACCCAGCTACAGGCTTCCATCAACTTCGAATTGCCGAAGAGTGTGTTCCAATGATAGCATTCAGAGGTCCCGACTTATTCTACGAGTGGTTAGTAATGTCGTTCAGCTTATGTAACGCTCCAGCTTATTTCGTCGATATAATGAATAGAGTGTTCAGAGGGGTTTTGAATAAATTTGTTCTGGTTTTCATTGACGATATTCTAATCTTCTCTAAATCAAAGGCCGAACATGAAAAGCATCTGGAACAGGTTCTGGAAATCCTCAGAAGGAATGTATTGAAAGCCAAACTATCCAAATGTATATTCTGGCAGGATGAAGTAAAATTTCTGGGCCATGTCGTATCGAAAGAAGGAATTGCTGTGGATCCAAGCAAAATCACAGCTATTTAGAATTGGAAACAGCCCAGTACCCCCACTGAAGTCCGCAGTTTTCTCGGATTGTCTAGTTATTACCGGAAGTTTGTTAAAAACTTTTTGAATATATCTGGCCACTTAACGAAACTTACAAAGAAGCACTCTAAATTCAAATGGACTCCAGAAAGTGAGGAGGCTTTTGAAGAGCTAAAGATAAGACTAACGACTGCTCCAGTGTTAACCATCATCGATGGCAATCAGGATTTGAAAGTCTGGACTGATGCTTCTAGAGAAGGCCTTGGCGCAGTGTTAATGCAAAGGGGCCAAGTGATTGCTTATGCTAGCCGTCAACTGAAGCCGCACGAAAAGAACTACGTAACTCATGATCTTGAGTTATTGGATATAGTGTTCGCTTTGAAAATCTGGAGACACTATCTTCTGGGTGAGAGATTTGAACTGTTTACAGATCACCAGTCGTTAAAGTATCTGTTCACCCAGAAAGACCTGAATCTGAGGCATCAACGTTGGCTGGAGTTTCTTGCAGCATATGACTTTGAAATTATATACACTCCAGGAAAAGCCAATGTCGTGGCCGATGCGCTGAGCCGAAAGAATGAAATGATCACCAGTTGTATTATCACGACTTCATTGATAGATAAAATATCTGCTCTTCAGAAGGAAGATCACTTCATTCAGAAGATCAGAGAGATAATTCAACAAGGCGAACCCTCGAGTTTTCAAGTTGATGATGATGGGATTCTAAGGCTCAAAGGTCGAATCTGTGTCCCTAACATTCCTGAGCTTCGAAAGGAAGTACTGGATGAATGCCACAAGTCAAAACTTAGTATCCATCCTGGAGTAAGCAAAATGTATAATGACATCAAACGCACTTTCTGGTGGAAGTCGATGAAGAGGGACATTTCTTTATATGTTAGCCGATGCCCTACTTGCCAGCTAGTCAAGAGCGACCAACAGAAACTGGCTGGATTGTTACAACCGCTGGACGTTCCAGGCTGGAAGTGGATACATATTTCCATGGACTTCATCGATGGTTTGCCCAGAACCAGAAAAGGGAATGACGGTATTTGGGTGATCGTAGATCGCTTCACGAAGACCGCCCATTTCATACCTGTCAGATCAAACAGAACTGCTCAGAGTCTGGCGCAGATATATTTCAAGGAAATAGTTAGACTACATGGAGTGCCGCTTAGTATAGTCAGTGATAGAGATACAATATTTACTAGTAAATTCTGGGAGGCATTTCAAGTAGAATTGGGAACAAAGTTGAACTTGAGCACCGCTTATCATCCTCAGACGGACGGTCAGACTGAGAGGGTGAATCGTATTTTAGAAGATCTATTGCGGGCTTGTGTTCTAGATTTCAGTGGGTCATGGGAAGACCATCTACATTTGGCTGAATTCTCATACAATAACTGCTACCAAGCGAGCCTGACAATGTCGCCATTCGAAGCGTTGTATGGTAGACCATGCCGATCTCCTGCTTGTTGGGTTGAACCTGGAAATAGACTTGTGTTAGGGCCAGATATGATCCGAGAAGCTGCCGACAAAGTCGACTTTATTAAGAAGCGATTACTGGCCGCTCAAAGCCGACAAAAGTGCTATGCCGATAGAAGAAGAAGAGATATATCCTTTGTGGTTGGCGACTATGTATATTTGAAAGTATCGCCGATGAGAGGAGTTATCCGGTTCGGTAAAACTGGAAAGTTGGCACCCAAATTCATTGGTCCGTTTCCTATTCTGGAACGGATCGGAACGCTCGCTTATAGAGTTAAATTGCCTGATTGGTTGCCTGGAGTGCATGATGTATTTCACATATCTCAACTTCGAAGGCACGTTCATGATCCCGACTTGATCGTGGAAGAAGCAGCTCAGCAGGATATTGAAATTACCCCAGAATTAGCAGTGAGGCGAGAGCCACTCAAGATCATTGGCAAAGAAACCAAAGAGCTGAGGAACAAGAAGGTTCACTTAGTCAAAGTGCAATGGAGTGGAGATCCGCCTGATTGTACTTTGGAAACTGAGGAGAGCATTCAGAAAGCTTATCCTAGATGCCGAGTGGATATCTCTGATTGACTCCGGTGCAAGGTACATTTACCATACTTTGCATTACCGGTTAGTTCTCTATTCTGTTGTTATTTTCTTTCCATGGATGTGCACTTTTAATTCTATAGTCTGAACGATTTTAAAAGAATATAGAAATTGATTTGTATGATTTTGAAATATTAAAAACAATTTGATTGTTGTTTGAGTTGTGTGATAGAAGATTTGATTAATTAAATTATTAAAACGATAGTTAATTTAATTAATAAGAGAATAATGGTAGAATTTATTCGATTATATCACACATTGAACTAATTAGAAAATAGATAGAAATATATACTTGTGCATTATATATGTTTGAACAGGTAATTGGATAGCTGTTGAGTAAAGATTTTATTTGCGTGCCCGACAAATAGGTAAACCTTAATGAGTTGGATGCAAAATATTATTATATCAACTCCTGTGAATGCCATTGGATGTGGAGTGCTGGTTTTTCTATGTGAAATAATAAACGTCGGCATAGGATAGTAACAATTAATTTTGAACTACATTGCATGGCATACTTCTGGAAGATAGGCATACTTCATCGTATACCACATAAGCATTTGGAGCTTGTGTGACGAGGTGGAAGATTTACCATACGAGCGAGAGGCTTGTATGGTGATGACTATATTTTACAGGTTGAACTGATGACTGATATGGACTATTTAAATTGTAACGATTAAATTGCCAGATTAATAAAAACCCCACACGGGTCTGGAGTTGACAATAATCACGTCTCTCTAGTTATTAGATACGACACATGGACTATTTATTTCCCATACGGGACAGGGTGACGAGAATTTATTCTCTGGAGTTATTATCAATACACGCTCCCCTGTAAACACCAGAATATATCACTATAAATATGTGTATGCTTATTAGGATTTATTGGGTACCTAATACGACCCAATAAATTTCCAAACCTCTCCCCGTACAAAGGAGGTTATGGCGAAATTTTTCGAAAATTCCGGGTGTTAGCCAAATTTTTGAAGAATTTGAAAATTCTCAGAAACTGAAAAGTTGGAGAATGGAAGCCAGATCGAACGTAGAGTTGGTTAATCAAACCACTTTCGACTTGGTTCCTTTTCGGGGACGAAAAGTTTTAAGTGGGGGAGATTGTAACGACCTTGAAAATCTGAACCAATTTAAAATTTTTAAATTGGCTAAAATAGTTGGTTTTAAATATTTAAAATAAATATTTAAAATAATGGCAATGAAAAGTGAGTTTGAATCGACGTTTGAAAATGAATATAATTAATTATAATTATAAACAAGGCCTGAAAAGGCGCTGCAGTTTCAAAAATTGAATCCAAACTTTGTCGGACTATACCGGGTGCAAAACAAAACGGATTTGAGTGAAACCAAAAATATTTAAATCTGTTAGTGAATACCTTTCTAACGAATCTGAAAAATTGAATTTTCATAGCGGAAAGCAAAAGTTATGGCCAAATGAATTTTCAGAAAGGTCGCTATGGAATTTATATAGCCCGTGAAATTGGCCATTTTGCATACGACCTCGGAATTCTACGAAACCACTTTTGTTGGATCCGGGATGTGAAGTTATTGCTAGGTTTCAAATTTCATAATTTTTGAAGCTAGTATGTGGGCGTGGCAAAGGAAAACGTGTTTTGGTCAATTTACAGTTAAATTGGATCAACCAGGAATGGGCCTTTTTGCAAACGGTCTCAGAATTCGACGAAACTAGTTTTGTTGGGACCGTATCGTCAAAACATAGCCAGATTTATTTTTCTAGAATTTTTCGAATCAGTTTGTGGCCCTGGAAAATTGAAATGTACGTTCAAATTGAATATTGAATGTTATATATTTTAAATTGAATGAAAACTGAATGAAACAGTCGAATGGGCCTGCGAAACATATCCCATTGCGTTCGGAATGAGGGTAAAACACTAGGGACGACAGTCGTTGGGTTTGGATTGGGGTTCGTGGGCGAAAGGGGTATTTTGGAGATTTTAAAAATTATAAAATAAAATAAAAAATATCATTGGTCAGCTACTTTTCTCTCTCCCCGATAATTAAAATCGCGAACGACGGAAATTGCTCCAAGCTTCCCCCTCATTTTCCGATCAATCCACGCACCATTGGACCTCGACCCAGTTGAGGATTTTGTAGCCCTCGTCGAGCTCTTCAAATCCATACCTGGAGCATCCCCTATCGGTGCGCCATCGTCGAGTTTCGAGCCCAGTAAGTGGCCCACTTTCGAGCGCCGCCGTGATTGGTGGGGACCACCGAGCTGGACGAGACAACCAGGCGCGGGGAGCTGCTTCCAAGCCCTTTCGAGTGGCGAAGGCCGATCGACGGATCGTTGCACGGATTTCGAGGAAAGTTGAAACCTAGATTTGAACGAAATAGAAAGGTAACGACTTGAAATTATATAAACTATATTATAGCAGTTTAAAGCGCTACGGTTTTTGATTTCACTGTAAAAATCATATCTTTTTCGTTTCTTGACGAAATTCAGTGAAACAAGAGACAGTGGACTCGTGTGGACGTCTTCTACCTTCTAGAAGAGACCGCATATTTTTTTGAGCCTTCTGCTATTTTTGGTGGAGTGGAACCCAATGTGAGATTTCTAATTTATAAACGATATGGAAAACGACGATGTATAAATTATATAGTCGATGTATGAGTTATATAAGCGTTGTACACCTCTTGTATAAGCGTTGTATAAGTTGTACGTTCGATGTATAAGTTATATATGTGTTGTAAAAATTATATATGTGTTGAAATAGAAGTGAATTGCTATATAAATATATATATATATATATATATATATATATATATATATATATATATATATATATATATACGCCCCTCGTCCACAAACCATGGACGATATTTATTGGTTGTGATTGGTGTGAAAATTGATTGATAGCGAATGGTTGATTGGAATTGTTTGTGGTTGATATTGATTGATTGTGGTTGAAAAATACCCGTTTGTGGTTGAGAAATATTTGGTTGAAACCACATAGGATTAGTTTGTGGAAATGAAATAAATATATACATGCCGCCTGCGTGCGAACTAGATGCATGATCCCCATTGTCAAAAAACCGCGAGGTTTTAAGGTAGAGCGAGGAGCCGTACTAGGGACGGTCCCGGTTTTAACTACCCTGCCGTTATGCTGCCGAAATTTTGAATAATATTCATGTGTTTGAATTATTTTCATTTGTTGAAACTATATTTATTCGTTGAATAGAAAACGTTCATGTGTTGAGTCGATATTCATTCGTTGGATAGAAATTCATGTGTTGAATGGTATTCATGTTTTAAATATAAAAATCACATTTTTATCTATATATATAAACTATAGAAAACCTTCATGTGTTGAATCGATATTCATTCGTTGAATTGAAATTCATGTGTTGAATGGTATTCGTGTTTTAAATATAAAAATCACATTTTTATCTATATATATAAACTATAGAAAACCTTCATGTGTTGAATCGATATTCATTCGTTGAATTGAAATTCATGTGTTGAATGGTATTCATATTTTGAAATAAATTGTTTTATAATAAAAATCACCTTTTTTATCATCTATATGAACTATGTAAAATGACCTTGTTTTAAAAGAAATGTTTTATAATAAAAATCCTATTTTTATTACCTATATAAACTATATAAAATAATAGTGTTTTGAAAAGAAATGTTTTACAATAAAAATCACATTTTTATTATATACATGAATTGCTAAATATAGTGAAGTGTTGAAATAGAAGACAGTTAGATAAAAATATCATTTTTATCAAATGTATGAAAAGAATATAGCTTTGAAATCGAAGAATCGATATATATATAGAAATAGAGTTAAAATATATCGAATAACGACGCTGCAGTTCGTGTTTTGAAACCGTGATTTCAAACGATTATACCGGGAGATCCGACCATCGGATTTTCCTGAAATCGCAACTGTTGGGTTCGCTTTGGAAATATCTTTCCAACGGCACCAACTTTGTAAAAATCCAACGGTTGGATTGTCTGGAATGTTTAATTCAAATCTGAAGAAAAACAGCGCCACAAACGATTATATATATATATATATATAATTATAATTATAATTAATCGAATAACGACGCTGCAGTTCGTATTTTGAAATCGAAACTTCAAACGATTGTACCGGGAGATCCGACCGTCGGATTTTCCCGAAACTGGAACCGTTGGATTCGTTTTGAAAAGATCTTTCTAATGATGTAAATTTTGAGAAGATCCAACGGTTAGATTTTCAGATATGTGTAAATCAAATCCGAAGAAAAACAGCGCCACGGCCGCGTTATGGCCCGAAGCGTCGTTTTGAATAAAATGACTATTTTAAAATAAATAAAAATGGCGATAAATCGTTATAAAATATTATAAACGATATGGATGAGATTTAGAAATTAACTGAAGGTTGGCTAAGTCGAATGGTTTCTTGGGTGTTGATCTGATGTTGGTTTCGGCCTTCGGGGTTAATATTTAGGAAATCGTTCTCTTACTGATTGACGGTTAGTGACTAATGAATTGAAATGATGCGTGTATATGTTAGTGTTGCACTTGTTTATTATATACGCGAGTTGCTCAGAAAGATCGGGTTTATCCCATTCTGAATAACTGAATCGACGATAAGAAATCGAAGATGAAGACGGTGGTCGAAGACCGGAGATCTTCACCTCGTTTGGATGGTAACCGAGGTCCTGATTGGGAGGCATCCCAAAATATAGATAATAAGTGGTGATCGTCTAGACGTACGTGGTGATCGATGGGTTTGCGAGGTATTTAGTGCCTCCGGTTTCGTTCAGACCCAGAACGGACTTGTAAATGGACTGTGTGTCTGAGATTGGATTTTATTCTGTGTTGATTGATCTCAATTAAATATACATCTGTTTGGCGGTGGGGAATTTATTCTTTTGCTTAACGCCCTTCTCTGAAACACACGAGCTCAGAGGTTGTGTATCGATGGACATCAGTCTCATGGCATGAATTGCTAGTGTGGCATGCCTAAGTGGCAAATGATCAGGGCTTCTGTTGAAAAGCAAAGTCTTGTGGTGATGATCAAAGAAGCCCCGCCTATGTGGCATAGCTTGTGTATAACGTAAATTCGCGAGCCTCACACCCCGGTATGAACCAGAAACGAGAGAGGACATCAGGGAGAGCCTGCGTTTCTTTCTAGCTAGAAGTGACGTCAGTGGTTTTACACGCCCTGACGAGTTTGACTTATGTGGTTGTTGCTGTTGCGAGACGCCTCGGTTTGATAGGACGATCCGGGTCCGATGGAGTCATTCGTTGGCTCGTTTACAACCCAAAGGGCGGGGAGACGTAGTGTTCAGGCATAATAATCCACATCGGTGGACCGGCCCTGACGATCCAAGGGGCAGTTGCGGCTGTTCCTGAGACACGGGATAGAGCGTCTCGAATTCGGTAAGGACTATCTTTTGCCTTGGTTCAGGACGGAAATCCAATTTCCAAATACGACATCGTGCGGTTTTGATTGTATATATATATGGCGACATGATATATGGTACCCATGCCGCCTATGATTGATAGTTATGATTCAAATTGTTTTTGAAACATATAAACACTAGTAATAATAGCAAATGCTTTTGTTTTATTCGTATCAATCATATTTTGGCCATTATAAGGTAAAACTCTATCCTCCGGTTTGCGTTGCATTGTGTGATGGGAACTGAGTCTTATAATGGCTTCATTTTATGAAAATCATTGCGATGTTTAAAAGAAAGATTTGTTTCTAAAGCACTGGCAATCCGATGGAGTAAACCCATTCCACGAAAGTGGCGTGGTCCTGTGATTAGCCATATATTAAATGTGTTGAGTAGATTTCTCATACCAGTCCCATGACTGACTCGTAGTTTGTTTCACTTTCAAACTCGGGTGCCCCTTTTTCTGCACGGGCAGCCTTGTATTCAGGTTTAGCTGGCTTTCTCTGGATAGCTGGAGCTGAAGATGGATTCTATCATTTATCTCTTTTTATGCTGTTCAGCTCCTATTGTACATATTTTGTTTGTTTCCGCTGTAGACATCTATGTATAGCTGAACTGTATTTGTACTAAGTATGATCCTGTATACTGTGTAACTCTGATGATTACGTTTATCTAGTATATTCTATTGTTCATTATCTGGTGTATTTACTTAATTCTGTTCTGCTATTATCTGTTTCTGTGTTATATTCCACGGATTACCCTTGCCACCGTCAGTACGGGGTTTGGGGGTCGTCTCAACACCCTCCTTGATTTCACGACTCACAAGGAGACACTGACTCCTATTCCTTGATTTCACGGCTCAACAAGGACACCCCGACTCCTATTCCTTGATTTCACGGCTACAAGGATACACTGATTCCTCTTTGACTCACAAACAAGGTTTATTCAATGTAAACAATTACAAAACAACCCTATAACTCTTTAATAGCACTTGATTCAGAGAGTAGAAAGTGTAGAGAGAAGAAGTTTGATCAAAATAGAATTGAATTCGGCAGAGTATAAGTGTAAGAATCATAAAAATGATTAAGAATAATGATGGAGAGAAAGAGAATGAAGTTAGGGAAGAAGATGTGTTAAAAAAATTTGGTTTTAACCTCTTTTTATAGAGTATGAAGGGTTGTAACGGTTCTGAAGCGTTTCAACTAGTGAAAAGACACTTCCCTTCAAAACTAGAAAAATAGCAGTTATATGTCGACATACACTTTTTGCTATGTCGACATACTCATGTGTATTTTTGATTTTCAAAGCATTTTTCAAGTGTTTTGATATAAAACTAATTCTGGAAATTCTTGAGTAAAATTCTAGTGTTGTAAATTAATATTATATGATAAAAAATCATATGAAAACATACTTTTAAACTATATAAATATATTTATAAAATTATAAGGTTTTGAACTATATAAAGTATATAAAAAAAAATTAAGTTTTGAAAACAAAGAAGAATAAAGATAGAAACAATTAGAAAAACAAAATAGAGAGGATTGATGATAGAATTGAAAATTAGAATTTGAAAATTTGAATTTGAATTTTGAACCTGAAGTGCTATTTAGAGTCTTACAAAATCTAAACTCTATAACTATAGTAATTTTGAATTCTTGAACTTTGAATTCTTGAATACTCTTGAGTCTTGAAATTTCTCTTATCTTTGAATCTCTATCATCTTTATAACTATACAGTCTTTAGTAATATTTCCTGTATATAATTCCTACACATATATATATATTCTATAAAAAAAGTGTTAGTATATATTTTATAATCAATGATAATTGAAATAAGGTTGTTGTCATCAAAACTCCAATCTCCAACAATATCTCCCTTTTTGATGATGACAACCTTAGTTTAAAAAATATAAATACTTGTATATACCTGTTGATGATGTTCCTACTAATACTCCCCCTGTCTGTAAGAATCCTATAAACTATGCCTATATTTTATAATTTCTCCCCCATTGGCATTATCATAATGAAATTCTAAAAGTATTTCCCCTAAATCCTATAACTATCCAAATAATTCCTATACTAAAGTAGAGTACTCCCTTGAGTCCTAAATATATAATCATAAAATACCCCTCCCCTAAAATTATGACTATACTAGTATAATAGAAGAATAATAAACAAGGCAATCTAATCAACGTTTATAATCAATTCAAACAATAAATCCAAACAAACAATTCAAGCAATTAATTCAAGCAAGTAATTTAAGCAATCTATTCAAGCAATCAATGTAAGCAATCAACTAAATCAATCAAATTAAATAACATGTGTTAGTAAACACTTCTTGAACCTTTAATTAAACCTAGAAACTATAAAACTCCCGCTTAATCTAATACAAGACTAAACTTCCAATTGTTAGGGGTCATCACCAACCAGTGGCCTAGCCTATACTCTAGTTCCCTTAAAACTATAATAAGCCTTAATCTAGACTTAGAAATAAATCTGATAAGATATCCTTAAAATTAAGACATAAGTAAAGTAATTCAATCCAATCAATGAATCAATTTAAGTTTTGTTGTCACAAAACTCAAACATGAAACTAAACATTTATTGTAACTTCTATCTATCCTAAAACCTATAAAGCTCCTATAAATTCAGAACTGTATTTATAACAAACCTATCAACCACTAATGAAATTTAACCATGTCAAGTAAGTAAATCAAGTTATTCAAGTCAAACAAAACAAACAAACCAAATAAGTCAACCAATTCAATCAAATTAATCAAGACAAAGTAAATATGTTATGTATTTAATTAATAATCCTATATTTCTAATAAAAACTTTTCATACTATATACTTGTTATATGTGGAGTTAAAGTTAACACGTAATGTAGTGTGTGAAGCATGTTGATTATAATATAGTATGAAATGTATGTCGTATGCAAAACAATATGAAATGCAACTTATAGTGTGAATAATCTTGATTTGAAATGCAGTTGTAATTTATAATGATGATATGAAATAAGACGTATAATAATAGTATGCAGAATGATTTGATGATAATATCTAGTTAGATAAAATATATTCAAAGTGCTATCTAACTATTATGAATTATTTGAATCAATAAAGATAATGTTAATTTTTAGACTTAGGTCAATTATTTTAATGAAATTGATTAAAAGAATAATAAAGATAAGAGTTTAATTAAAAAAATATTCATGATAAGTAGTAAAATATTTAGAAAAATCATGGAGTTAAATAATATCAGTTGGGTGAATATTGTAAAAATTGAAGACCTTTCTAAAGAGAATATAAAATTTGTATAATATAAAATAAGCTATATAAACATATATTCATAAGTATATATAAAAACTAATTTAAAAAGAACTTAAAATTTAATTTATGAGATATACATCAATATTTTGGTTCAAATCAAATTTAAATTTATACTTTAGAAGAAATCTATAGTTATTAAAACACTATAAAGTAATCTATAAAACTTCTTATATTTAAACTACATAAAAAATCATGTATATATATATATATATTTATTTATAGTAAGTTAAATATACAAGTTTTATAAATCTTAATATGAAGTCAAAATAAGTATTAAGTTACAAATAGTATTTGTGATAATGTAACCAAAAAGTTGTTATGAAATCATAAGAATAATATATAAGTTAAACTATGCATGTTTAAACTATATAAAAGATGAATAAATTTATATTATATAACAATATCAAAAAGTTATATTAACTCTATATATCATATTAACATGTTTATATAATTTTATTAAATTATATGTTTTAATATATATATTTTGAAACGAGATATAAGAAAATAAGTATACAGATAAATTTAATAACTAGAATTTTAACTGGCATTTTCTAATTGAAAAAGATGGAGGGAAGTTTGAAAGTTTAAATCTTTGAGATAAAAAATTTGAATTTCATTCTATAGGCTGATATGTTAACATATAGATATATATATGTTGACATATATGTATTATTTCAAAGAGAATATGGTTTTGTGACTTTGGTTTTAAAATATCGAATTATATTTCAAGTTTAACTATTTCCTGACATAACTCTAATCCTAACAAACATCCAAAATTTATTTTATATTAATTTTATTATACTTATTTTTGAATTTCAAATTTGAATTTTAAATTTCAAAACTGATTTTTAAGTTTAAATTTCAAATTTAAAACTAAGCAAAGCTAGCAAAACAATCATTCAACCAAAATTTAAAAATGAATTAAGGCGTACCCGGTTTTTAGATCTATTTCTTCAATATTCTCTGAATTCTGAATTGATCTTCTGGAATTTGATGATGAGATCTGCTCTATTGCGACAGGCTCGTTTTTCTGATCTGGATAGTGCATTCATTTGTTGAATTTGAATACCGCATGAGAAAGATAAAGAAGATTCAGTACTTCAACCAACTTGGCACTTGAATTTTTAATTTTTAATGAATGGACACTTCAACTACTATATAAAGGCCCTAAAGTCATGTCTCTTCATAACTACTCCTCCTCTTCTTCTTCCTCTCGTTTTTCAATTTTAATCAAACTTTCAGGAGGCATAAATTCTTCTTTTCTTAATAGAATTGGGCGAAATCAGCGGCAAATTGAAGAGGAATTCGAGGACTACGATTAGTAGCAGTTTGGGGATGAATTTGGATGGTATTGGGGTGCAGCAAGTCGAAACAGTAAGATGTATGCATTAAGTTCCGTAACATTTTTCAGTTTTGAATCGCCAACTTCGAACTGCCATATCTCACTCAATTTTGATCGAAATTTGACAATATACCGTGAGAATGAGAACTACAATCTGGAAAAGGATTTGGGACAAAATAGTCTAACGTGTGAATGCAATTTGAAGATAACCGTCGACAGTTTTGGTTTCCTTCTCCCTTTATTCACCAAAACTTCATTTGATCATCACTTGATCAATTCTTGACGAATTTACATGAAACCAGCGGTTTGCGAAACAAATGAAGAGAATTAAAGTATTGAATCTACTTGTAGATGAGAATCAAAAGGTTTCTATTTATCTGGTACCCATTTCTTTGTTGATTTACATTATGTATTTCCATTTCTTCCTCTTAATATCTTTTCACCAGTCATCATTCTTCTTCTTCAATTGTCCTTCAGAATTTTAATCCTCAACACCCATGTAACACAGTAGTTCGGAATTTGAATTTCCAATAGCCACCTTTTCAGAATTTGAATTTTTGATAGCCACCATTTCTGAATTTGAATCACCAATAGCCACTTTACCTATCTTTTCAACTTTTGAATTTTCAAAAGTCATATAGCACATCTTTTCCTGTAAAACAACACAATTTTTCAAAGAATCGAATGACTTTTCAAAAATTAAATGACTCTTCAAATAAACAATGACTTTTCAAGTAATTAACTGGAACACTAAACAATAATATTATGATAGTTTTGTAACACATCCATAGATCAAAAATTTCAAATTATAAAAATCAAACCACAGTAACTTAATTTTCAATAAAATTGAATGCAGACTCATATAATACTAATGCAAGACATGAATTTAAACTAGTGTTCAAAATTTGCCATCTAAAATTTCAAAAATTAGATTATGAACTTTTTGAAAAATGTAACACCCCGTAAATTGTATAACCGTGAAATTCACAAATTAAAGTATAATTAATTTGAAATCAAAGAACTAAGGGAAACGGGATACGCCATTGCGTTCGTCTCGGAAAAATACGCGAAATAGAGTCTGAGTTTTCGAAAAACGGAGTCCGTATGAAGAAGATATGGCCTTCGGAAGTTTTGAATTAAATTTAAAATTCAAACAGAATAAAATAATTAAAAATCGGGCCCAATGGGCCAGGGCGGATAGACACCCGCCTAGGCCACCCAGGTCGACTGAGCTGTCGACCTGGGCTACCCATGTCGACAGGGCTGTCGACAGCCCTGTCGACAGGGGTATCGACCTGGTCGAGCCCAGTCAACCTGGCTGGCCAGGTCTGTGTTTGGTCGAATTTCTGTGGTCTGCTTTGTCATTAGGGCTAGGTGGCGGGTTCTAATTGGTCTCTCTTCCTAATGAATGGCTATGATCAATCCAAGCAACATCAATGGTCCTAATCAGTTCCTAACCTCTATATAAACAACCCTAGACTAAACCCTAATCTATTCATTCAAAATTAAGAACATAGCCGCCATGTTGCTGAGGAACGACTAAGAGTAGCCGCCAACTAAAGAGAGAATTAGGAAGAAAGTTCTAAAGCCTAAAGCAATTCAAGCAACCTAAAGCCAATCAATTCAACAAAGGAATCATATCTCTTAATTAGAGAATTCGCCGCAACCATTGTAAGTAGAGTATTACTTTGGTATGAATAAACAATTGTGTAGATATGTATGCTTGGATTGTGGCAATAAAATTCATATTTGTGCGGTCTTATCAATTTATATACGTTTGGATATTCTGAATTATGTCATTCAATTATAAAGAACTACATGCGGTAGTTCTATGCAAGTATACGTTTGGAACATTGCGCAAATTATGTAATCTATGTTGAAGCCACATGTATGTAGTTGATTGAAATTCATGCAAGTTTGGGGCTTTGTTATTATGCCATCATGATGTATATTTTTGTGCATAAATCATTTTGCAAGTAATTGAAACAAGTTTGGTTGTTATAGTTCATATGAAACTATGTTTGAATTTTGACACCATAATCCATGTATTAAGTCATGCTTTTGCAAACTTATGAATATGGCTAGGCTATGAATGATATTTGGCATAATTGAAATCCATGATTAAGTCTATCTTGTTTAAAAGAATTATATGATGATATATGTGAGACATGGCTAGGTTAGACTCAAAAATCCCTTTTTGCAAGTTTAAAGCAAACACCATGTTTAGGAATATTTATGCATAAGTATGTTTATGCCATGGTTATGTGAACAAATTTAACTATACTTATGCCATGCTTATGTTTGATATTATGCCATGCTTATGTTTGACATTATGCCATGCTTATGCTAGAAATATTTATGCCATGCTTATGTTTGATATTATGCCATGCTTATGCTAGAAATATTTATGCCATGCTTATGTTTGACATTATGCATAAATAAGAATATAGGTTCATGTCGTAGTTAAACCTATGCAAGTTCACATGCTTTGATTCATGTCACCTATGTTACCACTATGCAAGTACACCAGTTTCTATTATGTATTTCCAACGTCATATGCAAGTTCATGCGCTCACCTTCCCCTCTTTGTGGATGTAATCACGCTTTAAGCCTCCCCTTTTCGCATGGCTAAATTGGGCTTTAAAAGGCTAAGCCCAATATATATAAACGAACGTGTAAAACGGGGGAAAATAACGTTGGGTTAAAATTAATTAATGAATGAAAATATAAAATAGAAGGGCCCAAATTCAAGTATGGGTTGGGCCCGTGATTGGTGTAACCTTTACACCATTAACTTAATAATGGGCCGCAAATATTTACATATAAGAAATAAAGAAGAATGACAAGATATGTAAATGTAGAGAATACGATGTGTTTAACCCGAGGTTGGATTGAGTTGTGATGTAAACCTGCCCGGAACCGCCCGGCTGTCCAGTAGTCACAACGATACCTATCCAATGTGGGAGGTTAAACATGGAGCCCAATAAGGACCCGAGGTTAGACTGAGTTGTGGCGTAAGACTGCCCGGAACCAACCGGCAACAGGCAGCCACAACAATACCTGTCTAATGTGAGAGGTCAGGGCCTTAATAAGACAATTAAGGCTGAGTCAGGATTGTTAGGATTAAGTGAACTAAAGACTTAATCAAAATGGAACATGCTAAACTAAACGGACTGGTGGGGTTAGGTTAGGAAACACTTAACCAACTTAGCATGTTGGCTAGAGATAGAAAACCTAGTAACGGGGGACCCTTTTCAGCAGTAACCCTAAAAGGTGTATCAGGATACCCTGAAACTAGGCAGGGTGGGGCACGATTACTGGGCTGATTGTAAGAGGTCAAATCGACGGCGGTGGTGTAGCAGTGTAGGTTCTAACGGGGTGCGGGCGTGCACACACTCCGGCGCAGAAAAATAAGGCACTGGACACCAGTAGCATACCTGTGCACTCTAAGGTTGTGTCGGGTTGCCACTATGGGACTTGATACACCCCATGGTGGGACCAGCATAGGTAACTACAGACATCGGGGGCCGTAAGACACATGTAACTATGCGAGTAGGAGCCGATCATCATAGAATGGATCACATCACCCTGATTATGGGTGCCAGTTGGAAACTAGTTTATATGGGTTCAGAGAATGACAGGGGGTACGATAGTATATTCGACCCCAGACAACTTAACCAAGTTATAATGCATGCCCACTTCTTGTTTATACTTATCACACCCAGTTCTTTATTCATAGACAAAATAGTACTAGACTTACTCAGGCTTTATGTCTGACTCTACTTTTCTTTCGTCTTCTTTCTTCCGTTTCCCCCCCCAGGTCCACAGGGAGGGAACACAGCAGCTTGATCAGCCTCAACATCCAGCTTGAAGAAGAGAAATGTATTGCTTGGACTTTTTCGCTTTGAACTATGGCTTTGGAAAATCCACTATGGGGCTTTTGCATTTTATCTATGTTTTATTTATGCTTCTTTAAATAATGTACTCAAGACAGATTATGAAAGTGTTATGTTATGTTTTTGGAAAGGATGTTGTTGTAACACGTATTTGACTTTATGAAATAAAAGTTTGTTGTTCTTCCGCTGTTTACAAATATGTGTTCTTATATCTGTCTTGTATATCTGTGACTTGTACTTATAAACCTCCACCAAAATTAGGGCATTCCCTTTGAGAGTGACCCTAACGGAGGTGGGGTGTTTTACTTGGTATCAGAGCATAGGTTTACCAGATAAGATAAAAAGTTTTGAAAAATTATTTTCAAAAAGGAAATTTAAAGAAGCATTTTTAAAAGAAAAAAAATATATTATTTTATTTTAAAAAGGCAAAGTCCACTCCCCAAAGCCATAGGTACTATCTCTTATCCTTCGTTTTGAATCTATCCTTTTTGTTTCAGCATGTCCGAAGATCTTAACTTGCCGAAAGGGGTACCAATACCTGGTTGGTTTAGACGGTTCTTAGAAGCTAGGGCCACTCAGCCAGGTCCTACCATTCCTCCTCCCCCAGCAGAAGGAAATCATCCAGCCGCAGCGGCACCTTTTCCTCCACCTCCCCCTCGGGGAAACACGTTCGCTAAGATATGTAAAGATTTTAAAGCTATGGGAGGAAGGGATTTCCATGGAACTGAGTCCTTCGTGGCAGCTAGAAATTGGCTGAAAGAAACGGAGGACCTATTCGTCATCTTTGAGGTAGAGGATAGGCAAAAAGTACAATTGGCGGTGTGGCTATTGAAGGGCGAGGCTTCCTACTGGTGGGAAGTCACTAATGCTGAAAGACCAGTGGAGACATGGGAGGACTTTAGGGCAAGGTTTGAGACTAAATTTCTCTCAGATGCGGAAAGAAGTTTGCAGTTGGAAAAGTTCTTATTTCTTAAGCAAGGAGACAAGACTGTCAGAGAGTATGTGAATCAGTTCGATGAGCTGGCTAGGTTTGGGCTTGACCTAATCAACACCCCGCACAAGAAGGCTCTCCGTTTCGTCAATGGGTTAAATGAGCCATTACATAGTTTGGCCATGACCCATATACCTATGGGGGCCACGTATGAAAGATTGGTGCAAATGGTATTGCTGAATGAAGAGGATAAGGGCAAGAAGGAGACAAAGACAGAAAGCTCTCAAGGGAAGAAAGAGGGTTTGCAGCCTAAGAAGACAGACTTTAAGAAAGGCGGGAAAGGCAACAAAGAGAAGAGGAAGTGCAATTTCTGTGGCAAAGTGGGACACTTAGTTAAGGACTGCCGGAAAAAGAAGGCCAAGGAGAATGGTGGGTGCTTTTCTTGCGGACAGACAGGCCACAGGGCTAAGGACTGCCCAAAGAAACGAGGACAGGGGCAGGGCGCTGGATCCACCTCAGGGGCACAGGTTCATGTGCTAGAAGCGCCACCTTTGCAACAACGAGGTACCAACACTTCTGTAGAAAGTGTAGTTTATCTTTATGATCACCCCGTTCGCACTTTATTTGATTCTGGCGCATCACACTCCTTTATCTCGTCTGCTTTAGTAGAATCTCTGCACCTAAAAACTAGTATGGTAGAGGACCCCTTAATTGTTTCAAACCCAATTGGGGGCCCAGCTCATTTGTCTATGATCTGTGTGGGATTGAAAATTTCTATTCTAAGTGTAGAATTTCAATGTAGTGCCTTTGTTTTGGGCTTTTCGGGGTATGGTTTGATTTTGGGTATGGATTGGCTATCCAGTAATGGGGCCATCCTTGATTGTGAGAAAAGGGTTGTTAGGCTCCTAACCCAGCTCGGTAATACTTTGGAAATTTCTTGTAATCCCTCGTATGCGGTTATGCTTAGTTATCTTGAATCGCTTGATGCCTCTGTTGAAAATTTGAAATCAGTTAGAGTGGTCCGGGAATATCCGGATGTCTTTGAAGAGGTGAAGGGCTTGCCTCCGAAGCGGGAGATAGACTTCCGCATATATCTTGTAGATAATGCAAAGCCCGTTGCGTTGCCCGTTAGACATATGGCTCCACGAGAAAGGAAAGAGCTCAGTAAACAGATTAAAGAGCTTCTAGAAAAGGGGTTCATTAGGAGGAGCATTTCAGAATGGGGCGCTCCAGTGGTGTTCGCTACAAAGGCGGATGGTTCACTCCGTCTATGTATTGACTATAGGGAGCTCAACAAGCTTACGAAAAAGAATAGGCACCCTCTCCCTAGAATTGACGATTTATTTGACCAGCTTGTAGGAGCGTCTGTTTTCTCCCAACTCGATTTAGCAACCGGTTTTCATCAGCTAAGGGTGGCTGAAGATAGTATCGATAAAACGGCTTTCAGAACCCCAGACGGCTTCTTTGAATGGCTTGTCATGCCTTTCGGCTTGACAAATGCACCTGCTTACTTCGTGGACCTGATGAGTAGGGTATTTAGAGATTTCCTCAACAAATTCGTAGTGGTCTTCGTAGATGATATCCTTATCTTCTCAAAGAGTGAAGAGGAACATGCTCAGCACTTAAGGGCAATCATGGAAACTTTGCGAGTCCATCAACTAAAAGCCAAGTTCTCCAAATGCCACTTTTGGAGAGAAGAGGTGAGGTTCCTTGGGCACATAGTATCCAAACAAGGGCTAGTGGCGGACCCTGCTAAGGTAGTGGCGGTACAGGATTGGAAGACGCGAAGGAATGCAACTGAGATCCGAAGCTTTCTAGGACTAGCAGGTTTCTATCGAAAATTCATAAGGGATTTTGCGAAAATCTCAGCTCCGCTCACGAAATTGACCAAGAAGAATCTAGTGTTCAATTGGGACTTGGATTGCGAGTTTGCTTTCCAACGACTCAAAAGGGCTCTTACAACAGCCCCAGTTTTGACGCTGCCAGATGGGAGCAAGATGTTCACTGTTTATACGGACGCATGTGGGACAGGGCTAGGCGCCGTCTTAATGCAAGAAGGAAGGGTAGTGGCTTATTGTGGGAGGCAATTTAAAGTGCACGAAAAGAACTACCCAACCCACGATCTTGAGTTAGCCGCCATCGTTTTTGCACTCAAGTCTTGGCGACACTATCTCCTAGGTGAGAAGTTCGAACTTTACACTGACCATAAATCGTTGAAATATCTTTTCTCGCAGAAGGATCTTAACTTGAGGCAACAAAGATGGATGGAGTTTCTTGCCTCGTACGATTTCGAAATCTCCTATACTCCGGGCAAAGGCAACGTAGTGGCAGACGCGTTGAGCCGAAAGAAATTGACCCTAAGCCCGTTGTTTGTTGAAAGACAAAGCCTAGAGTTTATAGCCAGCTTCGACTTTAGACCCTCCTCCGATTTCGTACCAGGTTTGCTAGCATCTCTCGAAGTGCGCCCGACTTTAGTGGATTCAGTAGGGGCAACACAACGCGAAGACCCTCAGCTAGTGGAAATAATTGATAGGCTAATTAGGGGTGAGACTTCAAGTCACCTCAACAGATACTCCATTGACGATAAGGGTGTACTAAGGCGAGATGGAAGACTATGCGTCCCACAGACGAAAGATATAATAAAGAAGGTTCTCGAGGAAGCACATCACTCCAAGATGACAATACACCCAGGCGGAGATAAAATGTACAAAGATATAAAAAGGACTTTCTTCTGGAACGGCATGAAAAAGGACGTGGCAGAATTCGTTTCTAAGTGTATGGTGTGCCAACAGGTTAAAGCGGAACAGAAAAAGCCTGGCGGACTACTACATCCTCTGGAGGTCCCGCAGTGGAAGTGGGATAGCATCTCAATGGACTTCATCGATGGGCTGCCTAGGTCTAGGAGAGGCAACACTAGCATTTGGGTAATAGTGGATAGGCTTACTAAAAGCGCCCACTTTTTACCTGTCAAAAGTAAAAGAACTGCCTCATCCCTAGCATCACTTTACCTCAAAGAAATCGTTCGACTCCATGGAATACCATCTAGCATTGTTAGTGACCGAGACCCCATCTTCACCAGCGAGTTTTGGCGGAGTCTGCAAGAAGCAGTAGGAACGCAGTTATGCTTGAGCACGGCCTATCATCCCCAAACCGACGGCCAAACGGAGAGAGTAAACAGAGTTTTGGAAGACCTTTTAAGACTATGCGTCCTTGACTTCGGAGGGACATGGGAAGACCACCTTCCTTTGGTGGAGTTTGCCTACAACAACAGCTATCAAGCAACCATCGGAATGGCGCCCTTCGAAGCTTTATATGGAAGACCGTGCCGATCGCCCACTTGTTGGTGGGAGTCCACGGATAAGCTCATACTTGGACCAGATATGATCCGAGAGACTTCAGAGAAGGTAGACTTAATACGAAGAAGGATGAAGACGGCCCAAGACAGACAAAAGTCCTATGCCGACAAGAGGAGGACCGACCTTGAATTTGAAGTTGGAGACAGAGTTTTTCTCAAGGTATCACCTCTAAGAAACGTTGTTCGTTTTGGAACCACAGGAAAGCTAGCACCAAGGTTCGTAGGGCCATTCCCTATCATCGAGAAAATTGGGAAAATGGCTTATAGATTAGAGCTACCCAAGAAGTTGGCTGGAGTCCACAACGTTTTTCACGTTTCACATCTCCGAAAATGTCTACAAGAGTCTGCTGAAGTGGTAGAGCCAAATATCCTCGAAGAGGCCGAAGTGGAACGCGAAGCAACCATAAGAAAGGTTCCAACCCGCATACTAGGAACGGAAGTGAAGAAGCTACGCAACCGCGAAGTCAAGCTCGTCAAAGTTCAGTGGAGCGACGCCGAGGGAGACGCGACTTGGGAAACTGAAGCTAGAATACGTACTGCCTACCCTTTTCTGTTCGAGGGTACATCCTTGATCTTCCTTTTTCCTTGAGTTGCGCTTTTATCTATCTTTTTAGGTATATTCCCTCGACCTTATCTTTTAGGTAGAAACCCTTTGGATGGAAACATGTAATTGAAACATGTTATGTATGATGGTTGCAAGTGGTTGCAAGTGATTGCTAGTGGTTGCTCGTGGTTGCATATACACACACAATCTAGGTTTTAGATCGGCTCAGTCACTTCATAATGCATATGCATATATGTTTGCACTCGTATATGGTTGAACTGTAATGTGTTGACATGTGGATGTTGCATTTGTATTGAATGATTGTGCACTCATGTAGAATCAAGAATAGGAAAATTTGCATACATAATGGATGCATGGCACTTACATAATTCGCATTAAGGAGGTCAACTGAATCAGTAGACCGCCTGATTTTGCATTAGATAAGTACATGTATACACACACTTCGCATATGATCATGAAGCATTAGAAATCTTTTAAGGACAATGGATGCTCGTGTTTGATGGATGAGTAGATGGATGATTGGATGGTAGGATATGCATTCCTCCTAACTTGAAGATTTCGGGGACGAAATCCTTTTAAGTGGGGGAGAATGTAACACCCCGTAAATTGTATAACCGTGAAATTCACAAATTAAAGTATAATTAATTTGAAATCAAAGAACTAAGGGAAACGGGATACGCCATTGCGTTCGTCTCGGAAAAATACGCGAAATAGAGTCCGAGTTTTCGAAAAACGGAGTCCGTATGAAGAAGATATGGCCTTCGGAAGTTTTGAATTAAATTTAAAATTCAAACAGAATAAAATAATTAAAAATCGGGCCCAATGGGCCAGGGCGGATAGACACCCGCCTAGGCCACCCAGGTCGACTGGGCTGTCGACCTGGGCTACCCATGTCGACAGGGCTGTCGACAGCCCTGTCGACAGGGGTATCGACCTGGTCGAGCCCAGTCAACCTGGCTGGCCAGGTCTGTGTTTGGTCGAATTTCTGTGGTCTGCTTTGTCATTAGGGCTAGGTGGCGGGTTCTAATTGGTCTCTCTTCCTAATGAATGGCTATGATCAATCCAAGCAACATCAATGGTCCTAATCAGTTCCTAACCTCTATATAAACAACCCTAGACTAAACCCTAATCTATTCATTCAAAATTAAGAACATAGCCGCCATGTTGCTGAGGAACGACTAAGAGTAGCCGCCAACTAAAGAGAGAATTAGGAAGAAAGTTCTAAAGCCTAAAGCAATTCAAGCAACCTAAAGCCAATCAATTCAACAAAGGAATCATATCTCTTAATTAGAGAATTCGCCGCAACCATTGTAAGTAGAGTATTACTTTGGTATGAATAAACAATTGTGTAGATATGTATGCTTGGATTGTGGCAATAAAATTCATATTTGTGCGGTCTTATCAATTTATATACGTTTGGATATTCTGAATTATGTCATTCAATTATAAAGAACTACATGCGGTAGTTCTATGCAAGTATACGTTTGGAACATTGCGCAAATTATGTAATCTATGTTGAAGCCACATGTATGTAGTTGATTGAAATTCATGCAAGTTTGGGGCTTTGTTATTATGCCATCATGATGTATATTTTTGTGCATAAATCATTTTGCAAGTAATTGAAACAAGTTTGGTTGTTATAGTTCATATGAAACTATGTTTGAATTTTGACACCATAATCCATGTATTAAGTCATGCTTTTGCAAACTTATGAATATGGCTAGGCTATGAATGATATTTGGCATAATTGAAATCCATGATTAAGTCTATCTTGTTTAAAAGAATTATATGATGATATATGTGAGACATGGCTAGGTTAGACTCAAAAATCCCTTTTTGCAAGTTTAAAGCAAACACCATGTTTAGGAATATTTATGCATAAGTATGTTTATGCCATGGTTATGTGAACAAATTTAACTATACTTATGCCATGCTTATGTTTGATATTATGCCATGCTTATGTTTGACATTATGCCATGCTTATGCTAGAAATATTTATGCCATGCTTATGTTTGATATTATGCCATGCTTATGCTAGAAATATTTATGCCATGCTTATGTTTGACATTATGCATAAATAAGAATATAGGTTCATGTCGTAGTTAAACCTATGCAAGTTCACATGCTTTGATTCATGTCACCTATGTTACCACTATGCAAGTACACCAGTTTCTATTATGTATTTCCAACGTCATATGCAAGTTCATGCGCTCACCTTCCCCTCTTTGTGGATGTAATCACGCTTTAAGCCTCCCCTTTTCGCATGGCTAAATTGGGCTTTAAAAGGCTAAGCCCAATATATATAAACGGACGTGTAAAACGGGGGAAAATAACGTTGGGTTAAAATTAATTAATGAATGAAAATATAAAATAGAAGGGCCCAAATTCAAGTATGGGTTGGGCCCGTGATTGGTGTAACCTTTACACCATTAACTTAATAATGGGCCGCAAATATTTACATATAAGAAATAAAGAAGAATGACAAGATATGTAAATGTAGAGAATACGATGTGTTTAACCCGAGGTTGGATTGAGTTGTGATGTAAACCTGCCCGGAACCGCCCGGCTGTCCAGTAGTCACAACGATACCTATCCAATGTGGGAGGTTAAACATGGAGCCCAATAAGGACCCGAGGTTAGACTGAGTTGTGGCGTAAGACTGCCCGGAACCAACCGGCAACAGGCAGCCACAACAATACCTGTCTAATGTGAGAGGTCAGGGCCTTAATAAGACAATTAAGGCTGAGTCAGGATTGTTAGGATTAAGTGAACTAAAGACTTAATCAAAATGGAACATGCTAAACTAAACGGACTGGTGGGGTTAGGTTAGGAAACACTTAACCAACTTAGCATGTTGGCTAGAGATAGAAAACCTAGTAACGGGGGACCCTTTTCAGCAGTAACCCTAAAAGGTGTATCAGGATACCCTGAAACTAGGCAGGGTGGGGCACGATTACTGGGCTGATTGTAAGAGGTCAAATCGACGGCGGTGGTGTAGCAGTGTAGGTTCTAACGGGGTGCGGGCGTGCACACACTCCGGCGCAGAAAAATAAGGCACTGGACACCAGTAGCATACCTGTGCACTCTAAGGTTGTGTCGGGTTGCCACTATGGGACTTGATACACCCCATGGTGGGACCAGCATAGGTAACTACAGACATCGGGGGCCATAAGACACATGTAACTATGCGAGTAGGAGCCGATCATCATAGAATGGATCACATCACCCTGATTATGGGTGCCAGTTGGAAACTAGTTTATATGGGTTCAGAGAATGACAGGGGGTACGATAGTATATTCGACCCCAGACAACTTAACCAAGTTATAATGCATGCCCACTTCTTGTTTATACTTATCACACCCAGTTCTTTATTCATAGACAAAATAGTACTAGACTTACTCAGGCTTTATGTCTGACTCTACTTTTCTTTCGTCTTCTTTCTTCCGTTTTCCCCCCCAGGTCCACAGGGAGGGAACACAGCAGCTTGATCAGCCTCAACATCCAGCTTGAAGAAGAGAAATGTATTGCTTGGACTTTTTCGCTTTGAACTATGGCTTTGGAAAATCCACTATGGGGCTTTTGCAGTTTATCTATGTTTTATTTATGCTTCTTTAAATAATGTACTCAAGACAGATTATGAAAGTGTTATGTTATGTTTTTGGAAAGGATGTTGTTGTAACACGTATTTGACTTTATGAAATAAAAGTTTGTTGTTCTTCCGCTGTTTACAAATATGTGTTCTTATATCTGTCTTGTATATCTGTGACTTGTACTTATAAACCTCCACCAAAATTAGGGCATTCCCTTTGAGAGTGACCCTAACGGAGGTGGGGTGTTTCAAAAAACCTTGCTCCGATACCAATTGTTAGGGACTGCGGAATGGATCGTTCAGGCAAAGCAAACACAAGAGGCGGGGTGAATAGTGTTTATAGGAATTTAAACAAAACTTAAAACTATAGAGAATTATGAAATGGATCAAACAACACAAACACAATCACAAACGTAGATTCAAACGCAAATGCAAAATAAACAGAAATAAAAATGCAGAAAAGGAAAGAACACACCAGATTTTATACTGGTTTGGATCACTCCTACATCCAGTCCGGCACAACGCTGGATTATGCAGAGTTTTATTACTATTTCCAATAGTCAAATACACCCTCCTTGATTTCACAGCTCAATACCGACTCCTATTCCTTGATTTCACGGCTCAACAAGGACACACCGACTTCTATTCCTTGATTTCACGGCTACAAGGATACACCGATTCCTCTTTGACTCCCGAACAAGGTTTATTCAACCCAAACAATTACAAAACAGCCCTATAACTCTTCAATGGCACTTGATTCAGAGAGTAGTGAGTAGAGAGTGTAGAGAGAAGAAGAGAGTGTAGAGAGAACAAGTTTGATCAAATTAGAATTGAATTCGGCAGAGTATAAGTGTAAGAATCATAAAATGATTAAGAATAATGATGGAGTGAAAGAGAATGAAGTTAGGGAAGAAGATGTGTTAAAAAATTCAGTTTTAACCTCTTTTTATAGAGTATGAAGGGTTGCAATGGTTCTGAAGTATTTCAACTAGTGAAAAGACACTTCCCTTCAAAATTAGAAAAAATAGCAGTTATATGTCGACGTACACTTTTTGCTATGTCAACATACTCATGTGTATTTTTGTTTTTCAAAGCATTTTTCAAGTGTTTTGATATAAAACTAATTCTAGAAATTCTTAAGTAAAATTTTAGTTTTGTAAATTAATATTATATAATAGAAAATCATATGAAAACATACTTTTAAACTATATAAAAATATTAATAAAATTATAAGGTTTTAAACTGTATAAAGTATAAATATAAAGTATATAAAAAATATTGAAGTTTTGAAAACAAAGAAGAATAAAAATAGAAACAATTAATAAAACAAAATAGAGAGGATTGATGATAGAATTGAAAATCAGAATTTGAAAATTAGAATTTGAAAATTAGAATTTGAAAATTAGAATTTGAATTTTGAACCTGGAGTGCTATTTAGAGTCATACAAAATCTAGACTCTATAACTATATTAATCTTGAATTCTTGAACTCTTGAAATCTTGAATACTCATGAGTCTTCAAATTTCTCTGATCTTTGAATCTCTATCATCTTTATAACTGTACAGTCTTCAGTAATATTTCCTGTATATAATTCCTGCACACACACACACACACATATATTCCATACAAAAAGTGTTAGTATACATTTTATAATCAATGATAATTGAAATAAAGTTGTTGTCATCAAAATTCCATTCTCCAACACTATTTACTATTGGTTGGTAACATAGATCGTCAAATTTCAACATAAATTCCATTTCATTACCTTAATTACATTTTTAGATGAAGAGGCAATTTGTTGTTTATGTCAAATATAGCCTCAATGTTATGAAATGAACAAAAAAGGCTATTAAATGCACCATGAAGCACAAATACACAAAAACATCCATTCTCATTAAACCCAAAAGAGACCATTCATACAAATTTATGTTTAATCTACATTAATGAGAGGACAAGCTTCATCACCCTTAAATTGTTGGGGTTTAGCTCCTCATTTGTGTGATTATTTCAACACAAATAGATTTCAACATTGAAGAACAACAAAAATAAAGAGTAAGTAATGTAGAAAAGATATTAAGTACTAGCTAACTGCATAAAATAAACTACATTACTTGCGTGAAAATAAATCTAAACTACTAAGAATAAAAGGAGAGAGTATGAATAGACATGAACATTAAATAAAACTTAAAAATGACATAACAGAAAAAGGCTTGGAAGCCATTTTTGTTTATTTGATCACTTACACTTTCATTTGCTAAAAAGGAGATCCTCCAATACATGAAACAAAGGGGTATATATACACGATCAAAAGCCCTAAAACCCTAATCATTTTCCTTGGGAAATCCCCAAAATGCCCATTCATGAAGCTTCTAATTGCCATTATCCACTAATAAGTCATGCAGAATGCATGAGGCCTTTTGTCTCATTCAATTAGTCTTTAATATGAAGCTTAAGAGAAAGTGGGCTAGTTGAAAGGTGTGGGCCTCCACTATCCATAAAATGAATTAATTCTTTGCCTCCTTTTGTGTAAATGCATGCTTTCCCTCATCTCTTCATGTGTATATATATATATATCCTTTTAGCTCGAAAATTCCTACAAGAGATAATCACAAGGAACAAGTAAAAGATTTCACAAATTAAAACATGCACGAGTGACCACTTTTTCCCAAAATAAGTTATGATTTTGAAAATATTTAAAACATGATTTGATCGTATAAAATACCCAAAAATATTCATTTATTCTACTAAACAAGAATAAATATGTGAATATAAATGTGCATTTTTTACATGCACATCATTATTTAAGAGACCAGGATCGGATATTGTCATATTCTCTACCAATACCGAATACCACTTTAACAACTATGTACGTGGTGGATGAATCCAGAATGAAGTAGGTTGGTTTGACGAACGCTATTGGAATGAAGTAAGAGAACGATGATGGATATCCTCAATCTTCGGGTCATAATGGAAATTACTAAAACAGATGCCATGGCAGAGCCAAGTGAGGTCATTCCTCATATCGAACACACTTCTTCGATAACATATCTATTACTTTGTGATTTG
Source organism: Allium sativum (assembly GCA_030737875.1). Classification (NCBI taxonomy): domain Eukaryota; kingdom Viridiplantae; phylum Streptophyta; class Magnoliopsida; order Asparagales; family Amaryllidaceae; genus Allium; species Allium sativum. The sequence continues at coordinate 723,105,635 of CM060919.1, forward strand.
ATTGGTGACCGCCCACGATTTTCGGAGTGTTATTCGAGGTCGTCGGTAATTGTAACAACACGGAATTTTGAAACCAATTAAAAATTTATTTTTAATTGATTTTGATAAAAAATTAAATATTTGAATGGTTTATTTGGAGAATAAACGATTTAGGATTTTTTTAAAACGAAGTTTGAGCGTATAAATTTATAATTTAATTAAATCGAGCTTGTAATGGCGCTGTAGTTTGGAAATTTAGTTTGAAACTTTAAATCAATATGCCTTATTCTATATGAATTAGAATTTGATGAAACCAAAAACGTTAGGGTCTATTTAATCATATCTTTCCAACGAATGTAAGAAATTTAGATTTTACTTTATAAATTATAAGTTATGTCCAAATTAAAATTTCAAGTGGTCGCTATAGAATTTATTGATATTACATATCCCTTAAAAAGTGAAATTTTGCCAGCGACCTCAGAATCCGAAGAGAATTTTTTTATTGGATTCGGGATAATAATCATGGCTCGATTTCAAATTTCATGTGAAACGGAGTTAGTGTGTGGTTGTGTGAGGCACACCCTTTTGAGGCAAAACTGGCGATCAATTTACAAAGGAACATTATTGAGACGATCTCAGAATTCGATGAAACTTTTTTTTTTGGATTCATATTGTCAAATAATGGAAGAATCCTAAATTTCACAATTTTTGGAGTTAGAGTGTGCGCGTGCAAGAAGAAAATATATGCTAAAATCACTTTTTTTGAAGCTAGTTTGAGCTTAATTAAGAAATAGAACGGAAGGTCAAACGAATTCGGAATTCAATGAAACTTGATATGTTGGATTCATAATTCTGCATATTATCTTATGCCGAAGTTTCAAAGCAAACGGAGAAAGTATGAAGTCGGACAATCAGAGAGAAAGGGAGATGAAATCTCTTACTTAAACCGCTTTCTCCTTTTCTTTCTTCACTTTTTCCTCCTTCTTCACAAATAATGGCCTCCTCCCCCAAACCCTAGCCTCTGCTCCTCCTCGCTGCCACGCCTCTCCCGCGCCACCTCCTTTCTCTGGCACCGCCACGCAACCCACTCCCCCTCCTCTCCTCCTTCCTCCTTCTTAATACCCTTCCATTAGCAAAAAGCTTCTTCATTTAGCTCTAAACTCCACCTTAGCCACCTCCCCAGGCCCCACCACCACTGCCACTACCTTCCCCTTCGACCTGCCACCACCTGCGCTGCCTGCAGCATCTCCTCCTCCTGCCGTGGGCCCTACTTCATCCAAAAACTCCTCCTTTGCTGAAAACACAATTTGCAAAAACACCCCTCTCCCTTCTTTGCTCAATAACTTTTGATCTGTGCATTTCTGGCCAAGACCCGTTAAACGAAAGTTGTAGATCTCGTTTTTTCTATGATATGCATATGGAAAAATCAAATTTTGGAGTTCGGATATGCTCCAAAAACGTGATCAAAGTTCGCTGGCCTGTAGCTGATTTTGGTGTTTTCCCGCCAATCCAATCATTTTTGGGGGAAAGTGCCCTAGGGAAAAGTTGTTTGGAATGGCGCTTCCGTGTTGATGATCAAGTTTGGAGAAGATTAAAGGTTGCGGACTGTGGAACTAGAAAGGTGAATTCGAGTTGCGGAGAGCTAGTACGGTGAGTGCGCAGCGAAAAACCTACATGAGAAGTGTCATGGAGATTGGATTAGCTATTGGATGAGAATATTTCCGCACTATTTTTAATAATTATTATAATCTTTATATGATTATATAGATTGCTTGTGATTGAATTGCTTGAATGTGGATTGTTGAAATAATGGTTAAGTTAATTCACTTAGAAAATAAAAGTGATTAAATAATTGTGAGAACTTCCATCTTGAACATTTAAAGTGAGAGCTCTCTCACTCAATTTACTTGTATAGTTATTCCATTTTATAACTGAATATATATTGATTGCCTGTGACTGTAATATTTGTTTGATGATTGATGGATGTTTATAATTTTAATGTTATCATTATTAAACTGTGATTAAAAGTGTTGATAATTAAAACGTTTATATTGTGAATTATTCTGGAATGACAATTTATCCACCCGTGTCCCAAATAATAGATAAATTCACATGGATTGTGATGTAAACACCACACGGGTATTGGGACGATAATTTTCCACATCGCCCAAGTATGCAAATAATAATCATTGGATGTCGGTTGAAAACCCCACATGGGTCTTGGGATGATAATTAATTCACGCATCTTTCTTGTGTGTAATTGTATGTCTATCAATTGATTGAGAGACGGTTATAAGCATAATTTAATTATTTAATGCTTATACAGTTGTAGATGCACTCTGGATGTTATTTGGATGATTAATAGTTGTTTATCACTATTGTTGAATACCTGCAATGTATGAAATCCATATAATTAGCATTTTATGGTAATTGATTGAGTCACAATCCAATTCGCAAAAAAAGAACATTTTAACATATTATCTATTGAAAAAAAAATCAAAATATGGTTTTGATGTCCGATTTTGGATGGACACGAAAATATTGAAATATATAAAGCCAAGATAAATAGATATACGCCATTTTAACTCAACCGTCCTTTATATCGGTTTTGTTCATTTCTACAATGAATATCGAAAAGATTTGATTTTAAAATCTAATGTTTTGATTTAAAAATTGAAATGGAAGTTGGAATCGTTTTCTAACGAATTTATAAACATTTAATAAAAGTCGTTTTGATTGAAAATCGACTAAATATATTATACATAAATATAAGTGGCTTGAATAGAACGTGTCACGCAGCGACCATTTGCGAATTTCGACCATGAACTTAGAATTGATGTAATTGGAGATCCGACCGTCGGATTCTCCTAAAACCAGAACCATTGGGTTCGTATCTATAAGATCTTTCCATTGAATATAAGGGGCTTAAATTTGAATGGTTAGGTTTTTATTTAAGTCTAAATCAGTTTTGAAAAAGGTCGCTATGCATGCGGTTCGGTGGCCGATATTTGGAACCGATTGTAAGGGCCTTAGTAAAATTATCAAAGATATGAATAAATTATGTAAAATCATACTAAATGATTTGGGAAGATTATGGATGAAATATTCCATACTTGAAAAGTTTTAAATGATATTTTTATCCGAATGGACTAGTTAATAACTAGAATAATGTCCAATGATTTTTAAAAAAATAATAAATTGGATTTGCGAACGGTTTTGTCTTAACCAGGAATTTCCAACATACAAATTGGAATTAAATGGAGAATGGGATTTTGTGTCTGTCGTGAATGGTATCTTCATTAATACCATTCTTGAACCCATTTATGAATGGAATAAATCTTTTAATTAAGATTTAAGAAAATTTTCAATCTATTTAATTAAAGTAGAATTGAATGAAATTCGAGTTAATAATAATCGAAATGAACTTCTGTAAAGGAAGGCCTTTACTATTTATGGAATCTAAAAGGCTTCACCGCTATTCCACTCATAGTACTAGTCTGATACGGAAATTTATATCGATTATAAATTTTTCAAATCTCCGTGAAGATTCCATATTAATGGAAGTTGATTTTGGGTTTATTGTGAGCAATGTTTTAAACAAAATTTGTTCTTTAACCTAGATAAAGAAAGGATTAATTTCCTAAAGTTGAATAATCCTTAAATAACGATCTTTGGAAAATTAAAACTAAGTTGGAGTTTTAATGAATCTTTAATTAGATTGAAACATAAAAAGAGGTAATTGAATTTACCAAATTCAAGAATTGCTTGAAGTGGAGTTCCATCAGTTTTACTCCATCCAATAGTTAAATCTTTAATTAGATTTGAACGTTAAATGGTAATTAATTTACCGATAACACAATGGGTGTTAGATATGGAGTACTACCAGTTTTTCTCCATGAGATGGATAGGTTGGGATAATAAAATGAATAATTACTTCGGTAAGGCTCGTAAATTCCGACTAGTTTGATAAACCTTAACTTGGTTTACATTGTCAAAGGATATAATAAAATCTTTTGAAATGATATCCAAAGGAAGATTTAAACAATATGTTTAAAAGAATTTATCTTTGATAAAAGTAATGGGAGCCTTTCCCCAAAGATATGAATATTTGAATAAAAGAATATTTTGTATTGGAATGAGATGTGTGTTATCTTTGTGTATTTATCACATGTTCGGAAAGAACGGGTTTAACCCATTCTGAATAACTGTTACGATAATTAAAAGTCGATGATGAAGACAATGGTTGAAGACTAGAGATCTTCACATCGTTTTGGCGATTATTGATGTCTTGATTAGGCCGATCCCCCAAGACACGGTAATAAGTGGTGCTCGTCCAAACATACATGGAGATCAAACAAATATGTGAGGACCTCTCTCCTGTATTGGACATATGGGACGAGGAATAAGCGCCTCTGGTTTCGTTCAGACCCAGAACGTACTTGCAAATGGATTGTATGTTTGACATTGTATTTCACACTATATTCGTTGATTTCTGCTATATATATATGATTAGTGGCGGAGAATTTACTCTCTTGATTATCACCCTTCTCTGAGACGTACGAGCCTAGAGGTATACGTTGGTGGAAATCAATGGTATGGTATGGATTGATAATGTGGCATGCTGAGGTGCAAGGATCAAAGATTTTGTTGAAAAGCAGGGATTTGTGGTTATTGATCAAAGCATAGCTTTAATATAGCTCAACTTTGTGTATAGTTTTAATTCGCGAGCTTCACACCCCGATATGAATCAAAAACGGGATGAAGGACAGTAGGGAGGACATGCGTTTCTTTCTAGCTAGTTGTGATGTCATGGTATGGAGCCCAAACATTTACTTATGTGGATTTTGGACGATGGATAGCGAGGTACCTTGGATATGGACGTACCAAGGTCCTTGATGATCGACATATTGACCAGATTTTAGGTCCCATAGGACTAGGAAACGTAGTGTTTAGGAATTACTAATCCACAAACGTAGGAGTGGACCGGCCCTGCCGCTCAAGGCGCACTTGCAAGTGAGTCTGAGGCACGAGCTAGAGCGTCTCGAATTTGGCAAGAAAGATCCCTTGCCTTGGTTCATAGATGAAATCCAATTTCCAACACGCGACTTTTGATTTTAGTTGTAAACCTACATGGAGACATAGTAGGATGGGGTACTATGCCGTTTATGATTGATATATTTATATTCGAAGTTGTTTTCTGCGCCATGCACTTATAGTAATGTTAACGTTATTTTCCGTCAACACCCGGGTTAGGTCATGTGGGACATGAGTTCGAGTGATTTGATGCATTCACGACCCAGGGTTGTTGTTCGATGTCCAGAAATCAGTATATTTGGGATAAGTCCGCCCTTCCTCTAGCAATCAGATATCAATCCTGGAGATGAGATATCCTTCCTTCTGGGGATGGATGTTCCACTAACAATACAGTGGAGATCCGAAATAACCCGAGGGAGGACATAACTAAGGTCTCATTAGATTATTAACTCCTAGGTCGCGAATACAGTGACACAAACTGTGATAAGAGGAAAACAAGCAATAGTGTCCTCCTACTAAAGAAAGAAATCACCGCAATATTCATTGATTCAGATGGTTATTTTGCATCGGATCGGCTTGAAAAGCCAGGGATGCGTCAACTACCAAGTGATAAGCCAGCGGATTACTTCCTTCTCGAGATCGAGAAGCGTTAGACTCATTATGAGAACGTTTATCGACATGCAAAACCCTCAGAATGGAAAGAAGAGGACTTTGGGTTCTCAGGAAGTCCTCCTTCTTCGCGGAGGCAGCCTGATCAACTTTCTCAAATGAAAGGTTGTGTGAACTCCCTGTTTCATCATAACAGCACAACAAGATTATCAAATTGCGAGATAGTTAAGCCTTGGAATTCTCCGTTTATAAATTGTAGATGTATTACAAGATTTTAAGGAAATCGTTAATTCGCTTTGGGGAATTAGGATTTTTTTCTCTTTTTTGGAGAAGAAAGAACAAGTTTGAGAAATTCGTCCCCCTCTACGTGGCTTCTAGGGTCCTATTTATAGAGATTTGGGCCCCTTCCGCTGTTGGGCTATTGGTCTTGCAAGGACCTTCGCCGACGGCTTTTTCCTTGGTCTCGGATGCTTGGCTTTCGGCCGTCTCCGGAGAGCCAATTATGGTCTTCGAGTAGGGGTCCTGGTCAATTGGGGCTTCTGTGGGATGGATATGGACTTGTCGACGTGGTAGCTGTTGGACAATGTCTGAACCCCTGGTAACATCTCCTGGGTGTCAGCTCTCATATGTAAGCTTTTGGATGTAAGCTTTCAGCTTTATCATGAATACCTAGAGGAGCCTTCCCTCATGATGTACGTAGATATCTAGCGGTTCGAAACCATTGCTGGTTTAGTTACTAGGTAGATTAGTATGGGTAGCATGTACCTCCACTTGGGTCTCAGTTGGCCTTTTGGTGGAACTTTTGGGATAATCTGTCCTCCGGAGGGTGGCTTTCGATGATATCTCTGTTACTTATGAAGGTAGCCCTTCGTCATTCATGAAGTCGATTTTTCAGAAGCCGGCTCTGGATGATCTTTTATTTATTGGCTCGATACTCTTCTCCTTTTTTGTGTCGGTGTTAAGTAGGTTAATTCTGATAGTCCATCTGGGTTGCGATGAGCGAAGCCTTTGCTTTCCTCTTTCCTGATCCCTGTCTTGGGTTACCTTTCGTCACGGAACTCTCCTTCGGGTAAATCCTGTCGGATAGACTATGTTGGATGAGCTTTACTGGCGTTCTGTAGGTTTTGAGCTCCTTTCTTCCTAAGAGGTGTCAATCTATGTTGCTCTCAGATCCTTCTTTCCACACTTGTATTCATCCAACATCCCTTCACCATTATCTTATGCTAAGGTAATTTCGGTAGTAACAAGTAATATCAAAAGTATATGTTTAAAGTGTATCAAGCATGTTTGGCAATTATAAGGTAAAACTCTATCCTCCGGCTTGCGTTGCATTGCGTGATGGGACCTAACTCTTATAATTGCTTCATTTTCCTAAAAGCATTGTGTTGTTTATAAATTGTTTTATTTTAGAGTATTCATGGGAGCGAACGCGTTCCGTGACATACGGCGTGGTCCCATGATTTACCCTATTTTAAAGTAAAAGTTTATAACTATTTTAAGTTCTTACACTAGTCCCATAACTGACTTGGAGTTTATTTTTTTCACCTAAACTTTAGGTGTCCATATTTTCCACACTGTTAACTAGTAGTTTTGGCTTTGCAGATTTCTATTTAATAGGATCCTAGTAACAGCTGGAGCTATATTCAGAAAGCTTTGTATTCGTGTATTTCTTTCAGCTATGGTAGTTGATGTATTTCCGCTATGCATTATATTTATACATTTCATTTCCGTCGCATTGTTGTAATTTATTCTCTTATATTTATTTTTCCGCTGTATATTTATTTCGTGCACTCTAATATTCTTGTATTCTGATAAATTGTTGTAATAGTAATGAAAAGTTCTGTTGTTCTATGTTCTGATGCATCGTGTTCTCAAACAGTCCGCGTTCCAATTCGGTCTAGATCGGGCGGGGATTTCGGTACGTGGCAGTTTGGTATCAGAGCTTTGGTTTACAAAGCACGAGAATAAGACACATTATAATCGAACGGAGGCTTACGTTTTTGATGCTTTAACCCTGCCCCCTCTGATTTGGGCATGGAGAAAGACTAACACACCATCCCTGTAACACCCCACGTCCATTAATGTCACTCACAAAGGGAATGCATTAACTTCCATGGAGGTTTTAAGTGAATATAGAACAGTAAAATTACAACAAGACAGATATAAAATAGTACTTGGAAATTCAAAAAAACTTTATTTCATTGTAGCAGAAGTCAAAACATGTTTGATTACATCATAACACCATATTCAATGTCAAGTACAATATCTATCTTGATAAAACAAGTACATAATCCCATTACATGAATAGCCATTAAAAAGAAAGATAAAAAGCTGGACTTTACTTCAGTAGTCCAAGCTTTCCAGAAGATAAGCGATCCAACTAGACTCCACTAGAACTTGCCCCAACCTGCGGACCTGAAGGGAGAAAAAGGATGGAAAAGAGGGGGTCAGACATAAAGTCTGGTGAATATGATAATTCTACAATACTATTACCAAAATAACTGGACTAAGGCATAAGCTGGAAAACAAGAAAATGTCTATGAAGAGCAGATTAAGGACATAGACAATCGCTAAAGGCAACGTTATAGGCGCTCCTAAATACTAAAGGATAAACACTATACTGCACCACACCAGTCACCCTAAAGATTCATCCCACTTAGCTTCACTTAGAAACTTTCCCAATGGCTTTACGTACCCCTAGCTGACTACATAGGTGCCGCCTGCCCCTATCTCCACTAGGTGTACCCTACTTCCCATTATTCGATCGGCTCCCTAACTCGTAGATACCCGTGCTGGCCCCACAGTGGGGTGTATCACTCCCCTAAAGTGGCAACCTGATACAACGGACATGCACGGCTTATACCTACACGATGCAACAACGTCTTACCTACCAGCCCGGGTCCACACACGCTCCCTGTTTTGGCCTCTTATAGTCAAACCCAGTATGCGTGTCCCGTCCTCGACTTGGGTCGAGCCCACAAAGATACGTTTTGGGATACTGGTTGAAATGGGCCCCCACTATTTACCACAAGCATTCCACCTAAGCTTGTCCCCATTAGTCCATCCCACTTAACCCACTTAGTCATGTTCATTTACATGTGTGTTTGGTTAAGTCTAATCGTATTTCAAATGCCTCTAAAGGCAACCACCAGATTCCTCATGCCACCCAAGGCACCTACTTAACCCCCATGTCCCACCTTACATGATTATCTGGTTAAGTATTTCTTAGTTCATTAAGGCCATAACCTCATAAAGACCTCTCACATTAGACTGGCATTTATGGCAGCTGGATTTGCCGGGCGGGTCCGGGCAGTCTTACACCATAAAAGAGTCTAACCTCGTGTCTTTACAACTGTTATGCTTTAGTTTGGGCCTAGGACCTCTCACATTGGGCCGACATTTGTGACTACTGGATTTGCCGGGCGGGTCCGGGCAGGTTTACATCACAAACGGGTCCAACCTCGTGTCCTAAGCATTGATTATTAATAATAATCCACTTTCCCCCAATTTTAATAATTCCCTACTTGAATTATTAATTACTTCCAATTTTTAACAATGTCCATAATTGACTCAATTATGGACATCCATTCATGGTATGCAAAATCTTACAAAATTGCACCCAATTTATTAATTCCTAATAATACCCCTACCCCACGTTTGAACGTTTATCCGCAAAATATATGTTAGACTCGAATAGCCTAACTCATAGCATAAAAGAGATTATCATAATAACAACATGTATATGTGGCCAAATGAATCATAATAAGGGGTGAAACTTGCATATGTCCAACTTGCATAGATTATACATGTCATGGACCTAAAGGTGTCAACTTGTTCAAAATTCACCTAATATAATCTCAATCAATTTTCATAAACTTACATATGAACATGTGTGAATCAACATCATCTAATTTTTTAACAACATGGTTTTATATGGGTACACCTAACTCAATAGGCAAATTCCCATAATCAAGTTTTATTTAATTATAGTTTCAAGTTTATGGGTACACCTAACCTAATAGGCAAATTCCCATAAACAAGATCCATTTAAATTAAGAAAAAAACATAACTTTAAGCATGATCCAACAACATCATGATTTTTCAACATAATATAGCATGATTTATAACATGGCATAGTATGATAGTATAACATAGCTTGACATGATTCTCAACATAGCACGACATAGCATAAGAGAATTTACAACATAGCATGACATAGCATATATAATTTACATCATACGACAACATAATAACATAATAAGAGATCCACAATATATAGAATTTACAATTACAAATCACATCACTTTCTTGTGATCCATTCATAACTGAGTCAAATTAGTTTGTAATAGTCTTGTGAGAATCATCATACTCACCAACAAAAGAAAAGAATTAGAGAAAGAGAGATCTTTTGATTTGATTTGTGTAGATTTAGTTGTAGATGATTAGGCTTCCTCTTCTTAGTTTGTGACGGCTATGCTGAACTCCATGGCAGCAGCATGACGGTAGCTTCTCTAATTTTACAAGTGATTTAGGTCTAGGGTCTACCCACTTATTTATAGATTTTAGAATTCATTTAGGCCATTAGATTTAACCTAGAAATAACCGCAGCCGTTCAGACAAGATGGGGTTTATCTTGTTGACTCAGCAATGAGTCAGAAGTGACTCAGCAAACACTCAGCATATTAATAAACTTCTATTCATGTCATAAATATATATATATTTTCTACAATGTACATATTAGATACATCCCCCTTTACTTATTATTGTTTTTATATACATATTAGATACATCCCCTCTCTTACACACTTATTAATATTTTTATATTCATATTAGATACATCCCCTCTCTTATACACTTATTAATATTTTTGCAACTTTAGTGTTAATAGAAAATTCGGGGTGTTACATTCTCCCCTCCTTTTAGGATTTCGTCCCCGAAATCTTCAAGTCTGGAAGAATGTATATCCTACCATCCAAACGTCCATCTACTCATCCATCATACACAGGCATCCATTGTCCTTAAAAGACTTCTAATGCTTTATGATCATATGCAAGTGTGTGTACATGTCCTTACCTAATGCGAAATCAGGCGGTCTACTGATTCAGTTGACCTCCTTAATGCAAATTATGTAAGTGTCATGAATCCATTATGTATGCAAAAGATCCTAATTGCTTACATACTACTTCTATATGCGTGCACACCCATTCAACCGAATGCAGCATCCATATGATGGTACAACCATTATACATCCATTATACTAAATACATCCATATATATGCAATATGCAATATGAAGTGACTGAGCCGATCTAGTGCCTAAAGTGTGTGTATATATGCATTCCACGAGCAACCACTAGCAAACACTTGCATCCATTTTGCATCCATCATACACAACATGTCTCAAACACATGTTTCAACCATAGGATTATCCTAACTAAAGGTCAAAGATACTAATGAGAGGATGTGACGGCAAAGAATTTCGCTCGGTCCGAACCAGTCGCTAAACCGATCCAGGCCGTTCGAAACGCCCTATCGTTTGAGAACAGGACAAAACTGAACGCATACAGAAGAACATTTCACTGTATATTACAACAATGCATCAGAATACAAGAATATACAGAGTAAAAATGAATATTACACAGAAATATCAGAGATTTAAACTACATTTAAATACATAGCAGCGGAAAAATAATACAATACACAACTAGAATGAGATATACGGATACAAAGCTTTCCGGATATCGTTCCAGCTGTAAACCAGGATCCTGTGAATATAAATCTGCAAAACCAAAACTACTAGCTGCCCGTGTCAAAAATAGGGGCACCCAGAGTTTAGGTTAAAACAATAAACTCCAGGTCAGTCATGGGACTGGTGTGAGAACTAAAACAGTTATTAATCTTTATTTTTAAAGTTAGGTAAATCAAGGGACCACGCCGTATAACACGGAACGGGTTTCCTCCCAAGAATACCAGTGCATAAAACAAACAGCGCAATGCTAAATAAAGAAAAATGAGGCTGTTATAAGACCCAGGTCCCATCACACAATGCAACGCAGTCGAGGATAGGGTTTTCCCTTATAACAGCCAAAGAATGCTTGATACGGTTAAAACAAATCATTTGATACTATAATAAGTGCATAGTGTATAAAACAACTTCAAATCATAAGTATCAATCATAGGCGGCATGAGCGTCCCATGCCACTATGTCGCCATATATAGGTTTACAAATAAAACCGCAAAGTCACGTATTTGGAAATTGGATTTCCATCTATGAACCGAGGCAAAAGATAGTCCTCAACCGATTCGTGACTCTCTAGCCCGAGCCACAGGACCCAGACTCAGGTGAGCCCTTGGAGCGACAGGGCCGGTCCACCGATGTGGATTAAAATGCCTGAACACTACGTTTCCCCACCCTATGGGGTGTAAGTCTGGTCCGTCAGCCGACCAGAATGCATCGGCCGAAACCGATATAACCGAGACGCCTCGCAACAGCAACAACCACATAAGTCAAACTCGTCAGGGCGTGTAAAACCACTGACGCCACTTCTAACTAGAAAGAAACGCAAGTCCTCCCTGAGGTCCGTCTCCCGTTTTTGGTTCATACCTGGTGTGAAACACGCGAGGTAAACGTTACACAAAGCTACGCCACAAAGGCCGTGCTTTGATCATCAACCACAAGACTTTGCTTTTCAACAGAAGCCTTGATCATTTGCATCTTAGCATGCCACACAGGCAAGCCATCCTATGTAACCGATATCAGTCACACAGAATGAAATCCGATGTCAGACACACAGTCCATTTACAAGTCCGTTCTGGGTCTGAACGAAACCGGAGGCACCTAGTACCCCGCATATCCATCGATCTCCAAGTACGTCTGGACGATCACTAACTGTTTCCATCTTCTTGGGTGTACAGCCCAATCAAGATCATCAGTTATCACCCAAACGACGTGAAGACCTCCGGTCTTCGACCATCGTCTTCATCTTCGACTTATCGTCGTATCAGTTACTCAGAATGGGATAAACCCGGTCTTTCCGAATAACTCGCGTATATTTTAAATAAGTGTTACACAAACACAACATACGCCTCATTCCAATTCATTAGTCACTAACCGTAAATTAATCAAGAGAATAATTCCCCAAATATTAACCCCGAAGGCCGAAACCAACATCAGATCAATATCCAGAAAACCATTCTGCTTGGCTAACCGCCAGTTAGTTTCTAAATTTCACATTCAAATCTAATTAAAGATTCATTAAAACTCCACTTAGTTTTAATCTGTGACTGGGTTAAAGAATTAGTGTCATTTAAAACACGGTTCACGATAAACCCAAAGTCACATTCATTAATCGTCGGGTTAAAGAACGAGTGTTATTTAAAACACTGTCCACGATAAACCCAAAAATCAATATCGATTCAATTCCAATTAAATATTATTTAATTGGTACACTTCATTAAATCTAAATAAAAAGATTTAATCATTTCTCAACTGGGTTCAAGAACAGTGTTAGTGAAGACACCATTCACGACAAACCCAAATCACATTTGATATTCAATATAAGGCTCTGAATAGAAAATATATCGGCTTATATTCAATATCAAATTCTACGATTAACAAATGTCGTATTGGAAATAACGATATAAATATATATCTTTCAAATTTCCGTAACAACATCCGTATAATCACAAATTCCAACATCGAAATATTCCGAAGACAATTTCGATTCAAATCCACTCCAATGCAATCATTGGAAATTTTGGTTATTTTCAAAACCCTTTTCAAATTCAATTTATTTATTTAAAAATAAATAGAATTATAATTCTAGTTCAAAACTAGTTCATTTTGATAAAAATCTATTTTTATCCTTTCAAATATGGAGTTTTTCATCCCAATTCTTTCTAAATCATTTCTTATGATTTTACACAAATTATTACTATTTTTAATAATTTTATCAAGGCCCGTACAGTCGATTTCCATCAATGGCCATCGAACTGCACTTACAGCGACCTTTTTCAAATTTGATTTGGACATAATTCCAAATCCAACCGTTAGATTTCAAATTTCTAATATTCGTTAGAAAGCTCTTTTCGATACGAACCCAACGGTTCCGGTTTCAGGAGAATCCAACGGTCGGATCTCCCGCAATGTCCGTTTGAAATAAATGGTCGAAATTCACGAACTGCCGCGGCGCGGCGCGTTCTATTCAGGCCATTATATTATATATATAATATATATAATATATACTTCGTCGATTTCTATTCAAAACGAATTATATAAATAGTTTTAAAATCGTTTCAAAACCTATTTCAACTTCCATTTCAATTCAAAGCAAAATTGAATTCCTCTTTATAAATTCGTTTCAAAATTCATTTCTATTCAATTCAAATTTCAATTCAATTTGAATTCATTTCAATTCAATTCATTTCGAAATCGTTTTCAATTCAATTCATTTCGAAATCGCTTTCAATTCAATTCACTTCGAAATCACTTTCAATTCAATTCATTTCGAAATCGTTTTCAATTCAATTCATTTCGAAATCGTTTAAAATCGATATAAATATCGTTCACGTCAAAATGGCGTCAATCTAATCAACACGGCTTCATAAATTTCTATTTTCAAATATTCTATTTCAAATATTTCTTTGTTTCAAATATTTCTTTTTTTCAAATATTTTATTTCAAATATTCTATTTCAAATATTTCTTTTTTTCAAATATTTCTTTTTCAAAACTGGAATGAGGCCCAATCAATTACCATATAAAATTAATTATATGGATTTTCATACAACACATGTATATAATAGCATTGAAAATAATCAACCATCAACCAAAGTGCACTACACTGTATAAGCATCAAACATAGATATTCAACGCTTATAACAGCCTGTCAATCAATCGATCGACATATTTAATCAATCAGGATGAGTGAACTTCAAATTTCATCCTAACACCCGTGTGGGGTTTCAAACAATCAACCGCATATTTTATTTGTGCAGTTGGGCGATGTGTGAAATTTATCGACCCAATCAATATCCTTCAAATAGGTGTACATAAACAAACCGTCTGGTTTGTAAATGAATATTTATTTATTCACATTCACGTTAAAAATTATATTTTTAACGACAAAACATTTTATTCCAACATATGAATTTCTATTCAGTTCATTTATTCAATAAAATGATATTTTTATTTTTCTAACATATTTTAGAAAATTTCGGCGGCATAACGGCACGATACTAGAAACGGGACAAGGCCTAGCCTAATCCCCGGTCTAGTGAAGGCCCACGCCATTCACACATCAATCATATCAATTTCATTTCACCAAACTATTCAAATCAACCCAAACAATCTAACTAACAACTCAACCAATCAAACAAGTCCATGGTCTGTGGACGGGTGTCGGGTGCTACTAAACACCGTCTGCATCCTAGTATATATATATATAACTAGAAAATAAATTTGAAAGGTGAGAAATTCTCACATATAGCTATCCTAGCTCCACGGCACTTCCTTGATAGAAATCTTCATCGCTATCGCATCCTCGTCGTCTTCGTTGCCCATAGCCACTACATATGTAAAAATCGAATTTTTACTTCGTTATTCAATTTATAAAAATCGAATTTTGACGTCGCTATTCAATATATAAAAATATGATTTTGACTTCGCTTTCAATATATAAAAATATGATTTTGATTTCGCTTTCAATATATAAAAATATGATTTTGATTTCGCTTTCAATATATAAAAATATGATTTTTCTTCGCTTTCAATATATAAAAATATGATTTTGACTTCGCTTTCAATATATAAAAATATGATTTTTCTTCGCTTTCAATATATAAAAATATGATTTTGACTTCGCTTTCAATATATAAAAATATGATTTTGACTTCGCTTTCAATATATAAAAATATGATTTTGACTTCGCTTTCAATATATAAAAATATGATTTTGACTTCGCTTTCAATATATAAAAATATGATTTTTCTTTTTAAAGAAATCAGTTTTCAATACCTTTTAAAAAAAATTAGTTTTTATATCTTTTAAAAAATCAGTTTTTTTATATCTTTTAAAAATCAGTTTTTTTATATTCTTTTTCAAAATGCAGTTTTTTTTTTTTTTTTAAAATGCAGTTTTCAATTTCTTTTAAAAACAGTTTTTAAAACTCTTTTATAAAAATCAGTTTCTCTTTTTAAATTTCTGTTTTTACATCCTAAAAAAAAAAAAAAAGACAGTTTTAAAACTTTATATAAAAAAAAAAACAGTTTTTATAACTTAAAATAAAAATTCAGTTTTATTCTTTTCAAAAACAAAACAGTTTTTAAATTATTATAAAAGAAACCGTTTTTAAATTACATAAAAAAACAGTTTTAACATAAATAAAAAAAACAGTTTTCTTTTATGTTTTAAAAAAAAAAAAAAAAAAAAAATAAAATAAATAAAACAAAAAAACTTACAGGGGGCGCTGTCGAGTGGTCGGGGGGGGGGGAAATCTGGTGGCGCGTGGTCCAAGGGGGCGGCGCAGGCGAACTGGGCTCATGGCGGCGGACGGGGCTCGAACGGGGGAGGCTCGATTCGATTCGACGGGGAGGAGCTCGCGATTGGTTCAGGGGGGCGGCAGGGTTCATCGGCGTCGGGCCTCGAGGGGGGGGCGGCGCGATGCTCCGTCGGCGTCGAGACGAGGGGGGGGCGGATCGAATCGATTTAGGTTTTTTTTTTTTTTTTTTTTCTTTTGTTTTGTTTCTCTGCCGATTTACTTTTGAAAGGGGGGGGGGGCCAAGCAGGAGATAAGGAGGGAAGGGGGGGATTAAAATATTTTTTTTTTTATTTATTTAATTATTTAATTTCGCAAATAGGTTGACTTTTACATATGACCTCGAAACGAGGCCCACCGCCTGTCGTCCATAGCGTTTAACCCCCATTCCGAACACAATGGGATATGTATCGTAAGCTGATTCGAACGTTACAATCAGTTTTCGTTGGATTTACATTTAACTCTATATATTGAATTTTAAACGTACATTTCGAATTACTGGGGTCACATACTAACTAGAAAAATTCTAGAAAAATATTTTCTAGCTTCGTATTGACGATACGGTCCTAACAAAACTAGTTTCGTCAAATTCTGAGACTGTATGAAAAATGGCCAATTTCCAGTCGATTAAAATCAACTGAAACTGGTCAAATGCGTTTTCCTTTGCCGCGCTCACATATTGATTCGAAAAATTATGAAATTTGGAATCTAGCAATAACTTAACATCACGGACCCAACAAAACTGGTTTCGTCGAAATCCGAGGTCGTTTGCAAAATGGCTATTTTTAAGGGCTATATATTATATTAAAATATATATAAATTCCACAGCGACTATTTCTAATTTTCAACTGGACATATCTCATCATTTATAAAGTGAAATCTCAGTTTCTCAACTTCGTTGGAAAGATATCATCAATTAGATCCTAATGTTTTTGGTTTCACTAAAATCCGGATTGTTTTGCATCCGGTACATTCAATTGAAGTTTGAAATCGAATTATCGAACTACCGCGCCATTTTCAATTCTATTTATAATTATATATATATATTTATATTCTAACGATGGCGTATATAATATATACGATCGAATTATATTCAAAACAAATTTTCGTCGATATTATTTAAAATAATTCATTTTAAATAATCAAAATTCGCTAAAATTGCCAAAATAAAAATTTTAAACTGGCCCAGATTTTCGGGTTGTTACAATCTCCCCCACTTAAAACTTTTCGTCCCCGAAAAGGAACAAAGTCGAAAGTGGTTTGATTATTCAGCTCTACGCTCGATCTGGCTTTCATTTTCCAACTCTTTAGTTTCTGAGAATTTTCAAAATTTCAAAAATTTGGCTAACACCCTAAATTTTTGAAAAATTTCGCCATAACCTCCCCTGCACCGGGAGCATCGGGGAATTTCAAATAGCTTCCCCGGTCCTTCAGATCTCAAAAAGAAAAAGAAAAAGCCAAGCGGCTAGCCAATAGGCTCACAAAATCATCATCACCCAAACAAAACAGGAAATTATGTAGTAAACATGTACCTATTTGTCGGGCAAACAAATTTTATTCTCTGGCTCTAGCCTCCTTGCTATGACCTGTTCAATGATATATATGTATATGCAAGCAAATGCGACCAATTTTCAATACAATTCAATATTCGATCAAATTAGGCATAATGGTTCAAAATTAGCAAACAAATGAACAAACAACACAAACATCAATCAATTAGTGAATTAGAGCTTCAAATTCATAATTTTGATACATATAAAGAAAATCATGTTTTTGATGCCAATTCACAACAATGTATTCTAACTATATAAGTTTTGGTTCTCACACCAGTCTAATGGAAATATATAGATATCACACCTTCGAAACACGAAAATAATTACTAATGATGACGCGTCAATCATCAGAATCACGTCCGGGCGACTAGAGTGTGACTCTATATCTATCCAGTATATTAAAATTTCGAATACACGCGGATCAGACGTATACGCAAAATCTATATATACTGGATTGTCCACATCAATATAAATAGATAACCAAATACGAATAATTGATTTAAATTTTCAAAACAAAAATTGTTTTCATTTGAAAAATATACTCTTCACACTCGTTCTAGGATACTACTGATCTTATCTCTAACGAGTCATTCTCGTTGGATATTACTAATCCCATATCTGATGAATTCTTTCGTATGGTTCTAATGTGCCTTGTTCTCTAAGCTTTGTAAACCAAAGCTCTGATACCAACTGTGACGGCAAAGAATTTCGCTCGGTCCGAACCAGTCGCTAAACCGATCCAGGCCGTTCGAAACGCCCTATCGTTTGAGAACAGGACAAAACTGAACGCATACAGAAGAACATTTCACTGTATATTACAACAATGCATCAGAATACAAGAATATACAGAGTAAAAATGAATATTACACAGAAATATCAGAGATTTAAACTACATTTAAATACATAGCAGCGGAAAAATAATACAATACACAACTAGAATGAGATATACGGATACAAAGCTTTCCGGATATCGTTCCAGCTGTAAACCAGGATCCTGTGAATATAAATCTGCAAAACCAAAACTACTAGCTGCCCGTGTCAAAAATAGGGGCACCCAGAGTTTAGGTTAAAACAATAAACTCCAGGTCAGTCATGGGACTGGTGTGAGAACTAAAACAGTTATTAATCTTTATTTTTAAAGTTAGGTAAATCAAGGGACCACGCCGTATAACACGGAACGGGTTTCCTCCCAAGAATACCAGTGCATAAAACAAACAGCGCAATGCTAAATAAAGAAAAATGAGGCTGTTATAAGACCCAGGTCCCATCACACAATGCAACGCAGTCGAGGATAGGGTTTTCCCTTATAACAGCCAAAGAATGCTTGATACGGTTAAAACAAATCATTTGATACTATAATAAGTGCATAGTGTATAAAACAACTTCAAATCATAAGTATCAATCATAGGCGGCATGAGCGTCCCATGCCACTATGTCGCCATATATAGGTTTACAAATAAAACCGCAAAGTCACGTATTTGGAAATTGGATTTCCATCTATGAACCGAGGCAAAAGATAGTCCTCAACCGATTCGTGACTCTCTAGCCCGAGCCACAGGACCCAGACTCAGGTGAGCCCTTGGAGCGACAGGGCCGGTCCACCGATGTGGATTAAAATGCCTGAACACTACGTTTCCCCACCCTATGGGGTGTAAGTCTGGTCCGTCAGCCGACCAGAATGCATCGGCCGAAACCGATATAACCGAGGCGCCTCGCAACAGCAACAACCACATAAGTCAAACTCGTCAGGGCGTGTAAAACCACTGACGCCACTTCTAACTAGAAAGAAACGCAAGTCCTCCCTGAGGTCCGTCTCCCGTTTTTGGTTCATACCTGGTGTGAAACACGCGAGGTAAACGTTACACAAAGCTACGCCACAAAGGCCGTGCTTTGATCATCAACCACAAGACTTTGCTTTTCAACAGAAGCCTTGATCATTTGCATCTTAGCATGCCACACAGGCAAGCCATCCTATGTAACCGATATCAGTCACACAGAATGAAATCCGATGTCAGACACACAGTCCATTTACAAGTCCGTTCTGGGTCTGAACGAAACCGGAGGCACCTAGTACCCCGCATATCCATCGATCTCCAAGTACGTCTGGACGATCACTAACTGTTTCCATCTTCTTGGGTGTACAGCCCAATCAAGATCATCAGTTATCACCCAAACGACGTGAAGACCTCCGGTCTTCGACCATCGTCTTCATCTTCGACTTATCGTCGTATCAGTTACTCAGAATGGGATAAACCCGGTCTTTCCGAATAACTCGCGTATATTTTAAATAAGTGTTACACAAACACAACATACGCCTCATTCCAATTCATTAGTCACTAACCGTAAATTAATCAAGAGAATAATTCCCCAAATATTAACCCCGAAGGCCGAAACCAACATCAGATCAATATCCAGAAAACCATTCTGCTTGGCTAACCGCCAGTTAGTTTCTAAATTTCACATTCAAATCTAATTAAAGATTCATTAAAACTCCACTTAGTTTTAATCTGTGACTGGGTTAAAGAATTAGTGTCATTTAAAACACGGTTCACGATAAACCCAAAGTCACATTCATTAATCGTCGGGTTAAAGAACGAGTGTTATTTAAAACACTGTCCACGATAAACCCAAAAATCAATATCGATTCAATTCCAATTAAATATTATTTAATTGGTACACTTCATTAAATCTAAATAAAAAGATTTAATCATTTCTCAACTGGGTTCAAGAACAGTGTTAGTGAAGACACCATTCACGACAAACCCAAATCACATTTGATATTCAATATAAGGCTCTGAATAGAAAATATATCGGCTTATATTCAATATCAAATTCTACGATTAACAAATGTCGTATTGGAAATAACGATATAAATATATATCTTTCAAATTTCCGTAACAACATCCGTATAATCACAAATTCCAACATCGAAATATTCCGAAGACAATTTCGATTCAAATCCACTCCAATGCAATCATTGGAAATTTTGGTTATTTTCAAAACCCTTTTCAAATTCAATTTATTTATTTAAAAATAAATAGAATTATAATTCTAGTTCAAAACTAGTTCATTTTGATAAAAATCTATTTTTATCCTTTCAAATATGGAGTTTTTCATCTCAATTCTTTCTAAATCATTTCTTATGATTTTACACAAATTATTACTATTTTTAATAATTTTATCAAGGCCCGTACAGTCGATTTCCATCAATGGCCATCGAACTGCACTTACAGCGACCTTTTTCAAATTTGATTTGGACATAATTCCAAATCCAACCGTTAGATTTCAAATTTCTAATATTCGTTAGAAAGCTCTTTTCGATACGAACCCAACGGTTCCGGTTTCAGGAGAATCCAACGGTCGGATCTCCCGCAATGTCCGTTTGAAATAAATGGTCGAAATTCACGAACTGCCGCGGCGCGGCGCGTTCTATTCAGGCCATTATATTATATATATAATATATATAATATATACTTCGTCGATTTCTATTCAAAACGAATTATATAAATAGTTTTAAAATCGTTTCAAAACCTATTTCAACTTCCATTTCAATTCAAAGCAAAATTGAATTCCTCTTTATAAATTCGTTTCAAAATTCATTTCTATTCAATTCAAATTTCAATTCAATTTGAATTCATTTCAATTCAATTCATTTCGAAATCGTTTTCAATTCAATTCATTTCGAAATCGCTTTCAATTCAATTCACTTCGAAATCACTTTCAATTCAATTCATTTCGAAATCGTTTTCAATTCAATTCATTTCGAAATCGTTTAAAATCGATATAAATATCGTTCACGTCAAAATGGCGTCAATCTAATCAACACGGCTTCATAAATTTCTATTTTCAAATATTCTATTTCAAATATTTCTTTTTTTCAAATATTTCTTTTTTTCAAATATTTTATTTCAAATATTCTATTTCAAATATTTCTTTTTTTCAAATATTTCTTTTTCAAAACTGGAATGAGGCCCAATCAATTACCATATAAAATTAATTATATGGATTTTCATACAACACATGTATATAATAGCATTGAAAATAATCAACCATCAACCAAAGTGCACTACACTGTATAAGCATCAAACATAGATATTCAACGCTTATAACAGCCTGTCAATCAATCGATCGACATATTTAATCAATCAGGATGAGTGAACTTCAAATTTCATCCTAACACCCGTGTGGGGTTTCAAACAATCAACCGCATATTTTATTTGTGCAGTTGGGCGATGTGTGAAATTTATCGACCCAATCAATATCCTTCAAATAGGTGTACATAAACAAACCGTCTGGTTTGTAAATGAATATTTATTTATTCACATTCACGTTAAAAATTATATTTTTAACGACAAAACATTTTATTCCAACATATGAATTTCTATTCAGTTCATTTATTCAATAAAATGATATTTTTATTTTTCTAACATATTTTAGAAAATTTCGGCGGCATAACGGCACGATACTAGAAACGGGACAAGGCCTAGCCTAATCCCCGGTCTAGTGAAGGCCCACGCCATTCACACATCAATCATATCAATTTCATTTCACCAAACTATTCAAATCAACCCAAACAATCTAACTAACAACTCAACCAATCAAACAAGTCCATGGTCTGTGGACGGGTGTCGGGTGCTACTAAACACCGTCTGCATCCTAGTATATATATATAACTAGAAAATAAATTTGAAAGGTGAGAAATTCTCACATATAGCTATCCTAGCTCCACGGCACTTCCTTGATAGAAATCTTCATCGCTATCGCATCCTCGTCGTCTTCGTTGCCCATAGCCACTACATATGTAAAAATCGAATTTTTACTTCGTTATTCAATTTATAAAAATCGAATTTTGACGTCGCTATTCAATATATAAAAATATGATTTTGACTTCGCTTTCAATATATAAAAATATGATTTTGATTTCGCTTTCAATATATAAAAATATGATTTTGATTTCGCTTTCAATATATAAAAATATGATTTTTCTTCGCTTTCAATATATAAAAATATGATTTTGACTTCGCTTTCAATATATAAAAATATGATTTTTCTTCGCTTTCAATATATAAAAATATGATTTTGACTTCGCTTTCAATATATAAAAATATGATTTTGACTTCGCTTTCAATATATAAAAATATGATTTTGACTTCGCTTTCAATATATAAAAATATGATTTTGACTTCGCTTTCAATATATAAAAATATGATTTTTCTTTTTAAAGAAATCAGTTTTCAATACCTTTTAAAAAAAATTAGTTTTTATATCTTTTAAAAAATCAGTTTTTTTATATCTTTTAAAAATCAGTTTTATTATATTCTTTTTCAAAATGCAGTTTATTTTTTTTTTTAAAAATGCAGTTTTCAATTTCTTTTAAAAACAGTTTTTAAAACTCTTTTATAAAAATCAGTTTCTCTTTTTAAATTTCTGTTTTTACATCCTAAAAAAAAAAAAGACAGTTTTAAAACTTTATATATAAAAAAAAAAACAGTTTTTATAACTTAAAATAAAAATTCAGTTTTATTCTTTTCAAAAACAAAACAGTTTTTAAATTATTATAAAAGAAACCGTTTTTAAATTACATAAAAAAACAGTTTTAACATAAATAAAAAAAACAGTTTTCTTTTATGTTTAAAAAATAAAAATAAAAAAATAAATAAATAAATAAAACAAAAAAACTTACAGGGGGCGCTGTCGAGTGGTCGGGGGGGGGGGGGAATCTGGTGGCGCGTGGTCCAAGGGGGCGGCGCAGGCGAACTAGGCTCATGGCGGCGGACGGGGCTCGAACGGGGGAGGCTCGATTCGATTCGACGGGGAGGAGCTCGCGATTGGTTCAGGGGGGCGGCAGGGTTCATCGGCGTCGGGCCTCGAGGGGGGGGGGGGCGGCGCGATGCTCCGTCGGCGTCGAGACGAGGGGGGGGCGGATCGAATCGATTTAGGTTTTTTTTTTTTTTTTTTCTTTTGTTTTGTTTCTCTGCCGATTTACTTTTGAAAGGGGGGGGGGGGCCAAGCAGGAGATAAGGAGGGAAGGGGGGGATTAAAATATTTTTTTTTTTATTTATTTAATTATTTAATTTCGCAAATAGGTTGACTTTTACATATGACCTCGAAACGAGGCCCACCGCCTGTCGTCCATAGCGTTTAACCCCCATTCCGAACACAATGGGATATGTATCGTAAGCTGATTCGAACGTTACAATCAGTTTTCGTTGGATTTACATTTAACTCTATATATTGAATTTTAAACGTACATTTCGAATTACTGGGGTCACATACTAACTAGAAAAATTCTAGAAAAATATTTTCTAGCTTCGTATTGACGATACGGTCCTAACAAAACTAGTTTCGTCAAATTCTGAGACTGTATGAAAAATGGCCAATTTCCAGTCGATTAAAATCAACTGAAACTGGTCAAATGCGTTTTCCTTTGCCGCGCTCACATATTGATTCGAAAAATTATGAAATTTGGAATCTAGCAATAACTTAACATCACGGACCCAACAAAACTGGTTTCGTCGAAATCCGAGGTCGTTTGCAAAATGGCTATTTTTAAGGGCTATATATTATATTAAAATATATATAAATTCCACAGCGACTATTTCTAATTTTCAACTGGACATATCTCATCATTTATAAAGTGAAATCTCAGTTTCTCAACTTCGTTGGAAAGATATCATCAATTAGATCCTAATGTTTTTGGTTTCACTAAAATCCGGATTGTTTTGCATCCGGTACATTCAATTGAAGTTTGAAATCGAATTATCGAACTACCGCGCCATTTTCAATTCTATTTATAATTATATATATATATTTATATTCTAACGATGGCGTATATAATATATACGATCGAATTATATTCAAAACAAATTTTCGTCGATATTATTTAAAATAATTCATTTTAAATAATCAAAATTCGCTAAAATTGCCAAAATAAAAATTTTAAACTGGCCCAGATTTTCGGGTTGTTACAGAGGACATACTAAAGATAAGATAAGCTAAGCGATAAAGGAGAAATTAAAAGACATACCCTCAAAAAGAAAAGGGTACAACGAACGCATCTTCTCTTCTGTCTCCCAAGTTGCGTTGCTCTCATCATCTCCCCATTGCACTTTAACCAGTCTGACCTCTCGATTCCTCAACTTTTTGATCTTCGACCCAAGAATGCATGTAGGAGCTCGTCTAATTGTTGCATCACGCTCTATTTCCACCTCTTTAAGCAAGCTCGGCTCTACCACCTCCGCGGTCTTGTGCAAACACTTCCTCAAATGTGATACATGGAATACATCGTGTACTCCCCTAAGTTTCTCAGGCAACTCCACCCTATATGCCATCTTCCCAATCCTGTTTTTTTACAGGAAACGGCCCTACAAACCTTGGTGCTAATTTCCCCACGGACCCAAAGCGAACAACATTCTGTAACGGAGATACTTTGATAAAAACCATGTCCCCAATGTTAAACTCAAGATCTGTCCTCCTCTTATCAGCATACGATTTTTGCCTATCTTGTGCTGCTTTCATCCTCCTTCGAATCAACTCAATCTTCTCCGAGGTTTCCCTAACCATATCGGGCCCAAGTAGGATTTTATCGGTAGATTCCCACCAACATGTAGGCGAACGGCAAGGCCTTCCATAAAGAGCTTCGAAAGGTGCCATGCCAATACTAGACTGAAAGCTATTGTTATATGCGAATTCTACTAACGGAAGGTGCTCTTCCCATGTACCCCCAAAGTCTAGGATACAAAGCCTTAAAAGATCCTCCAGAATGCGATTCACCCTCTCGGTCTGGCCGTCTGTCTGAGGATGATTTGCGGTGCTCAAACATAGCTGAGTCCCTACCGCCTCTTGTAAACTCTTCCAAAATTCGCTAGTAAAGATGGGGTCACGGTCGCTTACTATACTAGAAGGAATACCGTGCAAACGAACTATCTCCTTAATGTATACAGAAGCCAACCACGGAGCAGTCCTCTTACTTTTCATGGGAATAAAATGGGCGCTTTTAGTAAGTCTATCTACTATAACCCAAATCCCCGTGTTACCCTTCCTTGATCTTGGTAATCCATCCACAAAATCCATTGAGATGCTTTCCCATTTCCATAGTGGAACTTCTAATGGGTGAAGCAACCCACCGGGTTTCTTTTGTTCTGCTTTAACTCGTTGGCACACCAAGCATCTAGCGACGTACTCGGCCACATCCTTTTTCATACCGGCCCAAAAGAAAACCCGCTTCATATCTTTGTACATCTTATCCCCGCCGGGATGAATGGTCATTTTTGAGCGATGAGCATCATCAAGAATGGCCTTCCTTAAGTCTTCGTCTTGTGGTACACAAAGTCTATTATCCCTTCGTAACCAACCCTTATCGTCTAGGGTATACCTACGAAGATGGCTTGACGACTCCCCCCCTTTGAGCTTTTCTACTATCTCAACCAACTGTGGGTCGTCTCGCTGTGCCTCACCAACCCGTCCTAGAAGTGTAGGTCTAACCTCCAAGGATGCTAACAGACCGGGTACTAAGTCAACGGAGGGTCTAAAGTCAAACATAGAGATGAATTCTAAGCTTTGTCGTTCAACAAACAACGGACTCAAGGACAACCTTTTCCTACTTAAGGCGTCTGCCACCACGTTACCCTTGCCCGGGGTATATGCTATTTCAAAATCGTAGGAGGCTAAGAATTCCATCCACCGTTGCTGCCTTAAATTCAAATCCTTCTGAGAGAATAAGTATTTTAATGATTTGTGGTCAGTGAACAGTTCGAATTGCTCACCAAGAAGATAGTGACGCCAAGACTTAAGCGCGAAAACAATTGCGGCTAGCTCTAAGTCATGCGTGGGGTAATTCTTTTCATGAACCCTCAACTGCCTTCCACCATAGGCTATTACTCTTCCCTCTTGCATGAGGACCGCGCCAAGTCCCGTCCCACAAGCATCAGTATAGATGGTAAATGGTTTATTCCCGTCTGGTAGCACTAAGACTGGGGCTGAAGTTAAGGCTCTCTTTAAACGTTGGAACGCATCATCGCAATCTTTGTCCCACGTAAAAACCAGGTTCTTCTTCGTTAACCGTGTTAATGGAGCTGATATTTTTGCGAAGTCTTTGATAAACTTCCTATAATAGCCAGCCAACCCCAAGAAACTTCTTACTTCGGTTGCATTTTTAGGGACCTTCCAATCTTGGATGACCACCACCTTTGCGGGATCCACTGCTATCCCTTCTTTGGAAACCGCGTGCCCTAAGAACCGTACTTCCTTCCTCCAGAAGTGACACTTAGAAAATTTTGCCTTAAGGTTATGCGCTCGAAGGGTTTCCAACACTTCCCTAAGATGTAGGGAGTGCTCTTCTTTATTCTTAGAAAAGACTAAGATGTCATCCATAAAGACTACCACGAATTTGTTAAGGTATTCCCTAAACACCCTACTCATCAAATCAACAAAATATGCAGGGGCGTTTGTCAAACCAAAGGGCATCACTAGCCATTCATAGAATCCGTCAGGAGTCCTAAAAGCAGTCTTATCTATACTATCCTCAGCCACTCTCAGTTGATGAAAGCCAGTGGCTAAGTCCAACTGCGAAAACACTGAGGCGCCAACTAACTGATCAAAGAGATCGTCAATCCTCGGCAGTGGGTGTCGGTTCTTTTTAGTAAGCTTGTTTAGTTCTCTATAGTCCATACAAAGTCTAAGAGACCCATCCGCCTTTGTGGCAAAAACTACTGGAGCACCCCACTCCGATATACTACGTCTTATGAACCCCTTCTCAAGCAACTCCTTTACTTGCTTATTGAGTTCCCTCCTTTCACGAGGAGCCATGTGGCGCACTGGCAAAGATACGGGTTTAGCATTATCCACAAGATAAATTCGAAAGTCTATCTCCCGCTTTGGAGGTAAGCCCTTCACCTCCTCAAACACATCCGGATATTCCCGGACCACTTCTACCGATCGCAGGTTCTCTACAGACGCGTCAAGCGATTCAAGATAACTTAGCATAACGGAATTTATGGGATTACAAAAGATGTCGAGAGCATTACCAAGGCGAGTCACAAGCCTAACTACTCTCCTTTCACAATCAAGAATGGCCCTATTTCTAGACAACCAATCCATTCCTAAAATTAGCCCATAGCCCGTGAAGCCCAATACATAAGCATCACATCTAAATTCAACGCTAAGTATAGAGATTTTCAAATCCAAACATATCATGGTCAAATGAGCCGAACCCCCAATTGGATTTGAAACGACCAAGGGATCCTCTACTAAACTGGTGTTCAAGTGCAGTGATTCAACTAATGATGCAGAGATAAACGAATGAGATGCGCCAGAATCGAATAAGGTACGGACAGGATGATCAAACAGAAAAACTAAGCTTTCAACAGAAATTGTTCTACCTCTTTCTTGCAGCGGTGGGGCCGCAATAGCCTGAACTTGCCCCCTTGCCTGCCCTGG
This sequence comes from Allium sativum, assembly GCA_030737875.1. Taxonomy (NCBI): domain Eukaryota; kingdom Viridiplantae; phylum Streptophyta; class Magnoliopsida; order Asparagales; family Amaryllidaceae; genus Allium; species Allium sativum. The sequence goes on from CM060919.1 coordinate 723,133,780, forward strand.
TGCCATAAGAGCCTGCACCTGTCCTCCCGAGGTAGACCCTGCCCTCTGCCCCTTCTTTGGACAGTCCTTCACTAAATGTCCCGCATCTCCACAATGAAAACAACCAGTCTTCTTTTTCTTTCTACAATCTTTGCTGAGATGGCCAGGCGTCCCACAATTGAAGCATTTCTTCTTCCCTTTGCCATTATTGTTTTTACCACCCTTCTTATTTTGCTGTTGGGGTTTCTTCTGATCCCCTTTCTTTTCAACTGCCTTATCCTCATGCATAAGTGCCATTTCTACTAGCTTTTCAAAGGTGGCTCCCATAGGGATGTGGGTCATAGCCCACCCTTGCAACGGTTCATTCAAGCCTCTAACGAACCTCAAAGCTTTCTTCTCTGGCGTGTTCACCAACTCCAAGCCAAACCTTGCTAACTGATTAAATTTATTGACATATTCCTTTACTGATGAGCTCCCTTGCTTTAGTGCCAGGAATTTTTCCATATTTAAGTCCTCCTCTGCCCTTGAAAGAAACTTTGCCTCAAACCTTCGTCTGAAATCCGCCCATGAATCAACTGGATGTTCCCCGTTAGTGACCTCCCACCAAAACGAGGCCTCTCCCTTCATTAACCAAGCAGCTAAACGGACTTTCCTCCCATCTTCCACTTCAAAGATATCCAACAATTCCTCAGTCTCCTTAAGCCAATCTCTGGCCTCCACAAACGTCTCAGTCCCTTGAAAAGTTTTTCCTCCCATAGCCTTGAATTCCTTGCACGTCTTTGCAAAAGTGTCAACACGAGGAGGAGGAGGAGGAGGAATGGGTGCAACTAGGGGTGGAGGAGTATCCGCTGGGCCTGCAGTGGTGGCCCTAGCCTCCAAGTATCTCCTAAACCACCCTGGAATCGTCACACCTTCTGGGAGATTAAGATCTTCAGCCATGCTGAAACGAAAAAGGAAAGATTCAAAATGGAGAATTCGAAAGATAAAGATAAGGATATGGCTATTTGGGATTATGTTTTTCATAAAAACTCTCTTTAAATAACATGTTTTTTTTTTTTTGAAAGCACTTCTTCCAAAAATACTTTAGAAAAAAAATATTTTTCTAAAAAAATTTTTTTATCTGTTCTGGTAACCTTATGCTCTGATACCACGTGTAACACCCCACGTCCATTAATGTTACTCACAAAGGGAATGCATTAACTTCCATGGAGGTTTTAAGTGAATATAGAACAGTAAAATTACAACAAGACAGATATAAAATAGTACTTGGAAATTCAAAAAAACTTTATTTCATTGTAGCAGAAGTCAAAACATGTTTGATTACATCATAACACCATATTCAATGTCAAGTACAATATCTATCTTGATAAAACAAGTACATAATCCCATTACATGAATAGCCATTAAAAAGAAAGATAACAAGCTGGACTTTACTTCAGCAGTCCAAGCTTTCCAGAAGATAAGCGATCCAACTAGACTCCACTAGAACTTGGCCTAACCTGCGGACCTGAAGGGAGAAAAAGGATGGAAAAGAGGGGGTCAGACATAAAGTCTGGTGAATATGATAATTCTACAATACTATTACCAAAATAACTGGACTAAGGCATAAGCTGGAAAATAAGAAAATGTCTATGAAGAGCAGATTAAGGACATAGACAATCGCTAAAGGCAACGTTATAGGCGCTCCTAAATACTAAAGGATGAACACTATATTGCACCACACCAGTCACCCTAAAGATTCATCCCACTTAGCTTCACTTAGAAACTTTCCCAATGGCTTTACGTACCCCTAGCTGACTACATAGGTGCCGCCTGCCCCTATCTCCACTAGGTGTACCCTACTTCCCATTATTCGATCGGCTCCCTAACTCGTAGATACCCGTGCTGGCCCCACAGTGGGGTGTATCACTCCCCTAAAGTGGCAACCTGATACAACGGACATGCACGGTTTATACCTACACGATGCAACAACGTCTTACCGACCAGCCCGGGTCCACACACGCATATGAAACCCGTTGGACTTGCGTTGCCACCGCTCCCTGTTTTGGCCTCTTATAGTCAAACCCAGTATGCGTGTCCCGTCCTCGACTTGGGTCGAGCCCACAAAGATACGTTTTGGGATACTGGTTGAAATGGGCCCCCACTATTTACCACAAGCATTCCACCTAAGCTTGTCCCCATTAGTCCATCCCACTTAACCCACTTAGTCATGTTCATTTACATGTGTGTTTGGTTAAGTCTAATCGTATTTCAAATGCCTCTAAAGGCAACCACCAGATTCCTCATGCCACCCAAGGCACCTACTTAACCCCCATGTCCCACCTTACATGATTATCTGGTTAAGTATTTCTTAGTTCATTAAGGCCATAACCTCATAAAGACCTCTCACATTAGACTGGCATTTATGGCAGCTGGATTTGCCGGGCGGGTCCGGGCAGTCTTACACCATAAAAGAGTCTAACCTCGTGTCTTTACAACTGTTATGCTTTAGTTTGGGCCTAGGACCTCTCACATTGGGCCGACATTTGTGACTACTGGATTTGCCGGGCGGGTCCGGGCAGGTTTACATCACAAACGGGTCCAACCTCGTGTCCTAAGCATTGATTATTAATAATAATCCACTTTCCCCCAATTTTAATAATTCCCTACTTGAATTATTAATTACTTCCAATTTTTAACAATGTCCATAATTGACTCAATTATGGACATCCATTCATGGTATGCAAAATCTTACAAAATTGCACCCAATTTATTAATTCCTAATAATACCCCTACCCCACGTTTGAACGTTTATCCGCAAAATATATGTTAGACTCGAATAGCCTAACTCATAGCATAAAAGAGATTATCATAATAACAACATGTATATGTGGCCAAATGAATCATAATAAGGGGTGAAACTTGCATATGTCCAACTTGCATAGATTATACATGTCATGGACCTAAAGGTGTCAACTTGTTCAAAATTCACCTAATATAATCTCAATCAATTTTCATAAACTTACATATGAACATGTGTGAATCAACATCATCTAATTTTTTAACAACATGGTTTTATATGGGTACACCTAACTCAATAGGCAAATTCCCATAATCAAGTTTTATTTAATTATAGTTTCAAGTTTATGGGTACACCTAACCTAATAGGCAAATTCCCATAAACAAGATCCATTTAAATTAAGAAAAAAACATAACTTTAAGCATGATCCAACAACATCATGATTTTTCAACATAATATAGCATGATTTATAACATGGCATAGTATGATAGTATAACATAGCTTGACATGATTCTCAACATAGCACGACATAGCATAAGAGAATTTACAACATAGCATGACATAGCATATATAATTTACATCATACGACAACATAATAACATAATAAGAGATCCACAATATATAAAATTTACAATTACAAATCACATCACTTTCTTGTGATCCATTCATAACTGAGTCAAATTAGTTTGTAATAGTCTTGTGAGAATCATCATACTCACCAACAAAAGAAAAGAATTAGAGAAAGAGAGATCTTTTGATTTGATTTGTGTAGATTTAGTTGTAGATGATTAGGCTTCCTCTTCTTAGTTTGTGACGGCTATGCTGAACTCCATGGCAGCAGCATGACGGTAGCTTCTCTAATTTTACAAGTGATTTAGGTCTAGGGTCTACCCACTTATTTATAGATTTTAGAATTCATGTAGGCCATTAGATTTAACCTAGAAATAACCGCAGCCGTTCAGACAAGATGGGGTTTATCTTGTTGACTCAGCAATGAGTCAGAAGTGACTCAGCAAACACTCAGCATATTAATAAACTTCTATTCATGTCATAAATATATATATATTTTCTACAATGTACATATTAGATACATCCCCCTTTACTTATTATTGTTTTTATATACATATTAGATACATCCCCTCTCTTACACACTTATTAATATTTTTATATTCATATTAGATACATCCCCTCTCTTATACACTTATTAATATTTTTGCAACTTTAGTGTTAATAGAAAATTCGGGGTGTTACAATCCCCCTCCGGGGGATACCTCGCCCTGACCAATTTGGCGATGATGAGGGATTTGATCCTTTTTTCAGCTCAACCCCTTTTGGGTCTCTCTTGAGCTACTGTAAGAGTTTTCGTGCCCTTAGCTATGTAATTATCTTTGGAGGAAAATCTTTTTCCTTCTTCCTTTATCGTTCAGAAATAAGGTCTTAAATGTTCCGAGTTCCATGTTCTCGGAACAAGATCTCCATTGAATATGCATAGTCAATATGTTCCGGGCATAACTTCTTTATAGATGATTAGGGGTACTTCCCAATTTGGACCGAGAAGGCCATCCGCTGGGTTCTTAGTCTTAGCCATCACTCTTCATAACACTAATTCACCTTTTGCGAAGGTTCTAGCTTTAACCTTTGAATTGTAGTATTTCGTAATCCTCTTTTGATATTCAGTGGTTCTGATTGCAGTCTCATCTCTTAGTCCTTGTATTAAGTCTAGTGATTCCTTTCTCAACTCTTGATTGGGGTCAAACGCATATGTTATCCTTCTATGTGATGGGATTTCGACCTCGACTAGAAGCATAGCTTCACATTCATATGTCAGTGAGAAGGGGGCATGTCCCGTGGCTATTTTGGTAGAGGTTCTGTACGCCCAAAGCACTAAAGGCAACTCTTCTGCCCAATTTCCTTTGGCTTGATTAAAGCGTTTTTGAAGATGATCTTAACGGTCTTGTTGGTGGCTTCCACAGCTCCATTATCTTTCGGATGGGCTACCGAGGAGAAACTTTTGATGATTCCATTTTTCTCACAAAATCGGGTGAACACTTCACTCTCGAATTTTGTTCCATTATCCGATATGATTTTGTGAGGAATCCCGAAGCGGGTAATGATGTTTTTTATTACGAATCTTAATACCTTTTTGGACATGATTGTCGGAAGGGGTTCTGCCTCTACCTACTTGGTGAAGTAGTCGATAGCTACTACTGCATACTTAGCCCCACCTTTGGCGAGGGGTAAGGCCCAATTAAATCTATTCCCCATACATCAAATGGCTAGGGGCTTGATATAGTGGTTAGTTCGCTAAGAGGAAGTCGGGGCACCATAGAGTACTTCTGACACTTATCACATCTCTTGACGTACTCAATTGCTTGACTAATCATCTGTGACCAATAATAACCTTGTCACATGACCCTTTTGGACAGTTTAACTCCACTGGAATGGTCCCCACACCATCCTTCATGAGCATCTTTTAACAAGCTAAGTCCATCTTCGGAATTTACACACCTCAAGTAAGGAAGCGAATGTTTCTTTTTTATAGAGTATGTTATTCACAATCACAAATGTAGGAGCTTGGTGTTTTATCCTTCTCGCATCTTACTTACTAAGGGGTAAAGTTTCTCTTAGGAGGTAATCTACTATGAGAGTCATCCACGTAGTTTCCTGCTGGCACTTCGTTTCCATTAGGGGAGGTTCCCAATTGGAGTTATCTTCTTGGTTTTCATTGTCTTCCCTTCTCAAGGCTTGGGATCTAGTTAAGATCAATAACTCTTTCCCTATTTCTGATTCCTCCCGCTCGATGCTAGGTCTTTCCTGATATCCCATCAGGACTATTCGAGTTTCAGGAGCCCACTGGGAGCTGGCTAACTTGGTTAATGAATCCACTTGGGCATTCTTCTCGCAAGGTATTTGATGAACTGAGAAGTCCTCAAATAGGGAAAGCATCTTCAATACCCTCTTCATATATAAGACCAGTCGCTTATCCTTGGTTTGATATTTCTGTTTTATTTGGTTTACCATTAATTGCGAATCACTAAAGATTTCTATCCGTGGTATCTTCAACTGTATTGCCAAATTCAAATCAGCCATCATTGATTCATACTCGGCCACGTTGTTAGTTGCCGGGAACCCTAACTTCATGGCATAGTGCAAGCGGTGTCCGTCAGGGGTAATTATAACATAACTGGCCCTTGCTCCCTGCTCGTTGGAGGCTCCATCTACAAAGAGCCGCCATTTGGTCTTTAAGTCGTTTTCTTTAACTGATTGTTCTGAAATGAAGCTCGTGCACTCATTCAAGAAATCTGCGAGTGCTTATCCTTTAATTGCTGCTCGAGGATGGAACTCAATCTCGTATTGGCTAAGCTCGACACCCCATTTGATTAGCCTCCCTGAGGTTATCAGTTTGCTGAACACTTGCCTGAGCGGAAAATTAGTCAAAACTCTAATAGGGTGAGCCTGGAAATAACCTTTGAGCTTTCACGCAGTAAGCATTAAGCATTACGCTAGTTTCTCTATAACAGGGTATTGGATTTCTGTGTCCTTTCGCCTTCGGCTAACGTAGTAATTGGGATGTTGAGCCCCATTACTCTCTATTATCAGGACTGAGCTAACCGCATGTTCTGAAACATCCATATATATGTATAGATCTTCTCCCTTCTCAGGAATGGATAAAATAGGAGGTGTTCCCATATTGACTTTCAATTCTTGGAACACCTTCCTACACTCTTCGTTCCATTTGAAATTCTTCTTTTTCTTTATAACATTGAAGAAATGGACATATTTGTCTGTGGCTTTGGAAATAAACATACTAAGGGCTGCTACTTTCCCGTTCAAGCTCATGACCTCTTTGCTTGTCCCGGGTTCTTCCATGTCTCTTATGGCTTGGATTTGGTCAGGGCTGGCTTCGATCCCTTGCTCGCTTACCATATATCCCAGAAACTTTCCAGATTTAACTCCAAAAGAACACTTTTGAGGGTTTAAATTCATTTGGTATCTCCTTAAGACATCGAACATTTCCTCTAGATCCTTTAGATGGTCTTCTGTTTTGATGGACTTCACCAGCATGTCATCCACATATATCTTCATATTGAGCCCTATTTGCTCTTGGAACATCCTGTTTACCAATCTTTGGTATGTTGCCCCCGCATTCCTCAAACCGAAGGGTGTCACTTTGTAACAAAACGTTCCCCAGTCAGTGATAAAGCTTGTATGCTCCTCGTCAGGTTTATGCATCAGAATTTGGTTGTACCCCGAGTAAGCATCCATAAGGGACAGTACCTTATGACTGCTCGTGGCATCAACTAATTGATCAATCCGTGGAAGAGGTTAGTAGTCTTTTGGACAAACCTTGTTTAAATCCGTGTAATCAACACACGTCCTCCATTTTCCATTGGACTTCTTCACTAGCACGGGATTGGCTAACCATTTCGTGTAAAGGGCTTATCGTATAAACCCGTTAATTTCCAACCTTTTGACTTCCTCTTTTAAGGCCTCTATCCGGTTCTATTATATTGTCTCTTCTTTTATCGGACCGGGGTTACCGAAGGGTCAATGTTTAAGGCATGGCTCATAACATAAGGGATGATATCGATCATGTCTGAATGGGTCCAAGCGAAAACATCCTTGTTGAGCTGTAGGAACCGGATTAGGTCGCTTTTGAGGGGCTCCGTTAGCCTTTTCCCTATGTTGACGACCTTTGATGTATCTTCCAAATCAACATTTACTTCTTCCACTTCTTCTATTGGTTTTATTCTTTCAATATCTCCTCTAAAATCCAAATCTATGATGATTTCTACTTAGTCAAGTTCACTTCATAGGACCTTTTCCTCTTTCTTTTCAGAGAAGTATACCTACCAATCTACTATTGGTGCGTTTATCAGTCTTATTTATTTTTAATTTAGCTTCGAATGAGGAATGTAAGAATCCCCTATCCGAAGGCATAAAACAGTAGAAGAATCAAAGTACGAAGAACACTCCTTTTTTATTTGTCAATCGTTGCGAAGTACAATTCGCGGGAACTAAACTCTTCTCCCCTAATGGTACCCCATCCCTGTTTGGCTAGGAATTTCAACATGAGATACTTGGAAGAAACGAAAACGTCCATCTCCTCTAAAGCTAGTCGTCAAAAGAAGGCGTTGTAATATGACAATTGATTGATCACAACGAAGAGAGTTTCTAAGGTCCTATGAAGCGGAGACAATCCAACTTGAACAAGAAGGTTGATATGACTGACCGGAGTCGACCCTTTATTGTTGAAGCCGAAGATTGGTTCGTTGCTAGGCTCCAGCTTCTTCTCGGAAATTCCCATATGATTGAAAGCGTGCTTAAAGATGACATTGACAGTGCTTCCAGTGTCCACTAGGATTTTAGAAACAAACGAAAGCCCTATTTGTGTCGTTATCATAAGGGGGTCATTATGTGGGTGGCAGACCCCTTTCTTTATTTCTTCCGGAGAGACCACCAGGTTATGCATCTTTAGAGCATAAAATGTGTTCTTCAATGATGGTTCCTCTTGAATGGAGAAGATTCTCTATATGGCTTCTTTCATGTATTGATTCCTTGCTCTCTGGCAGTTTTGATGGGGTGTAGCCCACTGTGAATTACATTAATTCGATTTATGGGTGGCCCCAAATCTAGGTTGCTCTCCTCCGTAGAAACCCCTATCGCATTCACCAAAACCTTCTGCTATCCACTTGCATGCTGAGCTGATATTGTCTTGTTTAAGACAAATTCCTTCAGATGTCCTTCTTGGATTAGCTTCTGAATAATCCCGTCCAACACCTTGCACTCGTCAATCTTGCGTTTGTTGGTCTTGTGGAACTCGCAATATTTACCATCGTAATGAGGTTCAGGGCAATTTTTGGCTTTGAACGAGACGAGGAAGTTATTAACCCTTTCTCTTGCGACAGCATACACATACGAGATGGGCTTTTTTAGGGCAACCGAGTTGATATTAGAGTTTTCCCACCTTGATCTCTTTTGGCTTCCTTTATGGAGCTTTCGTTTAAAGTTCGACCTTTATCCTTCCCCACGAGGCCCGAACTTCCTCTTCGTGAAGTACAATTCGTCCATGCGAATAAACTTGTCGGCTTGGAAATGAAAGTATTGCAAGTCTTTACAGCCATGAATATACAACTCCATCCAGAAGGGGGTGTTTTCGATTAATCCTGAGTGTACGGCGATCAACTTGTCACGATCGTTCATATCCTTGGCCTTTAAGGCTTCGATGTTGAACCTTTTCAGATAATACTCGAGAGACTCCCCTTGCCTGTGTTTGATGTTAGCAATGATGGTGTAGTCAACCGTTGGATTTTGCAGTTGCAAAACTGTACGTAAAATTCATAGGAGAATTGTTTCCACGAGTAAATGGTGTTTTCCCTATACTGGCGATACCACTTCGCCGCTGCCCCTTGAAAGGTAACCAGAAAAAGGCGGCATCTGACGGCTCCGGAAGCACTGTAAAGATCCATCCGGCGGTCGAAAGCCATCAGATGATCGTCGGGGTCAGTTGTCCCAAGATACTTTATGGTTGGAACCTTCACTCTCGATGGTATTATGGTGTTCATAATTTCATTGATGAATGGAGCTACTCTTTCGTTATCATTAACCCTATCATCTTGGGTCCTCTTCCCCTTGCTTCCCAACAAGTCTTTGATGGTCTTTTGAGTGAGGTCTTTGATGTAAGCTTCTATGTTGTTATAGTTTACTCTCTTGGGATCATAGCCTTTGGAGGTGGAGCTCCCAAACTGTTCCTGCTCTCGTTGATTCCCTTGATGAGCTACTCCTGTCAGATGGGACTTCTTCTTCTTGGAAGAAGTTGCCTTAAGCTTCTCTTTTGCTTCTGAATGCTGAATGGGAGCCTTTCTTTTTGGAGATTCATTCGTCTCTCTCTAACTAGACCCGGTGAGCCTTGAGGACTTCTGTGCCTGAACGACATTGATCTAAGCCTGCGTTTCTTGGAGTTGCTTCTCCAGGACTAAGATTCTTCCGACACTATCTTCCATGGCGTTTGAGTTTGATGGTTGTTGTGGATTAGATTTGGCTCCTCTTTCGCTATTGTTCAGATTGAGTGCCAGATCCATGTTTCCTTCTAGAGTTGCATCAGGAGCAGGTTCTATGTTTCACTCTTCCAAACTTTTTGATTTCATCTTTACTGGCACAAAGTAATAAAATCCCCAAGTTAATTATTCAATAGACTAACTGTACGGACGGAGGTTCAAGCCCCTCCCTTTAGCGCTAAAATGTTAACGTTTTTTCTATCAACACCCAGGTTAGGTCATGCGGGACATGAGTTCGAATGATTTGATGCATTCACGACCCAGGGTTGCTGGAGGATGTCCAGAAATCAGTATTGTTGGGATAAGTCTTCCCTTCCTCCAGCAATTGGATATCAATCATGGAGATGAGATATCCTCCCTTCAGGGAATGGATGTTCCACTAACAATACAGTGGAGATCCGAAATAACCCAAGGGAGGAAATAACTAAGGTCTTATTAGATTAATAACTCCCTAGGTCGCGAATACAGTGACACAAACTATGATAAGAGGAAAACATGCCAACGCGTCCTCCTACTAAAGAAAGAAATCACTACAATACTCATTGATTCAGACAGGTACTTTGCATCGGATCGGCTTAAAAGGCCAGGGATGCGTAAAGAACCAGTGATAAGCCAGCGGATAACTTCCTTCTCGAGATCGAGAAGCATTAGACTCATTATGAGAACATTGATCGACGTGCAAAATCCTCAGAAAGGAAGGAGGTGGACTTTGGGTTTTCAGAAAGTGCTCCGTCTTCGCGGAGGCAACTTGATTAACTTTCTCAAACGAAAGGTTGGTGTTAACTCCATGTTTCATCATAACAACACAACAAGATTATCAAATTGCGAGATAGTTAAACCCTAGAATTCTACATTCATAAATTGTAGATGTATTACAAGAGTTTAAGGAAATCCTTAATTCGCTTTGGGGAATTAGGATATTTTTCACTTTTTCGGAGAAGAAAGAACAAGTTTGAGAAGTGAGAAATTCGTCCCCCTCTATGTGGCTTCTGTTAGGGATTGCGGAATGGATCGTTAAGGCAAAACAAACACTAGAGGAGGGGTGAATAGTGTTTGTGAGAATTTAAACAAAATCTAAAACTTATGTGAATAAAAAAATGAATCAAACACCACAAACACAATCACAGACACATATTCAAACACAAATGCAAAATCAACAGAAATAAAAATGCAGAAAAGGAAAGAACACACCGTATTTTATACTGGTTCGGATTGCTCCTATGTCCAGTCCCACACAACACTGGTTTGTGCAGAGTTTTATTACTATATCAATAGTCAAGTACAACCTCCTTGATTTCATGGCTACAAGGGATACCACCGATTACTACTTCCTTGATTTCACAGCTACAAGGAAAACACTGATTCCTACTTCCTTGATTTCACGGTTACAAGGAATACACCGATTCCTACTTTACTCAACCCAAGCAATTACAAACAGCCCTATAACTCTTCAATAGCACTTGATTCATAGAGAGATGAGAAGAGAGTGTAGAGAGAAGAAGTTTGATCAAAACGGAATTGAATTCGGTAGAGTACAAGTGTAGAAATCATAAAAATGATTAAGAATAATGATATAAAGAAAGAGGATGAAGTTAGAGAAGAAGAGGTAATAAAAAATTCGAATTCAAGCCCTTTTTATAGTGAATGAAAGGATGTCATGCTTCAGAACCGTCACAAATAGTGAAAAGTCACTTCCTTTCAAATTTAAAATTTTGATAGTTATATGTCGACATTTCCTTTTCTGTATGTCGACATACTCTAGTGTAAATTTGAATTTTAAAAATTTTTCAAGTGTTTTGATATAAATATAATTCTGGAAATTCTTGAATAAAAATATAGTGTTGTAAATTAATATTATAAAGTAGAAAAACATATGAAAACATAAATTTAAACGATATAAACATATTTATAAAATTATAAGGTTTTAAATTATATAAATACAAAGTATAAAAACATGAATATATAAAACTTAAGTTTGAAAAACAAAAATAAAGAATCAACAAGAAAATAGAAAATATAAGAAATAGGATAGAGATAATTGAGGATAGAAAATAGAAATTGAAAATCAGAGTTTGAAAATCGGAATTTGAATAATTAACTTGGAGTGCTATTTAGAGTCTTACAAAATCTAGACTCTATAACTATAATAATCTTGAACTCTTGAAATCTTAAAATACTCATGAGTCTTGAAATTTGTCTAAATTCTAAATCTTTATCAGCTTTAAACTGTACAGTCTTCATTAATATTTCCTGTATATATTTCCTGCATATGTGTATATATATTCTATACAAAAAAGTGTTAGTATATATTTTATAATCAATTATAATTGAAATAAGGTTGTTGACATCAAAACTCCATTCTCCAACAATCTCCCCCTTTTTGATGATGACAACCTTAGTTTATAAAATATCATATCTGTATATACCTGTTGATGATGATCCTTCTAATACTCTCCCTGTCTGTAAGAATCCTATAAACTATGTCCATATTTTATAATTTCTCCCCTTTGGCATTATCAAAAAAAAATCTAAAGGTACTCCCCCTAAATTGTATAACTTTCTAAATAAAACTTAAGTAACTAACTCAATAAAGATACCCCCCTTAATCTATTAACTAATTCTAGGTAGAATACTCCCCTTAAACTATTCAAACTTAAAATAATAATAATACCTAGCAATATGATGATTAAATACAAACCAATCCAAGTATTATTATTACATATGTTTGTTTGATACATATATACAAACCAAATCACACCATATGTCTTAATATACACAAGTTTCAAACTATAGAATCCAAATCAAATCATACCACACCATATGTCTTAGAATATTTAAACAAATCAATCAAATCGTACCGAATAACTAAACGTTTCTTGGAACTTCAACCTAACCATATTCTCCAAAGATAGGATCCTTCTTAATAACTTTCCAATCTTCATCTTCTTTGGTTGGGGGAGCCTTTGCGAGATTATTATCTTCATCTATGAAAAGAGAAGAGAATAGCCATCGCATTGCATCAAAATTCTTTTCTTGTTGTTTGAACATATTTATTTGACTTAGTTCGAGATGACACTGATTTCGTAGAATGATAGAGAGAATATTTTTGAAAGAATTCAAGGTTTCTTCTAGATTTTCACTAAGATTATGGATAGGATTTGCCATGGATTTGATGAGAAATGAATACAGAAGAAGGAGCAATAGAATAATGATTTTTTTTGGAAGAAATAGACTTAACTAGGGTCTAGAATTCATTGGATTTTGAATGGACATGAGTAGTTATTTTAATTTTAAAATTTGAAATAATTTGAAAATATGTCAGTTATATGTCGACATACCCTTTTTCCTATGTCGACGTACTATAGTGAAATTTTTGGAAATTTTGAAATTTTGAATTCTTTTGAACTCTTATATTATAATTAGTTTTATAATCTATCGAGAAACATAAAGATGATTTTATCATAAATAAAACTTCATTCATTACATAATAGAAAACAAATACATCCAATTAATCAAGACACACTTTTAAATACGAGATTTGAAAGCAAATACAAGGAAATATAGTTGAGTACATAAAGATAGATTAAACTAGATGGCCTAGTTTTCAGGTGATGACGAGGAAGATGAAATTCGAATCTTTCTTCCTATCTTGACCATGAATTTGGATATTTTGGAAAGTTTCTTGTTATTGTTTGGCCTTGAATGTCTCACAAGGTCTGAAAGAGAGAGGAATTTGCATGAGATGAATGTTTGATGTGTTAAACACTTTTCTAGGAACAAATTCTTCTCCATGAAGATCAACATTAAATTATTTGAAAATGCGAGTGAGATAAACACCATAGTAGAGTGTGTTTTCTCTTGTAGATAAATCTATGGGCTTTATTTCATTTAGGATCATTTCGGCCTAATTGATGATATATCCACCCATAATAGCAAAGTGAGCCTTTTGGACTTTGAGAGTTGGATTGTTGAAATTTCCGGAATGGGGATGATGGTATGTTCGAGGAGAAGGTTGAGAATTCTTGTTTTTGGCCGTAAGAAACGATTTTTAAATTCCCTTGGAGCACCATCTTCGAAAATATGGTGATAGGTTTCCAAATTGGTTTCTTCGATAACAACATTTGAAAAATCCGAGCCCACGCTTCTACAATTTAGAATAGTGCCTAAGAATTTGGCATTGAGAATAATTTGAGTGCCTTTAATACTACTCCAAATTTGATTTTCGTTCCCTTCGTAAAATCTGCGATTGAGATTAGCATAGAACATCTTAACGAGTTTGGGATTACTTCGTCGTTATCACGAGAGTCAATTAGACTCAACACTTCATTGTGTTCGAAAAGAGAGGCGAGATCATAAGAGGGAAAGTCGCTAAAGACGGCGAAAGCACCCGTGTCAACTTTAGCATCTGCTAAATAGTTACTATAGGTTTTGATGGCCTCTTTGTCATTACGAAGATAGCCTTTGATGGTTTTGGTTATCTTCAATTTTTGAGATGAACTTGAAGAAGCCATTGAATTGATAATTTTGAAGAGAATAGATATGAAGAATATTGTTCTAAGTTGTGAATGAAAGGTAGAAAAGATAAATGTATATATAGAAATTGAATGGGTATGAATTGAATGGATATGAATTAAATAGGCACAACTTTTCAGATTGAAATGACACCTTTTCAGACCTTGGGAGTTGGTGAAAAGATTAGAGGGAAGCTTGAAAGTTTAAACTTTTGAAATTCAAAATTTAAATTTCAAAATTGGTCAGATATGTCGACATAGACATTTCTTTATGTCGACATACTTGTCTAATTTCAAAGGAAATTGGATTTTTGTGTTTTGAAATTTATATTATCGATTTATATTTCAGGTTTAACGATTTCCTGAAATAATTCTAATCCTAAACACAAAACCATTTATTTGATTAATTTATTGGTTGTTTAATATTATATTATTATTTTGGATTTCAAAATTCAAAATTTGAATTTGAATTTTAAATTTCAAAATTTTGTTTTTAAGTTTTTAAATTCAAATCAAAGCAAACAAACAATGCAACCATTCAACCAAATAAAATTAAAAATTAATTAATGCATACCCGGTTTTTAGATCCTTTTCTTAATGATTTTCTGAACTCTGAATTGTTGTAAAGCATATATTCGTATTTTCGGTTTCTGGTTCTTCATCACTTGATGACGAATATGAATCATCTAATGTTGCTGCGTATGCTTTCTTTCTTTTCCTTGACGAATTGCTGTTGTCTGTTTGTTGAGTCGATTTGTCTGGATATGGACACATTTTCTTTATATGGCCTGGTTTGTTGCAGTTAAAACATCGACCATCATTAATTTTTGAATTTCCTTGATTATAACTCTTCCTTCTATATTTTAGAAATCTTCTAAAATTATTTGTCATAAGTGTTGTTTCTTCATCATCTTCACTACTCAAGTCAGAATCATTTGTTGTTGTTCTAAGTGCAATAGATTTCTTTTCAATTGATCTGTTTTCTTTTATGTAATTGGACTTCATAAGACATCAAATTTCCAATTTAACTCCTCAATTTCATTTCATTGACATCATTGGCTTCTTCAATAGCCAAAGTTTTCTGATCCCATTCTGGAGTTAGTGAATTCAATATTTTTCTGACTTAATCTGATTCTGAATAAGTTTTTCCAAGTGCTGTTAATGAATGCACTATCTCTTGAAATCTGCAATACATATCTGAAATAGACTCATTCTCGTTCATTTTGAATAATTCAAACTGATTAACTAGCATTTCTATTTTAGTTTGTTTAACTTTACTAGTTCCTTCATGAGTAACTTGTAAAGTTCTCTAGATTTCATAAGCAATTTTACATACTGATACTCTATTAAATTCATTGCTATCTAATGAATAAAATAACATATTCATTGCTTTAGTATTGCTCTGTGCAGCAGCCTTTTGTTCATTTGTCCATTGTGCAAATGCAGTTGTGGGTTCAACATACACATTTTTTGTACTATTCCATGTGTCTAAACCTACTGACTGTAAATAAATTTTCATTCTACATGCCCAATATAAGTAATTACTACTATTAAACAATGGTGGTCTAATAGTAGAATGACCCTCTATAAAAGAACTATTATTGCTACCAGTTTTGGTTGCCATTATCACTATTTTCAAAAATCATATTATGAACTTTTTGAAAAACCTTGCTCTGATACTAATTGGTAGGGATTGCGAAATGGATCGTTAAGGCAAAACAAACACTAGAGGGGGGGAGTGAATAGTGTTTGTGAGAATTTAAACAAAATCTAAAACTTATGTGAATAATAGAATGAATCAAACACCACAAACACAATCACAGACATAGATTCAAACACAAATGCAAAATCAACAGAAATAAAAATGCAGAAAAGGAAAGAACACACCGGATTTTATACTGGTTCGGATTGCTCCTACATCCAGTCCTGCATAATGCTGGGTTGCTCAGAGTTTTATTGCTATATCAATAGTCAAATACAACCTCCTTGATTTCACGGTTACAAGGGATACCATTGATTCCTACTTCCTTGATTTCATGGCTACAAGAAAAACACTGATTTCTACTTCCTTGATTTCATGGCTACAAGGAATACACCGATTCCTACTTTACTCAACCCAAGCAATTACAAACAACCCCATAACTCTTCAATAGCACTTGATTCAGAGAGAGAGAGATGAGAAGAGAGCGTAGAGAGAAGAAGTTTGATCAAAACGGAATTGAATTTGGTAGAGTATAAGTGTAGAAATCATAAAAATGATTAAGAATGATGATATAAAGAAAGAGGATGAAGTTAGAGAATAAGGGATAATAAAAATTCGAATTCAAGCCCATTTTACAGTGAATGAAAGGATGTAACACTTCAAAACCGTCACAAATAGTGAAAAGACACTTCCTTTCAAATTTAAATTTCTAACAGTTATATGTCAACATAGCCTTTTTCTGTATGTCGACATACTAGTGTAAATTTGAATTTTAAACAGTTTTCAAGTGTTTTTAAATAAATATAATTCTGGAAATTCTTGAATAAAAATATAGTGTTGTAAATCAATATTATAAAGTAGAAAAACATATGAAAACATAAATTTAAACTATATAAACATATTTATAAAATTATAAGGTTTTCAACTACAGAAGTATAAAGTATAAAAACATAAATATATAAAACTTAAGTTTGAAAAACAAAAATAAAGAATCAACAAGAAAATAGAAAAGATAAGAAATAGGATAGAGAATTGAGGATAGAAAACAAAAATTGAAATTCATAGTTTGAAAATTAGAATTTGAATATTGAACCTGAAGTGTCATTTAGAGTCTTACAAAATCTGAACTCTGTAACTATAATAATCTTGAACTCTTGAAATCTTGAATACTCATGTGTCTTGAAATTTGTCTGAATTCTGAATCTTTGTCATTTTTAAACTGTACAGTCTTCAGTAATATTTCCTATATATAATTCCTACATATGTGTGTATATATATTCTATACAAAAATTGTTAATATATATTTTATAACCAATGATAATTGAAATAAGGTTGTTGTCATCAAAACTCGATTCTCCAACAGCTTCTAGGGTCCTATTTATAGAGCCTTCGGCCCCCTTCCGTTGTTGGGCTATTGGGCCTGCAAGGACCTTTGTCGACGGCTTTTTCCTTGGTCTCGGATGGTTGGCTTTCGGCCGTCTCCGGAGAGCCAATTATGGCTTCGATGTGGGGATCCTAGTCAATTGGGGCTTCTATGAGACGAATATGGACTTGTGGACATGGTGGCCTTTGGACGGTGTTTGAACCCCTCGTAACAGCTCCTGGGTGTTAGCTCTCAGACGTTAGCTTTCAGCTTTATCGTGAGTACTTAGAGGAGCCTGTCCTCATGATGTACGTAGATATTTGCCATTTTGAAACCGTTGCTGGTTTAGGTATTAGGTAGATTAATACGGGTATCCTGTATCTCTACTTGGGTCTCGGTTGGCCTTTTGGTGGAACTTTTGGGATAGTCTGGTCCTCCGGAAGGTGACTTACGGTGATATCTCGGTTACTTATGAAGGTAGCCCTTCGTCATTCGTGAAGTCGATTTTTTTGGAAGCCGACTCGTGATAATCTTTATGTACTGGCCCGATCCTCTTCTCCCTCTGATGTGTCGGTGTTAAGTAGGTTAATTTTGATTATCCTTCTGGGTTGTGATGAGCAAAGCCTATGTTTTCCTCTTCCCTGATCCTTGTCTTAGGTCACCTTTCGTCATTAAACTCTCCTTCGGATAGACCTTGTCGGATAGACTATGCTGGATGAGCTTTGCTGGCATTCTGCAGGTTTGACCTCCTTTCTTCCTAAGGGGCGTCGATCTATGTTGCTCTCGGATCCTTCTTTCCGCGCTTGTATTTATCCAACATCCCTTCACCATCAGCTTGTGCTAAGGTAATTTTGGTAGTAACAAGTAATATCAAAAGTATTTGTTTTAAAGCGTATCAAGCATGCTTGGCTACTATAAGGTAAAACTCTATCCTCCGGCTTGCGTTGCATTGTGTGATGGGACCTAAGTCTTATAATTGATTCATTTTCCAAAAAGCATTGTGTTGTTTATAAATAGTTTTATTTCATAGTATTCATGGGAGTGAACCCGTTCCGTGACATACGACTTGGTCCCGTGATTTACACTATTTTAAAGTAAATGTTTAATAACTGTTTTAAGTTCTCACACTAGTCCTATTACTGAATAGGAGTTTATTTTTTTCACCTAAACTCTGGGTTTCCATATTTTTCACACGGTCAACTAGTAGTTTTGGTTTTGCAGATTTCTATTTAACAGGATCCTAGTAACAGGTGGAGCTATATTCAGAAAGCTTTGTATCTGTGTATTTCTTTCTGCTATGGTAGTTGATGTATTTCCGCTATGCATTATATTTATAGATTTCATTTCCGTTGCATTGTTGCAATTTATTCTCTTTATTTATTTTTCCGCTGTATATTTATTTCCTGCACTCTGATATTCTTGTACTCTGATGTAAATTGATGTAATAGCAACGAAAAGTTCTGTTGTTTTATGTTCTGATGCATCGTTTTCTCAAACAATCCACGGTCCAGTTCGGTTTAGGCCGGGCGGGGATTTCAGTGCGTGGCAGTTTGGTATCAGAGCTTTGGTTTACAAAGCTCGAGAACAAGACACATTAGAACCGAATGAAAGAATTCATTAGGGATAGAATTAGTAACATTCTATTTAAGAATTATTATTAGTGATAGGATCAGTAGTAACCTAGAATAGGAACTCGTTAGAGATGGGGTTAGTAACACCCTAGAATGAGTAGAAAGTGATATGTTTATAAGTAACGTATTTGTGATTATACATATAATCCGATCTTAGAAAATATATTTTTTGAGCATATAAAAGTTATATGTTTAGAAAGATAATTAACCAATTGATTATTTATGTGATTCTTTGATTACTTAGGATGTCTAATTTAAATAAATTACTAGACGAAACCTTTGGCAATTTTGGACATTGAATTTACGAAAACACTTGTTATTTAATTTAATTGAGTTAAGTTAAACTGAATTGCAAATTTAGTTAGAATGAGAAATGTATACATATATATGTTGAGCAGGTTACTGGCTTGATGTTGATTAAAGAAATAAATTGCATGCCCGACAAGAAGGTGCACCTTATTTAGTTGGTTGCGCAATTTTAATATTATTATTACTACTGTGAGTGATTTGGATGTATCGTGATGGTTGCTCTGTGTGAAATTGAACATACGCCATAGGATAGTAACAATAATTATGGACTACACCGCATAACATATATGGAAGACAACATAGCATAGCATATTTCGTATAAGCATTTGGTGTTTATATGACGAGGTTTGGACGACCATATGAGCAAGATGTTTGTATGAAGAGGACTGAATTACAGGTTGAACTAAGGACTGATTATGGACTTAATAACATATAATGGAAAATTTGCAGGATTTAATAATAAACCCTACACAGGTCTTGAGATGACAAAAATACACATGTCTCTCTTGTTTTAGATACGACAACTGGATTATGACTATTTCCCATCACTGGGTCAAGGGATGATTTTTGTTCATATCTCCCTTGATCACAAATAATTCACATTTGATTTGTATGCGGAATATCGATTTATTAGGTGCCTGATAAGGCCATATAAATTTGTTCAGATCAACCCTACAAAGGAAGTAATGGCGATTTTTTTCCAAAAAATTAAGGCGTTAGCCAAATTTTAGGGAAATTTGAAGGTTTTTAGAAACTAAAAAGTTGAAGAACTCAAGCCAGAATGAAAGTTGAGTTGGTTAGTCAAACAACTTTCTTCTCCGTTTCTTTTTCGAGGACTAAAAAGTTTTAAGTGGGGGAGATTGTAATAACCCGGAATTTTGGAACTAATTTAAAATTTATTTTTAATTGATTTTAATAGAAATTAAATATTTTGAATGATTTATTTTGAGAATATACGATTTAGAATTTATTTAAAATGAAGTTTGAACGTATAAATTTACAATTTAATTAAATCGAGCTCGTAATGGCGCAGTAGTTTGGAAATTTAGTTTTAAACTTTAAATGAATGTGCAGTGTTCATTATAAATCAGAATTTGATGAAAGCAGAAACGATAGGATATATTTAATCATGTCTTTCAAAGAATGTAAGAAATTGAGATTTAACTTTATAAATTGTAAGTTATGTCCAAATTAAAATTTCAAGTGGTCGCTACAGAATTTATTAATATTACATTGCCCTTAAAAGTGAAAATTGGCCAGCAACCTCAAAATACCGACAAGAAATTTTTTATTGGATTCGGAATAATAAGTCATTGCTAGATTTCAAATTTCACCCGAAACAGAGTTAGTGTGTGGTTTCGCAAGACAAACCCGTATGGCGATCAGTTTACAAAGGAACATTATTGAGACGATCTAAGAATACGTTGACACTTTTTTTTCGGATTCGTATTGTCAAATAATGGAAGAATCCTAAATTTCATAATTTTTGAAGTTAGCGTGTCGGCATGCAAGAAGAAAATGTACGCTAAAATCGCATTTTTTGAACCTATTTTGAGCATAATTGAGAAATTAAATGGAAGGTCAAACGAACTCGGAATTCAAAGAGACTTGATTTGTTGGATTTGTAATTCTATATATTATCTTGTGCCACAGTTTCAAAACAAACGGAGATAGGTTGCAGACGGGAAAATGGAGAGAAAGGGAGATGAAATCTCTTACTTAAACCACTTTTTCCTTTTTTCTTCACTTTTTCCTCCTTCTTCACAAATAATGGCCTCCTCCCTCATACCCTAGCCGCCGCTCCTCCTCATCGCTACCATGCCTCCCCCGTGCTACCTCCTTCCTTCGGCATCGCTATTCATCCCACTCCCCTTCCTCTCCTCCTTCCTCCTCCTTAATACCCTTCCATTTTCAAAAAGCCTCCTCCTTTAGCTCCAAATTCCACCTTAGCTACCTCCCGAGCCCCACCACCTGCAGCCTCTCCTCCTCCGGCCGTGGGCCCCACTTCGTCCGAAAACCCCTCCTTTGCTAAAAACACAATTTGCAAAAACACCCCTCTCCCTTCTTTCTCAATAACTTTTGATCTGTGCATTTCTAGCCAACACCTGTTAGACAAAAGTTGCAAATTTCGTTTTTGTCTATGGAATGCATATAGCAAAATCAAATTTTGGAGTTCGGATCTGCCCTGAAAACGCGATTTACGTTCGCTGGCCTGTAGCTGATTTTGGCGATTTCCCGCCAATCCTACCGTTTTTGGGGGAAAGTGCCCTAGGGATAAGTTGTCTGGAATGGCGATTCCGTGTTACTGACCAAATTTGCAAAAGATTGGAGGTCGCGGACTGTGGAGCTAGAAATGTGAATTCGGGTTGCGAAGAGCTAGTACGGTGAGTGCGCGGCGAAAAACCTACATGAGAGGATTCGTGGAGATTGGATTAGCTATTGGGTGAGAATAGTTATGCACTATTTTTAATAGTTATTATAATCTTTATATGATTATATAGATTGCTTGTGATTGAATTGCTTGAATGCAGATTGCTGAAATAATGGCTATGTAAGCTAAATGTTATAAATAATTTAGATGTTGTTAAGTTAAATCACTTAGAAAATAAAAGTGATTAAATAATTGTGAGACTTCTATGTTGAACATTTAAAATGAAAAATCTCTCACTCAATTTATTTGTATAGTTATTCCATTTTATAACTAAATATAAATTGATTGCCTATGATTGCAATATTTGTTTGGTGATTGATGAGCGTTTACAGTTTTAATGTTATCATTATAAAACTATGATTATAAGTGTTGATAAATAAAACGTTTATATTATGAATTATTCTGGGATGACAATTTACTCACCTGTCTCCCAAATAATAGATAAATTCACATGGATTGTGTAACGACCACGAATTTTCGGCCTTGAAAATCAACATAAAACCAATGTTGAATATTCAAGTATCGGAAATACTGGATCATTTATAGAAAGAAGTTAGAGGATGGGAAATACAAAAGAAAGTAAACTTTGAATAGAAGAAGAAGAAGAAGAACACAACAGAACGAGTAAACACGAATCTCACAGCAGAACGAATGAAATATGTTATATAACAACTTTGGAAATACAAACCAGTAATTGTACATACCATTATCATATACTATCACTGTGGAAATAAGCTATATATATATATCTAACTTTGAAGCCTCCTGCTCCGAGCTCCTCCACGTATCTGAAAAATCCCGACTACTTGACTACTCGTACAAATTTGGGCACCCAAGAGTTTAAGGAAAACAAAACAAAATAAACTATGGGTCAATCATGTGACTGGTGTGAGTTAACTCTAATCACTTGGTTTAACTTTTAAAATTCCTTTAAAAGAAATGATAATCATAAAACAGATCCACACACAAACACAGACGGTTTTTACCTTACGATAACCCAAAATATTTCTTAAGATCAATATTTTCTGATATTATAATAATGTCTAAATCAATTAAATAATAATCTAGCAGAACGCTTTCATCTCACGCTCTACATATATAATGTACAATCAAAAACCGTGGGCTCTTATTGGGTAATGGATTTCCAACTATGACAAGGTATGGAACCACCTTCCGATCAGTGTACTCTAGAAGCGATACGTTGGAGTTCAACAAGAACATCTTGTAACTCAGCCACACATGACCGGCCATTCATTTCGCTTGAATGTTTCGAATATATTATCACCTTACGGTTGGTATACAAACATAACCGTTCCCTGGAGATATAGAAGCGAAAGAAGTAACAGATATGAATATTCTCTAGATGGTGACAATATACCCTACTTGGGTGCGACCCACTTAGCCATGCCGCCTGCCCGATTTTTGTCATTTCCCAGTTGATGAGGCTTGAGGTCATAACGTACTATTATACAGATCACATCTACGTTTACTTTGAATACCACATCGTCATACCCGCCAAATCACAAATTGATTTCCCCAAAAATATCGCGGGTATAAAGCTAAGAGAAACGAATTTCTCCGCCACCAACGTAAATATGTTTGAAGCGATCAACTTACGCGATCTATTAGATATACTCTATCAGACATTCATCCATACACATTGTCCTGGGACTGGAAAAACCGAAGGCACTATTCTGTAAATCCATCTTAGGCAATTTCTACCTAATATCGCCAGAACAACCATTGCACAAACTCAATCTTCAATTATCTTCATCATATTTGATTCACAATGCTAATGCCCATACGGAGTGGTTTTCAGATAATAAATCTGATCCCGGTCTCTCCATATTGACAACGAAAATGGTCAAAAACTTTGATAGTCGGTTATTTAACTATTAAAGGAAAACATGTGTACAAACAACGGTCGTATTCCCAAATGGAAATCTTACCGATCAATCATCATTTCATTTCCCATTTATTTCTTAAAACTCGTTTTACTTCTCACGATTTTCTTGGAAGACGTTTCCATATATTCACAACTCTTTATATTCCCATATTTCGAAAATACACGCTATTAACACTAGAAAACATTTCCATACCTTATTCGTGCATTACTATCCATTAGTCCCTAACCGTAAACTAGTAAGAGAACAATTCCTAAGTATAAACCCCGAAGACCGAGACCAACATCAGATCGATACTTAGAAAGCCATTCAACATAACTAATCTCCCGTCAGTTTCTAATTTCCTTAAATCCATTCTTAACTTCAAACAATTTCCTTTTATAACCATATAAATCTTGCAAAACGTTTTCTCTAAAATCATTATTCACTTATAACATGAATACTACATTTCTATAGAAATCTGGTCTCAGTTTATTAAATCAGATCTTGATTTAAATAAGTATCATTACAGTTTAACATCCCATCTCTCTAGCTTTTTTATAAATTCATGTTTTTATTTCACTTTATAAACTCCATTTATAAATCAGTTTCTTGTTAATTACATATCAAGTTTATACCTAAATCTTGATTTCACATTCAATGATAAACTACTGGTTTTTAAACCAAATATTAACTATCTCGTTAATTTCTAAGCTTTTGTAATCTATAATTTCTAAAATAAATTTTCTTTATAATATTCGACATAGTCGAAATCAAATTATAATTCCTTATGTGTTTATTTAAATTATCTTTATACTTCGAACATCTAAATAAATTTCATCATTTTCGTTTGGAACGATTAACAAATCCACCGTTTATAAATTCATCTTATATTTTCAAATTATTTAAAAACAATTAATCCATTTTTATTTCTATTATTTGTTTATAAATCAATCTGCTTGTTTTAATATAATTAAAACAAGTTACTATATTCTACTCCATTCAAAATTCAGTTTCTATTTAAAAATAGATTATCCTTTTTAAAACCCCAATTTCCTTTCCAATATATTCAATTATATTTTACAGTATTTAAATACCAATTATTTTAGGTCAATGTTGTTTAAAACATCTCAAACACACAATAATCAGTAATAGATTATTCGTCACATCATATAATACAATATATGAAAAATAACAATATAATTGTTGAGAAATCCAGTCGGATCCCTCCAACCTGTTTTCCTGCATCCACAGATATTAATCAATAAGAATATATCCCAATTTCATATCAACATGAAATAAAATAATAGTAAAATTGGCATTTCAATCAACGATTGATATATATAACTGTATATGTTATTTCAGCCAATCAATTAGCAAATCAACCAAACAACCATCACACACAACATTCAATTATTTTTATCAATATTAAATAATGTTTATAAAATTATAAAACTGATCAGAGTTAGTGAATTTACTCACTTTTGTCGTTAATCACTGAATAACGGTTAACGTTCTCTGATTATATCAGCCATTTGAATCTGCCATAATTCCTAACGAGCTCCAAATAGTTCCAAACCAGTTTCATAGCATAGCTTGCGTCCACACGATCCCAACGTGACAAACGGTTTGTAAAACTGATCACATATGGATGGAATATTCAGATTACAGGTAAATACATGATTTAAATTAAATTAAACTATTATTTAAATTTTAACTTAAGCTATAATTAATTGTTTTGGGCCTTACCTTTTTATTATCCAGCCCATTCCCAATAAAATAACCCGCTCCTTTTGTTCTACTTCCCCAAGTAAAGCTACAGTAGCCGATCATGCGCAGAAGGCCATTTTGTTCCATCTAATCATGCTCTTCAGGTTACATTCTTTACCACTCCTTTTTGTTTTTCTTGATTGGGCTTCACAAAATAATACTAGCCAAACTCTATACAACTTCGGCCCACCAACTTTCCTTCACCGACCCGTAAATCAGAAGCTTCTTCTTCGTTTGGAAAAGGAAACACGTCCTCCTTTCAAACAGAAAACCGCACACCATCCCTTGATTCATACTCCCTCCCTTAAATTTCAAACAAAATAGCCGTACCTTGCTGCAGCATTTCATTTCCGCATGCCTCGTCTCCTTTCTCACCGCAAACTCACATAACTCAAAACTCCCCTACTGTTCATGTTTTTACTCGACATACAAAATACGGCTACTGCTTATGCTCTTTCCCGGTTGCTTATCCCATGTCGCATGGTTTTCTGGCCAGTACATTGCATCGCACCCAGGTTCACCAAACCCAGACCAATGTTTCCCTTTTCTTCTTTCAATACAAACGTGTCTCCAGCTCTCCGCATCCCCAGACAATAACCTACCCACTTCCACTCATACTTCCGAAGCCCCCAAATGTACGCAAGTTTCATAATCTCCCCTTCTTTCTTTACTGATTTCAAAAGCAAATCCTCGCGTTAATTAACACGTTAAACCCATCCTTACCATAGAAACAACCCTTTCCTACTTCAAAATCTCTACCGCCTCACAACATTTTCACGCGTCTCCAACTCCTGACTGCTTCAACTGCATGAACCCATGCGTGACCAACTTTGTCTTCTTTTCCCATTTAAAACTCACGTCTCCAGCTACTTCTCCTCACATAAAAAATAACACGCTCGAACTCGAGAACCTGTTCACGTTCTCTAGCAGCCACGAACACCACTTGCTGTTGAAACCAGCGACAGAAGTTCCATTCGAACAATATAAAACTTATACGGGTTTTGAGAAGAATCTCTGTGGGATTTCGTATATATTGGTTTTATATATTTATTTATAGAAATTTTATATTGGTAGTGAAAAAAGAGGAGACAACATGATGCTAGAAATGGAAGAAGTGGCGGAAAGGAATGCATTGCCAATGAGAAAGAAAAACTGAAAAATGAGTCATTTTCCCCTATATATACACACTCGTACATAACTGTGAAGAAACTTAAGTGCTAAGGAAATACAAAGTTGGAACAGGGGACAAGGAAAAACATTGACGCACCATAGCGAAGTGAGTAAAGTGAGATAGCATGGGGAAAGTAAGAGATACTTGCTTCAGAAGGAAGGAAGGTAAACTAGAGGACGATTCGTATAGAGGATAATGATGTGCAATAATATATGTGTTAAATTACAAAGTGTAGTGTACCCAGTTGTATAAAATTCTATTCACGTATAAGCCGCTACAGACAAAAATAAAAATACAGTCATGTGGAGTAATGCACCACGATCCCAAAAGTATAATAATATAGACAAGTTAGCTTATTCTGTGGAAATCCCAAAATGCTAATATAGGGTGTAAAACACTTCAAATAAAATGTTGCTTATTTTCCAAAATAAAAATTATAGTAAAATTCTAAAAATTAAATTATAACTACTTCTCAAAAATCTCGTCCAAATTCGAAACAAATAATTTATTATAATTAAATTATCATTATGGTTTATAAACGATTCCATAGCGACTATTTGAAAATTTGATTTGGACATAACTTACAATCTGTAAAATCTCGATTTTTCACCTCCATTAGAAAAATACAGTTCAACAGATTCGAACGTTTCTTGTTTCGAGGAAATCCAACTTAAAACGAACCATGTACACTTAGTTGAAGTGCAAAACTCAATATTGTGAACTACCGCGATGTTACGAGCTCGATTATAATTTATATTATAATTAATACATTCAACTATCATTCAAATAATATATTCATTATAATAATTCAATTCTAGTCTGAATTAAATCTATTTAATTACCCAATTCACACAATATTGCCAATTTGATTATTTCCAACTATTTCAGAAATTAAATTTATTACTCCACAATTTATATTAATTAAATAACCAGAATTATTTAAATTCAAACCATTTAAATTCCCAAAAAATTATATTAAAATAATTAAATTAATTAATTATTATACTGTTGAATTTCCGGGACGTTACAGATTGTGATGTAAACCCCATACGGGTATTAGGACAATAATTTTACACATCGCCTAAGTATGCAAATAATAATCGTTGGATGTTGGTTAAAAACCCCACACAGGTCTTGGGATGATAATTAATTCACACATCTCAGTTGTGTGTAATTGTATGTCAATCAATTGATTGACAGACGATTATAAGCGGTATTTAATTATTTAATGCTTATACAGTTGTAGATGCACTCTGGATGTTATTTGGATGATTAACAGTTGTTTATCAATATTGTTGAATACCTACGATGTATGAAATCCATATAATTAGCATTATATGGTAATTGATTGAGTCACATTCCAATTCGAAAATAACAAATATTTAAATATAATATCCAGTGAAAAATAATCAAAATATGGTTTTGATGTCCGATTATGGATCGACACGAAAATATTGAAATATATTAAGCCGAGATAAGTAGATATACGCCAGTTTAACTCAAATGAACTGTATATCGATTTTATTCATTTCTACAATGAATATCGAAAAGATTTGATTTCAAATTCTTACATTTTGAAAATATTGTTATTTTGAGATTATAATAATATGGGATTTTCAATTTCTAATTTAAAAATTGAAATGGAAGTTGGAATCGCTTTTAAAAGAATTTATAAATGTTTTATAAAAGACGTTTTAAAGGAAAATCGATGAAATATTATATATATATATATATATATATTTAATTGGCTTGAATATAACGTGTCACGCAGTGACCGTTGCAAATTTCGACCTTGAACTTTGAATTGACGTAACGGGAGATCTGACCGTTGGGTTCTCCTAAAATCAGAATCGTTGGGATCGTATCGAAAAGATCTTTCCAATGAATATAAGGGGCTTAAATTTGAATGATTATATTTTAATGTAAGACCAAATCAGTTTTGAAAAAGGTCGCTATGGGTGCAGTTCGACGGCCGATATTGGAAACCGACTATAAGGGCCTTAATAAAATTATTAAAGATATGAATAAATTATGTAAAATCATAATAAATGATTTGAGAAGATTTTGGATGAAATATTCCATATTTGAAAAGACAAAGGATATTTTTATCTGAATGGACTAGTTAATAACTAGAATAATGTCCAACGATTTTAAAAATAATAAATTGGGTTTGCGAACGGTTTTGTCATAACCAGAAATTTCCAACATATTAATTGGAATTAAATGGAGAATGAGATTTTGGGTTTGTCATGAATGGTATCTTCATTAATATCGTTCTTGAACCCATTTATGAATGGAATAAATCTTTTAATTAAGATTTAAGAAAGTTTTACAATCTATTTAATTAAATTGGAATTCGAGTTAATAATAATCGAATGAACTTCTTAAAGGAAGGCCATATTGTTTATGGAATTTAAAAGGCTTCATCGCTATTCCACTTATAGTTCTAGTCTGATTCAAAATTTATATCGATTATAATATTTTCTAATCTCCGTGACGATTCCATATTAATGGAAGTTGATTTTGGGTTTATTGTGGGCAATATTTTAAACAACATTTGTTCTTTAACCCCGATAAAGAAAGGATTAAGTTCCTAAAGTTGAATAGTCCCTAAATAATGATATTTGGAAAATTAAAACTAAGTTGGAGTTTTAATGAATCTTTAATTATATTGAAACATAAAAAGAGGTTACTAAATTTACCAGATTCGAGAATTGTTCAAAATGGAGTACCACCAGTTTTACTCCATGCGATAGTTAAATCTTTAATTTGATTTGAACATTAAATGGTAATTAATTTACCGATAACACAATGGGTGTTAGATATGGAGTACTACCAGTTTTGCTCCATGGGATGCATAGGTTGGGATTGGGATAATAAAATGAATAATTACTTTGGTAAGGCTCGTAAATTCCGACTATTTTGATAACTTTTGAAATGATGTCCAAAGGAAGATTTAAACAATAAGTTTAAAAGAATTTATCTTTGATAAAAGTAATGGGGGCCTTTCCCCAAAGATATGAATATTTGAATAAAAGAATATTCTGGATTGGAATGAGATGTGTGGTATCTTTGTGTATTTATCATGTGATTATAAAAACGCGCCAGCTATTCGAAAAGACTGGGTTTAACCCCATTCTGAATAACTGTTACGATAATTAAAAGTCAATGATGAAGACGGTGGTTGAAGACCGGAGATCTTCACATCGTTTGGGCGATTACTAATGTCTTGATTAGGATGATCCCCCAAGACAAGGTAATTAGTGGTGGTCATCCAAACGTACTTGGAGATTGGTCGGATATGCGAGGAACTCTCTCCTATATTGGACATATAGGACGAGGAATAAGGTGCCTCCAGTTTCGTCCAGACCCAGAACGGACTTGCAATGGATTGTATTTCATGTTGTATTCGTTGATCTCTGTTAAATATATATCAATTTGGTGGCGGAGAATTTATTCTCTTGCTTAACACCCTTCTCTGTGACGTACGAGCTTGGAGGTTATATATTGGTGGAAATCAATGATATGGTATGGATTGACAATGTGGCATGCTGAGGTGCATGGATCAAAGCTTTTGTTGAAAAGCAGGGCTTTGTGGTTGATGATGAAAGCATAACTTTAATATAGCGCAGCTTTGTGCATGGCGTTAATCCGCGAGCTTCACACCCCGGTATGAATCAAAAACGTGATGATGGACAGCAGGGAGGACATGCGTTTCTTTCTAGCTAGGAGTGATGTCATGGTATGGAGCCCAAACATTTACTTATGTGGATGTTGGATGATGGATAGCGAGGTACCTCGGATATGGTCGTACCAAGGCCCTAGATGGCCGACATACTGACCAGATTTTAGGTCCCATGGGACCGGGAAACATATTGTTCAGGAATTACTAATCCAAAAATGTAGTAGTGGACCGGCCCTGCCGCTCCAGGTGCACTTGCGAGTGAGTCCTGAGGTACGGGCTAGAGCGTCTCGAATTCGACAAGGAAGATCCCTTGCCTTGGTTCATAGATGGAATCCAATTTCCAATACGTGGCTTTCATTTATAATTGTAAACCTATATGGCGACATAGTAGGATAGGGTACTATGTCGACTATGATTGATACATTTATATTCAAAGTTATTTTCTGCGCTATGCACTTATAGTAATATCAAAAGTATTTGTTTTAAAGAGTATCAAGCATGTTTGGCTATTATAAGGTAAAACTCTATCCTCCGACTTGCGTTGCATTGTGTGTTGGACCTGTGTCTTATAATATCTTCATTTTCCAAAAGGCATTGCGTTCACTACACCATAACAACCAATTTGGCACACAACACTGCGGAGATAAAATACGAGTTATAGCCGTATCATATTTGATAGTGCTTAGATCTGTATCAAACTACATTTTGGGATCCGCACCACCCTAAACACCCTATATCTGACCGTCCATCGAGGAAGCTCCGGATCAGTTAATTTGACATGGCCTTTAGCCAAATCTAATGCGTATCATATTGTGCTTCCCATTAGGCACTCCGAACACAAATTTTGGCCGCTCCCTTTTTCTTTTGTTTTACTTTAATGGTGATCGAAAACCCAAATTAGGGTTTTCGGTCACCAAATCGTGCCTCCATCTTTCTTTGGAATCTCCTCCTCCGGTAGAGATGAACAACCCTCTCTTTGGACAGAAATGCGGCAACCCTTGTGATCCGAAGATGATGATTCGATTTGTGTCTACGGCTTTGCGCTAGTTAGTTCATTGGCATCATTCCAATATGCTAATCAACCTTCGTCAAAGTCCCAAGTATAATTATAAGTAGCCGTGCTTTACCTAATTCAGCTATAAAGTGGAATTTGATTTGGCGAACAGGCTTCTCAAGGGGACCTTACATCACAATAGCCACTGTAAATGTAAATGATGCCAATGATCTAACTTGCTAAAAGCTTGGTTTGCCAAATTCATCCTTTTAATGTTCTACGTGTGGAGCCAATGATAAGGTTTACTCTATAATTCTAATTACAGGCTTGACTGAAGTGAAATATAGATGTTGTCATTGTGGTATAAGGTCTAAATGATATTGATGAGGCAATTGAGTTGAATAGCATAGAAATTGGGATGGTTCCTAAAGTTTATGCTATTCAACTCTTGCCTTATCAATATCATAGGTAATCTGAAGATTGTGGACTTTGGTGTAACACACTCCAAAAATGGTATGAGCCATGAAAAAGATCAACTTATTCTTAATTTGTATCGTTACATTCAGGTAATTCTTTTTACTTGTTCATATCTCTTAATGTGTCACTCTAGCTTTTGATTTTGTTACTTGTTCATATCTCAACATACTTACAAAGGTTTCTAGTTCAATGCTTAATGAGATACTTCCATTCATGTAGTAATGATGTTAGGATATATGCATGCTTATTAGAACACTCTTACTTATTACTTGTGCTTTCTATGGCTTTTTGTTGAACCTGTGGGGTGATGAGCTAAGAGTACAATGCCATATCGGAAGGAGTCGAAGGAGGAATTGGTAAAATTAGTGGAAGGAAGGAGGATCTTGGTTAATATCTATGGTAGCGATCGATACGGTCATTTTGTTGGCGATATCTATTTCAATAACATTTTTATTCAGGTAATTCTGTACTTTACAACCCTCATGTAATATGAGAAGTTGTTAGTGTTTTGAGCCATATAGGTTATAACTATGCAGTAAAACCATAATTGTGCAAGGTGTACTGGATTGGGATTTCTGTCATGGTAATTAGCAAGAAAAATCAGAGCATTTGATATAAACTTCAGGTAATATCTCGCTTTTTTCCATCCCCCTCATCTCGGATACACTACATTAGATAAGGGTGATAGAATAGAAAGGGCAAGGGTATAGCTATGTTATATCTACATTGCAGCCAAGTGACAAGGAGAATTATAATAAGTTTGTGGTTTAATACTTTTAGAGCGAATTAGTGAGTCATTACGTGAAAATCATGTTTGTGGAGATTTTGGAGAATGAAAAATAAACTTTATCAGCATCATGAGCTAGCTTATTCTCATACTGCTTTGATTTACAACAAACACATGGATTTCATCGGCATGATCAGCATACGCTCAATCTTCCCGGCGTCGACTGGAGTTATATCAGGCTGATCATATGTTTTTACCTTTTTTGCTAGTTCGTACTATTACGAAAATCTTTGACAGTTTCCTTTGTATATGTCTGTATGTTATACATTGTGTTCGTATTATGAAAAATCTTGTAATGCTTTGAGTATGTGTGTGTATATATATATAAATTGTGTTATTCTTGTGTATAAATTGGGGTATATATGTTGTGTTATGAAAAATATGTGCTACAGTTTCTGTTTATATATATATATGCATGTATATATATATATATATATGCACACACAGATATAATTAGATACAGTCAATGGCCGTGTCTCAATACAATTTAGATACAGCTATAAGCCGTATGTTATCACTAGTGAGATACGGTTTATAGTCGTATCTGAAAATTTAACATGCCATTTTTTGATACGGCTTTTTGCCATGTTTAAGAGCTTTAGATACGGCAAAAAACACAGCTTAATTAGCATATATGGTGTAGTGGTTGTTTATAAATTGTTTTATTTCAGAGTATTCATGGGTGTGAACCCGTTCCGTAACATACGGCATGGTCCCGTGATTTACCCTATTTTAAAGTAAAATTTTAATAACTGTTTTAAGTTCTCACACCAGTCCCATGAGTGACTTGGAGTTTATTGTTTTCACCTAAACTCTGGGTGCCCATATTTTCCACACGGGCAGCTAGTAGTTTTGGTTTTGCAGATTTCTATTTAACAGGATCTTGGTTAACAACTGGAGCTATATTTAGAAAGATTTGTATCCGTGTATTTTTATCATCTATGGTAGTTGATGTATTTCCGATGTGCATTGTATTTATACATTTAATTTTCGTTACATTATTGTAATTTATTCTATGATATTTATTTTGCCACTGTATATTTATTTCCCGCACTCTGATATTCTTGTATTATGATGTAAATTGTTGTAATAGCTATGAAAAGTCCTGTTGTTCTGTGTTTTGATGCATTGTGTTCTCAAACAATCTGCGTTCCAGTTCGGTCCTTGATCTTCGCGTGATAATTGAAATGATTAATACAGATGACATGGCCAAGCCAAGTGAGGTCGCTCCTCTTATCAAACATGCTTCTTCAATACCATATATATTACTTTGTGATTTGATTGGTGGCCACCTGTGATTTTCGTAGTGTTGTTCGAGGTGGGCGGTAGTAGTTGCTATGCATTACCACCAGCTCGGTCCCACAATCCGGTAGAATCCTACTGTAGGGTATTTCACGGTGCCTTGTCATATTATCCTGATCACACCCACTACGATTTTGTTTTGCATTGTACCTATGGAGTGCTCCCTGATAGCCCACCAGTTTGGTGGAGTTTGTGGTACTGTATAGAGTACAATGTTTATAAACGTTGTAAGGGTAAAAATGTGATCCCGCTTACACTATTTTGATACTTTACTTTACTGAATATACACTATTATAATAGCATATTATAATATATAGTATCTAGTTTGACGGATTCTTAGGAGATGTAAATTCCCATAACATCTCTTAAGTTATTGCACTCATGAACACTTGGATAGGAGATGTGAATTACCATAAGCATCTCTGATGTCGTGGCACTCATATTATTACCTTATCTTGATTTAAAGGATATGAGAATATTTTAGTTCTGATCCGAGCATTTTTGTATTTTCATTGGTGCTCGGATCAGCCTGAGTTTTTCAGTTAGTGAAGACCACATTATATTTAAAGATGAAGATGAAGCTTGATAGACGTAATTACTAGTATTATTCCATTGCATATATTGGTATGTTTTATGATAGTTAACTCTGATATACTGTTGTAATGTATAATCGAATATATAATTTAACAACTTCATGAACTATTATTTGATTATTATATTTTGTCCTTCTGCTGTGTGATTCTGTAATTGTTTTTCTTCTTTTTTTTATATAAATCCCAATAACTATCTGTATTTTAGATTTGTTTGAGTCAACATGTAAGGATTATTGTCGATTTGAACGGTCAAAAATGCAGGTCGTTACGGTTGATATCAGAGCCAGGTCTAGCGATAACCTTGGCTCTATTTTAGGTTAACTCATAAGAGATAGGGTAGTAATACCCTAGAATAAGTTTGAGTGTATACAAGAGAGCATACTTGTAATTTTGATATAAAAATGGTTTTATATTGTGTCAATTTGTTTCGTTGAGTATTTATGAATTCTGGTCGATACTTGGGACACAAAGGCATCGATAGGGATTTTTAAACACTCGAGTAGGACCGATCGACACAATAACATTTTGAATTATATTTTATACAAGGAATTATATTGGTAGTTTATGAATTTGATTATATTGGTTGTTAGAAATGAAAATATTAAATTATTAGCATTTATTGTTCGATTAGTCAATGATTTAACTATTGATTATTGAATAATTTTAGAAAACGAAATATTGAAAATTAATTGAAATTAAATAGAATGAATTTAAATATGAAATTGAGGATTTTAACTTGGGAGTTTTTGAAGTACTGATTTACAAAATGGCTAAAAAATAATATAATTATGTTTTAAAAGTAGTTTAAATAGAAGTTGTTTACTAATGAAATTTTGAGTAAGTGTATACTCCCCTTTTGGCACTCGAAATGATTTCAATGATAAGTACACGCATCATCGACGTTTATTTTCAAGAATCTGAGTAGGGGAGACCACTTAGAACTTTTGTACTTTGTTTGGAGAAATTAAATTTTATTTAAATCTTTTATAGTATAATTAAATATAAAAGATACGACATATATAATATTTTAAAGTTGAATTGGAAATGACCCGGTGTTTGAATTCTTAGGTTCTACGATAATTAATGATTTTCAAATTACTGAAATAAACTAAAACTTGAAATTTTTAGAAATTATTAAATTGTATAAAAAATGAACCTAAGAGAGTTATAAATTAAATAGAAACTCCTAGAAATTTGAAATAGTGAATTCAAAACAAGTTGGAACTGTTGAACTTGTATAATAATCAATCTTTTTCTATAGTGTGTATATATATATATCTTAATAATTAATTAAGAAGTTTAAATGTTATAGGAATAAGCAACAGAATAATATACAAGTATTAGAATGGATAATGAAAAGTGAAATAAAAATTGATGGTTTATAAATATAAATAAAATTTAAGTTATGAGATAAACGATATATACTTAGTTATGTTATGAAATTTAATTTAACTAAGTAAGACGAATAAACCAAATCAATGAAATAAGCTAATGAAGTGAATTCTTTGGTTATAAATTAAATGCACTGATATTGATGGTTGGATGTTTGACGATTTAGGATAGTCGATATTTCCAAGTTAAATATGAATGTTTAACTAGTTGAGATGAAAATATAAATGAATAGGTTTATAATTTATAAACTTAATGAAGGTTGAACAAATTAATTAAATTTAATTAAAATAAGCTCGTCGCGTAGTGGTAGTTCGTAATTTTCCAAATTGAAGTTTAAATGGTATGATCCAAAATAAATAAGAATTCTTTGAAATAGGAACCTTTCGGATTTATTGGAATATAATTTTCTAATGAAAGAGAAAATTTTAGATTTCAACGTGCAAATTTTAAGATATGTGTAAATCAAATTTTCAAAAAAATCTCAATAGGGTAATTCGCGATTTAGAACTAAAATATAAATAAAATGGATATTTAGAATATAAATTTGAGAAATAATAAGTTTAACCCGGTTTAAATTTTGAACAAGTTGATTGTGTAAAATGAACATGTTAGTGTTTATATACTTAGCTAATATTAGAGTATATGTAGATATGGAATAAATTGTTGAATGTATTATAAATGTATACGAAATAGACTATGCTTATAATAATGTTAATAAACTAAATGTAACAACCCGAATTTTAATAACATGTTAAGACAAGAATCAAGGCAGAATTTAATTTTAAAATCTGAATCAAGGGAAACGGGCTGTGCCATTGCGTTCATTTCGGAAAAATACGCGAAATAGAGTCCGAGTTTACGAGAAACAGAGTCCGTATGACCAAGTTATGGCCCAACGAAGTTTCAGAAAATTCCAAGTCCGAAAAACAGTTCAAAATTCAAATCTGGAGCCGAAAAGACTGGGCGGGAAAATTTCCCGCCCAGCACCCAAGTCGACATGGGTGTCGACTTGGGTGTCGACACACCCAAGGTGGTGTCGACTTGCAAGTCGACACCCCTGTCGACCTGGGTGGTCGAGCCCAGGCCACCTGGGTGCGCCTGCTTGTGTCTCTGGTCCTGTTCTGGAAGCTTCCGACGGAATTTGATGGCTCAGATCTGATTTGGGGTTAATCCTATGGTTTAAACTACCCCTAATCTCTATAAAAAGACCCCTAGACCTAGCCTAAACCCTCATTATTAGATCCTACAACTAAACTATGCCACAATTTCTAATGATCATGGCCTCCACTCAAAACCCTAGCCTCCATCCTCTTGTCATAAGCTCTATCTTCATTCACATGAGAGATTACATGATCATATGAGTGTATGAGAGTTTCTATGTTCATATGAGAGCTTCTAAACTTGATTTCAAGGCAAATCTTCATCAAAGCAAGGATCTTTCTTATTATTTTCTCAAGGGTTTTATTGGAGCTTATTGATTTGGGGTTTTTGCAAGTGTGGCTTCGTCTCAATCTTTTTATATATTGATTTGTGCCTTCATAGCATTGTAAGCCCCCTCCTACTCTTAGATATTAACTATGAAGTTAAATGTTCATGTTGCAAGTTTTGGGTTTGAACTTGAGTAGGTTACATGCTTAGAAACTATCATGTTATGTGTAGATTTATCCTATGCATATTCGTAAAGTCATCACCTTGATTTTGTGGGCTAAAAGCTATAAGCTTTATGTTGAAATGTTGCATTATGCAACATAAGAACTCTCTTATCCCTTAAGTTAACTCGCATAGAATGCTAGATGCGAACTTCTAGCCATTTTTCAATGTCATCTATCACCATGATTCACCTATATGCTAAGTTTTGGGGTTATGCATGTTTTTGGGGCTTAATAATGTAACATGCAAGTTTGTGAACACATTATGTCTCATATGCCACCATGTTTAACTTGCGGTCTTATACCCCTTTTGTCATACCTTTGCTAAGTTCCTTCTTTTAATCCATTATGCGTTGTTGCGAATGTATATGCGAGTTTAAATTCGATGGGGTTAAGTAATTTACACTTAACTAATCCGACTTGGTAATTAGATGGGGTTAAGTAACTTAGACTTAACTAATCTAAACACGGTAATTAGATGGGGTTAAGTAACCTTCACTTAACTAATCTAAGCACGGTAATTTGATGGGGTTAAGTTAAACACTTAACCAATCTAAACTTGGTAATTTAATGAGGTTAAGTAACCAATACTTAACCAACTTAACATGATAATTTAATGGGGTTAAGTAACTTATACTTAACCAATTATACATGATGATTTGATGAGGTTAAGTAACCTATACTTAACCAATCTAATATGCGGACCTAATAGGGTTAAGTCACAAGACCTTTTAACTTAGGCTTAACCATTGTAATACGGTTAGTGGATGGGGTTAAACTAACCCATACTTAACCGATCCGACTCGATAATCTGATGGGATTAAGATAATCTAGGCTTAATCAATCTAACATGATAATCTGATAGGGTTAAGACAAATAAATACTTAACCAATTTGACTTGATAGGGATAAGTCATGAGCTTCTTGGTACACTTAACCAACTTGTAGGGCTAAGCCTTGAACTTGAGTACTTAGCCAATCTTGACATGATTCATGGGCGGGTTAGGTCATGAACTTGAATGACAACACTTAACCCATTAGACAAGACCCTAGCTCAGGGGACTAGGTTGAAAATCGTAGTTAACAAGGATAGTGGGAAGAGAAGCTAAGTGGTAAACCTTAGTTAAGGATAACTAAGTAATAATTCTTAGCCAAGGACATGGGACTAGTTCATGAATGGATGAGTAACCCGATATGGTAGGTCATCGCTTAAACACACGAGGAGGAGCAAATTATCCGACTTGGATAAAGGCTCCAACAAACTGGGTGACGAAGCGGTAGCTTCGGGGGACGTGAAGGTACTCTTGGTATCCCTCTGTGAGGTGGCAGGTGGTCCATGAAACCCGGCCTCACAGAGGTTAAGGTCTGCGGTAGAAGAGCCAAGAGTATGTCTTGGTTGCTATGCGAGCGAACTAAAGACTGGGATGGATTAGCGTGGAGTCGACGATACTTGTTTTTGCCCTGGATAGCACGTCGCCAACTACCTACCATCTTTAGTCAATCGTGTACGAACGGAAAGGCAGAGAACTCCCAACAGACCATGTTCTTGCTATCGAGTCATGGGTGAGGTTGGCCCATAGGAAAGTGGGGCTATAGTGGGGCCGGGATGTAGTTCTCATACATGATTTTTCTTGGATTGCCTTTCAGTAGTTGAGGGAGGGGTCACGTGGGACCATAGCCACAGATACAAAAACAGACCTTGATATCTGCACCGGCAGATGACTTAAAGCTCCCGACCGAGTTCCATATTTCTTGATTTGCCCTGGCACGGAACTCGGGTGGCACATTGAGATACATGTGCGTCTAGACATGGAAAACGATTCACGGTACATACGTGGGAAAAAGGGCGCGGTTGACGGGTGGCATAATCCCTATTGGCCCTAGGTGGCCTGAACCCAAACCGAGACACGGAAACGTTCATTAGGTAGCATAATCCCTAGTGGTCCTAGGTGGCATAAATCCTAAGTGAACACGCGATAGTTCATGGTAAGAAAACATAACCAGATCAAGGGTAGCAGTCCAAAATAACCTCAAGGATAAAACGGTACTACGTTGAAGTGGTATAGATTTACATAAGAAAGCCCGTACGGCCTACGGCAAAGGACTGAACTTATGCATGGAAAGAATCATACGAATCAGGAAACCTACATATACGATATATTAGGATGACATGGACCATTACATGACATTGGGCAAGAGACATTCATAGTTAACACATGACGCGGGCCGAGATACTAGTACGGGAGGTGCAGAGCGAATATACATGATAGATACCTTGCGATATTGTACTTGATAGAAACCTGACGATGTGATACCTTGACTTATCTTGACACCGTAGTTTATCATGACACACTTGTTTATCTTGGTACAGTAGTTCATCCTGTTATTTTGGTTTAGCTTATCTATCTTGTCATCATACTTATGTTCATCTCAGTTCCTCATGCCAGTTAACTTTACTAGTTTATATACTGATAGTAGATAGGGCTTACCAGTCTTTATGACTGACCCCGTTTTGTTTTGCCTCTTTGTCTTCCGTTTCCCCCCAGGTTACAGGGAGGAAATGCTATTGTTAGTTCGTACTTCTTCTGTTTGAAGGTCATCATGTATGGCTTGGACTTTTCTTGGCTATGGCTACTTTACTATTTCACTTGGGGAATAATTTACGAAAAGGTTTACGCTTCTTTACTGTTGCAAGACAGGTTTTCATGTAAGAAATTCTCTGATGTAAAAGGCTTTAGACCTTATTTATTAATGATATGAAAGTTGGTTTTACTTCCGCTATTTTTATATGTTCTGTCTTGTAATATTTCTGTACATGTTTACCAATAATACCCCTCTAAAGCTAGTGCATTCCTTTGCGAGTGACCCTAGCGGAGGTGGGGTGTTACACTAAAAATATTGACATTTGAAAATGTGCATTTATACAAATGGAACGAACCAAATAAAGTGGTATAAATAATATATTTACATTTAAAATTTGTTATTTTGCTTATTTGGATGAATGCGATTGTTGGATGTTTATTTGTAACTTTGACTGTATTTACTACATCATATATGTTTATTTTAGATATATAGATTTATTTCTTTTATATATATGTTCTTATTTGGATATTGAGTATTTTAGTAGGTATGGATGATATATGTTGCTTTTGGAGCTGCTTGCGCATAAGTATTGCTTTGCTTGCTTAAAAATAAGCTAAATTGCTCACTACCAGAAAATGCTGTTTTAGTGACATAACTTTTGTGATGGAAAAATCCATAACAAAATTCAGTCGCATCTATAATGGATCTGAGTTGAATTTTCAAGTTATTTTTCAAATATAATTTTTTGTTGACGAACATATTTTTTTGTGACGTAACATGAATTCCTAACAAATCCATGGTAAATCAGTCATGGAATTGTCACAGAAATGGAAATCTTAGATTAAATTTTTCTTAAAAAAGGAAAAGTGTTATCAAATGCTATTTGTCACAGAACATGGAAAATCCATCGCAAATCAGCTATGGAGTTGTCATTGATAGTTGAAAGTTCACTAAATTTTATGCTAAAATTTAAGTAAAATATTGTTGCAACAAGAAGTCACAACCTCGTAGCAATTTTAATGTAGATTTACCATGGATTTGTGATGTAATATATAGTTAACTTTTTTGATAAAAATATATACATCAAAAGAAATCCGTCACAAATTTATCGCATGTTTGTCATAGATTTGTAATTTTTTTTTAAGAAAAAATATAATATAAAAAATGTATTAATAATTACGAATATAAAATCCAATACAAATTCATGTCAAAATTCTATGATGGACTTTTCTAAACAATGCATAATTATGTTTCAAATGTTACTAAAAATATCTATCACAAATCCATGTGTCATCATTTTGTGATGGATGTATATACAATAGAAAAAAGTAAAAAGAAAAAGAAAAAAAAATCATGATAAATACATCAAAATATTATTTGTATTCTACAATGGATTAGTTACGGACTTTTATAGTGATGTTTTACTTGTTCTTTTACATCCAACAATCCAAGTAAGTCCATAATTTGTTTGCATGATTGTTTGTGGCAATTATACATCTTAAGAACGTAAATTGTTATATCATTTTTGATTGTTAATCAATTAATTCAATGTAGTATTCAATTATGTTAAAGAATTAATTCATTGCATTAACGTACAATGTCAAAAAATCATTTTTTATAAGTTAAGTTTTAGATGATTATTTTGATTGAAATGAGAAGTTTATGGCTTTTTAATAGCCATACTTTTTAAAAATATATGACAATTGGACCTATCTTTTGAGGAAAGTAATTAATTAGAATTAATGATATGTCCCAATGTTACCAATGTTATAACATTGCAGGAAATAAATTGTGGCAGAATCTTTTATAATATACACGGAGGATACAAAACGGAAGAGGAAAGTAGTTAATATCTGTACATTAATACTCAGGTAGTGTTTGATTTTGAACAGAAAGGGGTATACGGAAGAGGTATGTGGAAGGGGTTGGGGAAAGGAAAAATTGTTGAAAGGGGTATGTGTTTTTATTTTAACAGGAAGGGGCATACGAACGGGGTAAAAGGGGTGTAAAATGTATTGGAAAGGGGTAAAGAGCGGAAGGGGAAAGCCGAAAGCTACGATTTCCAACGTTCAGTTCGGAAAGGGAAAAGTGGTGGGTCCCGCATCGACGCGTCGAACGCTTCCGACGCGGACGCGAACATTTTTTGCTCCTTCCAAAAATCAAACGCACCCTCAGTACTCACGCATGTTTTGATGCAACCCAGTATGTTAGCTTCTTTCAAAAAGTTTTTCTTCTAAACCTAATTTTCAAGCTCCGCCATCCCCAAATATTCAATGCTACAGCTTCCAAATCATCAACGACGAAATTTGCAAGACGAAATTCTCAGTTGTGACTATAAAGTCTCATTGAAATAGGTAATAGTATTCTTGTTAATATTCCATTTCAATTTTGGAAATTTGCGTTTTGAATCCCTGAGCTAGGGCCTTTGATTCCACCCATCAATCACTTGTCTTGTTCTCTTTTGTTGTCTTATCCTAATAATTAATGTATATGAGTAAGTTTTTTGTCTGTCATAACAGTGGCAATTTTTAGATGTGCTATAGGTTTTTTCTTGTTGTTCTAACTTGATGCTGGGTCAATGATTTTATTTTTGTTGTGTTGAAAGCCGACATATTTTCTTATTGATTGTAGCTTCACTAATGGAAGATTGATTTATTTATTTATCATTCATTCATAATTTTTGTTGGTGACTACTATTGTTAACCATTTATGCCTTTGAAAAAAAAAATCTATAAGTTGACCTAGAGCAATCAAATACACAACGACCAACCTGCATAGGTTGCGGTTTAGTTCTTGCATTTTATATTTGTTAGGTTGTTATTTTTCTTAGGAGTAAGTTGTTGAAATGATTAATATAGATGTCATGGCCGAGCCAAGTGAGGTCGCTCCTCTTATCAAACAAACTTCTTCGATACCATATATATTACTTTGTGATTTGATTGGTGGCCACCTGTGATTTCGTAGTGTTGTTCGAGGTGGGCGGTAGTAGTTGCTATGTGTTACCACCAGCTCGGTCCTACAATCCGATAGAATCCTACTGTAGGGTATTCCACGGTGCCTTGTCATCCTGAACAAGCCCACTACGATTTTGTTTTACGTTGTACTTATGGAGTGCTCCCTGATAGCCCACCAGTTTGGTGGAGTTTGCAGTACTGTATAGAGTACAATTTTTATAAACGGTGTAAGGATAAAAATGAAATCCCGCTTACGATATTTTGATACTTTACTTTACTGAATAGACACTATTATAATAGCTTATTATATTATATAGTATCTAGTTTGATGGAGGAGATGGAAATTCCCGTAACATCTCTTAAGTTATTGCACTCACGAACACCTTGGATATGAGATGTGAATTACCGTAAGCATATCTGATGTCGTGATTTTGATGGACCAATTTTAGTACCCATTGTGTGCAAATTCTTAAGTCTTTGAGGAAGTATTGTATCTTTCACCCTACAAAAGAACTGAATTTGGGATTAATCTTTAGAAAGAGGATAGACCCTAAGGAAACAAGAGAGTTAGACAAACAGATCTCTGAATTGCTCTAGAAAGGATTCATTCAAAGAAGCACTTCTGAGTGAGGATCACCCATAGTTTTTTCTACCAAAGCAGATGGATCGTTAAGGCTTTACGTGGACTATAGGGAACTCAATAAGCTTACTAAGAAGATTAAGCATCCCTTGCTAAGGACAGATGACTATTCGATCAATTTGGATGTAATTGATTCTTTTCACGATTGGATTTAGCCACGAGAATTTATTAGTTGAGGATTTCTGAGGAAATAAAGCCCACGATGGCATTTATGACACCTAAAGGATTGTTCGAGTGGGAAATAATGTCGTTTGGTTTGGCTAATGCCCCAGCCTTCTTTGTAAATTTGATGAGTAGAGCGTTTAGGGGAATTCTCAATAAGATCATCGCGGATGATTTTCTTATTTTCTCAAACGAATATAAGGAGCACGAAG
Source organism: Allium sativum (assembly GCA_030737875.1). Taxonomy (NCBI): domain Eukaryota; kingdom Viridiplantae; phylum Streptophyta; class Magnoliopsida; order Asparagales; family Amaryllidaceae; genus Allium; species Allium sativum. Next base: position 723,177,796 of record CM060919.1, read on the forward strand.
ATCACCTAAGGGAAGTCCTAGGAACTCTAAGGGGACATCAACTTAAAGAAAAATTCTCCGAGTGTCACTTTTGGAATGAGGAAGTCAAATTCTTGGGCATATATTCCCAGGGAAAGAATTAGCAGTAGACCCTCAAAAAGAAGAAGCTTTTCAAAAGTGGAGAGTTCCAAGAAGCGCAACCGAAGTTAGAAGATTTTTAGGGTTGGCAGGCTAATATAGGTAATTTATAAAAGACTTTGCAATGGTTACAGTCCCTCTAACCCGTATGACTAAGAAGAATCTTGAGTTTGTGTGGAGTGATAGCTATAATGAGACTTTTGAGAGGTTAAAGGAATCTCTTATGAGTGCAATGGTACTTACTATACCCAATGTAGCTAAGTTTTTCACAATTTTTACGGATGCTTATCGTATGAGATTAGGAGTCGTACTAATGTAAGAAGGAATACTAGTTGCCTACGCAAGTAGACAACTAAAGGATCATGAGAAAGATACCCTGTGCATGATTTGGATTTGGCAGCTATAATGTTCGCCGTTAAGATGTGGAGGCACTATCTCTTCGGGAGAAAGTTTGAGCTTTATACAAATTGTAAATATCTTAAGTAAATTATTTTCCCAAATACATCTAAACTTTAGGCAGTAAAGGTGGATGCAATATTTAGCATCCTTCGACTGATGTTCAGTATACTCCCATAGAAGGATAATGTTTTCATGGATGCTCTGAATAGAAGGCACACTATCTTAAGTGCGACAACAAAGCAGAAACAGTTGAAGTTTCTTTCCAATTTAAACCTTCAACCACCATCAGAACCTTCATCAGGATTTCTTGCAATTGTGGAAGTGAGACTAAACCTTATGGATCAGATTAAGTTTGAACAAAGTAACGATGAGGAGCCGAGAGAACTGATAGGAAAGATGAAGATTAGAGAATTCTTTCCTCATGTTAATAGATATTCAATGGATGGTGAAGGAAACTTAAGAAGGGATGGACGTATTGTGTCCCTAAGATTGGAGACTTAATAAATGAAGTCCTTAAGGAATGCCATCATTCTAAAATGACCATACATCCTGAGAAAGATAAAATATATAAAGACATAAAGAGAACTTTCTTTTGGAATAGGATAAAAAAGGATGTGGTAGAATTCGTAGAGAAGTGCTTAACATGTCAATAGGTTAAAATCGAGCAAGGTAAGCCCGGAAGGTTATTAGTACCTTTAGAGATTCCCACTTGGAAATGGGAACATAATTAAATGGATTTCATAAATGGTCTACTTATAAGGCAGAAATGAAATGAGGTGATTTTGGTTATAGTGGACCGACTAACGAAGGGTGGACACTTCTTTCCCATCAAGAAGAATATAACCAAAACTTTATTAGCCTAGTTTTACATCAAGGAAATAGTTGGACTTCATCAGATATCAACAAGTATAGGTTGGAGGAGCGTTCCAATAGCTTTAGGGACATCTATTAGTCTGATCACAACTTACCACCCTCAGACTAATGGACAGACTAAAAGAGTTAAACGTATTCTTGAAGATTTGTTAAGGCTTATATTATAGACTTTAGAGGATCATGGGAGCAACATTTATCTTTGCCCAAGTTTTCATATAACAATAGTTTTCAATCGACGACTGGTATAACCGCCTTTTGAATCACTTTATGAGGGTCGTGCAAGTTGTCGAGTTGTTGATAGGTAACTACCAACAAAATCTTACTTGAACAAGATTTGTTCTGTAATTCCACAGAGAAAATTCTTCTGATTAGACAAAGAATGAAGGCAATTCAAGACCGGCAAAAATCGTATGTTGATGAGAGAAGAAAGGAAATTGAGTTTAGTGTTAATGATTTGGTATTTATCAAAGTCTCTCCTCTTAGATAAGTCATTATGTTTGGTGAAGCTAGAAAGCTGGCTTGTAGATTCATCGGGCCATTCAAGATTTTAGAAAGGATTAGGAAAACTGTCTTATCATGTTGAACACTCCGAGAAATTGGCAGGGTTCCACGATGTTTTCCACGTTTTTCATCTAAGGAAGTGCCTTCAAGATTCTATTACTGGACTTGAGATATATCATATTATGGATTCAAAGAAGGAGTCGAGGGTACCTCATGCCAACGCACGCTTGTGGAGCATAGAACTAGAAGGCTTCGCAATAAAATCACTAATCTAGTCCGAGTTCAATGGGGAGATAACCCTATGAAAGCACAAGGTAAATAAAAGAAAGATAAAAGAGACTCATCTTAAGCTTTTCACAGGCAATTATTTTCTTCAAAATTTTAATTCTTTTCTTGCATTGTGATTGCTAGATTTAATGATCAGAATTGATTGCAACACTAATGCACTAACATAGTACACTCATATGCAAATTTTATGCATAATAAGGTGCACTGCATACACATAGCATCATGGAATAAACTTTCATGTTTAGGACTGATCTCATCTCAGTCTGTCTGCAACAAATAAACACATTAAAAGTTGATTTTTTAATGGATATATAAATAAATTACTTGGTTATATAACATGTTTCGTAGAGATAGTTGTGTTATTCATCCATTTGAAAAGATTTCAAGACAAAATCTCCTTTAAGGAGAGAAGAATGTAACTTCCCATAAAATATATTCTAAATGGACATAGAAAACTAAAATAATTAAACAATAAAAAGTCAAAATACGAATATTTAATACTTATGGAAAATGGCCACAAAGTTATATTATTTGTTCGTGGAGAGATTCGGATACATTTTCATATATATTTTGCTGAAAACGGAGTCCGTTTGAAAAAAAAAAAGATAAATCAAGTTTTGGAATTTAAAATGAATAAAGTTGGAAATTTGAATTTGAACTAATGGATAAGCATGGAAAATATTCCAGATTCAAAATTTAAACTTGTATGTGTATATTTATATAAAAATAATGGATTAAGAGATAGTAAACTATATGCAATTAAATACCTATTTTATTCATAAAATGGTGGATTTAAAGGCTATAAACTACATGTAATCAGATTCCTTAATTTTGTATAAAGTTTATAGAAACTGATATAAAGTGAAATAAGACTAAAATAAAAGTATTCACATGTTATTGATAAATAAGCCCGTTTGGTTTACTAAAGTAATTAGAGATCCAAGATTACAAGTCAATTTGTGATACATGTTGTTGTTACCCTACTTAATCAATCAATCCCATTTTTTGGATCTTTTATTGTAACAACCCGCATTCTACGTATCGAAAGATCGTAGGATATTTATTTCTTTTTCATATGAGGTCGTATGGTCGTGTAACTTTGGGGAACGACTATTGGGGTCATTTTCCATGTTTACGATTTTTGGTGATTTTTAAATGACCGTTTTACCCCTAGCGAATCTTGTTTCGCCTGTAACATTTGACTGGTATGGAGTTTTGACTTGAAACCACTTCCATTGGATTTGGATGATGGTTTACCTTTTCGTAGAGTGGTCACATTGATCAAACTGACTTACTGTTTGGGAGATATAGCCGAAATAAGGTTTGGAAGGTGAAAAACAACTTAACCGGGCCTAATTAAGGTGATTAACAGCTAGACCCATAACCCATTTCGGGATTAGGTTTATGGGGAGGCTGAAATCAGTTAGGAAACGATTGTATTTCATTTTATCAGCCGCCTAATACATTTCTCTAACCCTAACAATGGACTCCACCTTCTAAAATCATCCCAAATCACCTTTAATCACTAATTAAGAAGATCTACATTAAATCAAGGTAAATCAACATCAAATCAGAGTTGGAGCTGCTGTGTTGCATTGGAAAACGCCCCAAAACAGTAGAGTTTCAGATCTAAAGTTTTATTTGTGGCTAAGGTGAGTGATTCGCATTGTTTTTCACTAATTACGGCTAATTAGGGGTGATTAATGTTAATTAGCGAAATTATGCATGTAAAAATCCTGGAAAAAATATGTAAAAATTCTTAAATATTATTTTAGGGCTCTGATAAAAATTTGGGTTAATTTGGGCATATTTTGTTATCATTAGTTATGGTTAAACATGATTAGGGGAAAATTATGGGTTTTGGGTATGTTTGATCGATAATAACCTATATGCTTGATGTTTTGACCTTGTTGATTTATCCTATATGTTACTACTACTGTTTGGAATGTTGTATGATTGATTAGTAAAGTTAGAATGGTTGAAAATGCCGTCGTATGGCGAGAATGGACAATATAAGCTCGTTGGAAAAACTGCAGGATCTGGATCGGATCGGATATGGGAAGGGGATCCGATCGGATAGGATTGGTCGAACCGACATCAGGGATAAGGAATCTAAACTGAACCGGAGTCTAGGCAGAAAAAAGAGTATTGCAACAAAGGAAGGCCGCTAGCTTGGAGTTGGAGTTGGAGTTGGAGTGAAGCACCAAATCAGACCGAGATCCATGGGCACCGAACCGAATAAGGGATGGTGGACTGAAGTAGAGTACAGGAGCCGAACCATGAACACCGAACCGAAACAGATGAGGGCACCCGATCGGGATGGAGTACCATGACCGAACCGACCCGGAGGGAGTTGACCGAACCGGATTGATGGCCAGGAGTTAAAGCTTGCTGAACCGAACAGGGGAAGGGCCAGTGAACCGAACTGGTATTCTACTACCGCGTGATGACTCTTCTGAAGACCAACTCCAATTCGACTAAAACCCAAGATGCGAAGGAAGTCCAAGTGAGAAGTTAGAACTCATGATCCGGATGGGAACCAACGAGTTAACTTCCTGAGTTGGATTTTGTTGCGGGACGTGTGCATAGGGGTTATCGATGTCTATAGCTTTGACTCATCACTAAGGAACAGATTATTGGCTATGTATCAGTGCAGTGGAGTTGTTATGACTCCATGGGGGCAAAGTGATCGTAGCAAGGCTATGAGCCAGTGCAGTGGAGTTGTCATAACTTCACGGGGCAGAGTGGACATAGCAAATGATTAATGGCCATGGATCAGTGCAGTGGAGTCATCGTGACTCCATGGGGAAGAGTGATTGTAGCAAAGAATTGGGTGATCAAAGTGGTGGATATCGTATACTGTACGCACTGAGTGAGAGATGTGAGGATAATTGCTATGTTTGATGTTTGCTATCACCATGATATGCACACCCCCTCCCCATTATTTTCACACCATGTGTTAGTGTCACCTTAGAGTATCGTACATCCTGTTGTGCTAACTCTTTGGTTGTAGCTCCAGGTTCAGGTATGGTTATGTATACCCGTTATTGTTCTATTTTTGCTGCTTATCGCTCATACCAGACTTTTGTCTGACCCAGAGTATTATGTCTCTTCTTATTACTATGGGTGCTCCTAAACGAGCAGACTAGATGTAACACCCCACACCCGCTAAGGTCACTCACTAAGGGAATGCCTTAGTTTTGGTGGAGCATTTTTAGTGAGTATAGAACAGAAAAATTACAACAAGACAGATATAAGTAATACTTGAAAATTTAAAACATCCTTTTATTGCAGCGGAAAGTAAAACATGTTTGGTTACATCACAAAGCCATAACAAGAGTCAAGTACATAATATCCATCCTGATAAAATAGAAGTACATAATCCCACTACATAGACAATAGCCATAATAGAAAAGATAAACCGAGCTTTACTTCTACGATCCAAGCCCAAAAGATAGATATAGCGGTCTGATCCAAGCCCACTAGTGCTAGGCCCACTCTGATAACCTGAGGGTTGGGAAAAAGATAAAAACAACGGGGTCAGACATAAGTCTGAGTGAGTCTTATAACCCTAACAATACAACCATTAAAGTAATTAGGGTATGACATAAATAAGGTACGGTACCTCTGGGGATAATGACCACACTAAGTAGCCAACTAAACACAGGATATACCAAGATAACCGAAAAGACGCATTTATCCACCCAAGGATAATTACTAGATTGCACCACCCCAGATCTACCCACCCAAGGGTAATTCCTACACTGCACCACACCAGTTCTACCCACCCAAGGGTAATTCCTACTTAAAGGTTGATCCCACTAAGTGTACTTAGTAATTTTTACCCAGTAGTTTCGTGTACCCCTACATAGGTGCCGTCTGCCCCTGTCTTTACTAGGTGTACCCACTACTCCCAAGCGATCGGCTCCCTACCGTAGATACCCGTGCTGGTCCCACAATGGGGTGTATCATTCCCCAAAGTGGCCACCATATAATATCAACGGTGCACGGCTTTATATCTACACGATGCAACAACGGCTTATCTACCAGCCCGGGCCCACACACGCATATGAAACCCGATGGACTTGCGTTGCCACCGCTAACCCGTTTTGGCCTCTTATAATCAAGCCCAATATGCGTGTCCCGTCACTCGACATGGGTCGAGCCCACAAAGATACGTTTGGGATATTGGTTGAAATGGGCCCCCACAAGCTACTACTTAAGCTTGTCATTTTATCTAGTGCATCCCACTTAACCCCTTTTTATAATCATGCCCCCTTACATGTTAAGGTTTGGTTAAGTCATCTAATTATATTTCAATTGCCACTTAAGGCACCCACTAGATTTCCGCATGCCACCCAAGGCACTTACTTGATTCCCACATGCCACCCAAGGCACTTACTTAACCCTTTAATCATGTTTAATTACATGTTCCACTTTGGTTAAGTATTCTAATCGTATTTTCTATTGCCACCCAAGGCAACCCACTAGTTTCCTCATGCCACCCAAGGCACCCCCACTAGTTACTACATGCCGCCCAAGGCACCCACTTAACCCCTCATGCCCCTCTACATGCTAATATGGTTAAGTGTTTCTTAATTCACTAATTAAGATCATGACCTCATAAAGACCTCTCACATTAGACCGTCTTTTATGACTGCTGGATTTGCCGGTTGGTTCCGGGCAGACTTCTGTCATCAAAAGGGTCTAACCTCGTGTCTTTACTTTAATCATGTATTTACTTTATGACTAAGACCTCTCACATTGGGCCAATCATTCGTAGCCGCTGGATGGCCGGTCGGTTCCGGGCAGACTTCCGCTACAAAAGGGTCCAACCTCGTGTCTTAGTTGATTAATTACACCTAATTAATCACCCCCATATTAATTATCCCTAATTAATATCAAGTTTTCCATAACATGGGTAGACCTAACTCAATAGGTAAATTCCCATGGGGTAGACCTAACTCAATAGGTAAATTCCCACTTATGGTAATTTATTTTTATGGTATGCTTAATCATACCCAATCATACTTTTATTAACATATTTATTACCCCATCGTTCCCCACGTAAATCGTTCTCATTTCACGACATAATAAAGGGAAAGATCCATCACAAATATCATGGGTTTAGCATATAACTTTGTCATGGGTTAAGAGGATGTCAACTTGCATATATGAACATATATTAACCCAACTACATATAACCCAAACTTGCATATTATCATACACATGATTTGCATAACATGTTAAACTTGCATATAAGCATTCTCATAACTTGCATAACATGTTAAACATGCATTTAAGCATACACATGACTCGCATAAGCATTCATATACTTGCATAAGCATTCACATACTTGCATGAACATGCATAACTTGCATATCACATTAAACTTGCATTTAAGCATATACATAACTTGCATAGCATCATGCACATAACTTGCATAGTCTTATACACATAACTTGCATATGAACTTGCATCTTAAAGGAGGATAAACATGCATAACATATAAGGGTATCATCTTGCATATGTATGCATCATATTTAAAAGGGTAAACTTGCATGTTATGACTTATGCATAATATCAAACACTTAGCATGCATAAAACCACTTACTTATCATGCATGAAATCAAATACTTATTATGCATAAACCCACCACTTAACTTGCATAAACCCAAACACTTATCATTCATAAAACCCAATACTTAGTATGCATACAATCAAATACTTAGCATGCATAACATCAAATACTTTAGCATGCATAACATCGAATACTTAGCATGCATAAAATCACATGCATAACTTGCATATCATGTTACATATAACTTGCATATATTCCCACATATAGTTTGCATAACATGTCACATATGCATAAATGTTTAACATAGTGTTATGCATCATAAAACATGGCCTTAAACTTGCATTTAACATAAAACTTGCAAATCACATATCATACAAACTTGCATAAATACATTTATCCACAAACATAGCCATGTCTTATCATATCCTACCATAATCAATCTAACAATTGATTATTAAAGCCATAGAAACTCACCAAAACCAAGATTAGCAAATCAATGAAGTAAAACTAGTTGCCAAATATGAAGAAGAAGGTTATTAGGGGTTGATTAGCTTGCAACTCTCTTCATTGATTTGTGGAGGCCATGCTCAAATTTCATTTTGCCATAGTTTAGTTACAAGACCTAATTATGAATGAATTAGGGTAGGGTTGGGGTCTTATTTATAGGATTAGGTGAGTGTTTTAGGCCATTAGATTAACCCTAGGATAGATCCCAGCCCTCAAAAATCGTCACAAGCCTCCAAAACAAGACCAAGGGCCAAAACAGGTGCACCAGGCCAGCCAGGGTCAAGCCAGAAGGCTGTGCAGGTTTCTGGCTCGACACGGGCGCACTTCCCAAGTGCGCCAGTGTATTTTTGTGCTGGCGCACTTCACAGGTGCGCCAGTGCATTTCTGGCCTGTTTCCGGTTTTTCTGCCTAACTTCGTTCGTCCATATCTCCTTCATACGGACTCCGATTTTCGAAAACTCGGACTCTATTTCGCGTATTTTTCCGAGACGAACGCAATGGCGCAACCCGTTTCCCATAATTCAGATTTTAAAATTTAATTCTGCCTTGATTTATGTTATAACAAGTTATTTAAAATACGGGTTGTTACACTAGAGACAGGTTAGCTGGTTATGCACGAGTAGCTATCCGGAGACGAGCAGGAGGCTTGCACGTATTGTTCCCATATATTCTCCCAGTGTTGTTGCTGGTCACTACTTTGGGCATTAGTAGTGTACCCTTCTATTTTGCTTTAGAGATGGTTTTAAAAGTTGTAATAATGATGGTTTAGAACATAAGCAGTATTTTGAATCTTTCCGCTGCTATGATGGTTTAGTTTTCAGCTTATGCACTGTCTTGCCTGTTTTATATCAAGTTATGTTATTATTATATTTTGTTCCATGCGCTGTGAGATATACTACAGGTTCTTTAATGATACATAGTTTCAAATTCCTTCCCTTTCCCATTCTTTTGACGAACGTCCCGTGCTGGCTGGACGTCAGCACAACGCGTTTCATTGGAAATGTCGGCTGGTGCGGGGCGGGCCGTCACGCTTGGTATCAGAGCTCTAGGTTGCGTAGTTATACTAGGAAAAGACACCAGGTAGAGATAGTACGTATATGAAAGCGCGTATTTGTGATATTTTGGTTTTCAAAAGATATATATATACCATTAGTATATGTAAGGATGAAGTGGCACTGCACTGGCACCACTGAAGAGATGGTTAATCGTTTTCTCCTTACAGATTGAATGATGAGTCGATATATGAGGAATACTGGTTCAGGAGCCAATAATAGGAATGCTCCTGATATGAGGACAATGTTTACTGACTTCAAGAAAGAGATACTTAGGGATGTTCAGAGGGCAACTCCTAATGCTGCAAATGGTGGTGGTGCAGCGGTGTAGGCGCCTAGGTCCGATTTCGCCAAGCTCTGTAAGGACTACACTAGTCTTGGTGGGAAGCCGTTCCATGGAACGGAATTGGCTACGGAAGTTCAGGATTGGCTCGATAGTTTTGAGCGCATCTTCGAGGACTTAGGGATCGATGACGCGATGAAGAGAAAGCTCTCATCGCGCAAACTGCAAGGACGAGCTATGAATTAGTGGAATGCTATTAAGGTAGCTACCCCTGAGGATCAAGTTACTTGGGATCAGTTTAAGACCCGATTCAGTGATAAGTTTATCCCAACTGCTCAGAAATCAAAATTGTTTAGGAAGTTCTTGGAGCTTAAGAAGAATGGTAGGGCAGTCACGGAGTATATTGTTGAGTTCGATACTTTATCAAAGTATGGATTATCCCTCATTGACACTCCCGAGAAGAAGAATGAGAAATTCATAACAGGCTTAGATTAGTACTTAGGGGAAAGGCTTATAAACCATATTGATGAGACTTTTGAATCAATTGTTGAGAAAGCACTGAGATAAGAGAGCCTTTATCCTAAGCCTAAGGCTGAAGTCGTTGTTGCATCTGCAGTGGGGCCAAAGCCGCAAGCAAGCGGTAGAGGCAAGAATAATTCTCAAAATAAAAGGAAACAGAGTCAGACCAAGGATAGTCAGAAAAAGAAAGATAAGAAAGATGTTGAGTGCTTTAGCTGTGGCAAGAAGGGCCATTATGCCAAAGAATGTCGAGCAAAGCCAGCGGACAGTAAGTGCTTCAATTGCGGCCAAGTGGGACATCACAAGGATAAATGTCTGCAACGCCCTAAAGAGAAGCAAATTGTGAAAGCATATGCTATTAATGATATTCTTTCTTCGCCGAATGCCCCCAACTGCGGTGAAGAAAGGAAATAATGTCATCATTCAAGGTATGCTTTCTATTTATTATGTTCATGTTCGACTATTGTTTGATACTGGAGCTTCCCCTTCCTTCATACCTAGTGACCTGGTAGATAGTTTGGGATTGGAACCCGAGATAGTCGATAGACCTTTAGTGGTGACGAACCCGATTGGTGGTTCGACTAACCTTAGTATGATTTATCGAAATTTGGTCTTATCGAGTCATGGATGTATGTTTTCTTGTGATTGCTTTGTTTTGGGCTTTACTGGGTTTAGCATTATTTTGGGAGTCGACTGGCTCCAAAGATATGGGGTGGTGGTAGAATGTGAGGGATTTTCGGTGACTATTAGGGCGGATGATGGGCGGAGGGTAGTGTTTGGTAGCCTACCTAGTGACGAGGTGATGACTAGTTTTCTAAATTCCCTCGACATCCCACAAGACGAGTTATTAGGGGTTCCCATTGCTGGCCAGTATCCGGATATCTTCGAGGAAGTGACCGGACTTCCACCACACCAAGAGATTGAGTTCCGTATTGATTTAGTGAAAGATGCCAGACCTATAGTGATGCCACTTCGTCGTGTGGCACCAAGGGAGCAACGAGAGCTTGGGGTGCAAGTGAGCGATCTTTTGAAGAAGGGATTTATCAGAAGAAGTGTTTCCGAGTGGGGAGCACCAGTCGTATTTGCCACTAAGGCAGACGGTTCCCTTCATTTGTGTGTGGACTATCGTGAGTTGAATAAGGTGACTAGGAAGAATAATTATCCTCTTCCACGGATGGATGATTTTTTTGACTAATTGGAAGGAGCAAGAGTGTTCTCCCAACTCGTGATAGGATTTCATCAGCTCTGAGTAGCAGCTGAGAGTATTCCTAAAACAACCTTTCGAACGCCGTCTGGATTCTATGAGTGGTTGGCCATGCAATTCGGGTTGACCAATGCACCAGCATATTTTGTGGATCTTATGAATAGAGTATTCCGAGATCAATTGAATAAGTTTGTTCTTGTGTTCATGGACGATATACTTGTTTATTCGAGGACAGAGGAAGAACACAAGGAACATTTGAGAGTAGTGATGGAGGTGTTGAGAAAACACCAATTAAAAGCAAAGTTTTCTAAGTGTCACTTGTGGAGGAGGGAAGTGAGATTCTTGGGCCATGTTGTTTCAGAGAATGGTATTGCCATGGACCCTGCGAAGGTGGCTATGGTACAAGATTGCTCTACGCCCAAGAATGCAACAGACGTAAGAAGCTTCTTGCGATTAGCTGGATATTATCGTAAGTTTATCCAAGACTTCTCCAAGATAGTGGCATCGTTAACTCAGTTGACCAAGAAGAATCAAGCTTTCGTCTGGGATGAAAGGTGCGAGAATGCATTTAAGAGTCTAAAGGAAAAGTTGACGTGTGCACCAGTGTTAGTTATTCCCAAGGGGAACGAAGAGATGATGGTATACACGGATGCCTGCGGTACCGGACTAGGTGTTGTATAGATGCAAGGTGGTAGGGTTGTAGCTTATGCTAGTCGGCCACTGAAACCGCATGAGAAAAGATATCCTACCCATGATTTGGAATTGGCAGTGATCGTATTCGCGTTGAAGATGTGGAGACATTATCTTTTGGGAGAAAGATTCGAGTTGTTTACTGATCATAAATCATTAAAGTATCTTTTCTCTCAGAAGGATTTAAATCTTCGTCAGCATAGATGGTTAGAATTCTTGGCTTCCTATGATTTCGGTATCGCATATACACCAGGAAAGGGAAATGCAGTAGCTGATGCATTAAGTAGGAGACATGCCAGTTTAGGGGCTATGTTTCTTGAATGGAAGCTACTAGAATATATCGCATGGTATGATTTCAGACCAAAGTGCGAATTGGATCCAGAAATGTTGGCAAGTTTGACGATCAAACCCACTCTGATTGAGCGGATTGGTTCCAGTTAGAAGGACGATCCTAACTTATTGGAAATCATCTCCAAGTTAGAGATGGGTATCGACAGTGAGGAGATGAAAAAGTATGGACTTGATCGAGAAGGATGGCTAAGAAAGAATGGGAGACTAGTTGTACCCAATGTCAATGGATTGAGAGATGAAGTGCTTGGAGAATGTCATCACTCAAGACTAAATATACATCCCGGTGGTAACAAAATGTATCGAGACATGAAGCAGACCTACTATTGGGAAGGGATGAGAAGAGACGTTGGGGAGTTTATATCTAAATGCATGATTTGCTAGCTACTTAAAGCCGAGCAAAAGAAGCCTGGGGGTTTGTTGCAACCATTAGAAATTCCAGAATGGAAATGGGAACAAGTCTCAATGGATTACATTGATGGGTTACCAAGGACTAGATCGGGACACGATAGTATTTAGATGATTATGGACCGATTGACCAAAAGTGCAAGGTTTATACCTGTCAAGTCGAATAGAACGACGACTAAGTTAGCAGAACTATATATGAAGTGGGTAGTGAGATTTCATGGAATACCCAAAGTCATTGTGAGCAACCGAGATCCATTGTTTACTAGTGGATTTTGGAAGAGCTTGCAAGTGGCTTTAGGGTCAGAATTACATCTCAGTACCGCGTACCATCCTCAAACCGACAGTCAGACTGAGAGGGTGAATCGTATATTGGAGGATCTCTTGAGAGCTTGTATATTGGATTTTAGTAGATCATGGATGACTATTTGCATCTAGTTGAGTTTGCACATAACAATAGCTATCAGTCTAGTATTGGTATGGCTCCATTTGAAGCTTTGTACGAAAGACCATGCAACTCACCATCGTGTTGGCTAGAAACTGGTGAGAAGTTTGTGCTTGGACCGGTTGTAATAAGGGAAACATCAGACAAGAACAAGGTTATTCAACAGCGAATGAAGGTTGCCCAAGATAGGCAGAAAATATGCTGATAAGAGGCGAAGAGATTTAAAATTTTCCATTGGCAACTTGGTGTTTGTCAAGATTTCTCCGCTAAAGAGTGTGATTCGATTTGGTAGGAGAGGCAAGTTAGCACCAAGATTTGTTGGTCCATTCCCAGTTCTCGAACAAGTTGGGAATTTAGCATATAAGTTTGGATTACCTGACAAGATGACAGGAGTTCACAATGTATTTCATGTTTCCCAGTTAAGGAAGTTCGTATACGACCCTTATATGACTATTTCACTGGATCAGTTGGATGACATCGAAGTAGAACCCGAGGCGGTTGGGAACTGCAGGGAGATTTGCGTTCTCGAGTACGATACAAAGCAACTTCAAAGGAAGACGGTGCAACTAGTCAAGGTCCAGTGGGGTGATAATGAGAATGACTGTACAAGGGAAACAGAGGAGAGCATAAGGAAGTTGTATCCAGAACTCTTTATTGGTAAGATTTTAATGACCATTTAGCTATCCTCTTGTTAGTAAACCGCATGCTAGGATAGGCTTGTTATGTTGTTATATATGTTTGGTTGTTTGTAAATGGTTGTTAGGCATGCGGGACCGATTGTTGTTTTCTTACTTAAGGAATTTCGGGGGCGAAATTTCTTAAGGGGGAGAGAGTGTGACAACCCGCATTCTACGTATCGAAAGATCGTAGGATATTTATTTCTTTTTCATATGAGGTCGTATGGTCGTGTAACTTTGGGGAACGACCATTGGGGTCATTTTCCATGTTTACGATTTTTGCTGATTTTTAAATGACTGTTTTGCCCCTAGCGAATCTTGTTTCCCCTATAACTTTTGATTGGTATGGAGTTTTGACCTGAAACCACTTCCATTGGATTCGGATGATGGTTTACCTTTCCATAGAGTGGTCGCATTGATCTAAATGACTTATCGTTTCGAAGATATGGCTGAAATAAGGTTTGGAAGGTGAAAAACAGCTTAACCGGGCCTAATTAAGGTGATTAACAGCTAGGCCCATAACCCATTTCAGGATTAGGGTTATGGGGAGGCTGAAATCAGTTAGGAAACGATTTTATTTCATTTTTTCAGCCGCCTAGTACATTTTTCTAACCTTAACAATAACCTCCACCTTCTAAAATCATCCCAAATCACCTTCTAATCACTAATTAAGAAGATCTACATCAAATCAAGGCAAATCAACACCAAATCAGAGTTGGAGTTGCTATGTTGCATTGGAAAACATCCCAAAACAGTAGAGTTTTAGATCTAAAGTTTTATTTGTGGCTAAGGTGAGTGATTTGCATTGTTTTTCACTAATTACGGCTAATTAAGGGTGATTAGTGTTAATTAGCGAAATTATGCATGTTAAATTTCTGGAAAAAATATGTAAAAATTCTTAAATATTATTTTAGGGCTCTGATAAAAATTTGGGTTAATTTGGGCATATTTTGTTAACTCTAGCATTAGTCATGGTTAAACATGATTAGGGGAGAACCATGGGTTTTGAGTATGTTTGATCGATAATAACCTATATGCTTGATGTTTTGACCTTGTTGATTTATCCTATATGTTACTACTACTATTTGGAATGTTGTATGATTGATTAGTAAAATTAGAATGGTTGAAAACGCTGTCGTATGGCGAGAATGGACAATATAAGCTCACTGGAAAAACTGCAGGGATCCGGATCGGGTATGGGAAGAGGATCGGATCGGAGTCCAGGCAGAAGAAAGAGTATGGCAACAAAGGAAGGCCGCTAGCTTGGAGTTGGAGTTGGAGTGAAGCACCAAATCGGACCGAGATCCATGGGCACTGAACCGAATATGGGATGGTGGAGCGAAGTAGAGTACAGGAGCCGAACCATGAACACCGAACCGAACCAGATGAGGGCACCCGACCCGGAAGCAGTACCACAACCGAACCGACCCGGAGGGAGTTGACCGAACCAGATTGATGGCCAGGAGCTAAAGCTTGCCGAATCGAACTGGGGGAGGGAAACCGAACCGAACCGAACCGGTTTTCTACTACCGCGTGATGACTCTTCTGAAGACCAACTCCAATTCGACCAAAACCCGAGATGCGAAGGAAGTCTAAGTGAGAAGTTAGAACTCAGGATCCGAATGGGAACCAAAGAGTTAACTTCCTGAGTTGGATTTTGCTACGGGACGTGTGCAAAGGGGTTATCGATGTCTATAGCTTTGACTCACCACTAAGGAACAGATCATTGGCTATGTATCAGTGTAGTGGAGTTGTTATGACTCCATGGGGCAAAGTGATCGTAGCAAGGCTATGAGCCAGTGCAGTGGAGTTGTCATGACTCCATGGGGCGGAGTGGACATAGCAAAGGATTAATGACTATTGATCAGTGCAGTGGAGTCATCGTGACTCAATGGGGCAGAGTGATCGTAGCAAAGGATTGAGTGATCAAATTGGTGGATATCGTATACTTTACGCACTGAGTGAGAGATGTGAGGATAATTGCTATGTTTGATGTTTGCTATCACCATTACATGCACATCCCATCCCCATTATTTTCACACCATGTGTTTGTGTCACCTTAGAGTATCGTACATCCTGTTGTGCTAACTCTTTGGATGCAGCTCCAGGTTCAGGTATGGTTATGTATACCTGTTATTGTTCTGTTTTTGCTGCTTATCGCTCATACCAGACTTTTGTCTGACCCAGAGTTTTATGTCTCTTTTTGTTACTCTAGGTACTCCTAAATGAGCAGACTAGAGACATGTTAGCTGGTTATGCACGAGTAGCTGTCCGGAGACGAGCAGGAGGCTTGCACGTATTGTTCCCATATATTCTTCCGGTGTTGTTGTTGGTCACTACTTTGGGCATTAGTAGTGTACCTTCCTATTTTGCTTCAGAGACAGTTTTAAAAGTTGCAATAATGATGGTTTAGAACATAAGTTGTATTTTGAATCTTTCCACTGCTATGATGGTTTAGTTTTCAGCTTATGCACTGTCTCGCCTGTTTTATATCAAGTTATGTTATTATTATATTTTGTTCCATGCGCTGTGAGATATACTACAGGTTCTTTGATGATACATAGTTTCAAATTCCTTCCCTTTCCCTTTCTTTTGACGACCGTCCCGTGCTGGTTGGACATCGGCACAACGCGTTTCATTGGAAATGTCGGCTGGTGCGGGGCGGACCATCACATTTATGCTGTGATATAAATTGTGGGGTAAATTACTTGTAAAACTATAATCTTGTGTGCAGATTGACATTTCGCACGATTAGTGCATTTTCTATGCATGCCTACTTAATGCATTATTATTAGTATTTATTATAGCATATTCTAGTTATCTTAAATACATATTTATTGCTTCTAAATTAGGATATTCTAATTAAATGTCCCTATCAGGACTTTGCGTGCTTGTGTGTGCTAACGGTCGTTACTTTGTATTAAATGACATAAGAACGCAAGGCTAACCCCTTCTTGTAATAGAAGTATTCCCGGACAATCCAGCTTCCAGCAACTACAAAAAAAGGTTAATGTGAGATATCTAGTACCATAAGCCATTAAACGTTGTTGTAGCCTACCTTAAGTTAGGTATTAAGTGGCTGATCCGCCTCTTAGGTGTATTAAGTGGTTATGACTCACTCCTTTCCTTACGGATTTATCTTTAGGCGTAAGGGCATTAGTCAGGGGACTCGCCCTTATCAGATATTAAGTGATCAATGGGCTTGCCTTCCTCTAATTGATGTATTAAATACTCCCAAATTGAGTAGATAGTTCTCTGGAAGTTATCCTCTTACTCTATAGTGACTTTAGCGAGGGTCTTTCTATGGATATGTTAGTTAAGCGTCGCCACACAGTAAAGGACCATCTATTTACAGGAAGTATTAAATGGCTAGAGTTTGCCATTAGTGACAACTAGATAGTTACGAGGAGCCCGTCATTGATAAGGTAGTAAATGGTCGAGTAGTCGTTGGCCTTCCCAGTACTAAGTGAGAACGTGCTATTTCTTGCACTATTTTATGAGTATTTATAAATTTGCCCTATCTACTGGGAATTAGATATTAGGCGACCAGGTCCTCCATTGGGTATTACGTAATCGTAGGAGTCCGCCTTTGGGTATTAAGCAATCGTTGGAATCCACCCTTAGTTTATTTGATATTAAGTGATTGTATGGACCCGCCTCTTTCTAGTATAATAGTAGACAAATATTCGTATATGCATGTGATATCGTCTAGACAAACCTTTAATAGTTTTCATACCACTCAAAGTGCAAGTAAAAGGGTTTAAACTTAAATATTTTATTCGTCAGAACTGGTTGCTCTGACCCCTCCTCTTAACAACACATGTTAGGTAGGATGACCTCGAAGTTCAAGCTGAAAGGTGGCGTTTATACCGATGATGGCAATTCGCTCTTACTTATCATGATTATTATTCATGATATTAATATGATATATATGATGTACATGTTTTTGTGACTTAACATTTATGGCTCTGCGACTGGGATCTATTTTGACATATTTATGGTTTTATGAAATGGTACATCTCATTTACTTTTATACTTTGTCCATTCCATTGTGAGTTCCGATTCGTACTAGTTTGGCTCTGCGATTTATTTCTTATAAAAACCAATGACCTGTATAAAGCGACTTTAAGTTCTGATGGACCTTTTCTGGGTTGAGATTTAGTCCTGTTCCAGGTGGGTTGTTACAACTTTCTTGGAGGATTCTTGAACAACTTCGAAAGTGGAAAACAAGTGTCCACAAAGGTGGTCTGTTTTAGTGATGCTTGTTCAATGCGAATAGCGGAGTAGAAGATAAGGGGCATTTTGCTACTATGTATGGAAGAAGGGCAGGGGTATTTTCAATGACTCATTATGTGGGACTGCACTTCACATTCTCCTTCACTAGGCATGGTAGAGTAGAAAAAGAGACCCGGTAGGATGATCAGTGAGTAGTCTTAATGTTGACCTTTCAGCTAGGTCACTTGATGTAGATAAAGTTACTTTCTTAGGAATTAGACCATAGAACAGCACAAACACATGCATTTTATGACACTTAAAGTAGATATAAGACCAACTGCACTCAACATTTTCCTTTCATGTTTATTTCCCTCGCGAGATTTAAGTCTATGCCATCCATTTTTCTCTTACCTCAAGAGGATAAGGTTGTAGTTAATCTTCGCTTGGATGGTACGGTTTGGAGCTTAGCTGGACTTCTCCATCTTCTTCATGTACCTTTTGTTTTATTCTATCAGTGCACTTTTCTTGGGTATTTTTTGGGAGGAATCACCTGACATTTGATATACTATGATATTTAAGTACTGATATTTTGATACTATGATATGAAATAAAAGGTATTTTCTAAGAATAATTATTATTCATTTTTTTATTATAAAATGCAATATTCTTTCGCTGCGATGTTATTTTGTTGTATCATATGTTGCAGTCTTTGTTTGGCTATATATTCACCCTCGATGATTCACATTCTTTGATATAACTGAGATTGGGGTGTATCAAGAGGAATGGATTGTCATACATTTGGAGTTTCCATAAAAACAAAAGCGACGAGTTGTTAAAATCTTACCAAGTTTGAATTAGTTCATTAGCAAGTGCATGATGCATCAATGGTGAAAAAACCCGAAGCTCAGTAATATATTAGTAGAAGCATAAAATATGCCAATTATTTTAATATTTGACTGTATCTTGTAAGTGATTCAATTAAGGTTGGACAATTGCAAATCAAAGATTCTATTCTAGTACATACATGTTAAGTACGTGAAAATCGTAACTTCTTTTGATTATATTCTCGTACAAACTGATCCTTTTGGTTAAAGAGAATGATTGTGTGTCATAAATGCATTTTGTGTTACTGTTATTTGGTTTGTTTTATACACCTTTGAACGATATTTATCGTTGCCCAACAATCAATTAACGAATAAGACTGATATCAAATTATCAAATCAACTGTTAAGAAGGTTTATCTATTGTGGGTCGACAATATCAAATTATCTGAAGGCAAAAATTTAAGGAAGATTTCCTTAAATATCTTTAATACTACCTATTATGTTTTCTTCTTGAATGTCTTCGTTAAACCACCTTAATTTAAAATAAAAAAAATTATGGCATATAATCATTTGATATTTATCGAAATTAATGGAAACTAAACTAAATGTTTTTTTTTTTTTTTTTTTTTTTTTTTTTTTTTTTTTTGCAAATTATGTAGTTCATCGATCAGTTTTTAATGTTGTATGGCTGTACCGGGATTCTCTTTATGCAATGTATGAAGAAGCATCTCCAATAGTGGGGATTAAAGCTGAACATGAAAGGCTGACACTAATCCACTTCTATAACCAACACTTAGTTGAATATCAAGGATAATATTCAGTCGCCAAATCATTATTCTGTATTAGCCACAAACATCTATTTAATAAACAAATAATTCTAAAAATTTATTTAATAGATGTCAAACTTTGAAAGTCTATGGGTGCGTTCTTAACCAACGCGGGCGGGGTATTTGAGCGTTGCATTTGAACGTGATACTGTAGCGAACGGAGAATGTGTTTTTAGCTGCGAACGGGGTATTTGAGCGTGGTATTTAATTGTTAAATTAATGGTTTTGATTTAATTAAATTCTAATTGCATCAAACAAAACGACAACATATTTCATAAAATAAACGACAACGTTTTTCATAAAACATAAAGAACACAACGGTACTGGAATTAAAACAAGTACATGAAAATTTAAAATAAACGACGATGAGGTAATTGACTCAACTCCGCTGAAATAAACCCACATATGCCCTCATCGGTAAGCTCCTGAACAATATCCACATTCCGCTCATCATTGCGGAAAATCGTCAGAATCTCCCAAAGGTTCACACGCATACCCGATCTCTGAAGAAGCTCCAAGCAACGAGAAGCAAGTTGTCTCGTATCGTCGGTCATAAACGAGCTGGCATGCGCTCCCTATCTGCGCCTAGAGGGCTGACCAGAAGAGGGATCGCCCGAAGCCATCCAACCAATATAGAAACCCGCGTCGGTAGGGGAGAAAGAAGCAGATGGCACAGGCGCTGGTGGAGGTGCTGGTGCAGTAGGAGGTGCAACCTCAGGTATCGGATACACACAAGTATCTTTCCGCAAACAACCCTCGAACATAATGTCCTGTTCTCGGAACTTCAACGGCGAATTCCTCCTGAACCGTCTGTAAGGTCTGCCACCGCCGGTACTCCAAAAATCATCTGGACCATCCAGATAATCGAACTCTGCATTCCATACACCGCCAGGTGTTCGTAGCAGACTGTCCCAATCACGAAAAGAGCGCTTCATATTGTCCCATTTATTTTTGATCTGGGTTTCTGTGAACTCCATATTATAATGGTCATTCATTGTTGCCGCGACTGTTGAGTAGAACCCACTGACGCCTGTATTGCGATCGTCTATAAACTCAATGCAAATATCTATGAAAGCAGACTCCCGGTCGTCCGTCCAATTCGCAAATGGCTGCAAGGTAGCAGAGGTGGAAGAGGAAGCCATCTGCATAAACAAAAAAAAATCATAAAAATTCGAAAAATACATATGTTATAGGAAATTGAAAATTAAACACAACCGTATAAAAAATTACCATTTTTGCAGCTTGAAATTGCTCGAAAAAATCGAAATTTGGGGGTTTAGGTGGGGTTTTCGGGTTATGAAGGAAGAAAATGGGGGGGGGGGGAGGGGCGGGGGTGATGTTTTTATAGCCGATGAAACGATACATTGGAAAATTAAATGTTGGCGTCGGATGCCAACAGCTACTTTTCCAACGTTCGAGAATCGTGGAATCTGGAAGGGGGAGAAGTTGTTGACGTCCGACGCCAACGAAAAGTTGAGCATGCCAAAAAAATGCTGCGAACGCACCCTATGAAGCTGAACATGTTTAACGTTGACATGTTCGGTTCAACTCTCTCGTGAATCTAAAGGACTGCCACAAAAGCTTCCCAATTGACCATGCCAAAACCAATTAATTTTTCCTCCAACAACCCCGAACATAGAAAAATTAACCAGTACAATGAAATAAAATGGATAATTTTAATGGTTCTCCTTTAACTGCCTAACCTGCTTAGGTTAGTCGACTAAAAGAAAACCTGCTAAATATTTGAAATTTGTTTTAGTCCTAGTATGCTTTATTCTAACGTGTTAAACACATTTTTAGACTAGTTCCATTCGCATTCCTTGTTTCTCCTTTCACAGCTACGCGCCTCCGATCTCCACTTGCCATCGGATTGTCGGGAATGTTAGGGGTGTGCATAAACCGCACCGCAATGTAGAAACCGCTTAGACCGAATCGCAAAAACGGCACGGAAAACCACACCGGATTCTCTTTCTAAAGCAAACAGCCCAAACCGAACCGATTCACAACGATACAGTTCAGTTGCGGTTTGAACTTTCACCAAACCATATTAAACCGAACCGAACCGCATAGCTACACCGACAATGTTATGATAAGAAAATTAACAAATTCCTATCTAACTTTTAATTTAACGATATATATTCTATTTTCAATGTATGTTGTAGTTGTATTAATTAAAGACAACACCATGTGTTTTAATCTTCAGGTGACACAACGTCATACGATCGTAAACTGATTGTTGATGGAAGTAATTTTCTTGTTTCATATTTAATACGGGTTCAAACCAGACTGAACAAAAAACAAATCGTGTTATATCGAAACTGAACCGAAACAGAACTGTTTGAACGGTTAGTATAATGGTTTATATTTTTGATCAACCATTTGATGTGGTACGGAAGCTGTTTGAGACTCAAACCGCACCGAACTGAACCGTGCTCACCCCTAGGGAATGATTTAAACAATATTTAACTAGAGTCGACGCATGACAGCTAGGCCACCTTTTGTGCCGTTGGAAGAGAGTCCTATTCAAGTACAGTCAAATATCAAACCAGCGTAGTCGACCAAAATTCAAAATCAAAACAGCAGAATGGCTCCGAGCACTTTGAACAGGGTCGTAGTGTTGGCGGACACAGAAACGTAGCTAGAGGGAGGGCAAGTGGGGGCGCCCCCCCCCCCAAAGATTTTGAGAAATACCCAATTTTTTTTTAAACGATGTAAGCAAAAATGACCGGATTTAAGGCATTTTTATTAATAATACAGGACATTATAAATTGAAATTAAAGGTTAACTGTTGCAAAAAAAAATTCCTTCGAATCTCCCGTCCCGATTTCCTGGCTTCTTCCCTGGGTGGACAGAAGCGAAGAGAGCACAAACGGTCTACGGTGGGCTCTACTTGTTATTCTAAGTAAGTCAGAAGCCGCAAAGCAAACAGCAATTACTATTCGAGTAATTGCAAATCAGTATATGATAGGAGAAGAAGAAGGCAGTACCGTGCAATTACAGTCCGCCTGCGTTTATTTTTCCCGAGTCCAGTAGTCGATACTGTTCCCTTAAAGCAATATTGCTCTCCCACTGACGCAGAGGAGATGATCAGCAATTCGCCTCCCAAGGTAAAACGGACCTTACTCCGCGATGTTGCGCTACAGCCGCAGAGCGACGACGAACGCAAGGTAGGTATTTACTTTCAGAGCAGAGTTATGTAGGTTGGAGAAAAAGAGGAGAGAAGATCAGAAATTTACCAGTCTTTGATTTGGTTTTCGCAGGCCTTTATATAAGCGGCAAAGAGGCATCTTTTCCGGAACAAGGGCTCATGTTTGAATTGCAATGGCTGTGACTGTTGGAAAGGTTGTGACCCTTTACCAACAGATATTTCCGTTAGCGTTTGCGTGGCCGAATTCAAAAAACAACCGTTTTGTTGTGCAGCGAGCCCATCCGCATCTGGAGGCCCAATCGATCACGAGACCCCAAGAGCCCCAAGGCCCAAGGCCCTTATCTTTGACCCGTTTAATTTAATATGAAATATATGCATGCTTTGTTCATGCCATTGCCTCTCTCTTCTATCTTCTCTTTCTTTTGTAATAACATATCATGCCTTAATATAAGTAGTGGTATAGATGCTAGTTTTTCCCCGATGTGGGACTAAATGATTTTGGCAAAATTTGCCTTAACCATTTATTCATTCTTCCAACAATCCCCCACATGAATGAGTGGTTATATGATCTGTTCTTAAAATGGCGAAACATTTATGATATCGGTAAAAGTAGCATAAAGGCCTTGAACTTTTCCTAGTGTTTTATCGTTATAACTAACTGGCGAATCAGTGGACAAGACTGTCTTTGAACTGTAAGCCATTTGTGTAAGTCTATAAAGGTAACACATGATAAATGTTTTTTTAACTCCTTGGTTCTCTGTTTGTGTTCGTTTTTGCCATGAACACCACCTTGGTTTCATGAGTGCTTGAAGAATTCGACCTTACCATTCTTCTTGAAGCAGCGCCTTCGCACTCACATAGGTGATTCTATAAAGAGTATCCCGTAATACCCCACTTGGTTCTTTATAACACCATAGTATAGACATCATTAAAAGCCAAGCTTATCCTATTTTCCGACGGGTTGTGCACTGACTTATCATTGGAATGGCTTTTAATTTACAGTGTCGTCAAGTTTATCTTAAACTTAGTTGTCCCTTTGAACCTAGATCTTGGGATCTCCAGTCAACTAGGTAGGGTTTCCGTTTTAGAAAACTTTAAGTTAATAGGTCTTAAGCCCATTCCCATCGATAAGATTTGAACTTTCTCTCTTGGCAAGCCTTTTGTTAGTGGATCTGCTATGTTATCCTTTGACCTTACATAGTCTATAGTGATAACTCCATTAGAGAGAAGTTGTCTTATGGTTTTATGTCTACGATGAATCTGTCGAGATTTACCATTATACAATGTACTATTAGCCCTTCCTATAGCAGATTGACTATCACAATGTATACATATTGGAGGTACTGGTTTTTCCCAATTTGGAATATCTTCCAGAAAACCCCTAAGCCAATCTGCTTCTTCTGCGGCTTAATCTAGAGCAATGAATTCTGATTCCATTGTCGACCTTGCTATGCAAGTCTGTTTGGATTATTTCCATGAGATTGCTCCATTTCCTAATGCAAACACGTATCCACTTGTGGATTTTGTGTCATTTGAGCTAGTTATCCAATTTGCGTCGCTGTAACCTTCCACTACTGAAGGATAATTTGTATAATACAAACCAAAGTTCTGTGTATATTTTAGATATCCAAGAACTTTTATTATCGCTTTCCAATGATGTTTACCAGGATTGCTGGTAAATCTACTAAGCTTACTTACAACATATGCAATATCTGGTCTTGTGCAATTCATTACATACATGATACTTCCTAATATGCGAGAATATTCAAGCTGATATATACTGTCACCAATGTTCTTAACCCAATTTTGGTTTATATCTACTGGCGATTTTGCAATAGTTATATTGTATTGCTTGAATTTTTCAAGTATCTTGGCTATGTAATGTGATTGGGATAATACATATCCCTGTGGTGTTCTTACAATTTTGACACCCAATATTACATCAGCTAGTCCTAGGTCTTTCATATCAAATCAAGAGGATAACATATCTTTTGTTGACGTTATTATGGCCTTATTATTGCCTAGGATTAATAAGTCATCAACATAGAGAAATACATTGATATATCCAATATGTGTGTATTTTATATAAACACATATATCTGATTCATTTATACTGAATCCATTTGATAACATAGTCTGATCAAATTTCTCATGCCATTGTTTTGGTGCTTATTTAAGACCATAAAGTGACTTCACCAACTTACACACTTTGTTTTCATTTCCTGGGCTTACAAACCCTTCAGGTTGCAGCATGTATATTTCTTCTTCTAACTCACCATTCAAAAATGCTGTCCTTACATCCATTTGATGTATTTCCAAATTTAGTATAGACGCGATTGCAATAAGCATCCTAATGGATGTTATTCTAGTTACCGGTGAGTAAGTGTCAAAATAATCCAGATCTTCTTTCTGTCTGAATCCTTTGACTACTATACGAGCTTTATACTTATCTATTGAGCCGTCAGCCTTGAGTTTTTTCTTAAATATCCATTTATACCCTAGTGGTTTTGATCCTTTAGGTAGATCCACTAGTTCCCATGTATGGTTTTGTAAAATGGATTCTATTTCACTGTTGACAGCCTCCTTCCAGTATGGAGCCTCAGGAGATGACATTGCTTGTTGGTAAGTAAGTGGTTCATTTTCTATCATATATGCATAGAAATCGGGTCCAAAGGTTTTCGAAGTCCTTTGTCGTTTGCTCCTTCTGGGTTCCTCTACCTCAGTTTCATCATTTCTCTTATTCGAGTTTTGATTAACATTATCCTCAGGAGTATCTGTATCTATTGATCTCTTTTGAACAGTTGTTTCAATAGAGGATTTTAGAGGATAGATGTGTTCAAAGAATCTAGCATTTCGAGATTCGATAATGGTGTTTTCATGTATGTCATCGATTTCAGATTTGTATACCAAAAACTGATAAGCAGCACTATTATGAGCATATCCTATAAATATGCAATCATAGTCTTTGGTCCAATTTTGACCTTCTTTGGTTTTGGTATTTCTACTTTGGCAAGACACCCCCACACTCTCAAGTATTTGTAGGATGGTGGTCTCCCTTTCCACAGTTCATGCGGTGATTTAGAAGTCTTCTTTCGAGGAACTTTACTAAGAATATGATTAGCAGAAAGTATAGCTTCTCCCCAAAGGTTATCTGGTAAACCAGAGCTTATGAGTAGAGCGTTCATCATTTCTTTCAGTGTACGGTTTTTACGTTCTGCTATTCCATTTGATTGAGGGGAATATGGTGCCGTTGTCTGGTGTATAATTCCATGTTCGGCGCAGAACTCCTCAAAAGGAAATTTGTATTCTCCTCCTCTATTACTTCTTATTGATTTTAACTTTTTATTAAGTTGATTTTCAACTTCTGCTTTGTATTGTTTAAATATGTCAAATGCCTCGTCCTTGCTTCTAAGGATATATACATAACAATATCTTATACAGTCATCAATAAAGGTAATGAAATACTGTTTTCCACCTCTAGTTTGACACATTTTTAAGTCGCACACATCTGTGTGAATTAAGTCTAGAGGTTTCGTATTCCTTTCAACTTGATGAAAAGAAGTTCTAGTTAGTTTTGATTCGGCACATGTTTCACATTTGTAATTGGAATCTATTGTAAACTTAGGTATAAATTCTAAGTTTATCATTTTTCGCAATGTATCAAAGTTAACATGGCCTAATCTAGCATGCCATAAATTAAATGACTCAGCAATATAAATAGAAGGTTCCACTTTATTCATATCTTTTGGTACAATAGTCATTACATTCATTTTGAATAGACCATCACTCACATACCCTTTACCCACATACACTCCGTTTTTAGACAATACAAAATTATCAGAAACAAAGACACACTTGAATCCATTCTTGCTCAGTAGTGATCCCGAGACCAAGTTCTTCCGAATGTCCGGAATGTGGAGCACGTCTTTCAAAGTGAGTTCTTTTCCAGAAGTCATTTTGAGAACCACTTTTCCCTTGCCTTCAACCTTTGACGTAGAGGAGTTTCCCATAAAGAGTTGTTCTTCCTGTGTCGCGAGTTTATAGTCGGAAAACATCCACTTGTTGGCGTAGATGTGTTTCGTGGCACCAGTGTCCACAAACCATTCTTTAGTGTTGCCAACTAAGTTGCATTCTGAGATCACCGCTGACAAATTCATTTCAGAGACATTTTCTGAAAGCTCTTCGAATTGTGTAACATTAACTTGGTCTTTCTTTTTGTTCTGATTCTTTGGGCCTCGACACTCGCTTGCCTTATGTCCTTTCTTCCCGCAAATATGGCAGTTTCCCTTGAATTTCTTTGCCTTCTTTGCGTTTGGGTTGTTTTCCCTCTTTCGTTTGTTGTTCTTTTCAGTTTCGACCACATTTGCCTTTGCCACAATGGTATTAGTTGCCTTCTTTTCAGATTTTCAATTGTCCTCTTCAATTCTGAGTCGAACTATCAAATCTTCCATTGTCATCTCTTTTCGTTTGTGCTTCAGATAATTCTTGAAGTCTTTCCATAACGGTGGCAATTTCTCTATCGCGGCAGCTACTTGAAATGACTCGCTTAAAGACATTCCTTCATCATGTATCTCATGTATAATAACCTACAACTCTTGAATTTGGCTAATCACTGTCTTAGAGTCTATCATTTTAAAGTCCAGAAATTTACCGACGATGAATTTCTTCATGCCAGCATCTTCGGTCTTGTACTTTTTGTCAAGAGACATCCAGAGTTCCTTCGATGTCTTCATTGTACAATACACATTGTACAGACTGTTATCCAGCCCGTTCAATATGTAATTTTTACATATGAAGTCGGAACTTTTCCAAGCAGTGAGTGCCTCGACCTTTGTAGCGTCAGGCTCCAATTCATCGACTTTAGGAGGATCCTCTGTAAGGAAATTTGCCAATCCTAAAGTGGTCAGGTAGAACAACATTTTTTGTTGCCATCTTTTGAAGTCAACGTCAGTGAATTTTTCTGGCCGTTCTACATGCGAGAATGTGACAATAGAAGGAACCAAAGGTCATGTTGGTGGTGCGGTCACAGTAGTTTTACTTGCGGAAACCTTGCTTTCGGTCGCCATTATCTGGAAGCGAAAGAAGTTACTTAGAAAAACCAAACAATATTGCTTTAAGATTGTTATTCTAAGTAACTCAGAAGCCGCAAAGCAAACAGCAATTACTATTCGAGTAATTGCAAATCAGTATATGATAGGAGAAGAAGAAGGCAGTACCGTGCAATTACAGTCCGCCTGCATTTATTTTGCCCGAGTCCAGTAGTCAATACTGTTCCCTTAAAGCAATATTGCTTTCCCACTGACGCAGAGGAGATGATCAACAATTCGCCTCCCAAGGTTAAACGGACCTTACTCCGCGATGCTACGCTACAGCAGCAGAGCAACGATGAACGCAAGGTAGGTATTTACTTGCAGAGCAGAGTTATGTAGGATGGAGAAAAAGAGGAGAGAAGATCAGAAAATTACCGGTCTTTGATTTGGTTTTCGCAGGCCTTTATATAAGCGGAAAAGAGGCATCTTTTCAGGAATAGGGGTTCCCGTTTGAATTGCAACGGCTGTGACTGTTGGAAAGGTTGCGACCCTTTACCAACAGATATTTCCGTTAGCGTTTGCGTGACCGAATTCAAAAAACAACCGTTTTGTTGTGCAGCGAGCCCATCCGCATCCAAAGGCCCAATCGATCACAAGACCCTTATCTTTGACTCTTTTAATTTAATATGAAATATATGCATGCTTTGTTCATGCCATTGCCTCTCTCTTCTATCATCTCTTTCTTTTGTAATAACATATCATGTCTTAATATAAGTAGTGGCATAGATGCTAGTTTTTCCCTGATGTGGAACTAAATGATTTTGGCAAAATTTGCATTAACCATTTATTCATTCTTCCAATACTACTCAATCTCTGTCTATCAGATCAAGGATTGTTCGTCGTCATCAGCGCTCAGTCAACCCCATCCATTGCTGCTATAGTAGATCCAGGCTCTGTCCAATTTGATGGAACGAGTGAATCCATTCTTTCCTAATTTAATGTTTAAGACGATTGAAATTTCAATTTTTTTGTTTTATTATAGCATAATCCTCAGCCGATAAGCGTGTTGCTTTATGCTTTAGAAACGTTGTGCTTAGAATGATGAATGCCTGTACATCAATTTAGGGTCTGTATAGGGTTCAGAACGATGAATCCTATACTTGCGTTTTTGACACTTGGAATTTCAGTTGAGATGCAAGCAATGTCCTTTGATCAATTAAATAACCAAACAGTCGTTGTTGGTCAATAAAGCTATTAGCTTGTGCAGTGTCAGTAAAGTTCAATTGAAATCAGCCAACTAATCAAAGTAAAAAAGTGATCTCTAGGCGTGGAAACAGAAAAAAGGTGCAAGTTTTTTGGGTATGATGTGACTTAGAAACATGATATATGGAATTAATTGATATAATTGAAATATCACATACGTTAGTGGATTGCCATTGGTATATTGCTCCATGCATACCATATTTGAAATATAAAACGTAAAGGATGTACCACAGTTAAGTTAGCTGAATGGTAAATGAATGAGATTACATTTCATAACCGAGCAGACTTAAAAAGCAACCACTAAATAGCTGACTTTTATTAGTATATTGCACTAAGCATAATATGTCTACAGGAAAATAATCACAAGGACAAGATTAAAGGCTTTTTTATTCATAAGGACAGCCCATTAAAAATTTCATCAAAAGGACATTACACTAATTATAATTTTATAACCTTAAATGATGCACGCTATTTCCTTCTTTGTTGTCAATTATCTCTCATTGAAGAAATCTGTATCTCCCCGCCATTGAAACACGATTGTTATTCTTGCATATTTTGAAATCAAACTTTCTCATTGATCGTATTAATCCAACGACATTAGTAGCTGTTGATCGAAAATTGTTATTGATCGCACAATTCATATCGGAAAATCGATCTCGCACGATTTATATAGGAAAATCGTTATTGCTGAATTCAACAATGTAGCAATATAAAAATTCATCATCATGTACATAAGCAAGATTAGTGTTTAATACGTCAATCCAGTCATTACTGAAATGCAAAACATTTTCAACTGCATACATTTAAAACTGAAATAAAAAACTCCGTTTTCAAATCAAATACAACATACAACACGGTTCTAGTCATTTATTTCAATCATTTTCTTGTACTCTTTTTGCTCAGTCCAGTGATGTATCTAATCAAATCTCAACAAACATGATTGGATAGAATTTCGCACACAATCAGTGCTCTTGTTTTATCCATGTTGTCTTTTGTTACCTTAATTGGAGTTTCAACTCTGTTGTGTGATATCATATTTATCATGACGAATATGCCGCAGTCTACTCTGTATGAATTAAAAGTATTGATGCTTAGAAACAATAAAGAAGAAACTGTTGTCAAATTTCGTGTAAAATGAATACTGATTTTTGTTGGTTACAAACAATAATCAATAGAAATTGCTACTACTTTTTATTCAAAAAAAAGAATACCTGTCAGAATGCTGCTGTGCACATGGTAGTTGATAAATTTCTGTTTCTTTAATCTTCTTATCTACAATATTATTCTCCACCCAATGTTGCTGCAGAATTTCTTCTATTTTCTTTCACTGTACTGAACATAGTTTAGTATGACTTTACAGAATAAAAAGCATAACAATTTCCCTTACCAGTTCATATGATTCTCTCAAATGCAGATTATTTAATTCGCTTGATCTTCTTGGCCTCAAAGAATCATAGTGTGACCATTGCATGTTTGGATATAGTAATGTCAACGACGTCCAATGATTGTTAAAATGTATTGGAAAGTAAATCGTTTTCGTAAAAATGTTCAACGCTGCTTCTTTTAAGAAAGGAGTAACCAAATGTGTAATAATTGAACTCCTTCCTTCCAAAATGCCTTGCTGCTCAATTCAAATCTTATTCGAATAAGTATTAAGGACGTGAATAATAGAAGCAATATTTTTTTATCGTAATTGAACTTACTGTCATCACTGTAGACATTGCGTAATTGTTTGCTACTAAATCACATTTAAGGCCACACCAGTCGATAATCGATTACACAATGAAAAAAATATATTACATAAACTAATTTGTCATGTTATAATTTGGTATACAACAGTTTTTGTATTTATTATTGATAGATATGTTTTTTTATGTTTAAGGTATCAATTTAATATTACTCCCAATTAATATGTATCAGTTTTTTATATTTTTCAGTATCATTTTTTTTAGATACAAGAACTAGGTAGCAGTTTTATGTCTATAAAAGTATCAGTTTTCGTACGACATATGTTGAATCAAGATGTTTCAGTTTCTGAGTATCATTTTGACATTTTTGTAGGTATCAGTTTCTTATTGATTGCACTTATCATATATAAAATATAGATTTTGGATATTATTTTTTAATGTACATGGTAATCAGTAATAAAATTTGTTAAATAAGTTTACCTGTCCATCTATTAATGAATCTAGCAGCACATCTGTCATCATATCTTTCGTAATAGTACATCCTCCCCTTGACAGATCATCATCTCGCCAAGCGGCCGGACTGTTAATTATTTAAAAATCAAACAGTTAATATAACTATTAGTATGTTCTATAAGGACAAATTAAAATATTATTCTTAATTTTCTTCAACTTTTGACATTGAATAAAATTTCCTTATAATCCTTCCTTCCTCATCATTTAGATGTTTTGTCACCTTTTTGCATTTCGATAAGCGTAAATATTCCCATGTAGGTTCTTCGACATTTATTGGCTTTATTTGGTTTACAGTTTGTTCTTTCTCTTTGTCATCTTCATTCGTTTGTTTTTTTCCCACATTTTTCATCATCTATTTGAACCACAAAAAGATGAAGTTCTTCCTCTTTTCCTTTACATGAACTATCATTTTTCCTTCTCTTCTATTTCAAGTGTGTTGGCTAGCTTTTTGACCAAGCCACCCAGGTTCATTCACAAGAAGAAAGTATGAAATCACATTCCCTAAGTACATGAAGGAACGGATTGCACCATTGACTCGCCCCTCATCGGATCGCCCCTTATCGGATCGCGCCTCATCGGATCGCGCCTCGACGGATCGCCCCCATCTCATCAGCGAAACGACACCTCTATGCGATCCGATCCATATACACATTACTGCCCAGTATCGACCGATCCGATCCCCTGACGCACAGCGGAGCCTCTAACCCGTTCAAGCGCGAGCTAGTCTTCTGCGATCCGAGACGCACGGATCCAGCGACACGTGTCCCCAACCGTCATTTTGACTGATTCTCCCCATTTGCTCGATCCGATTTTCAAGGGGATCGCGACACCTGTCCACAATGGCTAATTTGACTATTTCTTCAACGGAAGCGATGCGATCTGATGTTCTCAGGATTCGTGCCACGTGTTACCACGATCCGCCTAACAAAATCAGCTATAAATAGCTCGGAGTTTGGCATTTTTTGGGATCTTTTTGGCAATATTGAGGACTGATTCCGCCATTATTGTCATACTACCATTTCTTACCAGTTTTATTACTAGATTACTGAGAGAAATCACAATTGTAAAAGTGAGCTTGAGAGAAATCATTGATTGTACCAACATTCAAAGTATAATCAATAACATATAAAGTGAACGTAGGCTCGTTAACGCCGAACCACTATAAATTCTGTGTGTTATTTTCTTTTTCTCCATTCTTCAGTTAAAATTCTATAAGATTCAGAACAATTTGGGTGTTAGGTCCAAATTTTGATCTAACATTTTTGGTGCTTTCACTGAGAAAACAGTCCTAAAGTTTCACTATTCAGTTCTTTGAAGATTCCAGCGATTCGGGTATCATGGCTGGAAAGAGATCTAAGGAAGTACGAGCTTCACGAACCAATGAAACCGTGAATGAAGCAGTCGAAGAAAGTGTGCACGAGCTAGGCAATGTGGGAACTTTGGATCGCGGAGCGCCGGGGGCGAACCGATCCGACGAAGACGCCACGCTCCGAGTCGACGAGAACGAGGCGATACGGACTGCTGAAGGGGTTGTTACTCGATCCCGAGATAACGCCTCGAATCCTCCGCGTACCGTGACCACGAATCGATCCCAGGGGGCGCAGCGAGCCACCATCCTCGATCCACAACGATCCTAATTGATGATCGGACTACAACTCGACCTGGAAAAGAGCCTATGACTCGCTCCTACCGTCCTGGCCCCTCCGCTCGACCTGGCTCAAGCTCTTTGCGCATAAAAGAAAGTGATGATGATCAATATGACCCTGCTGCTCCCGTTACTGAGGGGGATCTCTCTCGCTTTTCCGAAATGTGGGAGAGACTGTTTGATGAATTGGCTGCCCAAAGGCAGGAAAGCTCCGTCCTGCGACAAAATTTGACTGCTATGGATAGAAGGCTTGATGATCTCATAAGGCAAAGGACGCCGCCAGCTCGTCCTCTCGCTCCAGGATATTCTTCTTCGTCAGAGGAAACGCCGAGACCTCCACGGTGACCATATGAGAGAGCCGAAAACATAGAGCAGATTCGGTTCGGGACCCTGCCGTCACGAGAAGAAGTGGCACTGGGCGCAGGGCCCACAAACCGTAATGTGAACGATCACACCACAACTCCCAGAGCTTGAGGTGTGGACAGTCCTATACAGAACAGACTACCTCAGCCCCGTCGCCGCGCACATGCTCATGGTAACAGGGGGCAACGAAGCCCTATCCGAGCCCCGGATTTTGTGACTGCTCCCGGAAGAGAAATTAGAGAACCACGCCGAGCAAGAAGCACTGACCCTGAACCTCCACTGACCAGTGCAAATGTTGCAGCTATGATCCATCAAATTCTGGCAGATAGCCGTGGACAACGGAATGAAGATTGGGGAATCGACCGCAGTCACACCCCTTTCACTGATGATATTTTGGATGCGACTTTCCCGAGGCGTTTCAACATGCCACAGATGAACCGATACGCGGGAAGGTCTGATCCCGTCCAGCATCTGATGAGATATTCTTGGTCAGTGACCGCTGCCGCAGCTTCTGACGCAGTCAAGTGCAAAGCATTTCCTATATTCTTGGAGGATGTAGCATTGTTGTGGTTTACTCGCTTACCAGCAAGGTCGATTTCTAGCTTCAGGGAGTTGAGTGAAAAGTTCGTAGAACAATTCCGCATCTATGCACAAAAGACAAAGAGTGTGATTGATTTGTTCCTTATCAAGCAACGACCAGGCGAGAGTTTGAGGGTATACCTGGACCATTTCAATTTGGCCGCTACTGAAGTTAAAGACCCCCATGAGCCAACCGTTGTCGCAGCTCTGATTGATGGAGTAGATAAAGACACTGAATTTGGGAGATACCTGGCAGGCAAGCCACCCCATACTAGAGAATTATTTTACGAAAAAGCTAATGTACACTTACGTCGGGAAGAAGTATATGCTAACCGAAAGGCAAAAACGACCGATAAGGAGGAAATCCAGAGCAATGTCGCCATTAAGCAGACAGGAGACAGCTCAGGAAAGGTCGAAGTTAATGTTGGAAATCAAAATCAGGGTGGTCGCCAGTCAGGGAACAATGATTATAATAGTAATGGCAACAACCGGAAGAGGAACCGAGGGAATGACTCCCAGAGAAGGACTCGTCCCAGGGCCTTTGAGAGTTATACGCCAATAAATGATACTTTGGAAAATATCTTCATGGATTCGTACAACGTCCTCCAGAATAAGAGGCCACCTCCCAGAGAGTCGACGGAGAAATAACGTGAAACGGGGAAGTTCTGTCTCTTTCATCAGATTCATGGCCATTCGACAAATGAATGTCGTCAACTAAGAGATGTAGTCGAGAGGCTTCTTCGAGAAGGAAAATTAGATGAATACAGAGTAACGCCCAGAGATAGGGGGCAAGCCGTACAGGCCCCGAATCAGAACCAGAATCAACTTGCTGCCAGGCCAACTTCCCAGGGAAAGGGAAAGGACATCGTTATTAATACCGTAATCGGAGGGCTTTATCTCGCTGGACACAGTTCCAAGGCATTGGATCAATATGTCAATGCAGCCAAGCAACACCTCGAGGTAGGGGAGTGTAGTAACCCCGAGGACAATATCCCGGTAAAGCAACAAAAGATGATGTCCGACGATGTCGTTTTCCGTGAACGAGAAAGCATTGGAGTCCATGCTCCGATTGAAGATCCATTTGTAATCACAGTACCTATCGGACCAGCCATTGTTCAAAAGGTTTTAGTGGACAATGGGAGTTCCATCAACATTCTTTTCAAAAGGACATTCGACCAGATGAACCTCGAAATAAAAGACTTGAAGCCCTGGCAGGGGTGGATCCGTGGATTTAACGGAGCATCCACCGCTCCAATGGGTTATTTAGAGTTACCAGTTACGCTTGGGGAAGGAGAACGCCAGAGAGTGAGAATCCTTCCCTTCGTGATTTTGGATGTTGAATCACCCTACAATGCCTTCTTGGGCCGACCGGCCCTCGCAAAGTTTAGAGCTTGTATAGCCCCCTGGTGCTTGTTATTGAAATTACCCACAGAAGCTGGCGTTGGAATTGTCAGAGGAGATCAGGTTGCTGCACGAACATGTTATGTTGCCGAGCTAAAGTTACTCCGCAATGGAGGGGACATAGAAACTAAAGGCGCTTCTCCCCCTACAAGGGCGGAGACCTTATAACAATTAAAGAGGATAACTGTTGGAGAGTCGCCCAGAGAGTTGCCCGAGGACATAGATCCCAGAGAGGATCAAGAACCTGGGGGCAGAATGGCGACTCCCAACCAGACAACTGTGGATGTACCGATCGATGATAGTGACCCGGAGAAGGTCCTTAAGATCGGATCCCAGTTAAATCCGAATCTCGCTAAAAAACTGACAGATTTCTTAAAAAATAACTTGGATGTATTTGCTTGGACCCACGCAGACATGTGCGGGATATCCCCACCAATCATGAGCCATTCATTAAGCATTAACCCTAAACTCCCTCCGGTAAAGCAAAAAAGGCGAATGCTGGGCCCAGAGAGGTCCGCTGCCTTGAAATAAGAGGTTGGAAAGCTAAAGAGTAATGGATTTATCAGAGACTCGATCTACCCAGACTGGATCTCAAATCCAGTTCTGGTGAAGAAGGCCAACGGGAAGTGGCGAACGTGTATCGACTTCTCGGATTTGAACAAAGCCTACCCAAAAGACAGTTTTCCGTTACCCCGGATCGACCAGTTGGTGGACTCGACGGCGAGTCATGAACTTCTCTCATTTATGGATGCTTACTCAGGATACAACCAGATTCCAATGCATGTTCCAAATCAAGAACACACTAGTTTTATCACGGATCTGGGATTATATTGCTATGTAGTGATGCCCTTTGGCTTGAAAAACGCAGGCGCTACATATCAACGTTTAGTCAACAGAATGTTCTATAACCAGATCGGAAAGACAATGGAAGTATACGTCGACGACATGTTGGTTAAGTCCAAGCAATCCTCCCATCACACTACGGACTTGGCAGAAATGTTCGGCATTCTGCGAAAGTACGGAATGAAACTCAACCCAACAAAATGTTCATTCGGTGTTGCCTCCGGGAAATTCTTGGGGTTCATCGTCAGTTCCCATCGTCAGTTCCCGTGGGATTGAAATTAATCCAGACCAGATCGCGGCAATCAGAGACATTCAGGAACCTAGGCAAATTAAGGATGTGCAAAGTCTTGCAGGAAAAGTAGTCGCACTTAGCAGATTTATCTCCAAGGCTACGGACAAATGCATCCCATTCTTCGAACTCATAAAGCGGGGAAAACGCAACTTCAAATGGACGCATGACTGCGTAGAAGCATTTCAGAACCTACAGAGGCACCTGGAGAAACCTCGGATATTATCTAAGCCATTGGATCACGAGGACTTATTCGTGTATCTGGCAGTGTCATCCCATGCGATCAGCTCAGCGTTGGTAAGAGAAGAGGATAAGGTCCAAAGACCTGTGTATTACGTGAGCAAAAAATTAACGGTAGCAGAGCGTAATTATCCAAGGATAGAAAAGTTGGCGTATAGTTTACTGGTCGCCTCTAGGAAGCTTCGACATTATTTTCAGGCGCATCCCATTACCGTATACACCGATCATCCACTCAAGCAAGTCCTACAGAGACCAGAGTCGTCTGGAAGATTACTCAAGTGGAATGTTGAGTTAAGTCAATTTGATCTGAACTTTCAGCCCAAACAGTCAATTCGGGGGCAAGTGATAGCCGACTTTATAGCAGAGTTTACCGTCCCAGAGGAGGATATAGCAAACGAAGAAGTTGATCCCTCAAAGTTACTTCTCGATCCCAATGCCTGGAGATTATATACTGATGGCGCTAGGAATGACGAAAGATCCGGCGCTGGAATGGTGCTTGAAACTCCCGAGAAACGATTGATATCCTATGCTATCCGGATGGAGTTTCACGCCACTAACAACGACTCCGAATATGAAGCCCTAATAGCCGGATTAAGGATCGCAAAGGAATTAGAGGTCACAAAGCTGAACATCTTTTGCGACTCCAAGTTAGTTGTGAACCAGGTTACTGGAAATTTCCAAGCTAAAAGTGCGAGATTAATTCTATATTTGAAGAAAGTGAAGGAATTGCTGAACGACTTTGATCACTACAACATATCTCACATTCCGCGGTCAGAGAATCAGCAGGTGGATAAGTTGGCAAAGATGGCTAGTTCCGACAATCCTGAAGAGACCGGGCTAGCCCCCGTTGAAGTGCTTCGGTCCCCTAGTATAGATCAAATGGAAATCGACCCAATACTAGAGACAGAACCAGAAAGGGAGTCGTGGATGACCCCTCTAAAGAATTTCTTGTTGAATGGAACGCTTCCGACCAAGAAGAGCGAGAGGCGTAAAGTAATTCGTAAAGCTGCCCGATACGTTCTGCAAGGCGGAGTTCTTAACAGACAAGGATTTTCGATGCCCCTCCTCCGGTGTATAGCTCACGATGACATCAAGCGTGTGCTGCAGGAGGTACACGAAGGCGAATGCGGCGATCACACTAGAGGGCAAACTTTGGCAAAAAAGGTCTTGCGGTATGGTTATTTCTGGCCTACCATAAACAAGGATGCGGCAAAATACGCACGACGGTGTGATGTGTGCCAGAGATTTTCAAAAATACCTAGAGCGCCTCCTAATCAGTTAAAAACAATGACGAGCCCATGGCCTTTCGCTATGTGGGGAATTGATATCATTTGAAGTCTCCCCATAGCTAGGGGCGGGGCAAAGTTCGCTATTGTGGCCGTGGATTATTTCACTAAATGGGTCGAGGCTGAACCACTGACTACAATCACAACCAAATGAGTGATCAATTTTATCGTTAGAAACATCATCTGTTGATTTGGGATTCGAAAGATTGTGATAACGGATAACGGAAATCAGTTCGATAGCACTGAATTCAGAAATTTCTGCCAAAAATACCACATTGAGAATCGATACACCTCTGTGGCGCACCCGCAATCGAACGGACAAGTCGAAGTGGCAAATAAAGTGATTAAGTCCATTCTGAAAAGAAGACTGAAGCGGGCCAGAGCCATGTGGGCTGATGAATTGCCCTTGGCACTATGGGCCTACAGGACAACATATAAATCGGCAACAGGACATACCCCTTTCTCCCTTACTTTTGGAACGGAAGCGGTCATCCCGGTTGAGATAAAGGTACCTTCTCACCGGGTGACTTATTATGATCCGATGACCAATAATGAATTGCTCCTTAAGTCCCTGGATATGATCGAAGAAAAGAGGGATGAAGCAGACCTGCGTGCCTTGAGATGCAAACAACAGGTCGCTCGATATTACAACAAAAAGGTTCGAGCCCGAACCTGGGTACCCGGAGACTTGGTTCTGAAACGTGTCTTTCCACCCCCAACTCATATGGGAGCGAAGTGGGAAGGACCGTACTCCATTCTGAGCAAGCTTGATAATGGAACCTTCAAGCTGGCAACCGTAGATGGAAAGGAAATCCCCAGAGTGTGGAATGCCCAACATTTACGGCAGTACTTAACATGAAAGTTTCAAATCTATTCTTTTGCTTTGTTGAAAACCATGTACAAGGCACGACTTGCCTAGAATAATCAGATTCCTTAAAGCAAAAAAATTTAAAGTGGATGTAGGTCATGATTCGACCGAACCACTATAGAATATTGTGTGTCGTTTACCTTTATTGCACTATTTATCTGTCTTTCTATTTTTTACTGTGATTCATGCATTGTTTTTAGGTGCCATCCATCAGAATGGAATGTAATCACCAGTCAAAATTCTGAGGATGCAATAAAGTAAATTACATCATTGATAGCGCTCTGATTCTCCAGAGCCGAGAGAGAGCATAACGGACATGAAGCCGATGTCCATAAGTCATGGCGGTGTACCATGATCGGAACCGCCTTGACGGAACTCTAACTCTCCAGAGAGAGAGAGAGAGTATTAAAGCGTCTCCGATTGAGCGCTGAGAAAGAGCTCCTACCCCGCTGAAGGATCGGGGAGCGATTGAATTGCTGAGCTCGAACTCTAACTCTCCAGAGAGAGAGAGAGAGAGAGTATAAAAGCGTCTCCGATTGAGCGCTGAGAAAGAGCTCCTACCCCGGTGAAGGATCGGGGTGCGATTGAATTGCTGAGCTCGAACTCTAACTCTCCAGAGAGAGAGAGTATAAAAGCGTCTTCGATTGAGCGCTAAGAAAGAGCCCCTACCCTGCTGAAGGATCGGGGAGCGATTGAATTGCTGAGCTCGAACTCTAACTCTCCAGAGAGAGAGAGTATAAAAGCGTCTCCGATTGAGCGCTGAGAAAGAGCTCCTACCCCGCTGAAGGATCGGGGAGCGATTGAATTGCTGAGCTCGAACTCTAACTCTCCAGAGAGAGAGAGAGAGAGAGTATAAAAGCGTCTCCGATTGAGCGCTGAGAAAGAACTTCTTCCCTGCTAAAGGAACAGGGACCGACTGAACTATTGAATTTGAACTCTAACCTCGGCGACCGCTAGGAGAGTATAAAGGAGTCTATGATTAAGCACTGAGAAAGGTGCCAGAAATTCAGTACCACAAGAACAGTTATCTTATGAAATTCTCTAAGTACCCCATATTCAGAAATGGGGGGCAACCTACAAATAATGCTAATCAATCTTTAATAAGCCCTAGTTAAGCGCTACGTTAACGATTGATTACAGGCCATATGCATATACACATGAACTTTAATGCAGCAATGCAGCACGAAAATTTTCCTTCTGTTGTTTGATTGATTTGTAGTTATAATTAGATGGTCTATAACTAAACATGGAAAGTTTATTTGAATACAGGTACACAATGATGCAGAAAGAGATAAACTTTCATTTATATACTGCAAACCTACAAAGTGAAAAACAACCTAGAAAGGAAAGTGTGGACCAGTCTCATAATTACATTTCTTGACCAGTGGAAAACCTAAAGACAAAATATCAACAAGAAACAATATCCTATTTACGCTTTGGCCTCTTCTCCTGCTTCTGTTTCTCCAGCTTCGCCTTGTCGGCATCGGATTGATCCCCTTTCTTCCTCTTCCTTTTGTCTATGAGAGGAACATCTGACTCTTCAGAAGATTCCTCTTCCACCTCCTTTCTCTTCCTTCTATCAGAAAGGGAAGCCGGGAAGTCATCAGGATTTGCAAAATGAAGCTGTCTGCTGATGGATTTGGGCTGGATTTTCAAAATCATCCCGGTTTTGGGATCAAATTCTGCAAGAGGGACTATGTCCAAAGCCTCTTCTCCCACCTTCTTCGAAGCCATCTCTTTTTCCTGCCTAGCTTTTCTGCTGGCCAAAGTTTCGTCGTCATCGTCGTCGGTCTTTTTGGCGCCAATAATATCTTCCTCATCCTCAACATGGCGCCCATCCATGTCTTTCAAGGCCTCGATGGTTTCGGCATCCTTGGGGACATCAGCACTAGGTGCCAGGACGCTTTTTTCTGCTGTTGTAGCCTCAGTCTGCATCGATATATCAACACTGGCACCTGGCGAGACAGCCTCCTTCTCCGCCTCTTTTCCTTTTTCAACACCCTTGTCGGCGGGCTCACCACCTGTATTATGAGGAACACACGTTACTAATTCAATTGGTTGTTCTACCAGACGACGACAATTCACAACTGCTTTGACAAATTGTGGGGAAAAAAGGGAGATACCTTCCGCAGATCCTCCTTCTTGAGTAGCTGTAGGAGCTCCAACAACCACGGGAGTTAGGCCCAAAGGGATTAGTGGATCATCGGGATGGTATTCCTCAACTCCGGAGGTCTTGGGCTCCACGGCTGAACTCGAACCCTCGTCAGCTTTGCCTTTACCCTTTGCCAGGGCCCTCTCCTTTTCCATCTCCGTTAGAATCAGACGACGACCCTCTGCCAGGTCCTCAGGCTCGTTATCCCTCAAGATGCTCTTCATCAACTCATCTTCATCTATTTCTTCGACTCCCAATCTCTGCTTCTCACCCTCAACAATCGCATCCCATAAATTGGCTAAAGTAACGTGGTAATCCGGGATCCACGAGATGTTGCGGGTTTGGAGAACTTGGCCAAGGAAGTCGAAAATCATCTCTTCAAACCCCTCGATATCCTTCTCTCTTTCGAGGAGCTTGTTGTTAGAAGCAGTGGCCAGTTCGATGGCACTTTCAACATTCTTTTCGGCGAGAGCTGCCCGTCTCTCCGCATCCGCGACTTGATTATTCAAAATCACCTTTTCCGCTTCAGCCAAAGCTAACCTTTCTTTCAAGCTTGCTTTTTCTGCCTCCCAAGCAGCTCTCTCAGCTTCAAAATGGCCTTGTGCTGTTTTCAACTCGATGTTGTCCATTTTGAGATCTTCTACTTCCTTCTTTAAAGTCATCTTCTCTTGGCTATTGGAGTCAAGTTCCGAATGAAAGCGCTTCTTAGCATTCTCCAATTCAATCTTATAATTTTCGGCATCTCTCCGCGCTAAAGCAAGTTGGGATTGAGCATCTTCCAGGTCCTTCTCCATCTTTGTCCTGGCCCTTTCGTTGTTTTCAAGTTTCGCCTTAGATCTATGTGCTTCTATTTCAAGCGTTCGGATGACTTCTGAAAGGTTAACTGAATGTTTCTTCATCATCTCATACTGCCTGGAAACGTGACGGATGTGCCCGACAACTTCATTATCCCAGTTCTTAGGGACCGGTTCCAAGGCTGGAACAAACGTCATCCTGTCGAAGAATATGTCTGGGAATTGTTCCCGCAGCTTTTCCAGCCTACCTTGAATCTCGGGACCATGGATGTAGTCCCGTGACCCGGGGGGGCCAACTCTGGCTGGCTGGAAGGGACGATGTCACTCCTCTCCTTTTCAGGCTCTTTGATTGGATCTTTGCTTTTATCTTTAGATTCGTGATGCCTTTTTGACGACCTGCTGTGAGAAGGTGCACTCTTTGGAGGAGTTAACTCTTTAGGAAGTTTCTTTCCCCCTGCAGGAGCTACCGGGTAGCTGGGGAGCTTGGCAGATGTTGATTTCGGTGGAGACCGGAGTTGCGAGGAAGTCGGCTTGTGAGAAGGACCGCGAGAGCGCTCAGTACTCGGATGAAGACTGGGTGTGCCCTCACGAAGAGAACGATAAGAATAAGATCGTCTGCGGGACATCTTTCCTGCAAAAAAGAAAAGAGCATATTAAAACTTTGAATACTGACGATATAAGAGTGTGGGGTCAGATAGTGTGTGTGATTTGTGCATCCCATATAATTCCCCCTAACGGACCCGGGCCTGAAGACAGGCTCATCTGACCAGTTTCTTGTTCTCTAGTTGGAGCGATGGTCTCTTCAGAAGCAGGGAAGAATGGCTCCCCTTCGAAGTCCCTCTCTGTGTATACATCATCGGGCAGAGGAATTTTGCTCAGCTCGTCGAATAACTGTTCTTCTGTCAAATCATCGGGAGCAGCGAGTTTGATTGGAGTAGAAACTAGGATTTCCTTGGACTTGTCACCGCGGGCCTCATCCCCTCTGTATATGTTCAGGTCCTCATCGTCTTGGATGACTATCGGGGAAGGACTCTTGCAAAATTTAGTTGTTTCCACCGCTTGCGATGTTCCCTCTCCCTCCGTTGGGGGCACGTATCTATAGGGTTTGCCGCCAGCGCCAAGTCCAAATCTTACATCTAGAAGATGATGCTTATGAAGATTTTCATCAGTGATGCACTTTTTGATCCTTAGAAAGTTGGATCTGCTTTGTAGAAGAATAGACAATCGATTATTGTATAACGGACCCTCCGTTTTCGGGAAGACGTGATCTGTTTAAAACAAAGAAAAAGGGGGGGGGGAGAATGTTAATGCTTTGGCTTCTTGAACAAGATATTCAGTCAAGAATTTAAAGTTTACTTGATTTGAGCCATCTTCTTAAGCATCCGGCCTGTTTCTTTATATAAAACCAATCAGACTTAGGATCCCCTATATTGCTGTATCCGTCATACAGAACCTTCCTATTGGCCACCGATTCAAAGAAAGAGAAATTTGGAGTTGCCGAGGAACGATGCTTGAAAAGAAAGAAGAATGTCAAATTTCTAAATGTGAGTTCGGTATGTAGGATCTCCACATATGCAACGTATAGGGTGTATAGAGATGCGTAGGCGTTAGGATGAAGCTGCATCGGAGCGATACCCAGTTGTTTTAAAGTCTCGATGACGATTGGAGGAAATGGAGGAATAGCTCCTACCAAGCACATGGTTCGACTGACTGCCATATATCCTTCCGGAGCTAGGTGGGGTCTATCTTCGCTACCAGATGTCATCACATCATCCCAAGGTATCCCATGTCTCAGGCAGATTCTTTTAAGTTTTATATCATCGAGCTTAGATGCTAAAGAATCAGAAAATTTCTCTATCCCGAGCGCGCCAGGAATCTCGTCGGGAGCTCGCCTGTCTATTTCGGACTCTTCACTAGACGAAGTACTTTCAGACGAATCTGATTCTGTTGCCTCGTATTCAGAGCCAGAATCTTCACCTCTTGGGTTAGATGGAGGGACATCGGGTTTGTATTGCTCAGGAACCTCGGACTCCGTTTCTGTAAAGGATCTTGAAGAAGATTGATTATCCGACATTACTGTTAGGCGAGAAAACATGAAAAATGAGATTAAAACTACCCTCCCCCGTGTGTGCAAGTGCCGGTGTGTGTGCTTGTGCATGCATTAAAGAAAAGCGTAAAGGCTGGTGAGATTGTCAAAATATTGGTCGTTTTATGCTGTTAAGTTATGCACTTGGTCAGTCCAGAGTGTTCGTCATGAAGGGTCTAGCCTAACTGTCCATTAGTGTGCTGGAATTAAATTGCATTGTTTATTCTACAAGTTCTTTGGAGCATTCACTCTTCGGTTCGTGAAAACCCTTTCGAATCGTGGGGTGTGGATCAGATCGTGGCGCGATCACGGGTTCGCGAGGCCAGCCTGGACCAGCAACAGAGGCGCTAACTCCAGGAAGTATCTCGGATCGGACCGCTATAATCTCGTAGCGATCCGTGTCCCCGCCACCTCGTCACGATCCGCTGCTTGCTCTTCTCCCATCCTCACAAGCATCTCCACGATCCGGTTCACCACTTCACCAGTTCCTCCACAATCCGAAGCTCTAGTATCCCCGCGAGTCGACCTGGTCATCTCTTCCATCTTCTTCCTCAACTCTCCTCTTCGCACCAGGCACACTCACGTCCATTCTCACCAAATCTTATAAAATCCCGCTGTCCATGCTCTCTAAACTAGTGCGAACACGGTAGAAATCCAAGAGAAATCATCTAGTTACCTTTTTAAAAGTTTGAAATCGGGCGGAAATTTGGAAATCGAGACTAAGGGTTTTTCCTCGGTGAGATAGCGATACGATACGAAAACGAGAAGAAGGAAGAAAGTGGAGGGGGGTCGACTTATATAGGCAGAA
This sequence comes from Allium sativum, assembly GCA_030737875.1. Lineage (NCBI taxonomy): Eukaryota > Viridiplantae > Streptophyta > Magnoliopsida > Asparagales > Amaryllidaceae > Allium > Allium sativum. The sequence goes on from CM060919.1 coordinate 723,222,547, forward strand.
GGGCGACCGTTTGTCTCCCCTTTTTTGTCTTATTCAATCCGCGAAAATAGACGGGCCGCGAACCAAAAGCCCACCACGTCTCGAAGAGAAGCCCATCTCGTTCCGTTCCGTGAAGAGGTCCAAGTGCTCACCGAAGAACGAGGCGAATGGCTTGCTAACGGACCGCGACTCGAGCACGCGATCCGAATCGATAAATGACCGACAGATCCAGTGATGAAGAATTCGAAAGATCCTAGAAAAAGAATTGTTCACTGATTTGCGTCTCGTTGTGAAAAGACGATTCGATAGCTTCGAAGCATGTTCCATCATCGATAAAACATACTTCGAGGGGGCAAAATGTTGGCTAGCTTTTTGACCAAGCCACCCAGGTTCATTCACAAGAAGAAAGTATGAAATCACATTCCCTAAGTACAAGAAGGAACGGATTGCACCATTGACTCGCCCCTCATCGGATCGCCCCTTATCGGATCGCGCCTCATCGGATCGCGCCTCAACAGATCGCCCCCATCTCATCAGCGAAACGACACCTCTATGTGATCCGATCTGTATACACATTACTGTCCAGTATAGACCGATCCGATCCCCTGACGCACAGCGGAGCCTCTAACCCGTTCAAGCGCGAGCTAGTCTTCTGCGATCCGAGACGCACGGATCCAGCGACACGTGTCCCCAACCGTCATTTTGACTGATTCTCCCCATTTGCTCGATCCAATTTTCAAGGGGATCGTGACACCTTTCCACAACGGCTAATTTGACTATTTCTTCAAAGGCAGCGATGCGATCCGATGTTCTCGGGATTCGTGTCACGTGTTACCACGATCCGCCTAACAAAATCAGCTATAAATAGCCCGGAGTTTGGCATTTTTGGGGATCTTTTAGGCAATATTGAGGACTAATTCCGCCATTATTGTCATACTACCATTTCTCACCAGTTTTATTACTAGATTACTAAGAGAAATCACAATTGTAAAAGTGAGCTTGAGAGAAATCATTGATTGTACCAACATTCAAAGTATAATCAATAACATATAAAGTGGACGTATTCTCGTTAACGCCGAACCACTATAAATACTGTGTGTTATTTTCTTTTTCTCCATTCTTCAGTTAAAATTCTATAAGATTCAGAACAATTTGGGTGTTAGGTCCAAATTTTGATCTAACACAGTGCTTTCTTCCTTGTTTCTTGAAAATATTCATACTTCTCGTTCCTTTTTTATGTTCTATTTCTTACTTTCATTCTTAGGACGTAAAAAGGTGGATTAGCACTTGATGGCTTAATGGCTGATTTTTTAACTCTTTGTTTGCCTTTTTTTCCTCTATTTCCTTTCATCGACTTCATTTTTTTCCCCACATTTTTCATCATCTATTTGAACCATATAGAAATATGAAGTTCTTCCTCTTTTCCTTTACATGAACCATCATTTTCCTTCTCTTCTATTTCCCGTGCTTTCTTCCTTGTTTCTTGAAAATATTTGTAATACCCCTTGAATTTTATAACATTAAGCTTCACAAATTAAAGTGTAATTAATTCTAAATGAAATAATTAAGGGAAATGGGTTATGCCATTGCGTTCGTCTCGGAATTCTGCTTGAGATGGAGTCGGAGATTGCGTGAATCGGACTCCGTATGAAGAAGTTATGACCTTCGGAAGTTTCAGAATAAAATTTAAATTCAAACAGCTCAGTTTTAAATTCAAAAATTCGAAAACAGGTTCAAGCTGGGCTGGGCGAGAAAATTCCCGCCCAGAAGACCAGGTCGACCATAGGGTCGACCATGGTGTCGACCTGGCCACCCCAGGTCGAACATAGAGTCGACCTGGCCACCCCAGGTCGACCATAGTGTCGACCTGCCAGTCGACCTGCCTGGTCGACTTGGCTGGCTAGGTCTGGCTCTGGCTCGAATTTTCGTGGCCCTGTGTGTCACTAGGGCTGACGTGCCACCTCTTGATTGGCTCTTTGAACTTTGTATGGTCTAGATTCCTCCTGTCTTCATCTGACGGCTCAAAACAATTTAAAAATCTACAAAAGCACCCTAAGTCTCAACTGAAAATTCACACAAAAAAAATAAGAAAGGAGTCATCATGCTGCCAGGGAGGAATTGAACATAGCCGTCAAGAGAGAAAAGCCTAGAGACGAATCAAATTAAGAAGAAGATTAAAGTTTAATCAAATTAATCAACGCAACGTTAGTCTAACCAAAGGAGCGCATCTCAATTTCAGAATTCAGAATCCAGAATTCAAGATTCTGCATTCGTTGTAAGTATAGTGACCTTTCAGAATATGAATAAAAACTGTGATGTGATTCGATGTAAATGAAAATAGAACTATGTTATTGTATAAATTCTGTGTATTGTAATGGTTCTATCATGACTTGTGTATTGATGTTTGTGGCATAAATTTGATTGATGCAAGCCTATTGAACAATTGTATATGAAAACAATGGCACTTGCAAGTTTGTGGCAAAAACTAGAATTTGATCCCTTTATGTTTATACCTATGGTATGGGCTATATACATTCACTAAGTTTAAATTAAGGCTTATGTAAACATGTTCTAGATTTGAAACCTTTTATGCCTACTTGACCCAAAACTATGATATCATTCTCATGTTTATTTACAAGTATAATTAGATCTATGTTAAGTATCGTTTGGGTTTCATAAACTATGCAAGTTCATGTTTATTTGCAAGTATTATTAGATCTATGTTAAGTATCGTTTGGGTTTCATAACCTATGCAAGTTCATGTTGAAATAGGCTATGTGATTAGATGTTATAATTGGATATTTTGGTGAATATATAACATGCTACTTCTGTGGTTGACATTATGCCAAGTTAAACATGTTTAAACACAAGTTTGTACTAGCCTAAACTATGCTATTTCATCTGTTACTTACTTAGTTATACTTTGATTTGAATGCAAGTTCACATGACCCATCATTTATGTTAGTATCGCTAAATTGCAAGTTCATGCGCCACACACCTTTATGTATTACATGTTCTTGATTTCCCCTTTTTCTCACGTTTATAAAGTTGGGCTGAATTGTGACAAGCCCAACACATGTTGCGAATAAACGGGGGTAATAACGTTGGGTGTAAAACATGAAAATATATGTTGGCATGGTTGGTACATGCCAACGACACTGACATTTAAGCGGTATGAATTGATATACCCAAGAATAAAAGATATGACATTTACATATATATGTGAAATAATAAAATATGTAAATTTAGAAAACACGATATGCTTAACCCGAGGTTGGATTGAGTTGTGATGTAAACCTGCCCGGACCCGCTCGGCTGTCCAGTAGTCACAACAATACCTATCCAATGTGGGTGGTTAAGCATTGAGCCAAATAATGACCCAAGGTTAGACTGAGCTACGGTGTAAACCTGCCCGGAACCGACCAGCACATCCAGTAACCGTAGCAATATCTGTCTAATGTGAGTGGTCAGGTGCTCTAAGAGGCTAAAGACAGATGGTAGGGTTAAGTCAACTATAACACTTAACCAAATTCAACATGTTAACAAGAATTGATGGGTGGGGTTAGGTAAATACAGACACTTAACCACTTAACATGTTTGACTAGAAAATCCTGGTAACGAGGGACCCGTTTCTGCAGTAACCCAAGTTAGGTATCATGGTACCCTGAAACTAGGCAGGGTGGGGCACGATTACTGGGCTGATTGTAAGTGGTTAAACGATGGCGGTGGGTGCACAGTGTAGGTCTAATGGGGTGCGGGCATGCACACACTCCGGAGCAGACAAACAGGGCACTGGGGACACCAGTAGTATAACCTATGCCTTCTAGAATTTGTGTCGGGGCCGCCACCATGGTTCTTGATACACCCCATGGTGGGACCAACATAGGTATCTACAATTCTTGGGGGTCGTATGACACATGTTAACGCGAGTAGGAGCCGATCTTTAAATAAAAATGGGGATCACTTCACCCTCAGCATGGGGTGCCAGTTAAAGTAAGCTCTAGTAGGTGCAGAGATATAGTATGGGTGCGATAGTACATTCGACACTTCCTTAGCTTGTGACACTTTCCTATTTTCAGTTTATATCTATCATGCCCTTTTCTTATTCACATACTGAAGAGTTACTAGATTTACTCAGGCTTTATGTCTGACTCTATTTTCTTTTCGTCTTCTTTTCTTTCGTCCCCCCCCCCGGTCCACAGGGAGGAAACAACTCAGCTCAGTCAGACTCTTTACAAGCTCCAAGAACGTAGATGTATGATTTGGATCTCTTTTGCTCGGTTTATGGATTTGGATGTCACTATGGGGATTTTTGTCACTTTATTTATGTTTTATGTTTCTTTAATAATCAAGACAGTAATGAGGTAGTAATGTTGGAAGTATTTTGAGACAATTACGGAATCTTTTGTTTGAACATGTATTGATGAAATAAAAGTCTGTTGGTTTCCGCTGTTTTAAATATGTCTTTTTATATCTGTCTTGAGTATTTCTATGGCTTTTACTTATAAACCTCCACCAAAGTTAAGGCATTCCCTTTGTGAGTGACCTCGACGGAGGTGGAGTGTTTCACTTGGTATCAGAGCCTAGGTTTACCAGACAAGATAAAAGTTTTTGAAATTGTTTTCAAAAAGAAAGTTTAAAGAAGCATTTTCAAGAAAAAGTGTTATATTTTAAAAGACATAATCCCCCAAAGCCGTATGCACTATCTCTCTCTATCCTTTGTTTTGAACCTTTCCTTTCTGTTTCAGCATGTCTAGAGCCCTTAACCTTCCTGAAGGAGTACCGATACCCGGCTGGTTTATGAGGTATTTAGAAGCGAGGGCCAATGGCGCGGGCCCAACAGACATCCCTCCTCCAGTGGTCGCGGTTCCTCCTCCTCGTGGGAATGCCTTCGCAAAAACATGCAGAGACTTCAAGGCAATGAGTGGAAAAGACTTTTATGGGACAGAATCCTTTGTAGGAGCAAGAAACTGGCTAAAGGAGACTGAGGATCTGTTTGTCATCTTCGGAGTTGATGACAGGCAAAAGATACAGGTAGCAGTATGGTTGCTTAAGGATGAAGCTTCCTATTGGTGGGAAATTACCAATGCTCAGAGGGCGGTGGAAACGTGGGAAAACTTCAGGACAAGGTTTGAGGTGAAATTCTTCTCCTAAGCTGAAAGAAGCCTGCAAATGGAGAAGTTCCTAACTTTGAAACAGGGAAGTATGCCAATCAGGGAGTATGTTAATCAGTTTAATCAGCTGGCCAGATTTGGGCTAGACTTAGTAAACACCCAACACAAGAAGGCACTTTGCTTCGTCAAAGGTTTGAATGAACCCCTATACAGCCTTGCCATGACCTATGTATCCACGGGAGCGACTTATGAAAGCTTAGTGGACATGGCGTTGCTACACGAGGAAGACCACGACAAGAAAGAAAGTAAGGTGGAAGAGAGGAAGGAGGGTCTACAAACAAAGAAAATAGACTTCAAGAAAGGAGGAAAGAACAATAAGCCCCGTGAAAAGAGAAGGTGCAATTTCTGTGGCATCGTGGGACATATATCAAAAGACTGCCGAAAAAGGAAGGCGAAGATGGGTGGTTGCTTCTATTGTGGAGAAACTGGACACCAAACTAAGGACAACCCAAAGAAGAAAGGGCAGGGACAGAAAGCCGGATCCACTTCAGGGGGTCAGGTTCATGCGCTAGTGGCACCTCAGCAGGAACGAGGTAGTAATATTTCTGTAGAAAGTGTAGTTTATCTTTATGATCATCCAGTTCGCACACTTTTTGACTCTGGCGCATCACACTCTTTTATTTCATCTGCCTTAGTAGAATCTCTGCATCTAGACACTAGTATGGTAGAGGATCCCTTAGTAGTTTCAAATCCAATTGGGGGCTCCGCTTACTTGTCAATGGTTTGTTTGGGTTTGAAAATCTCTATTCTCAGCGTTGAGTTTAGTTGTAATGCCTTTGTTTTGGGCTTCTCGGGATATGGTTTGATCTTAGGCATGGACTGGTTATCCAGTAACGGGGCCATCCTTGATTGTGAGAAAAGAGTAGTCAGACTCTTGACTCGGCTTGGTAACACTCTAGAAATTACTTGTAATCCCTTGAATGCTGTTATGCTTAGTTATCTAGAGTCGCCTAATTCTTCTGAGGAGAATTTGCAATCAGTTAGAGTAGTCCGGGAATATCCGTATGTCTTTGAGGAGGTGAAAGGCTTACCTCCGAGGTGGGAAATAGACTTCCGCATATATCTTGTGGATAATGCAAAGCCTGTAGCATTACCTGTCATACACATGGCTCCAAAGGATCGAAAGGAGCTCAGCAAGCAGGTTAAAGAACTTCTCGAAAAGGGGTTCATTAGACGAAGCATTTCGGAATGGGGTGCTCCGGTGGTGTTCGCAACCAAAGCGGACGGTTCGCTTCGTCTTTGCGTCGACTATTGGGAGTTAAACAAATTGACCAAGAAAAATAGGCAAGGTCTTCCCCGAATCGACGATTTGTTTGATCAGCTTGTAGGAACGTCGGTCTTCTCCCAACTTAATCTGGCAACTAGGTTCCATCAGCTAAGAGTGGCTGAAGATAGCATTGATAAGACGGCGTTTAGAACCCCAGACGATTTCTTCGAGTGGCTTGTCATGCCTTTCGGCTTGACAAATGCACCTGCTTATTTCGTAGACCTAATGAGCAGAGTGTTCAGAGAATTCCTCAACAAATTCGTGGTTGTCTTCGTAGATGATATCTTAATCTTTTCAAAGAATGAGGAAGAGCATGCTCAGCATCTGAAAGAAATCATGGAAACTCTTCGTTCACATCAGCTAAAAGCCAAATTCTCCAAGTGCCACTTTTGGAGAAAGGAGGTAAGATTTCTGGGGCATATAGTGTCCAAAGAGGGGTTAGCTGTGGACCCCGCGAAAGTGGTAGCAGTACAAGATAGGAAGACACCAAGAAATGCAACCGAAGTTCGAAGCTTTCTTGGGCTAGCCAGTTTTTACCGAAATTTTATTAGGGATTTCGCGAAAATCTCAGCCCCACTCACAAGGCTAACAAAGAAGAATCTGGCATTCACTTGGGATTTGGACTGCGAGTTTTCTTTCCAACGATTAAAAAGGGCTCTCACAATAGCCCCAGTTCTGACCTTGCCAGATGGAAGCAAAATGTTCACAGTATACACGGATGCATGTGGAACGGGACTAGGCGCTGTTCTAATGCAAGAAGGAAGGGTAGTAGCTTATGGCAGAAGACTATTGAAAGTCCATGAAAAGAACTACCCAACCCACGATCTTGAGTTAGCCGCCATCGTCTTTGCGCTTAAGTCTTGGCGCCATTATCTCCTAGGTGAGAAGTTTGAATTATACACTGACCATAAATCATTGAAATATCTCTTCTCGCAGAGGGATCTTAACTTGAGGCAGCAAAGATGGATGGAGTTTCTTGCCTTGTATGACTTTGAAATTGTCTATACTCCCGGAAAAGGCAATGTGGTAGCAGACGCGTTGAGCCGAAAGAAACTGACCTTAAGCCCGCTCTTTGTGGAAAGGCAAAGCTTGGAGTACATAGCCAGTTTTAAATTTAGGCCCTCCTCGGATTTTGTACCGGGTTTACTAGCATCTCTTGAAGTACGCCCTACTCTCTTGGACTCAATAGGGGCTGCACAACGTGAAGACCCTCAGCTTGTTGATGTGATCGATAAACTTATTAGGGGTGAGACTTCTAGTCACCTCAGTAGATACGCCATCGATGATAAGGGTTGGCTGAGGCGAGATGGAAGATTATGCGTCCCACAAGTAAGGGAGTTGACAAAGAAGGTTCTCGAGGAAGCGCATCATTCCAAGATGACTATACACCCTGGCGGTGATAAGATGTACAAGGATATAAAAAGGACTTTCTTTTGGAGCGGCATGAAGCAAGACGTGGCAGATTTCGTTTCTAAGTGCATGACCTACCAACAGGTCAAGGCGGAACAGAAGAAGCCTGGAGGACTACTTCATCCTTTAGAGGTCCCACAGTGGATGTGGGATAGCATTTCAATGGACTGCCTAGGTCAAGAAGAGGCAACACTAGCATTTAGGTAATAGTTGATAGGCTTACTAAAAGCGCCCACTTTGTACCTATCAAGAGTAGAAGGACTGCCGCATCTCTAGCATCTCTTTATCTCAAGGAAATTGTTCGACTCCATGGGATACCCTCCAGCATTGTTAGTGACCGAGACCCTATCTTCACAAGTGAGTTTTGGCGGAGTCTGCAAGAAGCTGTAGGCACACAGTTATGTTTGAGCACGGCCTGTCACCCCCAAACCGATGGCCAGACGGAAAGGGTGAATAGAGTTTTAGAGGATCTTTTAAGACTTTGCATTCTTGACTTTGGAGGGACGTGGGAGGATCACCTTCCTTTAGTAGAATTTGCCTACAACAACAGCTACCAAGCTACCATAGGCATGGCACCCTTCGAAGCCTTGTATGGAAGACTGTGCAAATCACCAACTTGTTGGTGGGAGTCTACAGATAAGATTATACTTGGGCCAGACATGATTCGAGAGACTTGGGAGAAAGTGGACTTGATACGTAGGAGAATGAAGACTGCCCAAGATAGATAGAAATCCTACGCCGACAAAAGAAGGACCGACCTTGAGTTTGAGGTTGGGGACAGGGTTTTCCTTAAGGTATCTCCTTTAAGGAACGTCGTTCGCCTTGGATCTGCAGGAAAGCTAGCACCAAGATTTGTAGGACCATATCCTATCGTCGAGAAGGTTAGGAAGATGGCCTATAGATTAGAGCTACTCGAGAGACTGGCCGGAGTTCACAACGTCTTTCATGTTTCTCACCTCCGGAAGTGTTTGCATGAGTCTGCGGAAGTGGTGGAACCTAGCATTCTAGAAGAAGCCTGGGTAGAACATGAAGCAACTGTGAGTAAAGTTCCAACCCGCATCTTAGGAACTGAAGTAAAAAAGCTAAGCAACCGCGAAGTCAAACTCGTTAAAGTTCAGTGGAGCGACCCCAAGGAAGACGCGACTTGGGAAACTGAGGACAGAATACGCGCTGCCTACCCTCTTCTTTTTGAGGGTACATCTTTGATCTCTCTTTTTCCTTAAGTTATGCTTTATCTATCTTTTTAGGTATATCTCCTCGGTCCTTTTCCTAACTCCTTAGGTAGAAAACAAATGGATGCAAGCATGTATTTGAAAACATGTTATGGATGATGGCTGTAAATGGTTGCTAGTGGTTGCTCGTGGATGCATATACACACACACCCTAGGTTATAGATCGGCTCAGTCACTTCATATTGCATATGCATATATGTATTCTCATTTGTATATGGTTGAAACTTGATATGTTGTCATATGGTCGTCGCATTTGTACGAATAGTTGTGCACTCATGTAGAATTATGAGTAGGAAAAATTTGCATACATAATGGATTCATGACACTTACATGATTCGCATTAAGGAGGTCACCTGAATCAGTAGACCGCCTGATTTCTGCATTAGATAAGGACATGTACACACACTATGCATATGACCACGAAGCATTAGAATTCTTTTAAGGACAGTGGATGCCTGTGTTTGTTGGTTGAGTAGATGGACTATTGGATGGTAGGATATACATTCTTCCTAGCTTGAAGATTTCGGGGACGAAATCCTTTTAAGGGGGGAGAATGTAACACCCCGTGAATTATATAACATTAAGCTTCACAAATTAAAGTGTAATTAATTCCAAATGAAAAAATTAAGGGAAATGGGTTACGTCACTGCGGTCGTCTCGGAATTCTGCTTGAGATAGAGCCTGAGTTTGCGTGAATCAGACTCCATATGAAGAAGTTATGACCTTTGGAAGTTTCAGAATAAAATTTAAATTCAAACAGCTCAGTTTTAAATTCAAAAATTTGAAAATAGGTTCAAACTAGGCTGGGCGGGAAAATTTCCACCCAGAAGACCAGGTCGACCATAGGGTCGACCATGGTGTCGACCTGGCCACCCCAGGTCGACCATAGAGTCGACCTGGCCACCCCAGGTCGACCATTGTGTCGACCTAGATGTCGACCTGCCAGTTGACCTACCTGGTCGACCTGGCTAGCTAGGTCTGGCTCTGGCTCGAATTTCTATGGCCCTGTGTGTCACTAGGACTGACGTGTCAACCCTTGATTGGCTCTTTGAAATTTGTATGGTCTAGATTCCTCCTGTCTTCATCTGACGGCTCAAAACAATTTAAAAATCTATAAAAGCACCCTAAGTCTCAACTGAAAATTCACACAAAAAAATAAGAAAGGAGTCGTCATGCTGCCAGGGAGGAATTGAACATAGCCGTCAAGAGAGAAAAGCCTAGAGACGAATCAAATTAAGAAGAAGATTAAAGTTTAATCAAATTAATCAACGCAACGTTAGTCTACCCAAAGGAGCGCATCTCAATTTCAGAATTCAAAATCCATAATTCAAGATTCTTCATTCGTTGTAAGTATAGTGATGTGATTCGATGTAAATGAAAATAGAACTATGTTATTGTATAAATTCTGTGTATTGTAATGGTTCTATCATGACTTGTGTATTGATGTTTGTGGCATAAATTTGATTGATGCAAGCCTATTGAACAATTGTATATGAAAACAATGGCACTTGCAAGTTTGTGGCAAAAACTAGAATTTGATCCCTTTATGTTTATACCTATGGTATGGGCTATATACATTCACTAAGTCTAAATTAAGGCTTATGTAAACATGTTCTAGATTTGAAACCTTTTATGCCAACTTGACCCAAAAACTATGATATCATTCTCATGTTTTTGCAAGTATAATTAGATCTATGTTAAGTATCGTTTAGGTTTCATAAACTATGCAAGTTCATGTTTATTTGCAAGTATAATTAGATCTATGTTAAGTATCGCTTGGGTTTTTAACCTATGCAAGTTCATGTTGAAATAGGCTATGTGATTAGATGTCATAATTGGACATTTTGGTGAATATATAACATGCTAGTTCTGTGGTTGACATTATGCCAAGTTAAACATGTTTAAACACAAGTTTGTACTATCCTAAACTATGCCATTTCATCTGTTACCTACTTAGTTATACTTTGAATTGAATGCAAGTTCACATGACCCATCATTTATGTTAGTATCGCTAAATTGCAAGTTCATGCGCCACACACCTTTATGCATTACATGTTCTTGATTTCCCCTTTTTCTCACGTTTATAAAGTTGGGCTGAATTGTGACAAGCCCAACACATGTTGCGAACAAACGGGGGTAATAACATTGGGTGTAAAACATGAAAATATATGTTGGCATGGTTGGCACATGCCAACGACAATGACATTTAAGCGGTATGAATTGATATACCCAAGAATAAAAGATATGACATTTACATATATAATTGTGAAATAATAAAATATGTAAATTTAGAAAACACGATATGCTTAACCCGAGGTTGGATTGAGTTGTGATGTAAACCTGCCCGGACCCGCCCGGCTTCCAGTAGTCACAACAATACCTATCCAATGTGGGTGGTTAAGCTTTGAGCCCAATAATGACCCGAGGTTAGACTGAGCTATGGTGTAAACCTGCCCGGAATCGACCGACACATCCAGTAACCGTAGCAATATCTGTCTAATGTGAGTGGTCAGGTGCTCTAAGAGGCTAAGGACAGATGGTAGGGTTAAGTCAACTATAACACTTAACCAAATTCAACATGTTAACAAGAATTGATGGGTGGGGTTAGGTAAATACAGACACTTAACCACTTGACATGTTTGACTAGAAAATCCTGGTAACGAGGGACCTGTTTCAGCAGTAACCCAAGTTAGGTATCATGGTACCCTGAAACTAGGCAGGGTAGGGCACGATTACTGGGCTGATTGTAAGCGGTCAAACGACGGCGGTGGGTGCACAATGTAGGTCTAACGGGGTGCGGGCGTGCACACACTCCGGAGCAGACAAACAGGGCACTGGGGACACCAGTAGTATAACCTATGCCTTTTAGAATTTGTGTCGGGGCCGCCACCATGGGTCTTGATACACCCCATGGTCGGACTAGCATAGGTATCTACAATTCTTGGGGGCCGTATGGCACATGTTAACGCGAGTAGGAGCCGATCTTTAAATAAAAATGGGATCACTTCACCCTCTGCATGGGGTGCCAGTTAAAGTAAGCTCTAGAAGGTGCAGAGATATAGTATGGGTGCGATAGTACATTCGACACTTCCTTATCTTGTGACACTTTCCTATTTTCAGTTTATATCTATCATGCCCTTTTCTTATTCACATACTGAAGAGTTACTAGATTTACTCAGGCTTTATGTCTGACTCTATTTTCTTTCGTTACCCCCCCTCCCCAGGTCCACAGGGAGGAAACAACTTAGCTCAGTCAGACTCTTTACAAGCTCCAAGAACGTAGATGTATGATTTGGATCTCTTTTGCTCGGATTGTGGCTTTGGATGTCACTATGGGGATTTTTGTCACTTTATTTATGTTTTATGCTTCTTTAATAATCAAGACAGTAATGAGGTTGTAATGTTGGAAGTATTTTGAGACAATTATGGAATCTTTTGTTTGAACATGTATTGATGAAATAAAAGTCTGTTGGTTTCCGCTGTTTTAAATATGTGTTTTTATATCTGTCTTGAGTATTTCTGTGGCATTTACTTATAAACCTCCACCAAAGTTAAGGCATTCCCTTTGTGAGTGACCTCGACGGAGGTGGGGTGTTTCAATATTCATACTTCTCATTAAATATTCATACTTCTCATTCCTTTTTTGTGTTCTAGTTCTTGCTTTCATTCTTAGGACATAAGAAGGTGGATTAGCACTTGATGGCTTAATGGCTGATTTTTTAACTTTTTGTTTGCCTTTTTTTTCTATTTCCTTCATTGACTTTTAACTTTGAAAATTCTTGAGTCATATTCAAACAAAAGTTTGGAGGAACGATGTCTTTAATTGAATGTATCTCCTTTTAAATTCTGTCACTATCATTGATAGTTTCAGTAACCATCATTGGCGTTGTTTCATTTTCTTTTCCAACTGACTTGCCTTTTTTTCAGAAGACTTTTCATCATCGTTTGAAATACTTTCAGCCTGTTTATCTTGGTCTGCATGCTCATTATTCAAATCAATATTAGTTTTTCATGACTTTCCATTTTGTCAACATTTGGTGAATCAATCAAAGTTGCTTCTGAATCACCTCTGTCATCTATTTTGTTAGGTTCAAATCCTGTTTTCTGCTCTTTCAACTGCTATCGAAGTTTATATAGCTCATCTTCCACTTTTCTTCTCAACTTTCTTTCTTCCTTCAACTTCTTTTTTAACTCTTTGTTTTCCTCCTCAGTCTCTATGATGTGATGGTTTAGAACTCTATTTTCCACTTCCTTTTCAACATTTTACACTTGTTCTAGCTGCTGACCAAACTTTTTTTTTGTTTGCGTAGCTTTTCCTTTTATTGAAGTTGAAGTTCTTCTTGCTAACTTTCCTTTGTCTCCAAAAGAATAGCCTCGTGTGGCTCAATATTTGCTATGTCCTTAATATTCATATGTTTAGACATCATATGAATCAACTTTTGTATTGCTACATTGCTGAGTTGGATGGGAAATTACTGAATAGATATCAAATTTTTTCAGTATTTTGTATTTGTACTGAAGTACTGTGAGCAAACGAAATATAAAATATGATACCTACAACAGTATAAAAACGATAACTAAAAATTGAACAATGAAAAAATAAAAAAATGATACCTATAATGAATAAAAACTGATACCAGAATACGAAGTTAAAAATGTAACACAAAACTGATACCTATAATATTCAAAAACTGATACTCATGAACTGTGAAGATGAGAAAAGCTTAAACTGACACCAATCAACTTATAAAACAGATACCAAAAAATTCTAAACATGTAAATAACACAAAAGTGATACCTACAGAGACATAACTGATAATCGATAGCTCAAACAGAAATAATAACACGATATATGCAAGTGTTTAAAACTAACACATTGACAATTGTACCTGTCTAGGCTTGTTTAAAAATTCCTTGTTTGTTACGTTCTTCAAATTCTTCAGATCCCACCTTGCAAATCGTGGGAGTTTGTTATCAAAGTTTCTTCGTTGCTTAATTAGAGATATCTTCACGCACTTCACATACTACATATACAAAATAAACAAATTTATAATTGAAATCATTATTTTATGTTTACATTTAGAGTAAAGATATTGTAAAAAAAAATTACCAACAGAGGCATTGAACAACCAGACATATCCCTCGGGTTATGGATGTAACTTTTGACAAACTTTGTAAAAGTCGAATGAATTGTTTTCCACCATGAAACTGAATTCATCTTGTTCACATCCAAGATGAACGGAATAAAACCCCATCTTAATTTCTGCTGCTTATTGGGAAAGAAAATGTAAGTAGTATTAACATTATAAGAAGAAATGACAAGTCTTCTTCAAACTGCTTCTTTTTCTTTTCTACTTCTTCATTAATTCTTTGTTCTATTAAATTCCTTGTAATAACCATTGCATTTCCTAAGCTTCTTGACACAAAATCCTTGAACTCTGTTGGTATAGTTGTATACGTCATTTTCGGTGTCTTTTCTATATCGGTACCTTCCTAAGGCATGTAGAATAATAAACTTATATCTTCCGAACATATTTTCATTCTACTTTCACCAAACACAAAAGAATCTTCCTCTGTTGAGTAGCAAGAATACACTACATCCAAATTCTGTTAATGTTTCTTGCACTCCTTCAATGAATTTTTTTTCCTCATAAAACACACAAAAGAACTCGTAAAATGGTGTTTATTTCAACCACTCAATTTGTTTATTTGTCAAAATTTTCTTCTCTTTTATCACACTTATCATTTTATAAGACGCTTGCAAACCTCATCTATAAGCCGTCTCCCGTTTTGTTTTATCATCTACAACTAACTCTTCTCTACTCCCTGCTCATATAGTCGACTTAATTTCTCTTGGTCTTTGATTAACCAAATCATCATCCTAGTTAACAAATAAAAAAAACATTAATGAACAGAATCATAAGATTTATGAGTGTCACAAGTAAATGTTACGCATAAAAAAAAGTAATCTAATTAACAATTATATTTAAAAAAATTAAGTATCAGTTTTTCAATATTGTATGTAGCGGTTTACTGTTTTTTTTTTTAAATCTGATACTTAATTTTTTTAAATATGATTGTTAATTAGATTACTGTTTTTTTTATGCGTAACATTTACTTGTGACACTCATAAACCTTATGATTTTGTTCATTAATGTTTTTTTATTTGTTAACTAGGATGATGATTTTGTTAATCCAAGGTCAAGAGAAATTAAGTCGACTATATCAGCAGAGATTAGAGAAGAGTAAGTTGTAGATGATAAAACAAAACGGGAGACGGCTTATATATGCAGTTTGCAAGTGTCTTACAAAATGGTAAGTGTGATAAAAGAGAAGAAAGCTTTGACAAATAAACAAATTGAGTTGTTGAAACAAAAGCCATTTTACGAGTTCTTTTGTGTGTTTTGTGAGGAAAAAAATTCATTGAAGGAGTGCAAGAAACATCAACAGAATTTGGATGTAGTGTATTCTTGCTACTCAACAGAGGAAGATTCTTTTGTGTTTGGTGAAAGTAGAATGAAAATATATCCGGAAGATATAAGTTTATTATTCCACATGCCTTTGGAAGGTACCGATATAGAAAAGACACCGAAAATGACGTATAGAACTATACCAACAGAGTTCAAGGATTTTGTGTCAAGAAGCTTTGGAAATGCAATGGTTACTACAAGGAATTTAATAGAACAAAGAATTAAGGAAGAAGTAGGAAAGAAAAAGAAGCAGTTTGAAGAAGACTTGCCATTCCTTCTTATAAATATAAGTTAATACTACTTACTTTTTTTCCCCAATAACCAGCAGAAACTAAGATGAAGTTTTATTTTGTTCATCTTGGATGTGAACAAGATGAATTCAGTTTCATGGCCGAAAATAATTTATTCGACTTTACAAAGTTTGTAAAAAGCTACATTTATAACCCGAGGGATATGTCTGGTTGTTCGATGCTTCCGTTGGTAATTTTTTTTACAATATCTTTACTCTAAATGTAAACATAAAATAATGATTTCAGTTATAAATTTGTTTATTTTGTATATGTAGTATGCGATGTGCGAAAAGATATCTCTAATTAAGCAACGAAGTAATTTTGACAACAAACTCCCACGATTTGCAAGGTGTGATCTGAAGAATTTGAAGAATATAGCAAACAAGGAATTTTTAAACAAGTTTAAGCCTATACAGGCACAATTGTCAATGTGTTAGTTTTAAACACTTGCATATATCGATTTAATGTGTTATTCCTTCTGTTTCAGATATTGGTTATCAGTTATATGTCTCTTTAAATATCACTTTTGTGTTATTTACATGTTTAGAATTTTTTGGTATTAGTTTTATAAGTTGGTAGGTGTCAGTTTAAAATTTTCTCATCTTCGCAGTTCATGGGTATCAGTTTTTGAATATTGTATGTATTAATTTTGTGTTACATTTTTAACTTCAGATTCGGGGTATCAGTTTTTATTCATTGTAGGTATCAGTTTTTTTGTTTTTTTCATTGTTCAGTTTTTAGTTATAATTTTTATACTGTTGTAGGTATCAGTTTTTGTATTTCGTTTGCGCACAGTAATTCAGTACAAATACTGAAAAAAAATTGATATCAATTCAGTAAATTTCCATCCAACTCAGCAATACATCAATATAAAAATTGATTCATATAAGGCATTTGTAACGACCCGTATTCTACACATCATAGGATCGTAGAATGTTTATTTCTTTCCCGTATGAAGTCGTATGGTCATGTAACTTTGGGAAACATCCATTAGAGTCATTTCCCATGTTCATGATTTTTTTCGATTTTTAAATGACCATTTTGCCCTTAGTTGGTACTGTTTTGGCCATAACTTTTGATTGGAAAGGAATTTTGACCTAAAACCACTTCCATTAGATTCGTTTGATGGTTTACCTTTCCGTAGATGGTCATAATAGTCAAACGGACTTACCGTTTGGGAGATATGGCTGAAATAAGGTTTGGAGGGTGAAAAACTGCTTAACCGGGCCAAATCGGGTGATTAGTGAGTAGGCCCATAACCCATTTCGGGATTAGGGTTATGGGAAGGCTGAAATGAGATGGAGAATCATTCCATTTCAGTTTTCTAGCCTCCACTTATCACCAAGGAACCCTAAAAATGGCCTCCAACCTCTAAATCACCTCCAAATCATCTTTTGGTCAAGGATTTGGCTTAGCAACCTCTAATCAAGGGAGATCTACACCAAAGCAACATTGGAGCTGCTGTTTAGCATTGGGATTCACATCAAATCAGAGATTTATTTCAGATCTTAGTTTATTTGTGGCTAAGGTGAGTGATTTGCGTTGTTTTGCACTAATTATGGCTAATTAGGGGTGATTAGTGTTAATTAGCGAATTTAAACATGATAAAATTCGGGAAAAATGTTCATAAATTCTTAAATGATGTTTTAGACCTCTGATATGAATTTGGGTTAATTTGGTTAAGTTTTGCTAATCCTATCATTAATTTCACCTAAACATGCTTAAGGGGAAATGTGGGATTTTGGGTATGTTTGATCCATTTTAACCTATCATATTGATGTTTTGATGTTTGTGGTTGACTACGCATGTTGCTATGATTGTATGAAATGCTTTGTGATTGGTTTCAATAGTTAGAATGGTCGAAAACGTCGTCGAATGGCGTAAACACTTGCTATAACAGTTTCAGAAAACAGTGCAGGTTTCGGATCGGATCGGATATATATATACACACATTCTCCCTATGTCGTTGGTGGTCGCTACTTGGGCATTAGTAGTGTACCTCCTTTATCTTACTTTTGCTTTGAGACAGTTTGAAAGTTGTAATAAGCTGTATTTTGAATTTCCGCTGCTATGATGTTTAGTTCTAGTTTTCAGCTTATGCACTGTCTCTCCTGTTTTATGTCAAGTATGTTATTATTATATTTTGTTCTATGCGCTGTGAGACATTCTACAGGTTCCTTGTTAGTTCATTTCTTTCTTCATTTTCCTTCTAACGACCTGTTCTGTGCTAACTGGACATGGGTACAACGCACTTTTGGAGTAAATGTCGGTTGGTGCGGGGCGGGCCGTCACAGCATTGGTTGTCTGCCGCAAGCTCGACATTCTGCTGAGAAAGGGAGGTTCCAGCAGCGGTAAGTTCATCCTTAAGGCGCTGGTTGTCTGCCGCAAGCTCGACATTCTATTGAGAAAGGGATGCAATGTTGGCATAGCGAGATTTAAGTGTTCTTTCCCATTCAGCCTTAACATTTTCCATCGTAAGCATGGCAGCAAGATGGCATTGGTTAGCTTGCTGAAGCTCATCACACAACTGGTACCAATCGGTCATCTTCTCAGCCTCATTTTCGGTTGCATCCATCCGCTTGTTCATGTCGTCCTTCGCTGCAACTATCTCCTTAGGTATATTGTCTTTGTCCGAGGGATGGACATTTACATTGAAACGAACCTCTCTGAAGCACCACTTATCACCAAATCTTTGAAAAAGCTCCTTTTGACCAGATCCGACACGATAAGGGGGTCTCTTCATGATTGTCATAATGTCGGCAGGAGATGGGGTAACATCTGATGGTTCGAGAGATAGGGTACTTCTGAGGGTATTATATGGATTTTTTTCGTTTTAGTCTTGTTTTAACATATTATTTCACTTTTAGCCTTATTTTTTTCAAATGTATCAAATATAGCCCACTTCTGGCCAGCTCAGCGCTGAGTCGGCCAGAATGTACTGACGCATTCTGGGAATGTGTCGGTACACGTGTACACTGGCGCATTCCTAGAATGTGCTAGTTCAAACAAAATAAAATAAAGCCTTAAGCTTCGGGGCGCATTCTTGAAATGCGCCATTGGGGCGCATTCCTAAAATGCGCCATTGGGGCGCATTCCTGAAATGGCCCCCAAAGCTATAAAAACAATTAGGTAAAGAAGCTCACTCTCTTTGCTTTTATCATTCCTCAAGTCACAACAAAAGAACCCAAAACTCTAGGTAATTTTTTTGACATCCTTCATTGTTATTCAACAAAACAATAATCTTTTTTATGGATCTAGTTGTAGAGTAATGAGATTAGCTATTGTTTGGTTATCAAAAGGTATGGCTTTGTTTTTTTAGGTTTTTTTGTTTTCCATTTACCAATCTAAGTTCTTTTTATTTTGTGTTCAACATAGAATGACTCCAAATTATATTGCTACTATATACTATTATGATGGAGATTTGGTTATTGATGAATATAAATGTGGAGTATATAATGGTGGATCTAGTAAACCGATAAAAGTTTTAGAAGGATCAAACTTCGTACAATTGAAAAAGGCTGTTTATAAAACTAATAGGATTAAATCGGAGGAGTATGACATTGAATTGGTTTGCAATTGGCCAACCGATTCCGGATCTAAGGCAATAAAAATTGCAGATGACGACGACGTTGAGATAATGTTTTCCACCGTGTCAAAATCCATAGAATTATTTGTTCTGAAAGAGAGAAGATTGTTGGCAGAACAACATGTAACTCCAGACCCCGTGGCTCCTGCAACCAACCATCTGTATCCGCTTATGAACGTACCCAATTATGGACAATAACAAATGATTTTTGGGTATAATCAGCTCATGAATTTTCAACCATCATCGCAACTTGTCTATCCATATCCAACGCAGGATACTGTTGCCAATATTAGTCAAGGGTAACTTGAATTGTAGACTTATCCTATTACACAATATTATCATTGTTTTGTGTGTGGTAGTAAAAACATTTGTTTTTTCAGTTGTGTTCCGAAGCAAAATACCGTTAGACCACCAATAAGTTATCGATCTTGTCCCATGCAGCCAACGCCATCCGAGCTGTATCACATGAGCAACCAGTAAGTTAGGTCTATTATTGATATAGAACTATGTTGCATATAAAAATCTACTCAAAATTTTCCGCTTGCATATTGCAGTTTTCCAACCCTATCTCCCGAAGTAGAATCGAACTTAGAACCAAATCATTCCGATGTCGATACTAATATAAAAGAACCTGACATTGGAGAGTTAAATCATGTTCCTTCACTTGATAGCATGACTTAGTATTCCTGATGATGATACGACATGAGTTGATGTGATGCAAGTAAACAACGCTCCTTTAAATTATGATTTTGGGGGCGAAAACAACGCTTTAGAAGATAGTGATGATCCAGAGCCAGATATGGAAATATCGTTAGATGATTATTTGTGCAATGCACAAATGTTGGTTAGATCTGTTGTTGCTAGTTTGCAATTCAACAATGAAATATTCTCAATGTCTTGTGTTCAATTGGTTTAAATGTCGGTATGATGTTTGAGTGCAAAAGTAAATTCCTTCAACAACTGAGTGAATGGTCGATTTTACATGCAGTTCCGTTTAAGCCAATCCTGTCTAATAAAAAGAAATATATTGCTATTTGCAACATCGATGCCAATTGCCCATGGTGAATACATGCTATAGATTCTAAAAAGTCGCAAGCAGGTTGGTGGGTTATTAAAAAAAATACCCAAGTGAACATAGTTGTGTAAATACAACTGTTAACTTCAATCACAAGCAAGCAACATCCACGTTTTTTGTTCCGAAGGTCATGCCTTTTGTGAAAGCGGATTTGAGTATTACTGCGGGGACAGTGCAAGTCTTAATGGAGGAACAACTATTTATAAAAATTGGTTATATAAAAGCGTGGAGGGCATTAAGCAAAGAAATTAAACGTTTATAAGGTGGATGGGGGAGTCATACTCCAACCTATGACAGTACTTTGAAGAAATGACCAAAGCTAATCCGAGAAGTGTTGGGCATGTAGTAATGGAAGAGTGTAGTATATATGAAAGAGCATTTTGGGTGTTTGGTCCTTGCATTGAAGGATTTGTACATTATCAACCTTTTCTTTGCATCGACGACACACATTTATAGTAAATACAAAGGAACGTTACTAGTTGCAACTGCAATAGACGTGAATGATCAACTATACCCTTTGGCCTATGAGATTGTGGAAGCAGAATCAAGCGATAGTTGGGTTGGTTTTTTTCTTGTATGCGAACATGCATTCATAGTGTTAACAATCGACGTAAGACTTTCATTTTTGATAGAATGAAAGGAATACTGATAGCCTTGGAGACTCATTGGAGGTACCCTCACACGCATAGATTATGCGCAAGGCACTTAAAAGCCGATTTTCAAGATGCTGGATTTAAAGATAAAAGGTTGACCGGTTTATTTTATGTAGCTACATGTGCATCGGAGATGGTTGAATATAAAAAGATTCGTGACGAAATTAAAATAATCAATGTTGAAGCACATAATGGATTGAACGTAGTTTGCGGGGAAAGAAGGAGAGTTGGGCTTTGTGTAAGGATGATGGTAGAAGATTTCATGTCATGACAACAAATGCTTCTGAAAGCTTTAACGGTGTACTTAGAGGTGTACGTTCATGCCCATCAAAGCTTTAGTTGCTCGCATTTTTTTTCGATCAGTAGATTATTTTTGTAAAAGAAGAGAGGTTGGTATGTCATTGACGGCTCAGTTAACCCCAAAATGGGAAGCAAAGATAGCTGAAAGGGCAAGTAAAGCAAGACGTTGCCGCATTGTCGGATTTAGTGGAAATGATTGGGCAGTTATTCTCTATTTCAGCAGTGAGTACAAGGTACAAATCGATGGAAACATATGTTCTTGTACGTGCAACATCCCGTTACCGCAACAACTTCCATGGGAACATGTAATGATGGCCTGTTCAAATGTAGCTAATGGTGCTAATAGATTTCATCATTACTTTGCTTCAGAGTGGTATTCGATCAAGAATTACTTTGCAACTTACATATTAGAGTTTCATCTTGTTCCAGATAAACGTTGCTGGAGTGCATTCGAAGGATGGGTGGTTTTGCCGCCAACAATGCGTAGAGCACCAGGGAGAACTAGATTAACAAAAATTAAAGGGAACATGGATGAAATGCGTGCTCCGAAAACGAATAGATGTAGTAAGTGCAGGGTGATAGATCATAAAAGGAGTCGTTGTAATTCAGTAAATTAGATTTTAGTATTGTAGTATTTTATTTGTTGTGATGCAGTAAGTGCTTATAGAGGAATTGATTTCATTCGTACGTTGATGACAATTTGCAATGAGCATACATTCATCACCTACATTCGTACATTCATGCACTATATACATTGACTGATAAAAGGTTGCAAACTACATTATACAATAATTTGGATACATTGTTACAAGCTACAAGTTCAAGCTACTCATTGTGATATCGTGGGAGCTTGGACTCTAAGCCCGAATTGAGTAGTTTCAAGGGAAAATGTCATTTTCCAAACTTAAATTTTGTTCTGCCATCTCCCGTTTTAGTCGTTCATACTCATATTCAATCTCCAGACTCATGTCCTCTTCGGCACATCAGAGGATCAACCCACTCGCTATACTTACAAACTCGGAAGGTGTTCGGATAACAGAGGCTCAATTCATAGTTAATACATTTGTAGATTCTACGCCCTTACTAACGCTTCTTTTTTTTGCCACAATCACACTGCAGTCTTTTCTGCAATAACAATGTTTTCTTGGTACTGGCTCCCCAATAGTTATTGCTCGACCACGATTAGCATATTTACCTCCATTCACCATGACAAAATACTTGTTGGTGCACCAATGAGATGATATGGGAGTTCAACCAATTCAGACGCTTTCGTATCGGGGCAATTTTCTTTACCCGGTCGACGAAGATTTGGTGACACTGGAGCTTGTGGTGGAGGATCAACATCCATTATGTTCTCATACAATCCTGACTCCAAAATTTCCCAATACTTCATTAAAGTGTCGTTGTCAATTTTCCATTGACCCATCCTACCTAATGATGAAATAAAATTTGGTGGGAAAAATTGAATAACATTCAATGTATGAGAATACGGGGAAACATGTTAATTATGATAAAAGTACCTTTGATTTTGAGATAAATCCAGCTAAAGGGAATAAGAGAACGATCCTTTGCTATCCAATTTTTGAATGAAAGTGAAATTGGGGTATTAGGTTTTGTTTTATGAAGGAATTTGGTAAAGTTGGAAGATGAAAAAGTGAGAGAAGGAGGAGGGGGTAGGCTTTATTACTGCTGTGCAAGAGGCACATTTCAGGAATGCGCCCACTGGCGCATTCTGAAATGCGCCACAGGCACAATAAAGAGAGCATTTTGCTCTCTGTTTGCCAATAGGCGCATTCCTGCAATGCGCCTATTGGCATAAGGCATTTTTCTTTCTGTTTGCCAATAGCCACATTCCTGAAATGCGCCTATTGGCAAACATAGAGAAAAATACTTTCTTTATTGTGCCTGGGGCGCATTTCAGGAATGCGCCAGTAGGACCCTAGGCACAATAAGGAGAACATTTTGCTTTCATATCAACCATTCAACATAAAACATTCATAACATATTTACCAATCAACCAAAATACATCCACAAATGTACAATCGTTTAATGCAGTTCAACCATAACTCGGCATACTAACCAACCACCCAATCGAACATTCAAAATACCAACTACTTAACCGTTCAACAAAATAATACTTCGTCCACAACACGAACAATACCACGATTGAACGTTTAAACAAACAAAACAACCACCAAATTAGAACATTTCAATGTACATACCAAATTAAAGCAAATACCTAGTTAGAACAATTCAAAATATCTCTACCACTCCTAATGTAATTTTTTTACCTCTCTTGGAGTTCCAACTTTCTTACGTGCTCCTATTTTCCCTTTTTGAGGCCTTGGAGTTGTATCGTGTGGGTCCTGCAATTCGGTTGACTGCGAAGGACCGTGTTCGAACTCCATTTGGGATGGTTGAGAAGATGGAGCCGAACCCTTTCTTTTGTCTCTACGGGCGGACTTATGAGTAACAGCAGGAGGTTGAGATTGAGGCAGTGGCGGTCTTGCAAGCTTGTTCTTCCCTAAAATACGTTTAATGCTTAAGCACTTGGCCTTTGACTGCTCGGCACCTCCGCTGCTAACTCATCAACCAACTCGGCCGCATGATAAATTCCGGCAGACTATAAAAAGGCACCATCAGCATGTAATATTATATACGGTTTGATGTTAAACAAAATGTACATACCATAATCCTCTCAAGCGGTGCTCTAGGGATGTATGGTTCTGCGCCTTGATGAACATCTAGAGGAGGGTCTACGGTAATAAGAATACACCGATGAGTGATATTCCAATACCATATGTAGTAGTCCAAGTCCGTTACTGCTTCATCACTTTGCTCCCGAACATACCCATAGCTCTGGTTCCATGCATTGATCGTCGTTTGATAAGCCGCTTAGTCCGCGACATCAATCTTGTAGTGCAGGTGTTGCTTGGGAATATGCTGCAACAAGCCAAAGTGTCTCATCACTCTATTCGGAAGATGAAACGCAACATCCCCAAAATATATTAGAGGCGCGCGTGTTGTTCAAAGATAAATAGATGCAACGTACAATTGCGGTAGATGAGGAAATGCCTCGATGTACGGTGTTCATGAAACAACATCGTAGTCGAGTATATCCAACTCCTTACGAAAGAACGTAACATTGCGTTTGGGCGACACTAACATGCTCTTTGGGCCAACCCACCTATTACGAAAATTTAATATTACTTATCGCATTTTAGAAAATATATGCATTTTATATTTCTCGTAATAGCACCTGCCAGCAAAAGGCAAAGATACATCAATACCTGAGCGCTTCATAGCTATTCTCCCAATCGGGAGATATGCCCAAGACCAAGCCTACATATGAAGATACATATAATAAAACATGAAATGCAACAGTACATAATAAAACACGTTGAAAATGAATAACTTGTAATTGTAATACCTGCACCAAAGTTACACAGCCTCCAATGGATGTGCCCTGCTGTAAAGCTATCTGATTAAGCTCCGCATATGTGAATCCCAGCACGGAGCTACCCCAAATGTACTGACGGCATTCATCGAAGTCCTCCAAATAATGTAACCATCTGAGCCTTACACGTGACTTCGAATGGTCGCATACCAAATGAGACGTGATAATGTGCAGTATAATAGCTTGCGCACGCTGCTCTATCTATATCTGTGAAGCGTCTGCAGGAATATTCCCCACTAGTTGTGCCCTATACCACTTTGTATCAATCATCTCGTTCCCCCACCACCGATCACCTGGAGGAGATAAGCTTAGAAGTCTTTCACACATCTCCGCATAATTAGCGGGTTCAGGATTTCTCAATGGACGTCCATCAATGGGTATGCCAAGCAATACCGTTACGCCTGCCAATGTAATTGTCATTTCACCGCATCTAAGATGAAATGATGATGTCTTCGGCCTCCATCGATCAACCAAAGCAGTGATAAGATGATGGTCAAGTTTTATGTATCCGAGACATGATGGTCAAGTTGTATGTATCCGAGCCGATGTATCAAAAGAAAGCCAGGTCATCTAGTAGCGCTAGCATGCCTGTATGTTTGGAATCGACGGACTTTAAGGAAGAAGAGTGGTTGATGATAAAAAGGGGAATTTTGCTCTTCCACAAAATTTCAAAATTGGATTCACAATTAGTTGTTATACACATTCTTATTTTTGTTCAAAATAGATATTTATTTATCATCATCAAAGTTGCATTGCTCAACCGATGTTGTGCCTGCATATAAACGCTCTCTTCTATAGGTCTGGGCGATATCTTCGCATAATTTACAATAATTCAATGCTAACTAATTCAACATTATGTTTTTCCAAAACAAATGCACAACTAGCAATCTTCAGTTCTACATAAAAATTGACTTCCAAGATAATTCAATCCCAAAACTTATGTGATATTCTACATAAATCATCAATGTTAGAATAACGTTTCACCAACACGAAAATTACGTACTCATCTTCAACCTCAAATTCAAACCCAAAAGGGACATTTCTAGCCAAACATTACATGTTGTTATACTTGTGTTGTAAACCACAACAAAAATTAGACAAATCCAATGAGTAATGTTTTCAATCTCAACATAACTATAATTAAATCTAATATTGCAAAGATTAAACAAGTATAAATTGCCAATAACTAGCACTAAAACAGCCGTCTACAAAATCCCTAAAAAAAAACATAAAAAACTAAACCAAATTTCTGAAAAAACAAGAGTAAGTAGACTGAAATTAATACCTGTAGCTTGTTCGTGTGAAAACGAGTTGCCATTTTTAAATTAGAACTTGAAGCTTGCTGAAGAAATTTCAGATTGGGAATTTTAAGGGTTTGGGAATTTGAATTTAAAATGTTGGAGGTTGAAGAATGTGGAGGAAAGAGGATGGAGCACACTGTTTAAAGCTTCGTGGCGCATTTCAGGAATGCGGCCGAAGCTTGAGGATTTTTATTTTTTATTTTTTTGAACTTGCACATTCTAGGAATGCTCCCTGAACTTTAAACCGCGTGCTCCATCCTCTTTCCTCATCATTCTTCAACGTCCAACATTTTAAACCCAAATTCCTAAACCCTTAAAATTCCAAATTTGAGATTTATTCAGCAAGTTTCAAGTTTCAAGTTTTAATTTAAAAATGGCAAGCTCGTCTTCACACGAACAAGCTACAGGTATTAATTTCAGTTTATTTACTCTTGGTTTTTCAGAAATTTGGTTTAGATTTTTATGGTTTTTTTGGATTTTACAGACAGTTGTTTTAGTGCTAGTTATTGGTTATCTATACTTGTTTAATTTCCGCAATATTAGATTTCATTAGAGTTATGTTGAGATTGAAAATATTACTCATTGAGTTTGGCTAATTTTTGTTGTGGTTTACAACATAAGTATAATGGTATGTAATGTTTGGTTAGAAATGTTCCCTTTGGGTTTGAATTTAAGGTTGAAGACGAGTATGTAAATTTCATGTTGGTGAAAGGTTGTTCAAACATTGATGATTTATGTAGAATATCATATATATTTGGGATTGAATTATCTTGAGAGTCAATTATTGTGTAAATTTGAAGATTGCTAGTTGTGTATTTGTTTTGGAAAAACATAATGTTGAATTTGCTAGCATTGAATTTTTGTAGAGTATGCGGAGATGTCGCCCAGACCTATAGATGAGAGCGTCCTATATATGCGAACGTTACATCGATCGAGCAATGCGACTTTAATGGCGGTAAAAAATATATCTATTTTGATCACAAATAAGAATGTGTATAATAACTAATTGTAAACCCGATTTTGGGGAAGAACAAGCTTGCAAGACCGCCTCCATCTCAACCTCCTGCTGCTACTCGTAAGTCCACCCGTAGAGACAAGAGAAATGGTCCAGCTTCATCTTCTCAACCATCCCAAACAGAGTTTGAACACAGTCCTTCGCAGCCAACCGAGTTGCAGGGCCCACATGATCAAACTCCAAGGCCTAGAAAAGGGAAAATAGGAGCACACAAGAAAGCTGGAACTCCAAGAGAGTTCAAAAATCAACGTTAGGAGTGGTAGAGATTTTGAATTGTTCTAACTAGGTATTTGCGTTAATTTGGTATGTACGTTGAAATGTTCTAATTTGGTGATTGTTTTTTTTTTGTTTAAACGTTCAATTGTGGTATTGTTCGTATTGTGGACAGAGTATTGGTTTGTTGAATGGTTAAGTATTTTGAATGTTCGATTGGCTGATTGGTTAGTATGCTGAGTTATGGTTGCACTGCATTGAACGATTGTACATTTGTGGATGTATTTTGGTTGATTGATCAATATGTTATGAATGTTTGGTGTTGAATGGTCGATATGAAAGAAAATGCTCTATTTATTGTGCCTGGGGCGCATTTTAGGAATGCATCAGTAGGAATACTCCCGCAGGCGCATTCGTGGAATTCTCCCCAAGCACAATAAAGAGAGCATTTTGCTCTCTTGTTGCCAATAGGTGTATTTCAGGAAGCAAAATGCTCTTTGTTTGTTAATAAGCGTGTTAGACCAAAAATTGGTTCTAACACCCAAATGAGCTATGAATTTAATGAAATAGAACTAAAAAGCAACAAAGAACACACAATTTATAGTGGTTCGGCGTTAAAGAGCCTACGTCCACTTTCTATTCTTTTAATTGATGATTCGAATACGAATACAGCAATGATTCTCACTCAACTTCACAATTAAAATGCATAAACTCACTTAAATCTCTCAAAAATAGACTTTAAGAGATGATTTTGATTTGAATATGATTGTAAAATTCGGCTATGAAGGAAGTTAGAACTGAGAATTTGCCAAAAGATCCTTTCAAATGCCTCCAGATGGTGTATTTATAAGTGAAAAATCTCTGCGAAGTTGCTCCGGTTCGGAATTGCGTGGCACCCATCCCATAAGAGACGGGTTCGGAGGCTTCCAGATGGTGACAATGCATCGATTTAGTGGGAGGTCATGGGAGAAATGGTGCTTGGTCCGAGTCTTCAGGAAACGTGTGTAGCAACGGTCACAGGCTCAGAGAAAGGGGTTCAGATAGGCTGCCTCCGATCCGATCCGATGAGGCCACTTGCTATCTTATGATGTTGCTGACATACTCCTCCGATCCGAACCGGTACGGTATCTGCGTCTTTGATTTCTACTTTTTTCCTGCGCTATCTCCTTCCGATCCGGACCGATTGGTGGCTTTCTCACTGTTTGCTCTTTGTGTAGTCTAGTTCACAAAGTAGGCTAACATTTTTCCCCCTCGAAGTACGCTCTTATCTAAGATAAAATGTGCTTTGAAGCAATTTACGAAACATCCTTTGAATTAGAACCATTGAGTGATCGCCTCCATTTACTTGTAGTGTTGTGTCGCTTCATAAAGTCGTGGCTTTTGCTGCTTATATATATCCTCAATCCATATGAATTACTTTCTTCATTTTCAAACAACTTTGAGAACTCCTTTTAATGTCCAGTGATTCTTCCAGGTGAGCTTTTTCTTTACTTTTCCTCAAATTCACCCTGCGTGTCAAATCAGTGTATATGGTCCCTTTCGGTTCGGATTCCGATCCGAATGGATTTCCTACAATGGCACACCCGGATGGGCCCTCTAGTATTGCTTCACCATGGACTAACAGGAGAGAGTGCCTTTGTGGGCCTGACTCCCGGTCCGAACGGATCAGAGAAGACTAGGAATACGAGTAGTCACCACAACTTTATAAAAGTCTTTCTCCCGTCTTCTTCTTCCTCTTCTTCTTTTATTATTCTTGTTCAACAGTTTTATATTGAAACCCAAAAAATTCCAAAACTCTCTCGTCCTTCTTTAAACTAAACGACTTTGTAGGTTCAAAATCTCGAATTACTTTGCTATAATCGTTTTCAATTTAGATTTGTGGTAAAATTGAGTGATTTGAACATGGCGTTTGTCTGGTTTCAACGCCCTGGCCTCCTCTCTCCTCGTTGTCGTCGTTGGTGGCTCTGTCACCACCTCGAGGCGTTGAGAGGAAGAATTAGGGTTCGACGGTACATTTGAGCACGTAAGTGCTTGGACTTAATTGGGGTTTGTGAAATAGAGTTGGGTTCGGTATTGGTTAAGCGAGGTGGAAAAAGAAGGAGATGAAGAAGAGGAGAGGAACTGGGATCGGTTCGGGTGAAGAAACGTTGGAATGAAGGAAAGGGAGAGATATTTACAAGATCGGATCGGGTCGGAGCAAAAGAAAAAACAGGAAAGATGTTTACAAGGTCGGATCGGGTCGGAGCAAAAGAAAGAACAAAAAAGGGAAAATAAAGCCTACCTAACCGGGCCAGATCGGAATGAAAGACAGGGAGGAAAAGAGACATGATCATTCAAGCCAATCTGAACCGATCCGGTCGCCTACGTCCGAACCGATCCGGTTGCCTACGTCCGAACCGATCTTGTTTTACTTTCTTGGTGTGAATACCTGCGTCAGATCGAAACATGACTTCGTTCTCCGATCCGATCCCACTGCACATACCCGAACCGAACCGAAACAGTCCATCTCAATGCACGAGAATTTATCCAACTAGCTTAATCAATGCTCGGCATAACCTTCAACTTGATGAATAGTTAGGATAGTGCCTTACGAACATAACAAACATCAAGAACTATTCTGAAACGTTATTACTTCTTTGAATCTTTATATCATGCTCTCATGTGTTTACTTTGCATCTTTGTTACACGTAGCACACACTTTAGTTCACATACACACACGGGGGACACAGGCAACTTTACTCTAATCCTTGCTATTGTTTCTTCAATAGTCTAGTGATCATGGCCGAGAGACGTTCATCTAGGTTAGCAAAGAAGATGGAAGTTGCGGAAACTTCTGAGAAAGTTACCATTGATGACATATCTTCTTCTTCAGACCCTGAATGGGACGATGAGGGCCCAGATTATGAAGTAGGAGCGCATAACAACGAAATGCCTTCCGATAGTGAAGTTTCTCTGGGCGCTGAAGAGGAAGGAGGGATTGGAGATAATCGAGCTCCTGATGAGTTTGAGTCTGCCATTATATTGGAGTCACCCAAAGACTCTGTTGAATCAACGATCGACGATGACAGACTTGTTCGCATATGCTTAAAGCACGGGATACTAAAAAGGGATACCCCAGTGCCATCGAAAATTGACCGCCCTCACAATCCCCCAGAAGGATTTATGGCAATTACCCGATTGATGTGTATGGTTGGGGCTATTCCACCGTTTCCGCCTTTTGTTGTCGACTTTCTAAGACAGACGCCAATTGCCCCCATACAGTTACATCCCAACTCGTATGCTTACTTATATACTTTATATATAGCATTCAGAGAGATTTTAGGTACAGAGCGCACTTTCGACGACATCCAATTTTTTTATAATTTCAAGCATCGGACTCAAGAGACTCCTTCCTTTTCCTATTTCGAATCAGTCCCAAAAAGGAAAATTATTTCAGCTCCATTTAGCAGCAAGGCCGGCGATTCTAAGCTGGAATGGTTTTATATCAGGCAACAGGCGGGGTGCGCCAGGAGATGGACAAAATAAAGTATGGCATCGATTTTCTAGATCTCGATTTTGAATGTTCATGTCAACACATTAACCTGCTTTCTCTTTTGTTTGCAGTTGATAACCTAAAACAAATATCGGGTCAAGTGTAGTTTGATCGGATGTATCGGCTACTCAATGGCGATCAAAAATTTCTAACCATCGATGAAGTCCTTAAGGATGAATACCTCCACCATCACGGGTTATTATCCATTACCCGTTGCATAGGTCATGAGTCGGGTCCCTATGTATACATCCCCCCAGTGGACATAATTCCTGGAACGGGCGAGGGCTCGAAAAGTCCAACAATGCCTCTTCGGACTTCACCTTCTCCATCTTCAACTCAGGACGGTGAATTGGACAATATAGCCGAAAAGCATAGAGAAGGGTACATCGTCCCTGATGATGCAATCTCTCCTGAGAAGTCAATGTCTCCAAAAGAACTGCCAATAGACGCTTCTCAAGGAGATGTCGCCACTACCGATGATTCCACATTTCAAGGTTTAGGAGATCTCCCCCTACCTGAAACCATCTACACTTCAGAGGATTTTGGCACGAATCCTTTAGTTTTCACTTCTTCAAAGGAGACTACTCCCATTAAGGCCAAAGAGCCCACTCGCGCTGGTCTGGCTTCGGACTCGGGTTTGTCGGGGGGAACACCACTTAGGATGCACTTAACACAATAGCACCAGACTTCACAACACTTACTTCTCATGAGAATACTGATTCTGAATTCCACATACATTGTTGCGCAGGTACAATGTCTCGCCCTTACTATGACATCAGGAAAATACGTCGTAGCATGACTAGACCCCCTTCCGATGTTGAGCATGATCGCCGTGAAAGCCGAGGTAGAGAGGACAGAAGGCCTCATGATTCTTATCAGTCGCACATCTCGTGCTCTCGCTCCCCCGTCTGGTCGAATCCAGACCGATATAGAAGCTATCAGAGTCGTCGAGGAGAAGACACATCGCAGCCCAAAGACCGAACTTCTCCTCAAGACAAACACAGTCGGGAAAGGAGCCTGCCGAAAGATACCGACTCATGAGGCAAGCATAAGGTTTCTGATAAGCGGCCTAGAAAGGGTGATGCAGCCATCGTGCCCACTAAACATAAGGATACTGAGCTAACATTCTGCGAACCTCCACCATTGAATGCTGAATCTAAAGTTAAGCGGGCATATCTGGGGAAGCAGTTCCCCGACCACTATTTTGAAAATCTGACTTTCTTACCTGCTCTTGAGCCTATTTCCTCAAAGTGGGCAAATGAGGCCAAAGCGAAGATTGACGCAGTCGAGAAGCAATATTCGGAGATGTTCAAGTATTCACGTAACCTCTCCAGAATCATTTGAACTTTAATTACAGATGTTAATTCGATGAAAAAGACTGCAGACGCCGACGCAAAAGCCTTGAAAAATTTGGAGAAGGACCTTGAGGACACACAGGCCCAACTTGTCATCGCTCAACGAGATGCTACCAACTTTAAACAGTAATTTGAAGAGTTACAGAAGCGTTATCATGACTTGCTAGAATCTCATAGTCAAGAGCGCTTGGAGTTGAAGAAACAAGCAGAAGATGCTAATTCGGATAACGCCAAAATGCAACTAGCTTACAATACTCTTGAGCGGGAAAAAGCCGAGTTAGCGAGAAAAAATGCCGAATTGAAAAAACGAAACACTGACTTGGAATCCAAGTTAATGGAAGCCGAGAATAGGGCTGCCCTAGCGGAGGGGAATGTGGAAAATGTTATTAAATCTGTTGATGAGACCCGCAAGCAGCTGTCAGAGGCTCAGGAAGAAGTGCACGGTTCCGGCGAATTACTGATTGAATTCTTCGCACACATAATTCATCGCCGAAACATCTCTTGGATTGAAGATTATCCAACTACCTTGGTTCACGTATGGAGTCAAATTATCGAATGGGAGAAAGAGGAACTCAAGGTAGACTCCATCGACGAAGATAAACTTATGGAAAAATATCTGAGAGATGATGAGCCAGCACGTCTGGCCGAAGGGCGTCGCCTCATCACCGCTGCCATGGAGGAGGAGAAGCGGATGGCCAAACAAAAGAATATCCCTGAGGCTGGTTCTTCTTCTACTACCGCCGAAACTTCTGAAGTTGTGGGATATGACCCCGAAAACCCGGGGATCCCTCAGGCATCTCTTTTATCTCCCATACCCGAGTCAGCATCAGAGACGGCAGTCACTCCAGCTGAGAAATCATCGAAAGGTATCTCTACCTTTTCACCTCAATTCGTCAAGGCCACCTCCACTTTTCACCACCTAATTGGGCAACCGACGAAGGATCCTTTATTTTCTCCTGAGTTGATAACTATTGCTTCTCATTCTATAGGTGTTGAACCGACCGAGAAGACTGGCAGGCCCCAGGGGACCACCACCGGAGCAAAATCCGCGAAGAAGGCTCACGGAGAATAGGATAAGGCTGCCACTATAGAGTTAGGAGGGGGAGATGAACTGTCTAAGGCTGATGCTCCTCATGATAACGAGATGATAGATGTCTTGAAAGACGATGGCGATAACGAGGGACATGAAGAAGACCCTGATGTGGCCATAGTTGGAGATTCAAAAAGCGCTGATGACATCACTTTGGCTGAAATGAAAGCCGAACAAGACAAACGTATGCAGCTAAAAGTTGAAGACCTGAACCTTGAAAGCCTTAAGCCCCTTGCAGTGGTGGATCCTGGATCAAGGTTAATTGTTAAGCTTTCAACTAGGTCTATTACAGAAGAGCTTGCTAAAAAGTCTTCTCTTGATTTCAGTGTTCTGACTCCTGGGAAAAAATCAACTGATTCTAGCACTTCAGTTGCAGGGAAGAAAAGGCCAAAGCGCATTTTGACTGATGCGGAAAAAGAGGCTAAGGATGCTCAGAAGGCTGCCAAAAAATCCAAGTCCGCTCCAAAGCCCAAGAGATGAAGTGCTTTGTTTTATTTTGGCGTTTAATTGGTTCGCAATTGTTGCAGCGAGTGCGGCCCTCGCATCTTCTTTTTTGCTTGTTTTCCTTGTACAAACTCACATGTTTGTAAATAAAAATAGTTTGTTTCCTACAATGTCTGATAGTCGTTAGTTCAGCACTTAAGTGAAAATACAAAAGTATGTCAAATTGAAGTTATATAATGAAGTCATTGTTGAGGGGAATATGTATGCACATATATGCCCCCAGTTAATCTTGGATAACTGAGCCAGAATTATTCAAGATTGATTAACTTAAAAAATCCAATTGTCCCCGATTCTCTGACGGGGCCATATTCCTTTTGTCATTGATGCCTATTCTTTCTAGCATCTTTATACTCTCCTGTCTCATAACCAGGTTAGAGTTTCATTAAGGCGGTCTCTCATCTGGGTGCACCTTCACGCCTCAGGGGACGTCGTCTTCCCGTCCTTTATACTCTCTTTCAATTCTTGAGAGTTAGAGTTAAGAATGTCGTCCTCCCATTCTTCTGTGTTTTATCGCAAAAACAATCATTTTGTTTGCTCCTGCACACAGGCCATCTCCAACTTTACAAATTTAATTTAACATTTCGTGTTTCACAGTCATGATAGAATAATTGTTGAAGATATAAATAATGCAGAAAAGTAAATGACACACGATATTTTTATAGTGGTTCAGCTAAGTCGTAGCCTACATCCACTTTATAATCCTTTGTTCACATAAATAGACTTTTTAAGGCAAGTCGTGCCTTTTTACATAGCTTATGAAAACAAAAGGATGACATTTCATATTTAGCTCAGATATCGTCGTAGTTGCTGAGCGTTCCAGGCTTTTGGAATCTCCTCACCATCCACGGTCGTTAGCTTGAATGCTCCTGTATCAAGCTTCCGTTGGATGGTGTATGGCCCTTCCCATTTTGGACCCAATTGGGTTGAAGGCGGGAAGACTCGTTTCAGTACTAGGTCTCCTGGTTCAAAGGTTTTGAGGCTAACCTTCCGGTCATAATAATGTGCTACTTGATGTCGATGTCTCGAGGCACGCAAGTCGGCTTCATCTCTTTTTTCTTCAATCATATCAAGAGATTCTAGGAGGAGTACTTTATTTGTCATCGGATCATAGTACGCAACTCGATGAGAAGGACTTCCAATTCTACCGGGATTACTGCTTCTGACCCAAAGGAAAGTGAATAGGGAGTATGGCTGGTAGCCATCTTAAAGGTCGTCATGTAGGCTCATAAAGCTAATGGCAACTCATTTACCCATCTAGCTTTGGCCTGCTCCAACCGCTTCTTTAGAATTGATTTAATGACTTTATTTACGGCTTCGACCTGGCCATTTGACTGCGGGTGAGCTACTGAAGTGTATCGTTTATCAGTCTTACATTTCTGGCAGAAGTTTTTGAACTCTATGTTGTCAAATTGCATCCCATTATCAATTATGATGGTTTTTGGTATTCCAAATCGAAAAATAATGTTTCTGACCACAAAACTGATCACCTTCCTCGCCGTGACGGTTGTTAGAGGTTCAGCTTCCACCCATTTTGTGAAGTAGTCCACGGCAACGATCGCGTACTTAGCTCCTCCTTTGGCAATAGGTAGCACTCCAATAATGTCAATTCCCCACATGGCAAATGGCCACGGACTTACCATCAACTTGAGCTGAGTCAGAGGCGCTCTGGGAACTTTGGCATATCTTTGAAATCTATCGCAGCGTCGTGAATAATCAGCCGCGTCTTTATTCACGGTAGGCTAGAAATATCCATACCGTAATACTTTCTTTGCTAGGGTTTGGCCCCCAGTGTGATATCCACACTCACCTTCATGCACTTCTTGTAGTACACGTTTAATATCGTCGTGTGTGATACACCGTAGTAGGGGCATTGAAAACCCTTGACGATAAAGGACATCATCCTGTAAAACGTATCTTGCAGTCTTGAGTCTTACAGCTCATCTTTCACACTTTTTTAAAGGGAGGGTTCCATTCTTGAGAAAATTATTAATTGATGTCATCCAGGATTCTCTTTCTGGTTGAACTTTCAAGGCTAGCTCTGCTTCCATTAGGTCGAAACTTGGTGAATCCAACACCTCTATCGGAACCATTTCAGTTTCTTTAGGATTATCAGAACTTGCTAGCTTCGCCAGTCGATCTGCTTTCTGATTTTCCGCTCTTGGGATGTGTGTTATGCTATAATGCTCCAAACCTTCCAATAACTCCTTTACCTTTTTGAGATAGGTGATGAGTCGAGGTCCTTTAGCAGCAAATTCTTCCCCGAACTTGACATACAACTATCTTGGAATCGCAATATATATCTAGTGTCTTCACTCCCAAATCTTTGACGAGTTTCAGCCTGGCAATCAGGGCTTCATACTCGGAATCATTGTTAGTAGCAGCGAACTCTAACCGTAATGCATAGTAGATAGATCGTCCTTCAGGAGTTATCAAAACAACCCCGGTGCCGGACTTTCTATCATTCTTGGCCCCGTCCGTATATAATTTCCACGGACTAAGCTCTAACTCTCGATCCAAAGTAACTACATTGTCACCCACCGTTTCCTCTTCAGGAATTGTAAATTCAGCTATAAAATCAGCCAATGCCTGCCCCTTTATTGATCTTCGTGGCTGAAAGTTCAAATCAAACTGGTTCAGCTCGATATTCCATTTAAGTAACCGCCCCGATGCTTCGGGTTTCTGCAACACTTGTCTCAAAGGTTGATCGGTATATACAACTATCGGGTGTGCCTGAAAATAATGGCGAAGTTTGCGGGAAGCAATCAGGAGGCTATAGACAAGCTTCTCTATCTTCGGATAGTTACGTTCTGCAGCAGCTAGTTTTTTGCTTACGTAATACACAGGTTTCTGGACTTTATCCTCTTTACGTACTAATGTTGCGCTGACGGCATGAGATGATACGGCCAAGTAGATGAACAAATCCTCATGTTCCATAGGCTTTGATAATATTGGAGGCTTTTCTAAGAAGTCTAATAGATTCTAGAATGCCTCCACACAGTCGGGAGTCCATTCAAAATTTCGCTTTCCCCGTTTTATGAGATCAAAGAAAGGTACACACTTGTCTGTTGCTTTGGAGATGAACCTGCCCAGCGCTGAAACCTTCCCAGCTAAGCTTTGAACATCCCTAATCTTTCGCGGCTCCTCTATATTCCGGATTGCGGCTATTTGGTCCATATTGATTTCAATTCCTCTAGAACTCACAATAAAGCCAAGGAACTTGCCTGATGCCACGCCAAAAGAACATTTCAAGGGATTCAACTTCATTCCATACTTTTGTAGTATGCCGAACATTTCTGCTAAGTCCTTCGTATGATCAGGAGATTGCTTGGATTTCACGAGCATATCATCCACGTAGACTTCCATGGTTTTCCCGATTTGATTGTAAAACATGCGGTTGACTAGGCGCTGATACGTGTCTCCCGCATTTTTTTACCCGAATGTCATTACCACGTAACAATACAACCCCAAGTCTGTGATAAAGCTTGTATGCTCCTGATCTGGTATGTGCATGGGAATTTGATTGTACAAGGAATAGGCATCCATAAAGGATAAGAGTTCATGCCCGGTCGTCGAATCTACTAGTTTATCAATTCTGGGAAGAGGAAAGATATCCTTCGGGCAAGCCTTGTTCAAATCAGAAAAGTCGATGCACGTTCTCCACTTCCCGTTTGACTTTTTGACCAGGATAGGATTCGATATCCAGTCGGGATATTTCGAATCCTTAATGAATCCATTACCTTTTAATTTCTCTACTTCTTCTTTCAAAGCTGTTGACCGCTCTGGGCCTAACATCCGTCTCTTCTGCTTGACTGGTGGATGCTTTGGATTAATACACAAAGAGTGAATCATGATAGTAGGAGAAATCCCACGCTTGTCAGCGTGAGTCCAGGCAAACACGTCCCGATTTGCCTTTAAGAAATCAACCAATTCCCTCGCTCTAACTGGGTCTAGTTGCGAGCCGATCTTTAGTACTTTTGTTGGATCTGTTTCATCAATAGGTATATCGATTGTTATTTCGTTGGGAGTAGCCTTCCTATCCCCAGGTTCTCTATCCTCTCGGGGATCTGTATCCTCGAGCACGTCTGAGGGCGACTCTCTTGGGGCAGGGCCCCTTAATTGCTATGCTGAGGCCTCCTTTGGAGGGGCAGAATCATCCTTAGCATCTATATTCAACCCCTTCGTTAACATCTTTAACTCTGCTACGTAACAAGCTTGTCCCGTAGCTTGGTCGCCCCTCATCACCCCGACTCCCGAGTCAGTCGGGAATTTAAGCAGCAAGCACCAAGGTGCAATACATGCCCTAAATTCGGCAAGGGTCGGTCGGCCTAGGAAGGCATTGTAAGGCGACTCCACATCCAAAACTACAAACGGCAGGATCCTTACTCTCTGGCGATCTCCCTGCCCTAGTGTGACTGATAATTCCACAAAACCCATCGGAGCTGTAGATGCTCCGTTAAAGCCACGTATCCATCCTTCACATGGCTTTAAGTCTTTTG
Source organism: Allium sativum (assembly GCA_030737875.1). Classification (NCBI taxonomy): domain Eukaryota; kingdom Viridiplantae; phylum Streptophyta; class Magnoliopsida; order Asparagales; family Amaryllidaceae; genus Allium; species Allium sativum. Next base: position 723,260,946 of record CM060919.1, read on the forward strand.
CTTCGAGCTTCATTTGTTCGAAAGCTTTCTTGATGATGATATTGACCGAGCTTCCGTTGTCCGCTAACACCTTATGGACTAAAGTGGGGCCAATTGTCGTGGTAATCACTAATGGGTCGTCGGTCAGAGATTGAACTCCGGAATCATCTCTATTGTGGAATACGACATCATCTGACATCGTTTTTGTTTTTCTTTTATTGGAGTGACGTCTTCAAGGCTACTGCATTCTCCTACTTCAAAATGCTTGGCGGCGTTGACGTACCGGTCCATTGCTTTAAAACTACGACCAACTAAGTGAGGTCCGCCTATAATAGTATTAATGACGATCCTCTTACCTTTTTGCTGAGCTGTGAGTTTTGAAGCAGGCGGGTCTTGGTTTGGGGCTTGTCCCCTGTCCCTTGGGGCGACCTTGTACTCATCCAACTTCCCTTCTCGCAGCAATTTTTCGACGATATCCCTCAAATGATGGCATTCATTGGTCGAATGACCGTGGGTACCATGAAACAAGCAAAATTTTCCTGTTGCAATCTCTTTCTCAGTAGAATCTCTGGGTGGTGGTTTTTTGTACTGCAATATGTTGTATGTATCTAAATAAGTGTTCTCTAACGTATCATTTAACGGCGTGTAATTTTCAAAATTCTGGAATCTGGGTCTTTTATTAGAGCTATTCCCTCGGTTTCTGTTCCTTCTATTGTCATTCCCATTTCTGTTGCTATTACCACCACTTTGGTTGCCAACATTTACTTCCACCTTCCTTGAATTGTCACCAGATTGCTTCACAACAACGTTACTCTGGACACCTTCCTTCGAATCCCCTTCGGACTTTCTCTTTCGATTTTCCTCGGCTTCTTCTCGCCTTAAGCGGATATTAGCCTTTTCATAGAACAATTCTCTAGTAGGAGGTGGTTTTCCAGCCAAGTACTCTCCAAACTCTGTGTCAAGATCTACCCCTTCTATCAAGGCCATTAGGATAGTGGGCTCATGGGGATCACTAGCTTCAGTGATGTCTAGGTTGAAGCGATCCAAATATGACTTCACAGATTCTCCTGGGCCCTGTTTAATCCATGACATTTCTATGACGGTCTTGGACTTTTGGGCATGGAGTCGAAACTGATTCATGAAGCGCTCACTCAATTCTATGAAATTTGATACTGACCGAGGAGGGAGTCGGATGAACCACATTAAGGCTACGTCTTCAAGATAGATTGGGAATGCTTTGCATTTTACGGCATCTGGAGATGCTGTCGCATTCATGAACCATGCATATCTCATCAGATGCTGCCCTGGGTCTGTTCTTCCTGAATATCGATCCATCTCAGGCAAGTTGAAACGCCGGGGAAACTGGAAATTCAGTATGTCATCTGTGAAGGGGGTATGACTTCGTTCAATGCCTCAATCTTCATTAGTATAATGCCGGCTTTCGGACATGATCTTGCGCACCATTGCCCATGCATCAGCGTTTGTTAAAGTCTGTACAGGCTCCCTAGATCTGATGTTCGGATTACCCCTGGGTTCCTGATCAGGGGATAACCTCCTGTTTCTGGCGGCAGCTGCTCTACATTGCTCTCTGTGCTCCCGATCGATCTCAGGAGGTAGAGGTTGGAGAAGCTGTTGCTGTGTGGGGTTGATAATATTAGGATCCCTGGGTAAGACGTGGGATTCGCGCATAGGTAGCAACATAGGCTGTTGCAGACTCGGGTCATCAGGGCCCAATACACGAGCAGCATCTTCTCGGGATCCTAAAGATCCAAAAGTCAATTGATCGAGGTTCTGAGGTCGTTCAAGCGGCCTTCTCTCGCGAGGACGTTCCTCCTTCGAAGAAGACGAATCATATGTAGTAAGACGGCGTGTTGGGGAAGGAGACTTCTGCCTCCGGAGCTCCTGTAGTTCTCTACCCATAGTGATCATGTTTTCCTGCATGCGAAGGTTGTCACGCCTTTGGGCTTCCATTGCTTCTTTAGTGCTCTGAAGAATGTTAAGAGAACGTGAAAAATCTCCCTGAGTAATGGGTGCAGATGGATCAGGCTGAACATTAGTCATCGTGGATGGAATCGAAGCGTTGGAGGGAGCTCGAGCAGAAGTTCCAACTTCATTCTGGTTCGGATCGAATCGGTTCACAGCAGCCTGGCCGGGGCGGTTCGGATGGAGAGAGTGAGTGCCCCCGACCTCATCAGATCGGATCGGTGCCTTCCACCCGGTTCGGATCAGCACCTCCGATCCGGTTCGGATCCTCCTGATTGGAGCGGTCTGCTCCAGAGCTTTGAGCGCGTGACCTTGTTACTGATCTTCTCTGGAATCATTTCCCCTAGCGCCTTGCACTTCTTTTCCTTTGGTCTTAGCCATAATACTTGATTCTTCAACGGTTAGTCAACAAGTACTGAAAAATGTCAGAGAGAAGGGATTAACTTCTTTGAACTTGAAAGTCCAAATAATAGAATGATAATCCTGAAAAGGCTGAGAATTCGAAAGGTTCTCAGTGAAAGCACCAAAATGTTAGACCAAAAATTAGTTCTAACACCAAAATGAGCTATGAATTTAATGAAATAGAACTAAAAGCAACAAAGAACACACGATTTATAGTGGTTCGGCGTTAAAGAGCCTACGTCCACTTTCTATTCTTTTAATTGATGATTCGAATGCAAATACAGCAATGATTCTCACTCAACTTCACAATTGCAATGCATAAACTCACTTAAATCTCTCAAAAATAGACTTTAAGAGATGATTTTGATCTGAATATGATTGTAGAATTCGGCTATGAAGGAAGTTAGAACTGAGAATTTACCAAAAGATCCTTTCAAATGCCTCCAGATGGTGTATTTATAGGTGAAAAATCTCTGCGAAGTGGCTTCGGTTCGGAATTGCGTGGCACCCATCCCATAAGAGTCAGGTTCGGAGGCTTCCAGATGGTGACAGCACATCGATTTAGTGGGAGATCGTGGGAGAAGTGGTCATGTTTGGTCCGAGTCTTCAGGAAACGTGTGTAGCAATGGTCACAGGCTCAGAGAAAGGGGTTCAGATCGGCTACCTCCGATCCGATCCGATGAGGCCACTTGCTATCTTATGATGTTGCTGACGTACTCCTCCGATCCGAACCGGTACGGTATCTACGTCTTTGATCTCTACTTTTTTCCTGCGCTATCTACTTCCGATCCGGACCGATTGGTGGCTTTCTCACTGTTTGCTCTTTGTGTAGTCTAGTTCACAAAGTAGGCTAACAAGGCGCATTTCAGGGATGCGCTTATTGGCAAACAGAGGGTAAAATGCTCTCTTTATTGTGCCTGTGGGGCATTTCAAGAATGCACCAGTGGACGCATTCCTGAAATGCGCCCCTTGCACAACAATAATAAAGCCTACCCCTCCTCCTTCTCTCACTTACTTTTTCATCTTTCAACTTTACCAAATTTCTTCACAAAACAAAACCCAATTCCCCAATTTCACTTTCACTCAAAAATTAGATAGCAAATGATTGTTCTCTTTTAGCTGGATTTATCTCAAAATCAAAGATAATTTTATCATATTTAGTATGTTTCCCCGTATTCTCATATGTTGAATGTTATTCAATTTTCCCCCTCCTAAATTTTATTTCATCATTAGGTAGGATGGATCAATGGGAAATTGACGACAACACTTTAATGAAGTATTAGGAAAGTTTGGAGTCAGGATCGTATGAGAACACGATGGATGTTGATCTTCCACCACAAGCTCCAGTGTCACCAAATCTTCGTCGACCAGGTAAAGAAATTTGCCTCGATACGGAAACGTCTGAATTGGTTGAACTCTCATATCATCTCGTTGGTGCATCATAAAAGTATTTCGTCGCGGTGGATGGAGGTAAATATGTTAATCATAGTCGAGCACTAGCTATCGGGGGCTAGTACTAGGAAAACATTGTTATTGCAGAAAAGACTACAGCGTGATTGTGGCAAAAAATAAAAGTATTAGCACAGGGCGTAGGATCTACAATTGTACTAACTATGATTTGAGCCTCTATTATCCGAACGCCTTCCGTGTTTGTAAGTATAGCGAGTGGGTAGGTCCTCTGATGTGTCGAAGAGGACATGAGTATGCATTGGAGATGCAGGATGAGAATGAACGACTAAAATAGGAGATGACGGAACAAAAATTAAGTTTGAAAAAAGAAATTTTCCGGTTGAAACTACTTAATTGGACTTAGAGTCCAAGCTCCCACGATATCCCAATGAGTAGTTTGAAATTGTAGCTTGTAACAATGTATCCAAATTATTGTATTTTGCTTGCTAATGTAGTTTACAACCTTTTATCAGTCAATGTATGTAGTGCATGAATGTACGAATGTAGATGATAAATGTATGCTCATTGCAAATTGTCACCAATGTACGAATGAAAGCAATTCTTCTACAAGCACTTACTGCATTACAACGACTAAAATACTACAATACTAAAATCTAATTTACTGAATTATAATGACTCCTTTTATGACCTATCACTCTGCATATACTGCATCTATTCTTTTTCGAAGCATGCATATCATCTATGGTTATTTCAATTCTTGTTGATCTAGGTCTCCAGGTGCTTTATGTACCGTTGGTGGCAAAACCACCCGTCCTTCGAATGCACTCTAGTGACGTTTATCTGGAACAGGATGGAACTCCGGTTTGTAAGCTGCAAAGTAATTCTTGACCGAATACCACTCTGAAGCAAAGTCATGATAAAATCTATTAGCTCCATTGGCTATATTTGAACAAGCCTCCATTACATGTTCACATGGAAGTTGTTGCTGTAACGTGATGTTGCACGTACAAGAAGATGTGTTTCCATCGATTTTTACCTTGTACTCATTGCCGAAATAATGAATCGCTGCCCACTTATTTCCATTAAATCGCACGATGTGACAACGTTTTGCTTCACTTGCCCATTCAGCTATCTTTGCCTTCCATTTTGGGGTTAACTGAGTCGTCGATGACATACGAAACTCTCTTTACTTACAAAAAAAATCCACCGACCGAGAAAACGTGCTAGCAACTAAAGCTTCGAAGGACAATAATCATGCACCTTTAATTATACCGTTAAAGCTTTCAGAAGCATTTGTTATCATAACATAAAATCTTCCACCGTCATCCTTACACATAGCCAAACTCTCCTCCTTTCCCCGCAAACTATGCTCACTCCAATTATGTGCTTCAACATTGGTTATTTTAATTTCATCGCGAATTTGTTGATATTAAACCACCTCCGATGCACATGCAGCCGCATAAAATAAACTGGTCAACCTTTTATCTTTAAATGCAGCAGTTTGAAAATTGGCTTTTAAGTGCCTTGTGCAGAATCTATGCTTGTGAGGATACCTCTAATGAGTCACAAAGGATATCGGTATTCCTTTCATTCTATCAGAAATGAAAGTGATACGTCGATTGTTAACACTATGAATGAATGTTCACATACAAGCAAAAAACCGACCCAACTGTCGCTTGATTATGCCTCAACAATCCCATAAGCCAAAGGGTATAGTTGATCATTCGCGTCTATTGCAATTGCAACTAGTAATGTTTCTTTGTATTTATTATACAAATGTGTGCCGTCAATGCAAAGCAAAGATCGATAATGTACAAATCCTTCAATGCAAGGACCAAAATGCCCAAAATGCTCTTTCAAATACACCACACTCTTCCGTTAATACATGCCCAACACAACCTAGATTAGCTTTGGTCATTTCTTCAAAATACTGTCGTAGGGTGGAGTATGACTCCCCCAGTCGCCTTATATACATTCAACTGCTTTGTTTAATGTCCTCCACGGTTTCATATAACCAACTTTTGTAAATAGTTGTTCCTCCATTAAGACTTGCACTGTCCTTGCAGTAATGCTCGAATCCGCTTTCACCAAATACATGATCTTCGGAATCAAAAATGTGGATGTTTCTTGCTTGTGATTTGAGTTAACAATTGGATTTACACAACTATGTTCACTTCGGTATTTTTTAATAACCCACCAACCTACTTATGACTTTTTGGAATCTATAGCATGTATTCTCCATAGGCGGTTGGGATCGATATTGCAAATAGTAGTGTATTTCTTTTTATTAGACCGAATTGGCTGAAACAAAACTGCATGTAAAAATTAACCATTCACTCAGTTGTTGAAGGAATTTACTTTTGCTCTCAAACATCATACCGACTTTGAAACCATTCTGAACATAGGACATTGAGAATATTTCATTGTTGAATTGCAAATTAGCAACAATGGATCTAGCCAACATTTGTGCATTGCACAAATAATCATCTAACGGTATTTCCATGTCTGTCTCCAAATCATCACTATCTTCGGGAGTGTTGTTTTCGCCCCCAAAATCATAATTTAAAGGGGCGTTGTTTACTTGCATCACATCAACCCATATCGTATCATTATCAGGAACACTAACAACGATCATGATATTGCTATCAAGTGAGGGAACATGATTTAACTCTCTAATGTCAGGTTCTTCTATATCTATATCGGCATCAGAATGATTTGGTTCTAAATTCGATTCTGCTTCGGTCGGTAGGGTCGGAAAACTGCATTATGCAAGTAGAAAATTTTGAGTAAACTTTTATATGCAACATAGTTCTATACCAATAACAGACATAACTTGCTGCTTGCTCATGTGATACAATTCAGATGGCATTGGCTACTGAAAAATACATATGTTTTTATTTCCAAATACAAAACAATGGTAATATTGTGCAATAGGAGAATTCTACAATTCAAGCTACCCTTGACTTATTGGCAACAGTATCCTGCCTCGGATATGGATAGACAGGTTGCGATGATTGTTGAAAATTCATGAACAGATTATACCCAAAAAACAATTGTTGTTGCCCATAATTGGTTACATTCATAGGCGGATACAGATGGTTGGCTACATGAGCCACTGAGGCTGGAGTTACATGTTGTTCTGCCAACAATCTAATCTCTTTCAAAACAAATAATTCTATAAATTTTGACATGGTGGAAAACATTATCTCAACGTCGTCGTCATCTGCAATTTTTGTTGCCTTAGATCCGGAATCGGTTGGCCAATTGCAAACTAATTCAATGTCAAACTCCTTCGATTTAATCCTAGTAGCTTTATAAACAACCTCTTTCGATTGTACGAAATTTGATCCTTTTAAAACTTTTGCCAGTTTACTAGATCCACCGTTATATATTCCACATCTATGTTCATCAACAACCAAATCTCCATCATAATAGCATACAGTAGAAATATAATTTGGAGTCATTCTATGTTGAACACAAAATAAAAAGAACTTAGATTGATAAATGGAAAACAAAAAACCTAAAAAACAAAGCCATACCTTTTGATAACCAAACAATAGCTAATCCCATTACTCTACAAATAGATCCACAAAAAAAAGTTTATTGTTTTGTTTATAAGGTGTTTTATTACATTGAGTACCCTGCATATTACAAATAACATATGGGCTTAGCCCAATGTCTAGTATTCAAGCCCAAGCGGCTATGTTATGTTTTATTCTATAAATATGTACTAAATGTTATGTGCAAAATTCATTTCAGTCATACAAAAAATTCTCAAACACTTTTCTGTAAATCGAATATGGTATCAGAGCTGCCTGCTAACAGCAATTAAAATCGATCCACTACTCAAGTCTCAACAGATCTATCAATAGATAGATTATCCATCAGAAAATTGTCATCACTTAGATACCTCTCATCCAAGATTTGTCATCTCTTCATCTGAGAGTTGAGGCTGTAATAAAGAAATCAGTGCCTCGCTAGTACAAGTGGCTGCATATGTTTCTAATATTACAGCGTGGTGGAAAGAATCACAGAAACTCAAGATTCGATCAAACAATATGAAGTATTCACTCAATTGCAATCAAAAGCCATCCAAGAAAGCTAATTTGACATCATTTTTGCAAACTGGTTGCAATTAATCCGAATTCAGATCAAAAACCATCCAAGAAAGAAAATCAGTCAGTTCTTGAAAGCAACTAATTAGCTTTCTGGTTGCATTTTTAACTACAGATTGAAGAAAACGCTCAGATTCTTCAATTCAAGAATAGGAGTTCAGAAATTCTTACCTGAATCTATGGGACAATCTCTAATACCTACAATCTGAAATCATGGTTGAAGGAGATAAATCAACTTCACCAGTATCATCTGCCAGATCCAATCAGATAAGTGCCGAAAGCACTGAGGATCTCATCAAAGCCATCATAAAGCCTCAAAGCCAGTTCATCTCCATTCAACTCGATGAATCAAATTACCTCCTATGGAAGCTGCAAGTGGAAACAACAGCAAAGGGTTACGGTTTGGAAGACTTTCTTTATGGAACAAGGCCTATTCCAGCGAAATATATCAAAGACAGTAATAATAATTTGGTAAATAATCAAGAATTCAGTGCTTATCAAAGACAAGATAATCTTGTCAGTGCCTGGTTAATGTCATCGGTGAGTGCATCTCTTATGCCACAATTAATAGGAATTAAAACTGCTCATGATGTTTGTACAGCTTTGGAAAGATCATTTACCAGTCAATCATCAGCAAGAGTCTTATATTTCAAGAAACAATTACAATCTATAAAGAAAGATACATCTAGTATGAATGAATACCTTATGAAGGTGAAGAACCGATGTGATCAACTAACATGTACTGGAAATAGGATTGAAGAAAAAGAACAGATTCTATACATAGTGGGGGGACTTGATGATGAATATGAAGCTGTGATAGCTTTCATCACATCTATTGAACTCACACCCTCCTTACAAAATGTCCATTCTATGTTACTTGCCCATGAGGGAAGAATGTTGCAAAAGAAAGATGGAGCAGATTTTAATGTCAATTAAACTACCACTGGCAAAGCAAAAAATCAGGCCAACAATCCAAGAAGTCAAAACACTTACCAAAGAGGAGGTTCATCCAATCGAGGAAGAGGCAGAGATGCGAGATGGAATCCCAACAATAGGCCTAAATGTCAGATTTGCAAGAAACTTGGACATACAGCTAACAAATGTTACTTCAGATTTGATAACAATTTTAATACAAATCAGCAAGGTAACAACAATAATCGTGGAGGCAATCCAAATGCAAATATGGTCAACAGTCAAACAGATAACAAAAGCAATCAACAAACATCATCTAATGCAGCAACTATTGAAGACATTCAAGATGAAGCATGGTATCCAGATTCAGGTGCTACTCACCATGTAACAAACAATCTAAACAATCTGAATCTTGGAAACCATGAATACAAAGGTAAACAGTCTCTAATTATGAGTAATGGTAATTCTACAGTTATATCACACATTGGACATGCTAGTATTAAGGGTGCTAAACTACTTTATTTGAATAATCTATTATGTGCACCACATATAAGGAAAAACTTGATCAGTATGTCACAGTGTGCAAAAGACAATCAAGTATCTTTTGAATTTTACCCAAGACACTGTGTAGTTAGGGACATGCTGACTAGGACCATTTTATTGCAGGGTAGAGAAAAAAATGGGCTGTACAAGTTTGACTCAGGAAATGCCAAAAACTCTAGTTTAAGAGTAACCTCTGTAATGTAATAGAGTTAGACAGAAATAATGAATGTACTACTTTTGCTATATGGCACTTTAAGCTTGGACATCCAAGTTGCAAAATCATGAAATAGATTGTTAAAAACAATGGCATTTCTGTTAATATTCCTGATAGTTACATATGCACATATTGTCAAATGGGAAAAAGTCACAAGTTGCCATTTTCAAATTCTGAAGCTAAATACTTAAATCCATTAGAACTAGTGGCCATTGACCTGTGGGGTCCAGCACCAATTGATACTGATTATGGGTTCAAGTACTACATCTCTTTTATTGATGATTTTTCAAGATATGTCTAGATATACTTTATGAAATCTAAGTCTGATACATGCAATGCAGTTACTCAATTCATAGCTAATACAGAAAATCAACTTAGTTATAAAGTCAAAATTATTCAAAGTGATGGTGGCAAGGAGTTTCTTCCATTGAAAAAATATTTTGACAAAAAGGGTATTACTCACAGATTAACTTGTCCACACACTTCTGAACAAAATGGTCTTATTGAAAGAACATAGACACATTGTTGAGACTGGGCTAACACTATTGGCACAGGCATCTCTACCACTAAAATTCTGGCTTGATGCCTTTGCCACAGCAATACACCTAATAAACAGGTTACCAACAAAGATATTGGATCTAAAATGTCCTATAGAGGTGCTAACTCAAACCAAACCTAACTATGGTGATCTAAAAACTTTTGGGTGTCTCTGTTTTCCTCACATAAGACCTTTTAACAAACATAAGTTAGATTATAGATCTACTGCATGCACATTCTTGGGGTACACTACTAACCACAAAGGATATAGTTGTTTAGACAGTAATGGAAAATTTTATATTTCTAGGCATGCCATCTTTAATGAGAAAAATTTTCCATTTAAAAATAATACTTGCAAAACAACACAAAAAGTGTACAAACCCAGAATCTCTATACCTCCTATCTCAGAACAAGCAAGTGATATTATATATGTGCCACATACAACTGTTAGTACAACACATACACAAGATACACAAAATATTGGCTCTCCACAACAGGCTGCATCCAGTACTGAACCAAATCATGATAATGAGATCAGTACTGATAATAGTGATGATGACTCATCTCATCAAAGTGAGAATAATGATGAAAACAATCAAGTCGAAATTCAGCAATCAGAAGGAAACAGAGAAGCTACTCAGACACAAAATCAGCATCATATGGTAACAAAGCTAAAAGTGGTATTTTCAAACCAAAATCTTTTCATACTGAATACAATGATACTGAACCCTTCACTTATTATCAAGTAATGCAGAATGATAAGTGGAGAGCAGCCATGGAAGAAGAATTAAATGCCTTGAACAAAAAGCAAGCATGGTGTATAGTTCAACCACCCAAAAACAAAAATATTATAGGGTGTAGATGGACATACAGAATCAAAAGGCATGTAGATGGTACAATTTTTAAAAACAAGGCTAGATTAGTGGTTAAAGGGTATTCACAACAGTGGAGAATTGATTTTAATGAAACATTCTCCCCTGTTGTAAAACCAACCACTATTAGAATTATATTAACTATAGCCTTGTATAAAAATTGGACCATTAAACAAATTGATGTTAATAATGCTTTTTTGAATGGTGACTTGCAGGAAGAGGTCTATATGGAGCTGCCACCAGGTATTAAAGAAAAGGCTAACAAAGGAATGACGTGCAAACTAAACAAGGCTATATATGGTCTAAGTCAAGCACCTAGAGTTTGGTTCAACAAGCTACAGTCAACACTATCAAAACTGGGCTACATTTCAACAAAATCAGACAACTCACTGTTCACAAAATTCACAACAGACATTGTTACCTATGTTCTAATCTATGTAGATGACTTCATAATAACAGGCAACAGTGAATCAGAAATAAAAAGCATTACAAATCAGCTAAACGGTGAGTTTTCAGTAAAGGATCTGGGTGACCTATCATATTTTCTTGGAATTGAAGTGTGCAAAACTGAACAAAATGAGCTACAGCTTTGTCAAAGGAAATATATTACAGAAATCTTGGTGAAAGCAAAAATGAATGAAGCCAAATCACTGCCTACACCAATGGTATCTAACCTAAATCTAAGCAAAGACAAAGGAGAAACAACTTGCAATGAAAGGTTGTACAGAAGCATTATTGGAGCACTTCAATATGTAACTATAACAAGGCCATATATATCATACAGTGTCAATAAAGTAAGTCAATTCATGCAAAAGCCATTGAGTGAACATTGGAAGGCTGTTAAAAGAATATTGAGGTACTTAAAGGGCACAATCAATCAAGGACTTATTTTTAAACCAAGCACCAGCCTAAATATCAATGCCTACTCAGATTCAGACTGGGCTAATGACTATGATGATAGAAAATCTACAAGTGGATATTGTATATTTCTGGGTAAAAATCCTATATCCTGGTGTGCTAAGAAACAAAATACAGTGTCTAAGTCAAGCACTGAAGCAGAATATCGTAGCATTGCTAGTACAACTGCAGAAATAATGTGGATTCAGTCTATTCTACATGATCTCAAAATTAACACTAACTCCACAGCAACAATATGGTGTGACAATATGAGTGCTATAGCATTAACTGCAAACCCGGTACTACACTCTAGAACTAAGCATCTAGAATTGGACATATACTTTGTACGTGAGCTAGTCCAGAAAGGAAGAATTCAAGTCAATCACATACCTCCTACTTACCAAACCACAGATGTTCTAACCAAACCTCTTTCAAGACCCAGATTTGAGGAACTAAGAAGAAAACTGTGCGTTGAAGAAATCAGTCACTCACAACCTCTTGAAAGACAAAAGCTTTCTTCCACTACAGATCCGAGTATCAATACTCAAGCCCTGGACAGCAAAAATCAAAAATTAAAAGACAATAACTACAGAGTTGCCACAAACACTCGAATTTCTAGCAGATTTGAAAAAGATGAAGGTAAAGCAAGTACTTATCTGCAAGATGGAAGCTTTCCATTACAAATAAAGATCGTAACTTAAAGAGAAAGAGCTGAGGAGTAGCAATTGATTATGAACTAGAGAAGAGATCTATCTGGAGACACGATGTTGTAGAGAATTGACGGCTGTCATTTTTATCTCAAACCCTAACTTTGATTATAGGGTTTGCGGGGAGGGGGGGGGTAAGGTGTTTTATTACACTGAGTACCCTGCATATTACAAATAACAGATGGGCTTAGCCCACTGTCTAGTATTCAAGCCCAAGCGGCTATGTTATGTTTTATTCTATAAATATGTACTAAACGTTATGTGTAAAATTCATTTCAGTCATAACAAAAATTCTCAAACACTTTTCTGTTAATCGAATATTCAATAACAATGAAGGATGTCTAATTTTTTTACGTAGGGTTTTGGGTTCTTTTATTGAGAGTTGAGGAATGATAAACGTAAAGAGAGTAAGCTTCTTTACCTAATTGTTTGTAGCTTCGGGGCGCATTTCAGAAATGCGCCATAATGATGCATTTCAAGAATGCGCCCCGAAGCTTGAGGCTTTTTTTTTGAATTGGAGCATTCTAGGAATGCGCCGGTGTACACGTGTATTGACACATTCTAGCCAACTCAGCGCTGCGTTGGCTAGAAGTGAGTTGTATTTGATATATTTGAAAAAATAAGGCTAAAAGTGAAATAAAATGTTAAAACAAGGCTAAAACGGAAAAGATCCTAATTATATAGGACCTTCAAAATTGGTAAATGACAAGCTAGTTGTTCCATGGGATGATATCTTAAGTCTTAACAGACGCATATACACTAGACTTCCACTGATTTTAAACAAAACCTAATAATTAGTTAGCTTGGTTTCAAATTAATATTGTTAATTAATAATTTATTTAGCTTGAAATCGGTACATTTGTGCAACTAATTTTAGTCAAATAGTTAATTTTATTTTAAATCAATAATTATAGTTCTAAAATTTGAAATGTTAAAAATTACCCTCTTTTAATCCAAATTTCATTTTGGTTTTATAACTCTTGTATCTGGTCAGGGAAAAAAATATTCTTTTAGATTTCAATTTATTCACAAGTAGATTTTTTAAGAAATTGTTGAAAACATTTTTTAAGTTTATTTAAAAGTAGAAAATTCTTCAGCATACAATTATTTACACTACGTATGTGCATCTAATAATTAGAGATATTTACTTTTTATTTAATAAAATAATGGGTGAACAAATGTGTGTTTTAAGTACAAAAGTTTCGGTAGTCATTGTACTTTAATTTCAAGTTGTTTTGTTAGCGCCATCGATGGAAATTTGTATAAAATTATGTTGATGGGAATTGAAAGGGATGGTGGTGGTGGTTGCAAACTGATGGTGATGTTCTTTGATAATTGAAGATATTTTTTTTGAAATTTCAAAAGACATCGTGGAAATTCTATTCAATGAATTCTCTTTATTAGTAGCATAGATGTGTTGTTGAACAAATGTATATTTCAAATGTGCAAGTTTTGTTTTGTGGATTGGAGGTATCTAAGTCGAATTCATAGTGCCTTTCTCATCTGTTATTTTACATATAAATAATTGAAATGATACCTGTAAGGAGCGGATATTGGGACACAAAATTAAACACAATACAAGAGATGCGAATTGCGGAGCATTAGATTTGTTTTATAACGGGTCAACTTGCAGTTTATCCTAAACGATTGATTGCTAAATTATCCAACATTACAATTCTTTTTAATTAAAACTTGTTTTATGTGCCTTGTCATATTGATGTGCAATAATCAACACTTATTAATAACCTCGATAGTTGATCCAACAAATTATATGCGAGTCTTGCTACTTAATGTTTTGCTGCAATTTGATGAAAAGGCTAGTATTTGTGCATAAGTTGCAGCTTGATGAAAAGGCTGGTATTTGTGTACCATAAGAGCAACTCCAGTGATTCAAATTCAGCCCGTAATATTAAGGTAATTGCACCCAGTGGTGCAATTACGGCTGAATATAAAGGCCCCGATTCAGGATCCAGTTTAGGATCCTGAATCGGATCCTGGCGCCTGTAGTACAGGCGACAGGATCCCATCCCCGGCGTCAGAATCTTTTCATCTTTTCATCTGGCGGAGGGGGGTATATAGGCGCCAGAATCCTGGCGCCTGTATTACATGCGCCAGGATTCTGGCGCCTACGTTACAGGCGCCAGAATTCTGGCGCCTGTAATATAGGCGCCAGGATCTGGCGCCTGTAATATAGGCGCCAGACCACTGGCGCCTACAGCCCAATTCAGGACTGAATATTCCGTGGGCTGAATATTCAGTCCTGAATCCACTGGAGATGCCCTAAGTTACAGTCCGTTTTTTACCGGTAACGTGGGCCGTTAATTTTCTTTGCATGTTAGGCAAAGAAAAAGAAAAAAATAAGATGTTGCAAATTTTCAAGACTGCTATTCTCCATTATTATTATTATTTTCCTTTTTCACTCATCACGGAAAATGGAATAAAAGAGCACTAAAAGATTCTTTTTTAGCACTTGGTTCCACTAGTTTTTCCTTCTGATGCTCTTGTTTGCTTAAATAGTTGCAATTTGTAGCCTTACACATGCTCATACTTTGCAAATGCATGTTAGTTAGCATAGTGTTTGTTGTCATCATAATTTGTTAAATAGTAATGATCCAACAAATTAAAACTAGACAATTGTTCATGCTTGACGCATGCTGCTATTGGAATACAAAATAAGTACATAACAGACTTTGGTTGTAGGATCTCATTTTGGGGGTGATCCAATGATTGATACGTCTTGTGTCACCTTTTGTATTATTTTGTATGTATTCTAGGCACGCATGTATGTGTGTAAAATGTGAACCTGATACCCTTCATAAGTTCATTGAAGAATTTTGGCAAATTACTTGTCTTAGCGGATAAAAAGTGAATTAGAAACTTCCCTCCAAATCTGAGTTTGGGGCTATATATATAAAAGGTGTAGCGGAACCTTCTCATATATATATATATATATATATATATATATATATATATATATATATAGGGCAGGTTCGAGAGCATCCCAAAAGTCTCTCAACCAAGTATTCCACACCTTCCATTTACTCTCTCACTTCCCACTCACATTATTTAATATAAATGAGTCGCTGTGGTTCAGGTGCAAATGGGGAGCTGAAATTCAGGAGGCTCCCTGATCATATCCATATATATATATGTATATGTATATATATATATATATATATATATATATATATATATATATTTGAAGTATTGTATTATCAAATATCAACCATGAAGGTCCCATAAGGATTTGAAGCGATGCAACTTTGAAAACATATTTTACATAATTGTGAGTGATAAACAAATAAATTTCTGCATTTGAAGTGCAATAAGTAGTTGTTCCTGAAAGTTTATTCTTGAAAAACAGATAACGTGAGAATGTATTACCATACATATAAGGTAATCCTTTGCTAGATAACCAGAGGAGTACTTATGGTTTCCAATGTAGAAGTGTAAATATATATTTTTGCTGTCAAATATGAAATGTTTGTCTTGTCAAATGATGAGGAAAAAAAAAGACTTTGATGTATTTGTTTTGTCTTTTTTAAGGCAACATTGAGGTGCCTGCACATACACCAGGAATTGAGGCACATCAGAAGAAGACGAGTGAGGCAATTAGTAGGCGCATGCATTACAGATATGTGAAGAGAAGAATGTCAGCCTTGTTTTCAGTCATTTGGGAGATAACTTGCTTGAACTTTCTTAGCTTTTTTGGGGTTAATTCAACATAATGGTTTAAAATATACTGTGTATATATTTCTTTTCTTACAGCTTAAGGTGACAACGCAAGTGGCGCTTGGAGATCATCAGGAAACTAATTGTGAGGTGGCAACAAAATTGAAAGCCGATTTGTTAGTGTTAGGTTGTCGTTCTGACGATCCAATCAAGAGGTATTTTTCTCTGTTATGACCCGTAAACTACGTTTGTCTAACAGTGAAAGCATATCATGATAAATATTTAACTGGAGGAAAAGATGATTTAGAATTTTAATTGCAAGAGAGTCAGTGGGTAGCCATAGTGAATGGGTAAAAATAGGCGACAATGTTCGTAATGATCGACATGTTAAGAAAGCTAAGGAACTCGAAAAAGTGGATAGTTTTGATTGAACTCTATGGCGAGAATTAGTAGTCATGCCCTTAACGAAAAGGATTTGTGTCAACATCCCAATTTGATTTTCGACCTCTCAGTCCTATGCGTAATTCGCTTGGCCATTCTTTTTGAGAGATAACTTTAAAAGTTTTATTAACAGTTAAATATTTTGGTTCTAGTATTTGCCAATGCTGTAAAAGTGGCTAGGCGAAAGCATGGACTAAGAATTAATCAGTAAGACGGGGATTTATCGAAGATTAATTGAAGGCTGACATTTTTTTATAAAATCATGCATTTTGGATAAAATTTTAGTATCTTCTAAGTATTAACTTATAGATAATGGTATATCATATATTTTGTTGGATCTTTGAGCAACTATTCAGATAAAATCGGTAGAAACTAAAAAACTTACAAATAAAAAACTTACCTGTATTTTTAACAATGAAGACTATAACTGTTAATCTGACAAGTTAATGTAGAGAATGTCAGATTAACAATTATAGTCTTCACTTGTGGGGCTTATTCAAGCCAGTTCTTCATTGCTTATATATGCTCCTGTTCTACTAGCGGATACAAAGAAAACATTGCATAACACAAGAATGTATAAAAATTTGTGTGAGCTTGATGGTTACTAATTTTCATGGCTATCATAGAAAACTAACTGAAATCTCATGTCCTCGTTTTTTTTTCTTTCATTCTTGGCCATCAAATGTCTCTTTGTTGGTTTGAGTCACCTTTACTCATATTCCGTTAGTCCTGAATACCTTGATTAGTATAAAGTGGCTTGCTTCTCACATAGGCGATGTTATATGTTTCGATGCTAATACCGAGGCCCGTAAGAGTTTGGTGTATGCGAGAGTTTTGGTTGAAATCTGTCATACTAATCCATGGCCGTCAAGTTTGAAAGTTAGAATAGCCGAAGGACTTGTTATGACGGTTGATGTTCACTACAAATGGAAGCCGGATATTTGCACTTCTTGCCAGTCGTTTGGTCATACATTGGACACGTGTTTGGCTGGGCCTGTCCTCGCCTCCCAGTCCGACGCTGATGTTAGTTTTGATAAGGAGGATTAGCTGTCCTTCCTCTGAATTGTAGTTTAGACATGTCTGTCTATTTTATGTGGTTCTTTTAGTTATTGTTTTATCAACTGGTCTGGGGCTTGTTTTGGTCACCTGTAACACAAAAGTGGACGATATACTTAAAGCTCCAGCTAGCTTTGCTTGGACAAAAGTCTCTTTCAATCTCGTTCATTTGTCAGTATGATTTTATTAGCACATGATATCCCTACATCATATGAAAAGTGGATGGTTTATAAATTAGGGACAGTCTGCCGAATATCTTTGTTAAGTTACTCAAAACATCTTTGTCAAAAAAGTATGTGAATTAGTGTTTTTTTTTTTTTCAAAAAGCATCAAAAAGCAACATAAAACACTACTAGATTTCAAAACTTAATTCAGTTTTGTAATTATCTTTATATTTACGTACAAAAAGCAAAAAATGAATCCAAAAAAAAAAATAAAGCTTTGACGAACCTGCATTTAGCAAAACTTGCATAAATAAATGCAATTTTTCAACAAAAAAAAAAAAAAAAAATTGCAGACATTAACGTACTTATAACTATTAATTACATACTTTTATATAATTTTATGTGAATGCCTCAAAAATTCAAATTTAATGTCAACACTTATTCAGTATCGCATTTATTACAGAAAAATCATCAAAGATTTATTGTGAATCGTTTACAAATCAAAATAGATTCCTTTCATAAAAATGAAAACAAAAGAACAATTATACTGAATAATTATGTTTGCAGTTTTCCGTTCACTGCTTGAAAAAAAAATTGTAAAGGACAAATTATTTAAAAAATATCAGGGAGAGGGCTCAAATCATTTTTACCTGAAGGACAACAGGCTCAATGCCCAAATTAACATTAACTGTTGTTTGTGGAAAATAGGTAAAAGGGCAAACTTTGGAATTTTTTTGGTGAAAAGTATGAGAAGTTTCAAAATTAGGGAGAAGGCCAAATGATAGTGTAAATTTGGAAAAAGGTTAGTGGGCCCCCTGAATTCCACCTTTAATGTAAATGCGTCCTTCTCCCTAATTTTGAAACTTCTCATACTTTTCACTAATTTTTTTCCAAAGTTTGCCCTTTAAAAGAAAATTCTCGTTTGTTTTTCTTTTTTCATCGCCTCATTCGGGTCTCTTCCATCACTCTCTCCAACTTTACCAAAATCGTCGAAATCATCATATCCACAACAATGACGTCCGAAATGAAATTGACATCATCATCCAATCGCTCCCGAAACTTCAACACAAGATCAAAATCAATCAGAATTTCAATCGCAAATTCAAGCAAAATCTATTGGTAGTCTGCAACAAGCTGATACTACAGTCGAAGTTCAGCCACAAGTTCGACTGGAAGTTCAACCGCAAGTAGAACATGAACATAAACAACTTATAGATAAGAAGTCGAAATCGAACCAACAGTAAAAGTCAAACAATAGCTTCCATAGAAACTCTAGTTGAAGCAAAGGATATGAAAATGCAGAAAAGAGCAAATGAAGAACAGGTTCGACAAATTAGAGAAAGAAGAAAAAAAGAAGAAATGAACCAAAAACTACTGAAGAAAATCAAATGACAAAGAATAAACAAAAAAATATTGTACAAGAAAAACTTGCTAACAAAGAAATTGTTCAGGTAAATGATACTGTAAATTTAAAAAACTGATACTAGCAATATCATTGTCTAACATTGTCAGCATTGTTAAACAACAAAAACGAAAAAAAAAAATGGGAATAAAGAATCTGAAGATCAGCAAACACATTTGCTAATACCATAAATAGCATCATTTTAATGTAAATTTCGAAATACAAATATAGCTTGTTTGAGTGAAATTAAAGCTTTGAAGCTTTGAAAATAGTGTTTCAATATAATTTGGAACAAAAACGATACCCAATAACTTAAAAAAAAAGATACTCTTATATCGAACATATATATAATCTATTTTCAAGACCGTACATCCTAAGAATATTTTCTTTTTCTTTTCTTCGACAATGATTCGGCCAGGGTGACCTGGTCACACTTTGGGACCTTGATCAATCTTACTTTCTCTTTTCTTTCCGCTACCACCACTATGTTCCAGTGGTGAATCGAAGGCTCGGGCAAGCAGCTTCGCTCGATTTTGCGTCGTATTATCCCGTGCTACATTTGTGGAATATTTGGTGTGTTAGAAACAAGACGATCTTTGATGACTTGCCTATGAGATCTGACATGATTATCAGATCTATGGTCGATGATATCCCTTGTATTTAAAGGTAGACCGTTCTATGGTCTTGTGCTTGGATCATCTACCCCTTTATTCTTGATTTCGGCATCTCAATTTCTTCCATGTCTCGTGCAGGTGTGGGTTGAGGTATTTTGTTGTTGTTCGTAACAATGCAAATGTAGCACGAACCCGATAGCAATCAATAAATTGTCACTATCCAATTGTCGCATCAAGAAGCGTTACTAGTTTGAACTATAATCAAAATTAGCAACGGCAAAAAACGTGACCAGATTTACAACAATACAAAACTGTTGTAAAACAAAGAGCAGAGAGAAATACCTGTCAGTAATGTCTGAGTCCAGAGTAAATCTGTTTCCTTGAAACAATATTGCTCCCTCTACGACGCTGAAGATTATCGAGCAATTGTCTCCCAAGATAAAACGGACCGGTCTTTGCAATTTGAAGCGCTTTTAAGTGCAGAGCAACCATGAACTCAAGAGAGTAGTGTTTTAAGAACAGTTTTGCAAAGAAGAAAGAAGGGAATTTTCCGGTGATCTTATTAGTTCTGTCATGAAGTCTTTATATAGTGGCCAGAGGATGTTATCTGGGCAGATGCGACTGTCCGTATGGGCGTGGGCGCGTCGGCTGGGTCTGAAAGCAAACGGGCGCACCTGTTCGCTGTGCAAGCGAACAGACACATCCATTCCATTCAAAACAGATCCGTCCCATTGCAACAAGGCCGAGCGGGTTAGCGACCCATGGAAATCAGGAAACCCCAAGAGGCCCAAGGCCCTATCTTTGACATTTTAATATTTATTATGAAGGCCTAATGCCTACATAGCCCTATTCACTCAATGCTTCATGTGCTCATTTCTTTTGTTTTGAAATAGCTTATTGGGCTTTGGTATATATGGGGATATATTCACAAATCACACACAATGTGGGACTTTGTTTTCTTATATTTCTCCAATACTACTCAACCTCTTCTTCCGCAATCTTTTCATTTATTTCCAACAATCCCCCACATGAATGAGAGATTACTTTTTGTTCTTAAATTTTGCGAAATGTTTAGCGTATCGGTAAAAATAGAGCAGTGGCCTTGAACTTTTCCTAGGGTTTTATTGTTATAACCTACTGGCGAATCAGTGGACTAGATTGTCTTTGAACTGTAAGCCTTTTGTGTAAGTATATAAAGATAACACATGCTAAGTGTTTCTAAACCCCTTGGTTCTCTGTTTGTGTTCGTTTTTTCCATAAACACCTGCTTGCTCTCATGAGTATTTGAAAATTACGACCTTACAATTCTTCTTGAAGCGGCGCCTTCACAATCACTTAGGTGATTCTATAAAGAGTATCCCGCAATACTCCACTTGGGTCTTTTATGACACCACAACATAGACATCATTAAAAGCTAAGCTTATCCTATTCTTCGACGGGTTGTGCATATCATAGGAATGGTTTGTATTTTAATAGTGCTGTCAAGTTTATCTTCAAACTTATTTGTCCCTTTGAACCTAGATCTTGGGATCTCCAGTCAGCTAGGTGGGGTTTCCGTTTAGAAAACTTTTTAGTTTATAGGCCTTAAACCCATTCCCATCGATAAGGTTAGAACTTTCTCTCTATGCAAGCCTTTAGTTAGTGGATCCACAATGTTATCCTTTGACCTTACATAGTCTATAGTGATAACTCCATTAGAGAGAAGTTGTCTTATGGTTTTATGCTTACGACGAATATGTCTAGATTTACCATTATACAATGTAGTATTTGCCCTTCCTACAGCAGATTGACTATCACAATGTATACATATTGGAGTTACTGGTTTTTTCCAATTTGGAATGTCCTCTAAAAAACCCCTAAGACAATTTGCTTCTTCCGCGACTTTATCCAGAGCAATGAACTCAGATTCCATTATTGACCTTGCTATGCAAGTTTGGATGATTTCCACGAAATTGTTCCATTTCCTAATGTAAACATATATCCACTTGTGGATTTTGTGTCATTTGAGCCCGTTATCCAATTGGCATCACTATATCCTTCTACTACTGAAGGCTACTTATCATATTACAACACATAGTTTTGCCTAGGACTCTGAGCTTTCCAATGATTTTTACCAGGATTGCTGGTATATCTACTTAGCTTGCTTACAGCGTACGCAATATCAGGGCTAGTGCAATTCATGACATACATAATACTTCCCAGTATATGAGAGTATTCAAGCTAATATATACCATCACCAGTGTTCTTTACCCAATTTTGTTTCATATCTACTGGTGATTTTGCAGTAGTTATATTATGCTGCTTGAATTTTTCAAGAATTTTAGCAGTGTAATGTGACTGAGATAACGCATATCCCTGTGGTGTCTTTATATTTTTACGCCCAAAATTACGTCGGCCACTCCTAGGTCATTCATATCAAATCTAGAGGATAGCATGTCCTTCGTAGATTTTATTATGACCTTATTATTTCCTAGGATCAGTAAATCATCAACGTAGAGACAAACAATGACATATCCAACATCTATGCATTTTATATAGACGCATTTATCTGATTCATTTATTTTGAATCCATTTGATAACATTGTTTCATCAAATTTCTCATGCCATTGTTTTGGTGCTTGTTTAAGGCCATAAAGAGATTTTACTAATCTGCACACCTTATTTTCATTTCCTGGGCTTAGAAACCCTTCTGGTTGCTGCATATATATTTCTTCTTCCAGTTCACTATTCAAAAACGCAGTTTTCACATCCACTTTGTGTATTTCCAAATTCAATATAGATGCGATTGCAATAAGCATCCTAATTGATGTTATTCTGGTAACTGGAGAGTATGTATCAAAGTAATCCAGATCTTCCTTTTGTCTGAATCCTTTTATTACAAGTCTTGCTTTATACTTGTCTGTTGAGCCGTCTGCCTTTATTTTTTTTCTTAAATATCCATTTATATCCTGGTGGTTTTGATCCTTTAGGGAGATCCACTAGTTCCCACATATGGTTTTGTAGAATGGATTCTATTTCACTATTGACGGCTTCTTTCCAATAAGGAGCATCAGGAGATGACATTGCTTGTTGGTAAGTTAGAGGTTCATTTTCTATCATATATGCATAGAAATCAGGTCCAAAGGATTTAGAGGTCCTTTGTCACTTGCTACTTCTTGGTTCCTCTGTCTCAGTTCCATCATTCATTTTTCTTTGATCAACATTATCCTTAGGAGTATCTGGATCTCTTGGCCTCTTTTGGACACTAGTTTCAATAGAGGTTTTAGAGGATAAATGTGTTCAAAGAATCTTGCATTTTGAGATTCGATAATGATGTTTTCACGCATGTCATCAATTTCAGATTTGTAGACCAAAAATCGATATGCACTACTATTATGAGCACATCCAATGAATATGCAATCTATAGTATTTGATCCTATTTTGACCTTTTTCGGTTTTGGAATTTCTACTTTGGCAAGACACCCCCACACTTTTAAGTATTTGTAGGATGGTGGTCTGTTTTACCAAAGTTCATGGGGAGTCTTAGACATTTTCTTTCGTCGTATTTTATTTAAAATATGATTTGCCGAAAGAATAGCATCTCCACAAAAATTATCTGGCAAGCCAGAGCTTATTAGTAAGGCATTCATCATTTCTTTAAGAGTTCTATTTTTCTGTTCGGCTATACCGTTGGATTGAGGTGAATAAGGAGCTGCAGTTTGGTGTATTATACCATGCTCAGTACAGAATTCCTCAAATGGAAACTTATATTCTCCTCCTCTATCACTTCTTAAAGCCTTAATTTTTCTGTTGAGTTGATTCTCAACTTCTGCTTTATACTGTTTAAACATATCGAATGCCTCATCCTTACTTCTAAGGAGATATACATAACAGTATCTTGTGCAATCATCTATAAAGGTGATAAAGTACTTTTTTCCTCCTCTAGTTTGACACATTTTCAAGTCGCATACATCAGTATGTATTAAGTCTAGAGGTTCGGTTTCTCTTTCAACATGATGAAATGAGGTTCTTGCCAATTTGGCTTCAGCACAAATTTGACATTTGTAATTTGAATCAATTCTACACTTAGGTATGAATTCTAG
The DNA here is from genome assembly GCA_030737875.1 of Allium sativum. Taxonomy (NCBI): domain Eukaryota; kingdom Viridiplantae; phylum Streptophyta; class Magnoliopsida; order Asparagales; family Amaryllidaceae; genus Allium; species Allium sativum. The sequence goes on from CM060919.1 coordinate 723,284,948, forward strand.
ATTGATCAGTTTTTGTAAAGTATCAAAATTCACATGACCTAGTCTAGAATGCCATAGATTAGGAGAGTCAACCATATACGCAGAAGATTCAATTTTATTCATATCATTGTTTGGTACAACAGTGGTTACATTAGCCTTAAATAAGCCATCACATATATAACGCTTTCCTATGTACACTCCATTCTTAGACAACACAAATTTATCAACCACAGATGTCAGTTTGAAGCCATGCTTGCTCAGCAATGATCATGAAATTAGATTCTTGCGAATTTCTAGAATATGAAGAACATCATTTAAAGTGAGTTCTTTTCCAGAAGTCAATTTCAGCACAATCTTTCCATTGCCTTTGACCTTTGATGTAGAAGAGTTACCCATAATCAGTAGTTCTTCATTAGTCGCACTTTTGTAATTTGTGAACATCCACTTATTTGCGCATATATGCCTAGTGGCTCCAGTGTCTACAAACCACTCCTTGTTGTTGCCAACAAGGTTGCATTCTGAAACAACTGCACATGGGTCCATTTCAGAAACACCGTCTGAAGCATCCGCCACATTTGCTTCTGATTTCTTCTTTTTGGGTGGACCGCGACATTCTGCATCTTTATGTCCCTTCTTTCCACAATTATGGCATGACCCTTTGAATTTATTTGACTTTTTAAATTGGTTGTCACGTTTTCTCTTATTGGACTTATCCGTCTCGATAACGTTTGCTTTGGTAACCACATTTTGAGAAATCTTCTTTTCAGAATTTCTATTATCTTCCTGAATTCTCAATCGAACTATAAGTTCCTCCATTGTCATTTCTTTGCGCTTGTGCTTTATGTAGTTCTTGAAGTCCTTCCATGATGGAGGAAGCTTCTCAATAGCAGTGGCAACTTGAAAAGATTCGCTAAGGGTCATTTTTCATCTTCTAGTTGACGAATGATAAGTTGTAGTTCTTGAACTTGGTTGATCACAGTCTTTGTATCGACCATTTTGAAGTCAAGAAATTTCCCTGTGATGAATTTCTTCATGCCTGCATCTTCAGTTTTATACTTCTTTTCCAAAGCCAACCAGAATTGTTTGGATGTTGCAACAGTGCAGTACACGTTGTATAGACTGTTGTCGAGGCCATTCAAGATGTAATTTTTACACATGAAATCAGAATTTTTCCAAGCAGTAAGGGCTTCAACTTTAACTGGATCTGGTTCCAATTCTGCAACGACTGGAGCATCTTCTGTAAGATACTTTGTTAGGCCCAATATTGTCAAGTGAAATAGCATCTTTTTCTGCCAACGTTTGAAGTCCACTCCGGTGAACTTTTCTAGCCTTTTTCCATGAGACAGTGCCATTGGCGTAACCACGGGCGCAAAAGGATTGGTTACAGGTGGTGTTGGCCCAGCAGTAGCACTATTGTTCTTAGCCATTATCGTTTTCTGCAAAACGAAAGTATTGTTTCAAGTTTGTTGTTCATAACAATGCAAATATAGCACGAACCTGATAGCAATCAATAAATTGTCACTATCCAATTGTCACATCAAGAAGCGTTACTAGTTTGAACTATAATCAAAATTAGCAACGACAAAAGGTGTGACCAGATTTACAACAATACAAAACTGTTGTAAAACAAAGAGCAGAGAGAAATACCTGTCCGAGTCCAGAGTAAGTATGTTTCCTTGAAACAATATTGCTCCCTCTACAACGCTGAAGGTTATCGAGCAGTTGTCTCCCAAGATAAAACGGACCGGTCTCTGCAATTTGAAGCGCTTTCAAGTGCAGAGAAACCACGAACTCAAGAGAGTAGTGTTTTAAGAACAGTTTTGCAGACTCGGCCGATGGAAATCAGGAGACCCAAGGCCCAAGACCCTATCTTTGACATTTTAATATTTATTATAAAGGCCTAATGCCTACATAGACACATTCACTCAATGCTTCATGTGCTCATTTCTTTTGTTTTGAAATAGTTTATTGGGCTTTGGTATATATGGAGATATATTCACAAATCATACTCAATGTGGGACTTTGTTTTCTTATATTTCTTTAACACTACTCAACCTCTTCTTCCGCAATCTTCTCATTTATTTCCAACATTTTTTAGGTCATTGGGTTAGCACTAACAATCTAGAGAAAGGGATTTGTCCGTGCTTTTAAGCTTTTTGGTGAGCCTGTTGGATTAGATATTACTTCTTAGGTAGCTTGTCCAAGCTAGTTGGTTGATACGTTTGGATGATAGTAAGTATGACACTGCTCAGAGGTCAGTGGGTTATCAGACAAAGCTACAGAGTGAGAAGATTTTTCTCTTTGCTCGTCGGGGCTGGCGTGACCTTGCATCTGCTGTGCTCTGAGGCTGTTAGCTTAGGTTTGGTCAGTTTTTTGGTGATTTTGGTTATTTGTTTCGCATCATGTCTCACTGTTGTACTCTGCTTATATATATATGTGTGTGTGTATGTATGTATATATATATACATATACATACACCCAGTTAATTTTCAAAAAAAATATATGTATACCTAGTTTCAAAAAACATATATGTGTGTATGTGTGCGCATGCGTGGACGCTACAGTCCATCGGTGGATTCTACTCCACTTATGGACTGTTTTTATGAACAAAAGACGTTTTTCTCCATTTTTGTTGTATGTATTGCTATTTCAGAAAAAAAACATATTATAATGTTTTATTAAAACTGGTACCAAATCATATGCAAAAATGATACTTTGTTATTAACTTATTATGTATAATAACGTGCTCTAATAAAACCGATACCGATATTTGTTTGAAATCAATACCTTTTTATTGTAAACAACACAATAATTTAACAAAATCGATACATATTGCATGTAAAAATTGTACCCAGTTACTGTATGTATTAAATCACTTGTAAACTGATACCTGTCAGTGTATAAGGCTGATACCATGTTACTGTATATATTGTAAAAATTTAACAAAATTAATACCTACGTTTACTCAAAACTGATACTCTACCGCTGTATATAAAAAAACTACAATTATGCATGCCATAACTGATAGCACCAATAGCAATAACTAATGTCAATTAACATCACACTCATTTATGATCAACATATGACACATATATTATACTCATGACGCTAATATCTTTTTTGTATATTCGGATGATGATTATGTCAATCCTCCACCAAGAGACAACAAAGCCATATCTAAAATGGAGGAAACTTAAAATATTTCCACAGTAAACCCAAAAACAGAAACAACATACAGATGTGGGTTTCTTGCTGTCTTCAAAATTATAAAGCTTGTCAAAGACAAAATTGGGTTGGCTAAAAGGCAAATAGATATATTGAAGAACACCTCATTCTACAACTATTTCATCGTTCCTCTATGAAGACAAGTTCGTTATGAAAGAATATAAGAAACATCCACATAATTTGGACACCATGTGCAGTTGCCATTCAATGAAACATGATGCATTCATATTTGGTAAAGAAACAAATGAAAACATCCATCCACATATCGGGAATGAACTGTAAAATAATGATTCTGAGGCAATGGTGGATGATATACCAGTTCTAGACACTGCAATTGAAATTAAAAAAGGAAATGTTGAGCTGAGTTCAGAAACAGAAAATTGAAATAAAAAGAGAGTACTCCTATTAATAAACAAACAACAAATGGAAATGAATAAACAACTAAAAAGGAACGTGAATATTCTCCAACAAATTAGATTGAAAAAGGGAAGGATAATAAAAACAAACAAGCAAATCATTCGTTATGAAAAATCAAATACTTGACCTCAATTCTCCAACTTTCAATTTGAATATCACACAAAAGCCCAGAAAAGAAAAAATGCTTGAAGAACAGCAATCCAACCATCTTAGCAAGAAAAAATAAACCACCAAGCAAAAGCAAAATGCCCTCGTATGTGAAAAGAGTAAAGCAAAGAGTAAGAAAAAAAACGTGATTCGTTTGAATATACAAAAAAATTGAATAAAACAGAAAAGGAAGAAAAACTGAAGTTCACATTGGAAAACAAGATGAAGCAGCAGTGGAAAAAAGAGCGACTTGTAGAAGAAAGTGCAGAACAAAAAAATAAAATAGCAAAAGAACAAAAAAAAAGAAACAACAAAAGAATCAATACAAGCTATAAAGCTATCGGCGGTCATAGAATCAATATGGGCAGAGTTCCACCTATTCCCGTTGCAAATCTGTAAATTTACTGACTGAACGACAACGAAGTGTCGTAATGTTTTTCCCTGTTCTACAAAATCATCAGAAAATTGTGTATACAATTTTTTTACTACTACTATTTATTGAGTCCTTTGTTTGCACAAAACAATGAAGTTGCTTGGACCGATTCTAATACAAATAAAGGAGGATGCATCATAACAAATGATATGCTTAAATATGTTTTGGAAGGCAACTTCACCACGACCAGGTATTATGCCTTTTTTTAAAATATAGTTGTTTAATTAAAGAAATGTTTCATTCTAGTTTATATTTATTCATTTGAATCATAACAGTGTCTGCCAAATCTGATACCAAATAGTTGAAAATTGATATCTAGTTATTGTTAAGTTGCAAGTTGCATCTGAAATGAAACTGATACCTAAGTACATATAAAACTGATACTTGGAATTTGTGTATAAAATACGATACCTTTATGCCAAAAATCCTACTTTTAGAGCTTTGGGGGAATATTTATAGTTGAAGTTGGATCCAGCTTGGTATGCCATGTGGCACCCATCCCAGCTCAGAAAGGAAGTAGTAGAACAAGTATTTAATCCACGGGAAATGTCTTCTTCGGTTGGATATTGGACACGTGTAACAAGATTCGAGATATTAGACGTTGATGACCATACATTCAGCCAATAGAGTAGGTCTTTAAGACATGCAGTATTGGGGTCGACATGGTCCGGGTCGGTCGATATCATCTGAATCGAGCCGAAACCCCTTACCTCATATGTCTCCTTTGAATGAAGGCAAAGCCGAGGAGGTCCGAGCCGAATATTAAGTAGAGTGTGATATGCTTCCTTCGTCTTAATAGCTTAGATTAAGCCTACTTAACTTTGTTCATGAACTTTGATGGCCTTTCCAAAAGGCATGTCAATATTTTGTTTTTTTAAGGCGAGGCCTTAACCCATTAGAGTGTCTTCCACTAGCAAATGGGTGGCTTTTTGGGACCATAACCATGATAGAAGAGACATACCTAGTTTAACATTTATGGGCCCTAGTAATGCCTTTTGCAGATTGTAGCAAATCCCCCGTAGAGTTTCGTAGTGAGCCCTAACTCCATTTATTAGTGGAATTCGGAGTATAAACAAAATGATTACACGTAAATCCTTAATGTATGCATTGGGTGGTGCATCATGGATGTCCGAGTATTGGTGCAGTCCAATATGGGCGTAGTTTCCTGTTTTCTTAGTAGATGATGGAACATTGGTATTGTCAGTTTTATGGAGAAATTCGTTATAGATATAGTGGCAACACCGTTTTAGAGAGACGAAAGAGACCTACCGTGGAGCATACTATGGGTGCTGCTTTGAAATATTGAGCATATAACTATATATAAAATTATATATATAGGAGTAGATGGGAACGATTTACGCACAGTGGTGAGACCATTGTAAACCCTAATAACCAAATATAACTAAAAGTAGAAATCAAAGGGTATATATATTGTTATTCTTAAAAGTATATAATTTGTCTGTTCTCCAGAACTTTAGTTCTGACTCCTTCCTCATACCAAACAGGCAGGTCATATAGATGACAGAGATCTTACTAGCTTAGAGAAACTGGCCAATAAGATTATTATTGTAACATCCCATATATTTCGTATATTTAAATTTCAATTTAAGATAAATATATTTTAATAATATTAGGAAAATCCAATTTTTGTGATGGTAACAATAATGATTGTTTGAATTGAGTATGTATAGATTGCCAAATTTGGTTTTTGAAGTGTTGTAAAATGGAATTTAATATATTAATAATTAATTTAAATCTAAGTTATTGAAAAAAAAAATTATCAAAGATTTAAATTGGTAAATGTGTGAATTCTAAGCTATTTGATCATAATTGGGATATAAAATTTAAATGGATTAATGAATTAATTTGAGGACTTAAATTTCATGAAATTTATTTATAAAATTTTATTCAAATTATAATTAATTAAAATGGAATTTATTTAATATTTAATTTGAATTTAAACAGTTAATTGAGAATTTGAGTATTTTAATAATCAATTAACTATGGATTTTAACAGTTTTGGCGACTGTCTCGGAATTCGACGAAACTGGCGCCATTGGATCCGGAACGGCGAATTATTATAAGATTCCAGTTTGTAGAATTTTCGGACTTACCGTTTGACCGTACGAGAGAGAATGTGAACGAGATCATTGTAAATGAATAATTGGGTATTTCTCATATTTGGGCCCTATAATTATATAAATAAAAATCCCTACCTTCACTTATCAACTCATTTCACAATGCGTATAATTTTTCTCCATCCTCCTTATCTCTAATGGATGAAATAAATTTCTAAACCTAGCTGAAAATAAAAATACAAGCTTGAATTTCAAATCTCTTCAAACCTCAACGAATTATATGTCAATTCGAAGCTCTCGACGATACGAAGCTACTTGTGTTCTCTGATTCGACATGCAGTGGAGGGTTTCACCAAAAATCAAAGCCCTCAGTTTTCGGAACCCTAACCTACAATTTGGGCGTTTTTGATTGGGGATGTAATCGGAGATTCCGGGATCTGGGTATTGTAGAGGGGATCGATAGGAGTGTAATGATGGTATTCGCTTGGATTATAAGTTGCTGGATGGCCGGAATTTGCTCGTCAAAGGCCAGAATTTCCGTCCGTTCATGGACTTGGCGGCGGCAAAGGCGGCAACCGGAGGCGCCGTGCTTGGCAGGGCTGGAGCGGGTCTCGAAGGGCGTTCGATTGGAGGCGGTTACGGGTCAGATGGTGGCCGGAATCAGCGGGTTTTGGCGGTCAAACTTGCGACCTGATGGGTTCATTTCGCTGGACGGGTCAACGTGTGGAGAGGGCTGGAGCGGGAAGAACGTGTGGAGGATGATGACGTGGCAGTATTTAATTGGTGAGGAGATTTAATTTATTAATTTTATATATTTAAATTTCAATTGATTAAACGCTCATAACTTCTTCATACTGACTCGGATTTGGACGCGGTTTGTTGCGTTGGGATCGTGGTGGAATTGCGGACGTTTTGGCACTAACCTGGCTGCGTTTGGAGACTGTCAAATTTTGGGCTTATTTTGGACGTCCAATCCAATTAAGAGCCAAATGTGAGTGATTCTTCGCTCACGAAATACTGAATTATTCCCATATTTATCGAATTAAATTTATGAAATAGTTTGGTTGCATGGTTGTGATTGGCTGTTGAATTTGGTTGCTTAGATTTGATATACCTTGTGTTAGCATGCAAATTTGATCAATAATTAGTTAATTAATTAAATTTAAATTTCTGGTTGGGAATTCGAATCCTTGCAAATCCTGAAACAGTTAATGCTGATCAGTTGAATGGAATGGTTGTGATGGACGCTTAGTTGAAATTTATCACTGAATTGAGATTGACACAGTTAATGCTCCGTATTCATTATAGTGTGTTTGCATGTTCTTTGTGACGATAAATCCCAATTACCCTTGATGTTGCGGGCATCGAATAAACCCAGGATTTGTCGATAAAATAAATTAAGAACACAGAGTGAAATGATAAACCTCTGTGACCCTGGTTTGGATTGAAATGATAGATCCATCCCTGAATATCGAGAAAATTAAATTTAAAATCACTTGGCCATAGGATAGAAAATTATATATGGACATCGGTTGGTTAAATGATTTTAAATTATTTGAATTCTATTTGATGGAAAAATTCTTTTAAAGGAAATGGATCGATTTTTCGAAAATTTTATTTTCTTTAAGATTTGAATTCTCGATGTTATTTGGAATGGTTAAGAAATTTTCCAAACTAATTTGGAAGTTGTAATTTGGATTTAAATATGATCTTGAATTTATTCCAATAATTGGTGGACTCAAATTAAATAAATTCTCTTTGAATTTAAATTTTGGAATAAAATAAATCGTGGATATTTGAAGTTGTTTTAAACTAAATACGAATATGGTTTTGAATCATCGAAAATGGAAAATGGGTTGAATGGGTTTGGAATGAGATATGGAAATGGTGTAACTCCATTGGCGACTGGAATTTAGATTCCAGTGTTGAAATTTGGAAGGAGAAACAATCTAAGGTTTAAAAATTCTATTTTTATTTTGTTTTATTTTATTTTATTTTATTCTATTTTATTTTATTTATAAACTGTATATCTACTTTGTTATAAGTGAGGTTTTCATATAAATATTGTTATTTACAAATTAATTAGTAAACTTGTTTATGTATATATATATATATATGAATATAGTGATTTTAATTACCTTTGTATACTCTAATGATTCTATATAAGTAAATTTTATATAAGGTTTATTTATAAGTATTTATTTTCAAAATTTTATTTTATGAATGTGTAATTCTTCTTCCGAATGGACAGTGTTTGGATTTAAACCGTTGGGTCAAATGGAGTTAAGAGAAGTTATATTCTATTTGAACATGAATTGATTTTTAACCGATTTTTGATATGGAAAGGTATATTTTATTCTTCTTGAATATAGATTGGATTTCCAATGATTGAAATAAATAGATATGGAAAAAAAATATTTATATATATATACACACATTCTATTTGAATATGAATGGATTTCGAATGTAAATCTATTTGAAATAACTGAAACCTTTCGAGATGAAGTATGTTCTATGTGAATATAGATCGATTTGGAATATTATACGAGTATAATATAATGATATGGAACATATTCTAGTTTGGAATATAATCGGTTTGGGAATGATTGAGATATTTTGGTATGAAACTTATGTTCTATTTTGAATATAAATGGGTTCGAAACAGAACATGATATTTTGATATGAAAACGGACTTTTGAGAAATGTAAAAGAACCGACCGATGTGAAAGATGTAAGCGTTGGTTGTTAAAGAGACCGGAGTCGACATAAGGCATACTCTCTGTCAGTGTCGACACCACTTTGACAACTATGAACGTTATGACGTATCCAAAATGAGTATGATGACTTGGAGGCGATTATTGGATCGAAGGAGATGATCGATGACGAAATAGCCCTGACCTTCGGGTCAGAATTGAAATGACTAAAACAGGAGCTATACCGTGACTAATTGAGGTTAGCGCCTTTGATCGGACACACTTCTTCAATACTATTTCTATGATGATGATGATGATGATTTGGGCCCATTTGATTTTGGGAGTGTGTTCCGAGGTGGGCGGTAGTGGCTGCTATGCGTTACCACCGGTCCGGGAGTGCAATTGGTAGAATCCTATCCTGGGCATTGCCTCGAGTGCCTTATCATATTTATCCTTATCGAGCCCCTACGATTTTGATTTAGCATTGCTTTCTATGGAGTGCCCTCTGATAACACCAGTACGGTGAATTTACGGTACTGTATAGATCGTTGATGCCTATAAACTGCGTAAGGGTAATATGGTAATCCCGCTTACGCTATTTTCAGTATTTATACTTTACTGTATAGACATTATCATAATAGCGTATTATCTTATGTATGTATTAGTTTGACGGATCCTTGAGAGATGGAAGAATCCCGTAACATCTCTTGAGTTACTGCACCCATGATACTAAGGTTAATTCATATTTTAATTTGACTAATATGAGAATGATTTAGTGCTGATCCGAGTGTTTGTTGTGTTTTCTTTTTATGCAATACGCTCGGGTCAGCAGACATCTGCAGTTGCCAAAGATGACTGTGTCTTGGAGATCGAAGGCGAAGATCGATATATACCTATATATATATTCCGCTGCAAAGTTGTTTCCGCTACCATGTTATGTAAGTCTGTAATTGTATAACTCTGATAACTGTGTTTGTGATAGTCATTGTATATATATTTCAATTGTTTTAACTGTTACTTAATTATTATATGTTGTCCTTCCGCTGTGAGGTTCTGTGATTGTTTTATTCTCTTCTCTCTTTCTTTTCTTCTTTTTCCCAATAACTACCTGTATTTGCGGTTTGTTTGGGTCGACATATGTGGATTTATTGTCGATTTAAACGGTCAAAAATGTGGGTCGTTACAGTTGGTATCAGAGCGGAGGTTGGCGATAACCTTGGCTCTGTTTGGGAATTAACTCATTAGAGATAGGGTTAGAAATGCCCTAGAATGAGTTTGAGCGATATATGAGAGAGCGTACTTGTATTTTGATATAAAATGGTTTTATATTGTGTTGTCTTGTTCTGTTGATTATTTATGGATTTGGTCGATATATGGGACGCCATAGAATCGATAGGAATTTCTAAATATCGGACAGAATGATCGACATAATATGGTTTTCGATTATATTTTAGAATATATTAAATATATATTATTGGTTCAAGTATATATGTATTCGTTTTAGTATGTGATAATATTAAGTTACTATCTATTTTGGTTGATTTAATAGTAATCAAATGGGAAATATAAAAGAGTTTTTGAAATTTGGAGAATGAAATCTTTTAAATAAAATGGGTTGCAGAATGGATTTGCAAGAAAAATAGAAATGACCTTGAAACTTGGTTCTGGGAGGTTTTTGAAATAGTTTGACAAAATTTGAAATAATATCGTATTATAAGAAATAGTTTGAAAATCGTTTTCAGAGATTTTTAAATGAAATAAGTGTAATCCCTTCTCGGACATCGGAAATAACTTCGGTAATGAGTGCACGCATTATCGACGTTTATTCTGAAGCGTCTGAGTGGGGGAGAGCCCTTCGTACTTTCATAACTTGTTTGAAAAAGGATTTTTGATTTAATTACCAATGATATGTAAGTTGAGCTTAAATTTAACTTGGAATTGAAATTTCTATGTTCTTTGTTAATTTAGATTTGGATTTAAAAAAAAAAATGGTATGGTTTCTATAAAATAGAATAAGTTTATATACTGTTTTAAATTCTTAGTTTATGAACTCGGGATCAAGAATTTAAGTTCATTTTAACTAATAATGTTAAGTCCTATGTTAAGGTAAATCCATTCATTTGAATATGTCATGAAATGGGCTTAGGTATTTATAGAAATTATCACATAAACTCTTAAATAAGTGTGATGATAAAGTTGAGCAAATTCCAAATTTAGTCAATATAAGTGTTAGAGAAACATTTAGGTTAACTATATGAAACAAAGCTCGACTAGGGTCGATCGAAATGAAATGGGAGATTAAGTTGTGTAAATAAGAAAGGAAACAACTTATGACTTAGCTAATTAAGTATGCGAAGTTGGTCCAGAAGGAGTTGAAAAGAAATTTATGTTGTTAATAAGCATGAATGGTCGATAAACTGAAATAAGAAATTAAATGATAAGTTAGTATACATGTGAAATGAATGGAATGCAAATCATTTTGTTGAATAAAATATAACCTAATTTGAGTAGAGAAATCGAGTTAAATGAAGTTTAACTCAGGAAATCGAATAAAATGATTTGAGAATTAACACTTGAGTTTATGGAAATATTGGAATGAAATAAAAATAAACCTTAACCTGAGTTGAATAGATTGATAAAGGGAATCAACTTAAGGAATTTAAACAAGTCGAGCAGGAATCAACGAAGATAATTTGGTCGAGTAAGTAAAAATTTGATCCATACTAACGAGAAGTGGATAGGTAAGTAAATACGAGAAATTTAATTGGTCAATTTAAACCAAATATAAATGAATGAAACCGAAATATGGATGAATTTAAAAAATCTAAGTAAAGCAAAATCGGAATTTATTGAAATGAATAGCTAATTTAACATGGATAAATGGAACGACATTTGGTGTAATGTGGATGAATTAAATAGGAATAGGTAATAATAAAAAAAAAAATTGGTGAATTAACCAAGGTTAATGAATTTATGATTTAGTATAATTAGGTTAGTTCGAAACGTTCAAAAGAAATTCAAGTTTATTTGAAATTGAATACTTGAAATGAAACGAGAAACGAATAGAAATATTGAGATTGAATAAGCAATTGAATATGAATCAATTTCTTGAATAAAGAAGTGATAACCAATTTTGAAATGATAAAGACTTACAGAAATTTTAGAATCCGGAAATTTGAAACCACAAATTTAACAAGTCGACGTTTATGCGTAAACCTGAAATATTCAATAAGCTATAGTAGAACAGCCATAACTTTTGATCGGATGATCGGAATCTGACAATTCCGGACTTTTCGGAAACCTTAGAATCTGAACTAAAACTTTCATATATAGCGCCATGTCGAAATTCTCATGTTTGCTAAGCCGAATCTCAAATTTAAGTCGTAGTACTATGCTCTGAAATTTAAAGGCTGAAGCGAATATCAATATTGTTTCGACCATAACTTCCTAACGAAGCGCCGGATTTTAATGTACAAGTACAATTCGGAAAGGCCAGAATGTAAAATAAAACATTTTCTTTATATGCTGAGTGTAATTGCAATGTTTAAATGGTTAAAAACTGTGTTGAATAGTTCAGGCCTGCAATTTTATTTGCCTGGGCTGAAGCGTCGGCCGTCACTAAAACAGTTGTAACTTTTAAACGGAGTATCCGAATTCGACGAATCCGGACAATTCGGAAAGCCTGAAACAAGCCCTATGATTTTTTCCTAGTGTACTTCATTCAAATTCCAACTTTAAAGGGGTGATAATGGATGATTTCTTCGCTGGCCTGTTATAAAAATCATGGCTTTGTGGTTGAATTGTTTTGTATATGTGTGTAAGCTATATATATTTGCTATGCATTGTTATATGTTTGATTCTTATGCATATTTGAGTGTTTTAGTAGGTGCAAGGAATGGAGTTTCGCGTTGGAGCTCGCTTGCGCTAAATGCTATTGTGCCAAGTAAATAAATTTGCATATAAACGCTAAAAGAGGTATGTTTTGGGGTTATATAGGTTTTGGGTTTTGTTTTTGAGTTTTCCCCTGGTTCAGGGATGCCTCATCATTGATGAGATGTATATTTGGGTTGATATATGTATCGGGATATTTCCCAGGGCTCTCCGTACAAAGGAGATGCTGCCGAAATTTTCTGTGATTTCGGGAGTTAGAAAATTTTATGAGTTTTGCAATTATAACACACTTTGGTAAATACTATTGTATAAGTATGATTTGTTTGATGTTGTTTCGTTCTCTTTTCGAGGACGAAAATCTTTTAAGTGGGGGAGAATGTAACATCCCATATATTTCGTATATTTAAATTTCAATTTAAGATAAATATATTTTAATAATATTAGGAAAATCCAATTTTTGTGATGGTAACAATAATGATTGTTTGAATTGAGTATGTATAGATTGCCAAATTTGGTTTTTGAAGTGTTGTAAAATGGAATTTAATATATTAATAATTAATTTAAATCTAAGTTATTGAAAAAAAAATTTATCAAAGATTTAAATTGGTAAATGTGTGAATTCTAAGCTATTTGATCATAATTGGGATATAAAAATTAAATGGATTAATGAATTAATTTGAGGACTTAAATTTCATGAAATTTATTTATAAAATTTTATTCAAATTATAATTAATTAAAATGGAATTTATTTAATATTTAATTTGAATTTAAACAGTTAATTGAGAATTTGAGTATTTTAATAATCAATTAACTATGGATTTTAACAGTTTTGGCGACTGTCTCAGAATTCGACGAAACTGGCGCCATTGGATCCGGAACGGCGAATTATTATAGGATTCCAGTTTGTAGAATTTTCGGACTTACCGTTTGACCGTACGAGAGAGAATGTGAACGAGATCATTGTAAATGAATAATTGGGTATTTCTCATATTTGGGCCCTATAATTATATAAATAAAAATCCCTACCTTCACTTATCAGCTCATTTCACAATGCGTATAATTTTTCTCCATCCTCCTTATCTCTAATGGATGAAATAAATTTCTAAACCTAGCTGAAAATAAAAATACAAGCTTGAATTTCAAATCTCTTCAAACCTCAACGAATTATATGTCAATTCGAAGCTCTCGACGATACGAAGCTACTGGTGTTCTCAGATTCGACATGCAGTGGAGGGTTTCACCAAAAATCAAAGCCCTCAGTTTTCGGAACCCTAACCTACAATTTGGGCGTTTTTGATTGGGGATGTAATCGGAGATTCCGGGATCTGGGTATTGTAGAGGGGATCGATAGGAGTGTAATAATGGTAGTCGCTTGGATTATAAGTTGCTGGATGGCCGGAATATGCTCGTCAAAGGCCAGAATTTCCGTCCGTTCATGGACTTGGCGATGGCAAAGGCGGCAACCGGAGGCGCCATGCTTGGCAGGGCTGGAGCGGGTCTCGAAGGGCGTTCGATTGGAGGCGGTTACGGGTCAGATGGTGGCCGGAATCAGCGGGTTTTGGCGGTCAAACTTGCGACCTGATGGGTTCATTTCGCTGGACGGGTCAACGCGTGGAGAGGGCTAGAGCGGGAAGAACGTATGGAGGATGATGACGTGGCAGTATTTAATTGGTGAGGAGATTTAATTTATTAATTTTATATATTTAAATTTCAATTGATTAAACGCTCATAACTTCTTCATACTGACTCGGATTTGGACGCGGTTTGTTGCGTTGGGATCGTGGTGGAATTGCGGACGTTTTGGCACTAACCTGGCTGCGTTTGGAGACTGTCAAATTTTGGGCTTATTTTGGACGTCCGATCCAATTAAGAGCCAAATGTGAGTGATTCTTCGCTCACGAAATACTGAATTATTCCCATATTTATCGAATTAAATTTATGAAATAGTTTGGTTGCATGGTTGTGATTGGCTGTTGAATTTGGTTGCTTAGATTTGATATACCTTGTGTTAGCATGCAAATTTGATCAATAATTAGTTAATTAATTAAATTTAAATTTCTGGTTGGGAATTCGAATCCTTGCAAATCCTGAAACAGTTAATGCTGATCAGTTGAATGGAATGGTTGTGATGGACGCTTAGTTGAAATTTATCACTGAATTGAGATTGACACAGTTAATGCTCCGTATTCAGTATAGTGTGTTTGCATGTTCTTTGTGACGATAAATCCCAATTACCCTTGATGTTGCGGGCATCGAATAAACCCAGGATTTGTCGATAAAATAAATTAAGAACACAGAGTGAAATGATAAACCTCTGTGACCCTGGTTTGGATTGAAATGATAGATCCATCCCTGAATATCGAGAAAATTAAATTTAAAATCACTTGGCCAAAGGATAGCAAATTATATATGGACATCGGTTGGTTAAATGATTTTAAATTATTTGAATTCTATTTGATGGAAAATTTCTTTTAAAGGAAATGGATCGATTTTTCGAAAATTTTATTTTCTTTAAGATTTGAATTCTCGATGTTATTTGGAATGGTTAAGAAATTTTCCAAACTAATTTGGAAGTTGTAATTTGGATTTAAATATGATCTTGAATTTATTCCAATAATTGGTGGACTCAAATTAAATAAATTCTCTTTGAATTTAAATTTTGGAATAAAATAAATCGAGGATATTTGAAGTTGTTTTAAACTAAATACGAATATGGTTTTGAATCCTCGAAAATGGAAAATGGGTTGAATGGGTTTGGAATGAGATATGGAAATGGTGTAACTCCATTGGCGACTGGAATTTAGATTCCAGTGTTGAAATTTGGAAGGAGAAACAATCTAAGGTTTAAAAATTCTATTTTTATTTTGTTTTATTTTATTTTATTCTATTTTATTTTATTTATAAACTGTATATCTACTTTGTTATAAGTGAGGTTTTCATATAAATATTATTATTTACAAATTAATTAGTAAACTTGTTTATGTATATATATATATATGAATATAGTGATTTAAATTACCTTTGTATACTCTAATGATTCTATATAAGTAAATTTTATATAAGGTTTATTTATAAGTATTTATTTTCAAAATTTTATTTTATGAATGTGTAATTCTTCTTCCGAATGGACAGTGTTTGGATTTAAACCGTTGGGTCAAATGGAGTTAAGAGAAGTTATATTCTATTTGAACATGAATTGATTTTTAACCGATTTTTGATATGGAAAGGTAGATTTTATTCTTCTTGAATATAGATTGGATTTCCAATGATTGAAATAAATAGATATGGAAAAATATATATTTATATATATATATACACATTCTATTTGAATATGAATGGATTTCGAATGTAAATCTATTTGAAATAACTGAAACCTTTCGAGATGAAGTATGTTCTATGTGAATATAGATCGATTTGGAATATTATACGAGTATAATATAATGATATGGAACATATTCTAGTTTGGAATATAATCGGTTTGGGAATGATTGAGATATTTTGGTATGAAACTTATGTTCTATTTTGAATATAAATGGGTTCGAAACAGAACATGATATTTTGATATGAAAACGGACTTTTGAGAAATGTAAAAGAACCGACCGATGTGAAAGATGTAAGCGTTGGTTGTTAAAGAGACCGGAGTCGACATAAGGCATACTCTCTGTCAGTGTCGATACCACTTTGACAACTATGAACGTTATGACGTATCCAGAATGAGTAAGATGACTTGGAGGCGATTATTGGATCGAAGGAGATGATCGATGACGAAATAGCCCTGACCTTCGGGTCAGAATTGAAATGACTAAAACAGGAGCTATACCGTGACTAATTGAGGTTAGCGCCTTTGATCGGACACACTTCTTCAATACTATTTCTATGATGATGATGATGATGATTTGGGCCCATTTGATTTTGGGAGTGTGTTCCGAGGTGGGCGGTAGTGGCTGCTATGCGTTACCACCGATCCGGGAGTGCAATTGGTAGAATCCTACCCTGGGCATTGCCTCGAGTGCCTTGTCATATTTATCCTTATCGAGCCCCTACGATTTTGATTTAGCATTGCTTTCTATGGAGTGCCCTCTGATAACACCAGTACGGTGAATTTACGGTACTGTATAGATCGTTGATGCCTATAAACTGCGTAAGGGTAATATGGTAATCCCGCTTACGCTATTTTCAGTATTTATACTTTACTGTATAGACATTATCATAATAGCGTATTATCTTATGTATGTATTAGTTTAACGGATCCTTGAGAGATGGAAGAATCCCGTAACATCTCTTGAGTTACTGCACCCATGATACTAAGGTTAATTCATATTTTAATTTGACTAATATGAGAATGATTTAGTGCTGATCCGAGTGTTTGTTGTGTTTTCTTTTTATGCAATACGCTCGGGTCAGCAGACATCTGCAGTTGCCAAAGATGACTGTGTCTTGTAGATCGAAGGCGAAGATCGATATATACCTATATATATTCCGCTGCAAAGTTGTTTCCGCTGCCATGTTATGTAAGTCTGTAAATGTATAACTCTGATAACTGTGTTTGTGATAGTCATTGTATATATATTTCAATTGTTTTAACTGTTACTTAATTATTATATGTTGTCCTTCCGCTGTGAGGTTCTGTGATTGTTTTATTCTCTTCTCTCTTTCTTTTCTTCTTTTTCCCAATAACTACCTGTATTTGCGGTTTGTTTGGGTCGACATATGTGGATTTATTGTCGATTTAAACGGTCAAAAATGTGGGTCGTTACAATTATGATAAGTATTTACTTATTATAACATTTTATTTAGTTTGCTGTGAGATATTTATTTGAGCTCCGATATATTTATCTTTTCTTTTCCGCATGATACAAAACAACCAACTTCGGCTTTAATGGACTTGGATGTTAGCTTTTGTGAAAAGTCCGAACCCATTGGAACTCGCTTTGTTACATTTCGTATTAGAGCTTAGGTTTAGAATTCGTATATGGGTAGAGAGTGAATATATTTTTATTTTTAAAATTTAAATATACTATATATTATATAAACCAAGATCTATAGAAAAACCAAATTTTTAGGAAAAATGACATATAGGAGAAACTACTTAGAAATTCATTGCATTCATAAAAACATTATGATGTATTTCACCTTGCAAAAGCACAAAGATGGTTGTAAATTTGAGTGTACACATTATGAACGTGAGTTCAGTGAGTAATTACATGTTTTTACACTTGTCTAATTTCCGGGAGAAATTTCCCAATGGGTAGGAGAATGTAACACCCGCATTTTTAATAATTAAATAATAAAATAGGTTTGTAAAATTGTCGTGATTTGGCTATGAAAGTTGTACAATTGTGTCTATGGCGATTTTCTGATTAATTTACATATGTAGTTTGAAGAAATTGGGGCTAAAATAAAGAAGTTATCACATAAAGTAGATTCGGAAAGAATTAAGTAGATTCGGAAAGAAATAAGGAAAATAAGATATATATATATATATGCCAGGTCAACCAATAGGTTGACCCACCCAAAGGGTCGAGTCGACCCGTCTATTTACATTGGCGTGATTATGCCTATATGCAACAGCATGACGTATTTTGTTTTATTCTCGCTGACGTGGCTTCTTTTAATTACCTGATTTTGAAATCCTGAGGCTTTGATTGGCTGAATGACGTGTCCAGGTAAGACTGATTACACTATAAATCGACTCTTGGGCCTAACATGTCACTCACAACACAATCTTTTTCCCTGTCTGTGTTCTCTTTTATGAAACATACCTAAACTTAATTTTTTATTGGGTAAAGATTTATATAATAAAATGTTTATTATCAGCTTAGAAGCCGGGATCCACAACAATCATGGAGAAGAAGTTAGTACTATGGGTGAGTGGATTTAAATTATATCCTTTTAGACTGACATATTATAATTAGTACTAAGGGTGAGTGGATCTGCAACAATTGGATTCATATTATAATGAGTTAAATTGACATAATGTAATTAGAATTATTTGCAGCACTTAATAGCTGTGTGTAAAACTGTAAATTACGAGGAACTTATACTTATATCAAAGGAAGTAAATTATTGATAATTGGAATTGAGCATGTGCAACAACACAAATTCCAACGGGTCCCGATTTTTCAAAAATTCTAAATCCCAAACAACTGAAACTCGAGTTAGCTTGTCTGTTATCTGGCAGAAAAGAAAGAGATCATAAATATACCAAATCTTGGTAAAACGTCTGACAGCGGAATGGATAAAATATAATAATCAATTATAGCCTTACCGAAATAATGACAATGCTTAAAAAATGTCCAAAGGCTACTAAATCTCTGCCATAAATCTAACATGAGAGTATGTTATGAGGAGGGGTCAGAACACAAGTTCTGGTGAGAGAACAAATTATACATTCTGAAATAATACTACATACATCGTTCAGTTACATTTTTTAATTATTAGGTTATTTGGATTAACAACACTCTAGTTTCTACACACATGCCGCACCCATCTACCCCTTGTTAGATTAAACCTAATATAATATATATGTAGCTATGCCCAACATCTCAAAGTACTTCCCATAGTATCCTCCTCGTACAGTCTCCGTCGTCACACCATGGAAGCATGCACAACTTCCATACTACGCCGAACCACGTACATGAATCTCCGTCGTTATGTCACATTATCACACAGAACCACCCTCACTATGCCACGTAAGCATATGGATCCTTGTATCTGAATTCCTCGGTCAAACCACGTCTCGACACAGATTAATGCCCTGACGTCTACAATACACCACCCAGTGCGTGTATCTAGGCCCTCGCATGAATGTACTGCCTAAGATAACACGAGTTCCATAACGGGGCTACATCCAATGCAAGGAACTCGACCGAGAGCTTTCGATATCTGTAAAGGACAGCTTCGTTAGGCCTACATTACAGATATCCTCATATGGTATGTCTCTTTTCACGGTGGCTGTGGCACCGCCCTGGCCACTCCCTCAACTAATGAAAGTTTGCATTACGTGCACTTATCAACCAATTTAACATCCAATTTGGCGTGTCCCTCAACCAATGTCCCGATAGTGAAAGATCGTTGGTCTGTTAGTTTAGCTCTGGTCTTTCCGCATCCCACTGACTACTGATGACAGATATACGATTACTATCCTTAATTTGGTCTTGATTACCTCCCAGAACGAGGCAAACCACCAAATCACACAACGCAATCTGCCACAACCTTCTAATTGCCACACCATAGTTGCAGTCAAGGTATACTCTAGATGGTACAACAGACCTGCCTCCAAGCAATGACTTCATCTAGTTTTTCCTCGGAAGGTCATCTCAGAGTACCCCACCTCATCCCACAGAAGCCTCGTGCTTCCCACCAGTCCCATAGAATAATCTGTTAGACAATGCTCCTTCCGTGTCTGC
The DNA here is from genome assembly GCA_030737875.1 of Allium sativum. NCBI lineage: Eukaryota > Viridiplantae > Streptophyta > Magnoliopsida > Asparagales > Amaryllidaceae > Allium > Allium sativum. The sequence goes on from CM060919.1 coordinate 723,305,220, forward strand.
AGACACCGCGACGATCTACCCCCTTGAGTTCATCATCTCCATACATATGGACTGGTCCAAGCGCATCACGCCATCACGTTATTAGATCCTATGTCTAATCTTTTAATCAAGCGTTTGCTTTTACTTATCACTTTGCTAATTAACTTAATTATTTACACATTATTTCTATTCAAGTTACTGGTTTGCTAGCTTATATTCGACCAGTAACTTTTCTAAGCATTCCCACGCTGCTGGAATGGACTTCCGCTTATTATTATTACATTCATTAAACTTAATCCTCCCAATTATAAGTTTACTAATAATAAGCTACTTTATTCTTTCTTATTTAATTATACCCTCATATTATATCGTTACCGCAACCGCTGTTGTGGGCTTACTTATTAACTTAGTTCCCTTAACTAAGGTTTACTAACATGTTAACTTTTCATCATTATTTGTAACCTACATTTATAATTCCACTTGTCCCTAGGCCAAGTCTACTGATTATATTTCATTTTCATTCATATAATTAATTATAATATATTCCATTCCCATTCATATAATTAATTATAATAGGATATATTCCCCATTCATCACATTTTCTCTTGGTTCCTTGTTATTTGAGCGAACCTCTCCTGTTGTGACATTTTTTTATTTACCGTCTTGTACATTTTTATTACTATAGAAAATATTTCATGCACTTTATTAAATTGGTTGGTGGAAATGCTCAAAAATCTATTTCAATAATATACATCAATTAAAATCCGTAGTTGCAAGCTATTTCTCTTTATTACATCAATTATATATATTTGATTAGTGTGCAATATGGCAAAAACCCATATTTCACACTAGTCCCTATTATCTTTCTTTTTCTTGCAAATGTGTTCGCAGTAATTTACCGTAATGGTAATTATGGAAATGTATCCCTTTTATACCCCCCAACTAACACCATCCGCTACTAATTCCCTTTTTTGAGTTATATATTACTTCTTGTTTTCTTACAAAATTCCAATTTAATTACGGTAAATTTCTATACATAATTAGGCTTACGATTTCCTATTCCATTTTTCCACATTTTACTGTAATATTTCCCAACCTAATCACTTAATTATATTCTAAACAATATACTATAGGAATATACACTTAATCATCATCAAATTTACATTCTTATTATTACAGTAATTTCTTAAGCCCACACAGAAGATACATAAATAATTGATGGAAAAATATGTCGTACATCCAAAGATTCTCCGTTACTTAGAGAATTACGTTTCGCGCAAGAAAATGAGTGCAGAATGCGGTAAATAACACAGTAGATTTAAAGTGGTTCGGTCCCGTGAGGGGCCTACAGCCACTTTGGAAGAGTTGCTGATATTTTATTCACAATAATAGATTACAAGCTAAAAGCATTATCTAGGCATTTAATTACAAGTATTTCCATGCAATTTGGAGTCATAATCGCCATATATGGATCTTGGGAAAACGTCACATTTTTGCTTCTTCTTCCTTAAAGTATGAATGCCATTAATGAGTTCTTGGAGCTCTCAAGAGATGTCAAATCAGCCAATTTCCAACCCCTTTGAAGTGTGATCTTGGGGGTATTTATAGTAGAGTGGCTAGGTGAGAGTAGGTAGGATTTGGGACCACAACAGTACATTTCGTATCCTTAATGGTATGCATCCAGAATCTCGAATCCCTATCAATATGTCCAGAAAAAGAAATCGTATCCCTCTTTACGGGTACGAATTTCGTATCCCTTGGGACACGAAATTTGTATCACGTGGGATACGAAATGACGTATCCCCTAGGGGTACGGTCATTCCGTATCCCCAGGGGATACGAGTAGTTTTGTATCCAAAAAAGGGATACAAACTCGTATCCTATAGGATATGTTGATCGTATTACGTTGCGGGGTCCGAAGCTTGGCGACACGGGGATCGAGACTTGAGAGCTTCGGGTACAAAGTGGAGGGATTCTTAGGGGTTCAACGTTTGTTTGGCAAGGGATTCGAAGTTAAAGGTGCCTAAGCTGAGGGGTTCGGAAGTATCAGAGAGGAGGGACACGAGGCCGAGAGACCCGAAGGTGGGGGATACGAGGCATTAAAGTATTGAGGGTTTCGAACCATAGGGGTTCGAAGTTATAGTACATGAGGAATCCAAAATGTGATTGATGCACAGTTTTGAGGAGTTGTAAGGCTCTTGTTTTCCTGACTTCTTCTGAGCTCATGTCTCTGACTCTTTGGCAACACTTCGGGCTTTAACGTCACGCGATATGTTGAGTCGAACGTGTCTGGTGTGCTTTTGGGAACCGGACTGAAAGGCAGGTTAAAATTTTCATCCAAATGTAGTCTTGTCTTAACATGATGTGCTTTAAGTTGATAGAGCTGTGTAGGGTTTATAGGGTTCAAACACGCAGCGCTTGTACTAAAATCGAAACCCAAAACAATATATCTATGTAAAAATTCTGTAAATCAAGTATTATACCTATCGCGGTGGTTCCCTGATAATCCAAATTGACCTCGAAAATCGAACGAATCATTGTAGCATCGAATCGGAGAGCTCGACAAAACACCGGGCCTCTAATGGTATCCACGAACACATGTTTTGATTTTGTCTCATGAATCAAAGAGGATGAAATCGGTGTTAGCCGCCATTAGGTTTTCTTTCCCAATTTTGCTATCTGTTTTATGTTCTGTGTATTTCAACTGAAATAGGGTCGGACCTTATATTATATTTAAACGAGATATTAAAAAGGGAACAAGCAACCCAGTTTTACAATTTCAAACTAAAGAAAGTGTTAACACTTTGTTAAGAACGGTTTTCACCTTTCATACGTTCTTATGTGCGACCCTATAGGTTACCATAACGTTGGCAATGATTTTAAATCGTATTTAAAATCAAAAACAGTGATTGGCATCTAGCAATATGTCGCCGCTACCCAAGTTATAATAAGATCAATGATTCGATACAACCTTTTTGTGATCAGTGTATCAATGTAATATAATCCTTTTAACCAGTATATCCAGAATTAAACTTGAGGCATAGAACGTATAACCCCCTTTATAATTTAATTCTTTTATCTTGATCGATGAGTAGACTATATAAAACAAATCAATATTTGGGCACGACCATGCATTTCATAATATAACTCAATCAAGAGGCCCGTGGGTATCACTACAAATATTGTCGGGTTAAATTCCATCTTGATCATTCATAATTTTCATTCGATTCGAGATGTATCCAATAACCACCTTTATCGTCCACTCGGTTAAAAGTAACTTTTGATGATATCAAAACAAAAATATCCTCGAATAAAATTATAATGATTTCAAGTCTGAGGACTATTACATCAATGTCTCTATGAGAATAACTTATGACACTGTTAATTATACTCCATGTAGTTTTCTCATGTTGGGTCAGTCCAATACGCTATTCTCCAATATGTATTTATGTATTGACATTAATATCACGTATATTAGCGATCAATGAGATATGATCAAGAGTCAATCAACATACTAGTCTCAATGTTTTATTATTGTCCTTTGTATACAATAAATCTTGACTAGGAACATTTAAGAATTATAATACTTAATATATTATATAATCTCATGTTCAAGTCTTACTCAAACTATATAATTTCGTAATATTATTCTAAGGACTTCTATTATGTTAATATTTAGATTACACAACAAATATATAACATAATAGAATATTTTTATTCCAAATAAAACAATAACAACGACAATGTTACTAACCATATCAAATGGATTGCCTCTAGGGCATAGACTCTAAAAATATCCCACTTGCACTAGAGTCAATTATTCATGTATCGTATACTCATGAAATTAGTGTGACCATTAAACCTCTGCTGCGACAAAGTTTAATTCAGTAGGTCTGCAACATTGCAACCTTTTGCAACTTTGCAGATATGTTTATTTCCTCTATGAACAGTTTCACATGAGAAATTACATTTCTTAAATATATGTTTGGATCGATAATGAGTTTAAGATTTTATGCCTGAGCAATAGACACATTATTATCGCAATGTAAACCATTGGATCAACAATGAATTATGTTCAATTATGAACTTCTTAACCTAAAAATTTTCTTCTTAGAATCAGTATCCATTTCTTGTTTTAAAATTAACATTATTCACAATAATCAATGTCTTATCAATATATAACATTAGAATTATTACGTCACTCCCACTCAATTTCTTGTTCATACAAGATTCAATGGTATTTTGTGGTTTCTGAGACATTTCGAATTCTATTTCATTCCCATCGGTATCTTAGAGGCTGGCTCTCTTTTAAAAGGATACCAATTCGAGCAATAAACATTTTATTCTCAAAGGATTTATAGGAATAATATCCTTTTGCTTCTTTTGGATATTCCACAAAATAATTGTTAGATTTGGGTCTGATTTCATCAGAGGCAAGACGTTTAACAAACACCTTACAACCGGAATATTCATAATACACACACTAGGACGTTTCCTAGCCCATATCTTATATGGCGTCTTTGTGACCATTTTAGTAGGATTACAGTTGATATCACTGCAATTGTTTTAAGGAGATAATCCCAAAATTTATTGGAAGATCTGTATGACTCATCATTGATCGTACCATATCTTATAAGGTGCGACTTCTTCTTTCAGACACGCCATTCCAATATGGTGTTCTAGGTGGACTGAGTTGTGAAACAATTTAAAACTCATTTTGATAGTCATTAAATTATTGGCTTAAATATTCTCATGATCTGTTCAAATAGTATTTATTTTCTATCAAAATTGTTTTTGAACTTCATTTTTGAATTCTTTGAACTTTTCAAAGGATTCTGATTTGTGTTTCATAAGATACACATATCTTTATCTATTGATATCATCAGTAATTGTAATAAATTAATAAATCCTACCTCTAGCTAATGTATTCCTTGCACCATATATATCATTATGTATGAGACCCAATACTTACTAGCCCATTCATTGTGTCAAGTAAAAGGTGATTCAGTTATTTTTCTTAATAAACAAGATTTGCATTCTTCGTATGACTTGAAATCAAATGATTCCAAAATTCCATCATTATGGAGTTTTGATATGCTTTTATCGTTTATATGGGCTACCTGACAATGCTAAAGGTGTGCTGGATTTAAATCATTAAATTCAAACGCTCAGTATTTATGTCAAGCACATCATAGTTAAGGATTTATAAAGATTATTAACTATTGTGAAATTCCATAAGATATTTCATTTATATAAAATGAATAACAATTGTTATTTTATTACAAATGAAATTTAAACTTGTCTAAACAAGATACATAATAACATTTATTTTAAATGGAATTTCATAATAATAATATTTTAATTGTACAATTAAGCCAGTTCAAGAAGCATCTTCCTATGGATAATCCAACAACATTTGCTTCATTTCCAATTGTAAGTTCACTTGTCCTTTTGTCAAATTTCTACCTGTTTTGCAGTTGCTGCAAATTCACATACATATTTGTGATTCATATTCAGTATCTAATACTAAGGATGTATAAGTAGTGTAACACCCCGTATTTTCTATGAACGTATAAGTAACAAATCAGAGGATAATTAATTTTTAAAATAAGAATCAAGGGAAACGGGTTGCGCCATTGCGTTCATCTCGGAATTCTTCTTGGAACCGAGTCCGAGTTTGCGAGAATAAGAGTCCGTATGAGGGAGATATGACCCTCCGAAGTTTCAGGAATTTTCAGAGTTCAAAACAGCTCGAATTCGAATTCAAATTTCGAATTCAAAACCCAGAACAGACTGGGCGGGAAATTTCCCGCCCAGTACCCAGGTCGACAGGGCAGTCGACCCCCCCCCCCCCGACCAGGTCGACTGGGCAGTCGACCTGGGGGTCGACCTGGTCCCCGAACCTGGTTTTGGGCCTGGGTGCATTCTTATGTATCTGGTCTCGTTTTCTGCCTAGATTCGTCTGTCTAGACCTATTTAAACAGCCCCAAACCTAGCCTTCTCTACACACAATTCTATTCTGCTTCTACTCTGCCTCTGTTCTAAATAAAAATAAAAATGGCGTCGCTACTCTACTGGAATCAAAACTAGAAGCTAATCAACATCAACCTAAGCAACTCAATTCAAGCTTGAAACTTCAACAACGGTTAAAGAAGATCAACTAACGTCGTTACAACTATCTTTCTTTTAGAATCCAATCAAGGAAAGTACAGTTATTTTCCGATATAAACGTTAATTCTGATTGTGACATGAATTGTAAATCTGAATCTGAGATTATGTCTGTTCTGTTTAGATCTACCTTATTCTGTATTTCTTTCTGCTTTCTGTTCTATAGCCAGGCTACCACGAGCCTGAGCCAATCTCATAAGAGATTAACATACGCTAAAATATTTGGGACAATAAAATGAATAATGCATGAAATGGGCATGACCGATATGTGACTGATTTGAGGAAAGAACATAGGTTGAACTTGGAACTTAGGACATAAATCTAAGGCATATAATTGAACCTATGACTTGAGTTTTGTGGCATAAAGAATATTGAACATACGACTTGAGAAGTTGAGGCATAAAATTTACATTGGACATATGACTTAGGAATTGGGGCATAAATTTGACCGTAGGCATGTAATTAGTTTTAGATACATATTACATGTTGTAAACTAGATCTGGATCTGAGCAAGCTATGTATGATAATCTGTGATTTGGGGACATAATTCAATATCTGATTTTAAGAATAGGATACCTGATTAAAACCTAGATTTGTGGCACATTTTAAAAAGGGGAAGATATGTGACTTAGGTGTAGAAATTAAAATCTATAATAAGATTTGAGGACTCTTAAGTGTGAATACACCTAAATAGGGATTTTTGGATATATGGCATGCACTGTAATATTTGGTATAATTTATAGATGAATCTGCTGTACAATGCTAGTTTAACCAAAATGGGAACATATGTTATATGGTAAATTGTGTCCATATTCTGTGTTATGTAAATTTATGCAAACATGGGGTATATGATTATATTGTGAATCATGATAATTATTTAGGCCTAATTTATGATTAAGCAAGGCATGTAAATAGAACCTTTAGAAATATTAAATCTGCTAAATCTGTCATCTGCTAAGTCTGTTGAAAATGCCAAATCTGCTAAACTAAATCTGTTGAGATGCCTAAACTGCTAAATCTATTGAGATGCCTAATCTGTTATCTGCTAAATCTGCTAGTTTGCTTAATCTGCTAAATCCGTTAAGTCGCCTAATCTGCAAAATCTGTTATCTGCTATATCTGTTAAGTTGATATAATTAGTCTGTTATTGACATAATCTGAATTGGCTATAGTTATGAATAATTGACATGTATATTAGGCGTGGGCATAAATGGTAAATTATTAATTAATTGGCCGCAAAGATGAACATGGCTAACTCGAGGTTAGAATGAGTTTGCGGCGTAATCCTGCCCGGAACCGCCCGGCACATCCAGTGGCCGCAAACAATAGGTTCTAATATGAGAAGTTAGTCATAATATGCTTAGACATGAGTGGTAGAAGTCTGCCCGGAACCGCACGGCCCATCCAGCGGCCACAAGCTAGCGACCTAATGTGATAGGTCTGTGCATTAATAATTAATTAACGCAAATCTGAGATAAAAATGATGTCTAAAACGTGTTGGGCGGATAGGGTTGAACCCACTAGACTGATGAATTTAATAAATCTGTTCCGTGAATCTGTAGGCCCAATTACAAAGTTAGACAAATCTGTAAGTCTGTTAATCTGTAACTGGTTAATCGGTAAGTCTGTTAAATCTGTATATCTGATCCGTTAGTCTGAAAACTTGTCTGTGAACTAGTTGATCTGAATTCTGTATGTCTGAAACTTGTAAACAAGTTAATCTGAAATCTGTTGGTCTGGGGACACAAGGTTAGGAGGGGAATTACTTGTATCATCTGTTGTTTGGGACCCATATTAGTCAGTAACCCTTTCTGGTATCAAAACTTTGACCCAACAGTAGGTAGGGTCCGGGCATGCTTACTGAACTAATTATAAGCGGTTCATTCTGATAATGGCGAGGGGTGTTGATGGTGTGTTCCAACCGGGTCATGTGCGTGCATGGATCCCGGTCTGCCTCTGAGGATGTAAGACGCCGTGACATCTATAAATAGGTTTGTGCCAATTGGTTGTCACTTTAGGGAGTGATACACCCTACTGTAGGGCCGACACAGGGTATTTATGTATTAGGGAGCCGATCGCTTGGGGTAGGGTTTTAGGGTACACTTAGTTCTGTCTGTTTCTGTTGGTACCGTCTGTTTCTGTTGGGTGGTAACACCTGTCTGTTTCTGCATGGTACCGTCTGTTCGGGTGGTAAAGGCCCATTACTAGTGTACACCTAATTCTACATTCTGTTTCCGTAGGGATTAATCTGTTTCTGTCTGTTTCTGCTGGGGTGGTAAAGGCCCATTATTAGCATTATGTTTCTGTCCGTTAAAGTTGGGGTGGTAAAGGCCCATTACTAGTATTATCTTCTGTGGAAATTATTCTGTACGCGTTTCTATTTCAGTTTAGACATTAGGGTGACACCTAATTCTGTTATACTAGTATTAGTGCAGAGAAGTGTAAAGAAATAGCTTATGTCATTCTGTTCTTCTGTTATATCCGCTACACCTGTTACTGTTATCTCTCATCCAGTTTTATTTTCATGTCATGTTGTTATTATCTGTTCATAACTGAAAATCACTGGACTTGCCAGACTTTTTGTCTGACCCTTGTTGTTTCGCCTCCTTTCTTCCGTTCCCCCCCAGGTTTTGTAGAAGGGAGTACTCTAGCTTGATCCAGATTTCTTCCGCTTGAAGTGCTTAAAGTATGGCTTGTCTTCTTATGTTGGGATTATGATTTTAAACTATGCATTCTGAAGGCTTTTGTACAAGACTGATATTTTGTACTTGAATTCTGATATTGTGATTTGAAAGGATGTAACCAAGCTTATTTCGGTTTCTGTTGAAATAAAGTTATAAAATTTTCAAGTATTGTTTTATCTGTCTTGTAAGTTTCTATTCTGTTTACTAAAATGCTCCACCAAAGTTAAGGCATTCCCTTTGTGAGTGACCTTAACGGAGGTGGGGTGTTACACTTGGTATTAGAGCTGAAGGTTACCAGAATAGGTAAAGTTTTTGAAAATTATTTTCAAAAAAAAAAGGTTTTGAAAGGAAGTATTTTAAAAAATAAAGCTTATTTTGAAAAACATAATCTCCAAGAGCCATATACCTTTCCTTCAGTCCTTTTTGTAATTGAATCTTTCCTTTTTCGTTTCAGCATGTCTGAAGCATCTGAGATACCAGAGGGTGTTCATGTACCCGGTTGGTTTCGTCAATATCTTGAGGCTAGGACTGCCGCCGCAGGTCCAGCAAATGATCCCCCTCCTCCACCCCCTCCTCGTGCAATTTCTTTCTCAAAGATCTGTAGAGATTTTAGGGCCGTGGGTGGGAAGGATTTCAAGGGAACTGAATCATTCGTAGAAGCGAGGAACTGGCTCAAAGAAACTGAGGATCTATTCGTTATCTTCGAGTGGACAATAGGCAGAAGGTACAGTTGGCGGTATGGCTGCTCAAAGACGAAGCTTCCTATTGGTGGGAAGTCACTAACGCCGAGAGGCCAGTTGAAACATGGATGGATTTCAGAACAAGGTTTGAGACAAAATTCCTCTCGCAAGCTGAACGAAGTCTACAACGGGAAAAGTTCTTATCTCTTAAGCAAGGAAGTATGATGGTCAAGGAATACGTCAACCAGTTTAACCAACTGGCTAGGTTCGGATTGGATTTAGTCAACACTCAGCGTAAAAAGGCTCTCCGCTTTGTTAAAAGATTGAACGAGCCACTGCACAGCCTAGCCATGACCCATGTACCCATGGGAGCGACTTACGAGAAATTGGTGGATATGGCACTACTGCACGAGGAAGACAAGGGCCCGAAAGAGACAAAGAAGGAAGAACCACAGAATAAGAAAGCATGGCCCAAAAAGGAAACACAAAAGAAGGATGAGAAGTCTGAAGATAAGAAGGGGAAAAAGTGCTTTACTTGTGGAAGCTCGACTCATCTGAACAAGGATTGCAGAAAAAGGAAGGGCACTTGCTTCAACTGTGGTGAGATGGGACACCTCACTAGGGACTGCCCGAAGAAACGAGGGCAAGGGCAGAGGGCAGAACCCACTTCTGGATGACAGGCGAATGCTCAAGGGACTGGTAGATAGGGTAGAAATAAGAAAATTTGAGTAGAAGGTTTAATTTTCTTATCTGATTGTTGAGTTAAAACTCTTTCTGATTCTGGCATTTTGATTCTGTAATCGATACTCTGCACTTTAATACTAGTATTGTTTCTGATTCCGCTGTAGACTCAAACCCATAAGGGTTATGACTAATCTGTTTGTGATAGATTGGGGTTTGAGAGATATCTGTGTTAGGCGTCAAGTAGGACGCACACATTCTGGGTTTTATCATGCTTAGTTCGGTAACCTGATCTGTACCAGTAATCTGTAAATATCTGAATATTCCCGATAAGGTTAAGATTTCCAGTTTTGACATTATCTAAAGAGGGTAATCCTCTGGGTGTCAATTTGATGTTGGTTTCGGTCTTCGGGGCCGATACTTAGGACCCATGTCTAATGGGAACCAAGTTTTTGTTTTATCTGTACTCGCTTCCATCATTCGACTATATCCTATCGATCGAATCTTCGAACTTTAGGTAGAAACTAATGGGTGTAAACATGTGTTTGAGACATGTTAAGTTTGATGGTTGCAAGTGGATGCAAGTGGTTGCTAGTGGTTGCTCGTGGATGCATATACACACACTAGGCACTAGATCGGCTCGAAAACACTCTCATACTTCATATGGATGTGTGAGCATTTTCAATTTTTTTGTGGATGCAAAATGATTGACTCAGCACATGGATGTTGCATATGAATGAATGGTTGTGCACTCATATAGAAATGATATGTATCAAATAGGAAATTTTGCATACATGTTGGACTCATGGCACTGGCATAATTCGCATTAAGGAGGTCAACTGAATCAGTGGACCGCCTGATCTTTGCATTAGATAAGGAACATATACACACACCTTTGCATATGTTCATACAACATTAGAAGTTTCTAAGGACAATGGACGCCAGTGATTGATGATTGAGTAGATGGATGTTGGATGGTAGGACACATTCTTCTTAACTTGAAGATTTCGGGGACGAAATCCTTTAAGGAGGGGAGAATGTAACACCCCGTATTTTCTGTGAACGTATAAGTAACAAATCAGAGGATAATTAATTTTTAAAATAAGAATCAAGGGAAATGGGTTGCGCCATTGCGTTCATCTCAGAATTCTGCTTGGAAACGAGTCCGAGTTTGCGAGAATCGGAGTCCGTATGAGGGAGATATGACCCTCCGAAGTTTCAGGAATTTTCAGAGTTCAAAACAGCTCGAATTCGAATTCAAATTTCGAATTCAAAACCCAGAACAGACTGGGCGGGAAATTTCCCGCCCAGTACCCAGGTCGACTGGGGAGTCGACCCCCCTGACCAGGTCGACTGGGCAGTCGACCTGGGGGTCGACCTGGTCCCCGAACCTGGTTTTGGGCCTGGGTGCATTCTTATGTATCTGGTCTCGTTTTCTGCCTAGAATCATCTGTCTAGACCTATTTAAACAGCCCCAAACCTAGCCTTCTCTAAACACAATTCTATTCTGCTTCTACTCTGCCTCTGTTCTAAATAAAAATAAAAATGGCGTCGCTACTCTGCTGGAATCAAAACTAGAAGCTAATCAACATCAACCTAAGCAACTCAATTCAAGCTTGAAACTTCAACAACGGTTAAAGAAGATCAACTAACGTCGCTACAACTATCTTTCTTTTAGAATCCAATCAAGGCAAGTACAGTTATTTTCCGATATAAACGTTAATTCTGATTGTGACATGAATTGTAAATCTAAATCTGAGATTATGTCTGTTCTGTTCTGTTTAGATCTACCTTATTCTGTATTTCTTTCTGCTTTCTGTTCTATAGCCAGGCTACCATGAGCCTGAGCCAATCTCATAAGAGATTAACATACGCTAAAATATTTGGGACAATAAAATGAATAATGCATGAAATGGGCATGACCGATATGTGACTGATTTGAGGAAAGAACATAGGTTGAACTTGGAACTTAGGACATAAATCTAAGGCATATAATTGAACCTATGACTTGAGTTTTGTGGCATAAAGAATATTGAACATACGACTTGAGAAGTTGAGGCATAAAATTTACATTGGACATATGACTTAGGAATTGGGGCATAAATTTGACTGTAGGCATGTAATTAGTTTTAGATACATATTACATGTTGTAAACTAGATCTGGATCTGAGCAAGCTATGTATGATAATCTGTGATTTGGGGACATAATTCAATATCTGATTTTAAGAATAGGATACCTGATTAAAACCTAGATTTGTGGCACATTTTAAGAAGGGGTAGATATGTGACTTAGGTGTAGAAATTAAAATCTATAATAATATTTGAGGACTATTAAGTGTGAATACACCTAAATAGGGATTTTTGGATATATGGCATGCATTGTAATATTTGGTATAATTTATAGATGAATCTGCTGTACAATGCTAGTTTAACCAAAATGGGAACATATGTTATATGGTAAATTATGTCCATATTCTGTGTTATGTAAATTTATGCAAACATGGGGTATATGATTATATTGTGAATCATGATAATTATTTAGGCCTAATTTATGATTAAGCAAGGCATGTAAATAGAACCTTTAGAAATATTAAATCTGCTAAATCTGACATCTGCTAAGTCTGTTGAAAATGCCAAATCTGCTAAACTAAATCTGTTGAGATGCCTAAACTGCTAAATCTGTTGAGATGCCTAAACTGCTAAATCTGTTGAGATGCCTAATCTGTTATCTGCTAAATCTGCTAGTTTGCTTAATCTGCTAAATCCGTTAAGTCGCCTAATCTGCAAAATCTGTTATCTGCTATATCTGTTGAGTTGATATAATTAGTCTGTTATTGACATAATCTGAATCGGCTATAGTTATGAATAATTGACATGTATATTAGGCGTGGGAATAAATGGTAAATTATTAATTAATTGGCCGCAAAGATGAACATGGCTAACTCGAGGTTAGAATGAGTTTGCGGCGTAATCCTGCCCGGAACCGCCCGGCACATCCAGTGGCCGCAAACAATAGGTTCTAATGTGAGAAGTTAGTCATAATATGATTAGACACGAGGTTAGGTCTGGCTTGTGGCAGAAGTCTGCCCGGAACCGCCCGGCCCATCCAGCGGCCACAAGCTAGCGACCTAATGTGAGAGGTCTGTGCATTAATAATTAATTAATGCAAATCTGAGATAAAAATGATGTCCAAAACGTGTTGGGCGGATAGGGTTAAACCCACTAGACTGATGAATTTAATAAATCTGTTCCGTGAATCTGTAGGCCCAATTACAAAGTTAGACAAATCTGTAAGTTTGTTAATCTGTAACTGGTTAATCGGTAAGTCTGTTAAATCTGTATATCTGATCCGTTAGTCTGAAAACTTGTCTGTGAACTAGTTGATCTGAATTCTGTATGTCTGAAATTTGTAAACAAGTTAATCTGAAATCTGTTAGTCTGAGGACACAAGGTTAGGAGGGGAATTACTTGTGTCATCTGTTGTTTGGGACCCATATTATTCAGTAACCCTTTCTGGTATCAAAACTTTGACCCAACAGTAGGTAGGGTCCGGGCACGCTTACTGAACTAATTATAAGCTGTTCATTCTGATAATGGCGAGGGGTGTTGATGGTGCGTTCCAACCGGGTCATGTGCGTGCGTGGATCCCGGTCTGCCTCTGAGGATGTAAGACGCCGTGACATCTGTAAATAGGTCTGTGCCAATTGGTTGTCACTTTAGGGAATGATACACCCTACTGTGGGGCCGACACAGGGTATTCATGTATTAGGGAGCCGATCGCTTGGGGTAGGGTTTTAGTGTACACTTAGTTCTGTCTGTTTCTGTTGGTACCGTCTGTTTCTGTTGGGTGGTAACACCTGTCTGTTTCTGTGTGGTACCGTCTGTTCGGGTGGTAAAGACCCATTAATAGTGTACACCTAATTCTACATTCTGTTTCCGTGGGGATTAATCTGTTTCTGTCTGTTTCTGCTGGGGTGGTAAAGGCCCATTATTAGCATTCTGTTTCTGTCCGTTTCTGTTGGGGTGGTAAAGGCCCATTACTAGCATTCTCTTCTGAGGAAATTATTCTATACCCGTTTCTGTTTCAGTTTAGACATTAGGGTGACACCTAATTCTATTATACTAGTATTAGTGCAGAGAAGTGTAAAGAAATAACTTATGTCATTCTGTTCTTCTGTTATATACGCTACACCGGTTACTGTTATCTCTCATCCAGTTTTATTTTCATGTCATGTTATTATTATCTGTTCATAACTGAAAATCACTGGACTTGCCAGACTTTTTGTCTGACCCTTGTTGTTTCGCCTCCTTTCTTCCGTCCCCCCCCCCCCCCAGGTTTTGTAGAAGGGAGTACTCTAGCTTGATCCAGATTTCTTCCGCTTGAAGTGCTTAAATTATGGTTTGTCTTCTTCTGTGGGGATTATGATTTTAAACTATGCATTCTGAAGGCTTTTGTACAAGATTGATATTTTGTACTTGAATTCTGATATTGTGATTTGAAAGGATGTAACCAAGCTTATTTCGATTTCTGTTGAAATAAAGTTATAAATTTTTCAAGTACTGTTTTATCTGTCTTGTAAGTTTCTGTTCTGTTTACTAAAATGCTCCACCAAAGTTAAGGCATTCCCTTTGTGAGTGACCTTAACGGAGGTGGGGTGTTACAAGTAGGTTGTTATAACATTTATATCTTATTCGGCTGAAGTCATACTTCAACTTTCATTTTAGATCTCCTATATTCGTAAAACAATTATGTTCAATTTTGATTGAGGACATTCCTCAAATTTCAATGTTAGTCAAGAAATCTGATTTAATTTAATTTATCCTTCTTGAGGATTAATTTTAAATTATCAGAGTTATGTGTTATTTAATATTTAAAATAGATAATAAATAATAATTAATTCTTTAATATATAAATATATTTAATATAAACACAGATTTTGACAATCAAAATTTATATTAACATAAATGTATATTTAAATAAAAAATATGCTCCCACTCAAATTAACATCCCTTTATTCATATATATATATATATATATATATATATATTAGTATATATACATATAATGGTGTTCCAAGATCCATATCTAGTCATGCCTTGATCTAGCTTTGGCGAATCCCCAAAACACAAGCTTTTAGGTAGACATTTTATGTCAATTATATCGTATATAATTCTTGGATCGCATGATGAACATTTTGTTTATTGAATTACTTATTTGATCAAATATAGAATAATACATGCTCTTTGTCTCTAAGGCCATAATCTTATTATGCACCCTAGTTAAGTAATACCCAATAATACAGTCGAAGTATCACAATTACTCCTATCTCATATAACCAAAACAAAAGGATGCACAACACTTTGGAATTACCTACATCCAATGAGACTGACATTGACGGGTGCACATGTTGGAAGACTTCAAGAAGACTTAATATAACAAAATTTGCTTTAAAGGGAGTTTATAATTCGTAGAAGCGAATGATATTTGTAGTAACCCGTAACTCCCCCGGTAAGGAAAGAGCGGATACTATGAGGACAACACACAAAAGAACGCAAATAGAAGAACATTTCATTGCTTATTACAACAATTCCATGAGATTACAAGAATATACAGAGTATAAATCAATATTACACATTATAAAATACCAGAGATTACAATACATTACATAGCAGCGGAAAATAATACAATACACAACTAGAAGTAATACACGGATACAGAGCTTTCCGAGTATCGTTCCAGCTGTAAATCAGGATCCTGTGAATATAAATATGCAAAACCAAAACTACTAGTTGCCCGTGTCAAAATAAGGGCACCCAGAGTTTAGGTTAAAACAATAAACTCCAGGTCAGTCATGGGACTGGTGTGAGAACTAAAACAGTTATTAATCTTTATTTTAAAGTTAGGTAAATCAAGGGACCACGCCGTATAACACGGAACGGGTTTCCTCCCAAGAATACCAGTGCATAAAACGACAGCGCAATGCTAAATAAAGAAAAATGAAGCTGTTATAAGACCCAGGTCCCATCACACAATGCAACGCAAGCCGGAGGATAGGGTTTTACCTTATAACAGCCAAAGAATGCTTGATACGTGAAATTTTATCTTTTGATTCTTAATCAGACTCCAACCGCAAATTAGTAAGAGGATGATTCCCTAAGTATTAACCCCGAAGGCCGAAACCAACATCAGACCAATACCCAGGAAACCACCCATCTTAGCTCGTTTCCAGTTAGTTTCTAATTTTATATACAATCATAAATATCAATCATAGGCGGCATGGGTACCATATATCATGTCGCCAATACTAGGCTCTACAATCAAAACCGCAAAGTCACGTATTTGGAAATTGGATTTCCTTCTATGACCCAGGCAAGGGATCGTCCTCTACCGAATTCGAGACAATCTAGCCCATGTCTCATAATCAGAACGCATCAACCCTTTGGATCGTCAGGGCCGGTCCACCGACGTGGATTATTATGCCTGAAAATTGCGTTTCCCCGCCCTATGGGGCGTAAATGAGCCAACAAATGACTCCATCGGCTTCACATAGTCACCTATATATCCGAGGCGCCTCGCAAGAGCAACAACCACATAAGTCAAACTCGTCAGGGCATGTCAAACCACTGACGCCACTTCTAACTAGAAGGAAACGCATGCCTTCCCTGATGTCCTCTCCCGTTTCTGGTTCACAACCGGGGTGTGAGGCTCGTGAATCAACGCTACACAAAGATGTGCCACACAGGCTGTGCTTTGATCATCAACCACAAGTCTCTGCTTTTCAACAGAAGCCTTGATCATTTGCATCTTAGCATGCCACACAGGCAGACCATGCCATGCAACCAATATCCATCAATCACACAGAATGATATCCAATGTCAGACACACGGTCCATTTACAAGTTCGTCCTGGGTCTGGACGATCACCAACTGATTCTCTCCTCTTGGGTGTACGACCCAATCAAGATCATCAGTAATTATCCAAACGACGTGAAGACCTCCAGTCTTCAACCACCGTCTTCATCTTTGACTCATCGTCGAATCAGTTATTCAGAATGGGGTAAACCCGGTCTTTTTGAATAACTCGCGTATATAATAAACAAGTGTTACACAAACACAACATACGCCTCATTCCAATTCATCAGTCATTAACCGTAAATTAGCAAGAAAATAATTCCCCAAATATTAACCCCGAAGGCCGAAACCAACATCAGATCAATATCCAAGAAACCATTCAACTTAGCTAACCTACAGTTAGTTTCTAAATTTCACATTCTTATGGAAAGGTTCCCATTAATTTTATCAAAGATAAATTCTTTAAATTTATTCTTTAATCTTCCTTTGAATATCAATTCAAACCAAATTATGGTTTATCCAAACTAGCCAGGATTAACGAACCTTACCGAAGTAATCATTGGTTTTAATTTCCCAATCCCAACCTATTCATCCCATGAAGTAAAACTGGTAATACTTCATATCTAACACTAGGTGTTATCGGTAAATTCAATTACCATTTCACGTTCAAATCTAATTAAAGATTTAACTATCGCCTGGAGCAAAACTGGTGATACTCCATTCTCTATCTTTTCAATCTAATTAAAGATTCATTAAAACTCCACTTAGTTTAATCTTTAACTGGGTTAAAGAACCGATGTTATTTAAAACACGGTTCACGATAAACCCCAAAATCACATCACATTTCAATCAGTCCCTAACCGTAAATTAGCAAGTGAGCAATTACCTAAATATTAACCCCGAAGGCCGAAACCAACATCAGATCAATACACAGGAAACCATTCATCTTAACTAACCTTCAGTTAGTTTCTGATTTTCTTAACTCCGTTGGGTCTAAGAACAGTATTATTGAAGATACCGTTCACGACAACCCAAAATCACATTCCATTAATTATCGGGTTAAAGAACAAGTGTTATTTAAAACACTGTTCACGATAAACACAAAAATCAATACCAATTCAATTCCAATTAAATATTATTTAATTGGTACACTTCATTAAATCTAAATAAAAAGATTTAATCTTTTCTCAACTGCGCTTAAGAACAGTGTTAATGAAGACACCATTCACGACAAACCCAAATCACATTTGATATTAAATACAAGGCTCTGAATAGAAAATATATCGTCTTATATTCAATATCAAATTCTACGACCAACAAATATCGTATTGGAAATAACGATATCTATATATCTTTCAAATTTCCACAACGCTATCTGTATAATCACGAAATCCAACATCGAAATATTCCAAAGACAACTTCGATTCAAATCCATTCCAATTCAATTATTGGAAATTCTGGTTACTTTTAAAACCCTTTTTAAATTCAATTTATTTATTTAAAAATAAATAGAATTATAATTCTAGTTCAAAACTAGTTCATTTCGATAAAAATCTATTTTAATCTTTTCGATTATGGAGTTTTTCATCCCAATTCTTCCCAAATCATTCCTTATGATTTTACACAAATTATTACTATTTTTATTAATTTTATCAAGGCCCGTACAGTCGATTTCCATCAACGGCCACCGAACTGCACTTACAACGACCTTTTCCAAATTTGATTTGGACGTAATTCCAAATCCAACCGTTAGATTTTAAATCTCTAATATTCATTAGAAAGCCCTTTTCGATACGAACCCAATGGTTTCGGTTTTAGGAGAATCCGTTGGTCGGATCTCCTGTAATGTCTGTTCGAAGTCAATGGTCGAAATTCACGAACTACCGCAGCGCGTTCTTTTCAGGCCATTATATTATATATATAATATATATAATATATACTTTGTCGATTTCCTTTTAAAACGTATTACATAAATCGTTTTAAATTCGTTTTCAAAACGATTTCAACTTCTTATTCGATTTCAAATCAAAATTGAATTTTCCTTTTTTACATTCATTTCTATTTGATTTCAATTCAATTTCAATTCGATTTCAATTCAATTTCAATTCGATTTGAATTTTATTCAATTCAGATTTAATTTGATTTGAATTCCTATTCAATTCAATTCAATTTCAATTCGATTTGAATTCTATTTCTATTCGATTTGAATTCCTATTCAATTCAATTTCAATTCGATTTGAATTCTATTTTTATTCAATTTAATTCGAATTCATTTTCTATTCAATTCAATTTCAATTCGAATTCATTTTCTAAAATATTCGATTTTTAAATCTCTTTTCAAAATTCATTATAAAAACGAATATAATCGATATAAATATCATTCGCGTCAAAATAGCGCATCTCTAATCAACACGGCTTTATATTTTTCAATAATTTCATTATCCTATTCAACACATGAATCTATATTTCTTTCAACACATGACTAATCTCAACAAATGAGTACTGTCAACATGTGACTATTTTATAAAATTATGATTTCTATCGTTTAAATTTTTAATCAGACTCTAACCGTAAATTAGCAAGAGAGCAATTCCCTAAATATTAACCCCGAAGGCCGAAACCAACATCAGATCAATATCCAGGAGACCACTCATCTTATCTATTTTCCAGTTAGTTTCTAATTTTATATATGATAAAGATGTAAATTTTATTGTTAAAATATTTTACTCAACATATGAATCTATATTTCTTTCAATACATAACTAATCTCAACACATGAGTACTGTCAACACATGAATCTTTATTTTATAATATTCTTTATTTTCTTAATTGGAATGAGGCCCAATCAATTACCATATAATGTTAATTATATGGATTCCATACAACACATGTATATAATTGCAACGATAAATAATCAACCATCATCCAAAGTGCACCACACAACTGCATAAGCATTAAATATAAATAATTAACGCTTACACAGTCTGTCGACCAATCGATCGACATAAAATTAAATAATTGGGATTAATGTACGCCAAATATCATCCCAACACCCGTGTGGGGTTTCAATCCACAAACACCGAATATTATTTGTGCAGTTGGGCGACGTATAAAATTTATCGTCCCAATCATTGTCCTTTAAATAGGTGTACATAAACAAACCGTTCGGTTTGTAAATGAGTATTTATTTATTCACATTCCAGTTAAAAATTATATTTTTAACGATAAAATATGTTTAGCTATATAAATATTTTACTTTATTTCACATCACACAATCAATTTTCATCACAACAAACAATCAAACATACAAGCCATCCATGGTCTGTGGACGACGGGTGTCGGGTGCTACTAAACACCGTCTGCATCCTAGTATATATTTTTAACTAGAAAAACAAGATTTACAGTGAGAAGTTCTCAACGACTAGCCAAACCAATTCACCGTGACTTTTCATATGTAGGAAATCTTCATCGTGCTCGCCTTTTGTCACTTTCGTCGTCCGTATTCACTACATATATAAAAATCACATTTTTGTTTCAACATATATATAATAAAAATCAGATTTTTATTTCGCTACATATATAAAGATGATATTTTTATGTTCTCTATTATATAAAAATCATATTTTTAATACTTCTACTTTATAAAAATTATATTTTTATATTTCACATATGATAAAAATCATATTTTTATTCTTTTTATAATATAAAAATCATATCTTTCCTACTTCAAAGGTATAATCTTTTCGCTATTTCATTATAATGTAAAATTATAATTTTTATCGCTACTTCTATAATGTAAAAATAGAATTTTTATCCTATTTCTATATGAAGATTATATTTTTATTTTTCGCCTTCATGATAACAAAAATCTCAACTTGATTAGCATAAAAATATAATCTTTTTCATAGATAAAAATATAAACTTGTCAGGTTTAAGAATATTGGATTCTTTTCTTTTCTAATGTAATTTTTATAAAATAAAACTGATTTGTAATAACACTGATTTAAATTAAAAACAAAATTAAGTAAAACTAATTTTTTTTACCATTATAAATTTTATTTACACTAAATAAATAAAAATAACCAAATCAGGGAAGCTTACAGGTTTTCCAGCGAGAGGGGGGTGTCCACTGTGTCGAAGGGCGGAGATGGCGTGGTGGAATGGCGCAGGTGATGGGGTTCGTTCTGGTGGTGGGGTGCGACGCGGTTTAGGGTTTAAAGGTGGTTTGGGTTACGGGGTTTTTGGCTATAGAGGAGAGGGACAGGCGCGAGGGTGCTAAACGGAGCAGGTCGTGGTCTGAGGGGGGGGGGACGACGGCAACACACCAGGGGCGGCGGTGGGAGGTTCCGTCGACGGTGACGGTCCTGGAGGCAGCGCGCGTTTTTTTTTCTTTTTCTTCTTTTCGATTTTGCTCTGTCGATTTGGAAGAAGAATGAAAGGGGGAGCGCGTTGACCTGATATGTAAGGGAAAATGGGCTTGGGCCCATTTTTTTTATTTAATTTAACTTTTAACTTCTCAAAAAGTAACTTCAAATTCTGATCTCCAAATGAGACCCACCGCCTGTCGTCCCTAACTAATTACCCCCATCCCGAACACAATGGGATATGTCCCATAAGCCAATTCGACCGTTTCGATCAGTTTCCATTAAAATTAAAATATAAATCTATATATTGAATTTGAACGCGCATTTCAATTTACCGGGGCCACATACTAACTCGAAAAATCCTCGAAAAATATTTTCTAGCTTCGAATTGATGATACGGTCCTAACAAAATTAGTTTCGTCGAATTCTGAAACCGTTTGAAAAATGGTCATTTTCCAGTCGATTAAAATCAACTAAAACTGGTCAAACGCGTTTTCCTTTGCCACGCTCACATATTGATTTGAAAAATTACGAATTTTGGAATCTAGCAATAATTTGACGTCACGGATCCAACAAAAGTGGTTTCGTCGAAAACCGAGGTCGTTTGCAAAATTCCCTATTTTTAAGGGCTAGAATTCCATGGCGACTATTCTGAATTTTCAACTGGACATAACTTTTTATTCTCACTATGAAATTTCTATTTTTCGGATTCTTGGAAAGATATTCTCTAATAGATTCAAATATTTTTGGTTTCACTAAAATCTGGTTTATTTTGCACCCGGTACATTCATTTGAAATTTGAAATCGAACTACCGCGCCATTTTCAATTCCTTTTATATATATAAATAAATATTTATATTCTAACGACGATCTATATAATATATATGTTCGAATTCCATTCAAAATAAATTTCTCGTCGATATTATTTAAAGTAATTCATTTTAAATATTCAAAATTCACTAAAATTGCCAAAATAAAATTTTTAAATTGGCTAGGATTTCCGGGTTATTACAATCTCCCCCGCTTAAAACTTTTCGTCCCCGAAAAGGAACGAAGCCGAAAGTTGTTTAACTAATCAACTCAACTTTCATTATTTTCATTACGGCTTAAGTTCTTCAACTTTTCAGTTTCTAAGAACTTTTCAAATTTTTCAAAAATTTGGCTAACACTCTAAATTTTCGAAAAATTTCGCCATAACCTCCCCTGCACCGGGGACTTCGGGATATTTCATATAGCCTCCCATGGCCTTCTTCAATCCAAAATAAAAAGGAAAAGCCAAGCGGCTCATAAAATCATCCTCACCCAAACAAAACAGTAAATTATGGCAAACACGTACCTATTTGTCGGGCAAACAATTTTATTCTCCTTCTCTAGCCTCCTTGCTATGACCTGTTCAATGTAAGCACGTGTATATGCATGAAAATGCGACTAATTTTCAATACAATTCACTATTTGATCAATTTGGCTAAAGGTTCAACATTTTAATTAATCAAACAATATCAAACAACACAATCAGCAATCAATTAGTTGATTAACGTTTCAAATTCATAATTTTTATATATAGTCAAAAATCACATTTTTGATGCCAAATCACAACAATAAGCCTTATCTAATTTTGGTTCTCACACCAGTCTAATGGAAATATATAGATGTCACACTTTCGAAGCTCAGACATAAATACTGATGATGAGATCTCAATCATCAGTATCATATTCGGGTGTCTAGAATGTGATTCTATATCTATCCAATATATTAAAACTTCGAATATACGTTTGCAAGGCGTATATGTAAAATCTTTATATATCGGATTGTCCAAATTCAATACAAATAAATATTCAAATACGTATAAAACGATTTAAATTTCAAAACAAAATTTGTTTTCATTTTAAAAATATACTCTTCACACTCGTTCTAGGATACTACTGATCCCATCTCTAACGAGTCATTCTTATTGGATATTACTAATCCAATCTGTGATGAATTCTTTCGTATGGTTCTAACGTGTCTTGTTCTCTAAGCTTTGTAAACCAAAGCTCTGATACCAACTGTAGTAACCCGTAACTCCCCCAGTATGGAAAGAGCGGATACTATGAGGACAACACACAAAAGAACGCAAACAGAAGAACATTTCATTGCATATTACAACAATTCCATGAGATTACAAGAATATACATAGTATAAATCAATATTACACATTATAAAATACCAGAGGTTACAGTACATTACATAGCAGCGGAAAATAATACAATACACAACTAAAAGTAATACACGGATACAGAGCTTTCCGAGTATCGTTCCAGCTGTAAATCAGGATCCTGTGAATATAAATCTGCAAAACCAAAACTACTAGCTGCCCGTGTCAAAATAAGGGAACCCATAGTTTAGGTTAAAACAATAAACTCCAGGTCAGTCATGGGACTGGTGTGAGAACTAAAACAGTTATTAATCTTTATTTTAAAGTTAGGTAAATCAAGGGACCACGCCGTATAACATGGAACGGGTTTCCTCCCAAGAATACCAGTGCATAAAACGACAGCGCAATGCTAAATAAAGAAAAATGAAGCTAGTATAAGACCCAGGTCCCATCACACAATGCAACGCAAGCCGTAGGATAGGGTTTTACCTTATAACAGCCAAAGAATGCTTGATACGTGAAATTTTATCTTTTGATTCTTAATCAGACTCCAACCGCAAATTAGTAAGAGAATGATTCCCTAAGTATTAACCCCGAATGCTGAAACCAACATCAGACCAATACCCAGGAAACCACCCATCTTAGCTCGTTTCCATTTAGTTTATGATTTTATATACAATCATAAATATCAATCATAGGCGGCATGGGTACCATATATCATGTCGCCAATACTAGGCTCTATAATCAAAACCGCAAAGTCACGTATTTGGAAATTGGATTTCCTTCTATGAACCGAGGCAAGGGATCGTCCTCTACCGAATTCGGGACAATCTAGCCCATGTCTCAGAATCAGAACGCATCAACCCTTTGGATCGTCAGGGCCGGTCCACCGACATGGATTATTATGCCTGAAAATTGCGTTTCCCCGCCCTATGGGGAGTAAATGAGACAACAAATGACTCCATCGGCTTCACATAGCCACCGATATATCTGAGGCGCCTCGCAAAAGCAACAACCACATAAGTCAAACTCGTTAGGGCATGTCAAACCACTGACGCCACTTCTAACTAGAAGGAAACGCATGCCCTCCCTGATGTCCTCTCCCGTTTATGGTTCACAACCGGGGTGTGAGGCTCGCGAATCAACGCTACACAAAGCTGTGCCACACAGGCTGTGCTTTGATCATCAACTACAAGTCTCTGCTTTTCAACAGAAGCCTTGACCATTTGCATCTTAGCATGCCACACAGGAAGACCATTCCATGCAACCAATATCCATCAATCACACAGAATGATATCCAATGTCAGACACACGGTCCATTTACAAGTTCGTCCTGGGTCTGAACGAAACTGAAGGCACCTTGTACCTCGCATATCCATCGATCTCCAAGTACGTCCGGACGATCACCAACTGATTCTCTCCTCTTGGGTGTACGGCCCAATCAAGATCATCAGTAATTATCCAAACGACGTGAAGACCTCCGGTCTTCATCTTCGACTCATCGTCGAATCAGTTATTCAGAATGGGGTAAACCCGGTCTTTCTGGATAACTCGCGTATATAATAAACAAGTGTTACACAAACACAACATACGCCTCATTCCAATTCATCAGTCATTAACCGTAAATTAGCAAGAGAATAATTCCCCAAATATTAATCCCGAAGGCCGAAACCAACATCAGATCAATATCCAAGAAACCATTCAACTTAGCTAACCTACAGTTAGTTTCTAAATTTCACATTCTTAGGGAAAGGTTCCCATTAATTTTATCAAAGATAAATTCTTTAAATTTATTCTTTAATCTCCATTTGAATATCAATTCAAACCAAATTATGGTTTATCCGAACTAGCCGGGATTAACGAACCTTACCGAAGTAATCATTGGTTTTAATTTCCTAATCCCAACCTATTTATCCCATGAATTAAAACTGGTAATACTTCATATCTAACACCACGGTGTTATCGGTAAATTCAATTACCATTTCACGTTCAAATCTAATTAAAGATTTAACTACCGCCTGGAGCAAAACTGGTAATACTCCATTCTCGATCTTTTCAATCTAATTAAAGATTCATTAAAACTCCACTTAGTTTTAATCTTTAACTGGGTTAAAGAACCGATGTCATTTAAAACATGGTACACTATAAACCCCAAAATCACATCACATTTCAATCAGTCCCTAACCGTAAATTAGCAAGTGAGCAATTACCTAAATATTAACCCCGAAGGCCGAAACCAACATCAGATCAATACACAGGAAACCATTCATCTTAACTAATCTTCAGTTAGTTTCTGATTTTCTTTACTTCGTTGGGTCTAAGAACAGTATTATTGAAGATATCGTTCACGACAACCCAAAATCACATTCCATTAATTATCGGGTTAAAGAACAAGTGTTATTTAAAACACTGTTCACGATAAACCCAAAAATCAATACCAATTCAATTCCAATTAAATATTATTTAATTGGTACACTTCATTAAATCTAAATAAAAAGATTTAATCTTTTTCTCAACCGGGCTTAAGAACAGTGTTAATGAAGACACCGTTCACGACAAACCCAAATCACATTTGATATTAAATACAAGGCTCTGAATAGAAAATATATCAGCCTATATTCAATATCAAATTCTACGACCAACAAATATCGTATTGGAAATAACGATATCTATATATCTTTCAAATTTCTATAACGTTATCTGTATAATCACGAAATCCAACATCGAAATATTCCAAAGACAATTTCGATTCAAATCCATTCCAATTCAATTATTGGAAACTCTGGTTACTTTTAAAACCCTTTTCAAATTCAATTTATTTATTTGAAAATAAATAGAATTATAATTCTAGTTCAAAACTAGTTCATTTCGATAAAAATCTATTTTTATCTTTTCAAATATGGAGTTTTTCATCCTAATTCTTCCCAAATCATTTCTTATGATTTTACAAAAATTATTACTATTTTTAATAATTTTATCAAGGCACGTACAGTCGATTTCCATCAACGGCCATCGAACTGCCCTTACAGCGACCTTTTCTAAATTTGATTTGGACATAATTCCAAATCCAACGGTTAGATTTCAAATCTGTAATATCCATTAGAAAGCCCTTTTCGATATGAACCCAACGGTTCCGGTTTTAGAGAGTCCGACGGTCGGATCTCCCGTAATGTCTGTTCGAAGTCAATGGTCGAAATTCACGAACTACCGCAGCGCGGCGCGTTCTATTCAGGCCATTATATTATATATATAATATATATATAATACGTACTTTGTCGATTTCCTTTTAAAACGTATTATATAAATCGTTTTAAATTCGTTTTCAAAACGATTTCAACTTCTTATTCGATTTCAAATCAAAATTGAATTTTCCTTTTTTACATTCATTTCTATTTGATTTCAATTCGATTTCAATTCGATTCAATTCAATTTCAATTCGATTTGAATTCTATTCAATTCAATTTTAATTCGATTTGAATTCCCATTCAATTCAATTTCAATTCGATTTGAATTCTATTTCTATTCAATTTAATTCGATTTGAATTCCTATTCAATTCAATTTCAATTCGATTTGAATTCTATTTCTATTCAATTTAATTCGATTTGAATTCCTATTCAATTCAATTTCAATTCGATTTGAATTCTATTTCTATTCAATTTAATTTGAATTCATTTTCTATTCAATTCAATTTCAATTCGAATTCATTTTCTAAAAAATTCGATTTTTAAATCTTTTTTCAACATTCATTATAAAAACGAATATAATCGATATAAATATCATTCGCGTCAAAATAGCGCATCTCTAATCAACACGGCTTTATATTTTTCAATAACTTCGTTATTCTATTCAACAAATGAAAATTTATTATATTCAACACATGAATCTATATTTCTTTCAACACATGACTAATCTCAACAAATGAGTACTGTCAACATGTGACTATTTTATAAAATTATGATTTTTATCATTTAAATTTTTAATCAGACTCTAACCGTAAATTAGCAAGAGAGCAATTCCCTAAATATTAACCCCGAAGGCCGAAACCAATATCAGATCAATATCCAGGAGACCACTCATCTTATCTATTTTCCAGTTAGTTTCTAATTTTATATATGATAAAGATGTAAATTTTATTGTTAAAATATTTTACTCAACATTTGAATCTATATTTCTTCCAACACATGACTAATCTCAACACATGAGTATTGTCAACACATGAATCTTTATTTTATAATATTCTTTATTTTCTTAATTGGAATGAGGCCCAATCAATTACCATATAATGTTAATTATATGGATTCCATACAACACATGTATATAATTGCAACGATAAATAATCAACCATCATCCAAAGTGCACCACACAACTGCATAAGCATTAAATATAAATAATTAACGCTTACACAGTCTGTCGACCAATCGATCGACATACAATTAAATAATTGGAATTAGTGTACGCCAAATATCATCCCAACACCCGTATGGGGTTTCAATCCACAAACACCAAATATTATTTGTGCAGTTGGGCGACGTATAAAATTTATCTTCCCAATCAATGTCCTTTAAATAGGTGTACATAAACAAATCGTTCGGTTTGTAAATGAATATTTATTTATTCACATTCCCGTTAAAAATTATATTTTTAACGATAAAATATTTTTAACAATATAAATATTTTATTTTATTTTACATCACACAATCAATTTTCATCACAACAAACAATCAAACATACAAGCCATCCGTAGTCTGTGGACGACGGGTGTCGGATGCTACTAAACACCGTCTGCATCCTATTATATATTTTTAACTAGAAAAACAAGATTTAAAGTGAGAAGTTCTCACCGACTAGCCAAACCAATTCACCGCAACTCTTCATATGTAGGAAATCTTCATCGTGCTCGCCTTTTGTCACTTTCGTCATCCGTATTCACTACATATATAAAAATCACATTTTGTTTAAACATATATATAATAAAAATTAGATTTTTATTTCGCTACATATTTAAAGATGATATTTTTATATTCTCTATTATATAAAAATCATATTTTTAATACTTCTACTTTATAAAAATTATATTTTTATACTTCACATATGATAAAAATCATATTTTTATTCTTTTTATAATATAAAAATCATATCTTTCCTACTTCAAAGGTATAATCTTTTCGCTATTTCATTATAATGTAAAAATAGAATTTTTATTGCTACTTCTATAATGTAAAAATAGATTTTTATCCTACTTCTATATGAAGATTATATTTTTATTTTTTGCCTTCATGATAACAAAAATCTCAACTTGATTAGCATAAAAATCTAATCTTTTTCATAGATAAAAATATAAACTTGTCATGTTTAAGAATATTGGATTCTTTTCTTTTCTAATGTAATTTTTATTAAATAAAACTGATTTGTAATAACACTAATTTAAATTAAAAACTAAATTAAGTAAAACTAATTTTTTTTACCATTATAAAATTTATTTACACTAAATAAATAAAAATAACCAAATCAGGGAAGCTTACAGGTTTTCCAGCAAGAGGGGGGGTGTCCACTGTATCGAAGGGCGGAGATGGCGCGGTGGAATGGCGCAGGTGATGGGGTTCATTCTGGTGGTGGGGTGCGACGCGGTTTAGGGTTTAAAGGAGGTTTGGGTTACAGGGTTTTTGGCTGTAGAGGAGAGGGACAGGTGCGAGGGTGCTGAACGGAGCAGGTCGTGGTCTAGGGGGGGACGGCGACAACACACCAGGGGCGGCGGTGGGAGGTTCCATCGACGGTGGCGGTCCTGGAGGCAGCGCACAGTTTTTTTTTTCTTTTTTCTTTTTCTTCTTTTCGATTTTGCTCTGTCGATTTGGAAGAAGAATGAAAGGGGGAGGCGCGTTGACCTGATGTGTAAGGGAAAATGGGCTTGGGCCCAATTTTTTTTATTTAATTTAACTTTTAACTTCTCAAAAAGTAACTTCAAATTCCGATCTCCAAATGAGACCCACCGCCTGTCGTCCCTAACTAATTACCCCCATCCCGAACACAATGGGATATGTCCCGTAAGCCAATTCGACCGTTTCGATCAGTTTCCATCAAAATTAAAATATAATTCTATATATTGAATTTGAACGCGCATTTCAATTTACCGGGGCCACATACTAACTCGAAAAATCCTCAAAAAATATTTTCTAGCATCGTATTGACGATACGGTCCTAACAAAACTAGTTTCATCGAATTATGAGACCGTTCGAAAAATGGCCATTTTCCAGTCAATTAAAATCAACTAAACTGGTCAAATGCGTTTTCCTTTGCCACGCTCACATAATTATTTGAAAAATTACGAATTTTGGAATCTAGCTATAATTTGACGTCACGGATCCAATAAAAGTGGTTTCGTCGAAAACCGATGTCGTTTGCAAAATTCCCTATTTTTAAGGGCCAGAATTCCATAGCGACTATTCTGAATTTTCAACTGGACATAACTTTTTATTCTCACTATGAAATTTCGATTTTTCGGATTCATTGGAAAGATATTCTCTAATAGATTCAAATATTTTTGGTTTCACTAAAATCCGGTTTATTTTGCACCCGGTACATTCATTTGAAATTTGAAATCGAATTATCGAACTACCGCGCCATTTTCAATTCCTTTTATATATATAAATAAATATTTATATTCTAATGACGATCTATATAATATATACGTTCGAATTCCATTCAAAATAAATTTTTCGTTGATATTATTTAAAATAATTCATTTTAAATATTCAAAATTCACTAAAATTGCCAAAATAAAATTTTTAAATTGGCTTGGATTTCTGGGTTATTACAATATTAATGTAATTTACACATATTAAAATATATGTCTTCCATATTAGTTTACTTTATTGGATTTAAATAAAATATACGAACCATAAATTTATATTTCAATTCAACAATATATATATATATATATATATATACAATGTGCATATTCTTTTCTTGAACATTTCAAAGTTATGGTCGATTTAACTTTTATTTTGTAGAGTATCAAAATCATACTCACAAATTTAAAGTTCATGTGACCAAACAGATTTTCAGATTTATACATCACTCGCTCATAAAGAAATATAAGGCTCAGTAAAAAAAAGAGTCCATATATATGTAAATAAATTGCAGGCCCATTATGATAAACAAATTAGTCAAAATGACATACAGGCAAACATACAAACAAAATATATCAATATATACATTGAGTCCAGTCTAGATTCCTGTCACAGATTCATTCATATGAATATAGCAATTAAAATTTAAATAGTATAATTACTTTATCATGGTCATTACATATTCATTCAATCCTTAAATGCAAAACAATTCTGCATCTGAGCCCAATCACACGTGCACATCAATATTTACTACATGTATAATGCATAACAATTACACAAATATAATTCATTCCACATAAGACTATATATATATATATATCAAAATATATACAAATATCATATATGTGGTGGTTGCAATTTCCGACCCGAGCTTTTGTCTTCCCCTTTTCATCTGAAACAATTTCAGAAATAATTGTTGTTCCCCCTGTTAAAATAGTTTTAACTTTTAGGGCAAGGTTAACAAAATAACATCAAATGTTGATTTGTATCCATGCAGTAGTAACTCATACACATCGAATGTATATTTATATTATACATGCAGTAGTGTGTCATATACATCAAATGTATATTTATATTATATGTACTGTAATTTATACACATGTTGTAATTTATGTGTATGTGTGTGTGAGTGAGTGTGTGTGTGTATTCAGCCATCTGGTATGTATGTAAAACATGTTCTCAAAACATATCAATCTTTCATTGTGCCGATAGCAAAGTGGGAAGCAAAAACATCATCATGTTATAACATTTACTTGTTTAAACAACATATTGGTTCACCGGTCTGTTCAATAACATCTATTTGTACATAAATCAATATTTATAAAACAGATAGATACTAGATAAGATGTGTATATGTATGTTACAAAATGAGCCACATTTGTTTTATCTAATAAAATATTCATCTAGCATTCATCATTATGAATACCAATACCCATTTTATATAATAAATACATGACATATGATCAGGATGCATACTAATGTAATACTATTGTCTATCAATTATGGCAAGGTAATACAATCAAACCAGCCTTCGAAATCTAGCATGTTATCATGTCATAATGGGTGCCATGTGAAACAGGTACACAAATGCAAACATGTGTATATATCTATGTCAGTGTATACACAAGAAAAAAGAATGTGGCATGATGCTGCATTTCAATGATTTAAACAACCTATTATCTTGACACTGTCACATGTAAATAAAAAAAAATCAACATTACTTGATGTGACATTATATGTATTTGCAACGAATATAGATTAAAGAAAGTAACTATAATAGATCAAGTAAGTGTGATTTTGAATATACATGAACCTCTTATAATATACTAGGAATTAATATGCATAAAACAATTTTAAAATCAAGTCAGTGTCCATATGTTATTTGAAACAGTAAGATAAATATAATAGATTATTTTCCTCTTCGAAACATCTTGGAACATGGATTTAAATAAAACAGTAGTACAATACATGCATATAGTAACATGAAAAAAAAATATTCTATGTTGGGTTTGGTAAACTTGTATGCAATCAAGTAAAAGGTGATATACATTACAATACATGCATATAGTAACATCAACCTTTAACAATGGGTTTTTTAAACCATATAAATTGCTCATTGATTTTTATATTATTATATACATGCAAACATCAAATCATATTTGCCTTGGATTTTATAGCAAGACTTGCAGTATGTGTGTGTATATATATCATTATATACATGTAGAATCAATACATTAAATCTGAATGCATTTTTTACCATATCATTGGCTATCATTTATGTTATAAACAATTTATAATATATATTCTCTAGCAACCTAGTGTATTTAAACATCTTTAAGTAGGTGCAATTGTTATCATATAACTTACAGATTTAAACTGACATTGGTATGATAATCAAGACATGTTTTATAGTCAAGTCAGAATTCAAATTTGAACTTGTAGTGCATATATGTCTGTGTATATATATATATATATATATATATATATATATATATATATATAAGCCACATATTTACTTTATTTCTTGTGTTATATGATCAACTAAATATATGAGTGTATATATATGTATATATATATACACACATATACATACTATGTGTCTTTGGTTATAAACAGTTACAACCTAAAACATATCATGTATATGTATTTATTAAAATAGCAGATCCATTAAAAAAAATTAGAACACACTGCTAAAGCCAAAGTTATATTACCCTAAGTTTTATGATGTCTTACATCATTCAGAGATTCACATTAATATCACAAATCCAGATCCATTAAAATTTTAAGACACATATGTATTACTGTATGATCCTATCGGATATAACTATGCAATATTAAAACTATGCCAGGCAAATAGGCATAATATGAAGTCAAAAAGATATGCAAATATAAGAGTATATCAGAGTATATTCTTTCACACATTTATATGTATTTATTGCCTATAAAAATTATGACTGACAGTCAATCAATATATGTAAATTGTTTATGAAAATGAAAACAAACAGTTTTGCAAATATTTTTCATTGGGAGTGAAAACATCCTAATGTTTGTTTTAGATTGCGTGCATTTGCAAACACTTTTACAGTACAATAAGATATTGTACATTTATCTGAACAACAATATCATATAGTTGTTTCATAGTGTACATATCTAGTGCAATTTGCAGTGAACCAATCTTATATAGTATTAGCTATTCATATTATTCAATACTGCAGGTGTATGAAGTTTCAAAGTAGTATTGAACATATTCTCCAATTTGATTAATATGTAAAGACAATTATTACTTACTGATTTGGATATTAAGAAAACCATCTCATCACTATGGTCATCACCATAACTAAGATAAAATAAGCATCTGTTTAACATTCATCAAGGTCCAAACTCAAATTTGGATATGTCATAAACAAGCACCATCATTAGAAAATTTTAGAAATATCGTGAATAGTTTCATGATTATTTACTTCAATCCAGATTCAATCACTATAAGCACATAGAATTAACAGTTAATTCACATGCCCAATTCTAGACTGGATTTTGATTTGTTAACATTAACTAGAATTAATATCAATCATTAACCATTTAATTCAATTTCTGAACTTGGTACTAAAATTCAAAACTTTTATTCAGTGAAACAATTTCATTTTACAATTGAATTTATATTAAATTCTTGCGCCAGTGTTCATAACACTTGATATTATTATGAATCGAACATATATTAAAAAATCTAAAACTTAAGATACGTACTTTTACAAACCTCGATCTAATACTACTATAGGGTTTCTAAGGTTCAAACACGCAATGGATGTACTAAAATCGAAACCCTAAACAATAGATCTATGTAAAAATTCTGTAAATCAAGTATTATACCTATCGTGGTGATTCCATGAAAATCCAGATTGACCTCGAAAATCGAACGAACCATTGTAGCATCGAATTAGAGAGCTCGAAAAAACGTCGGGCCTCTAAAGGTATCCACGAACGCATGCTGCGATTTCGTCTCACGAATCGAAGAGGATGAAATCGGTGCTAGCCGCCATTAGATTTTCTTTCCTCGATTTTGCTCTCTGGTTTATGTTTTGTGTATTTCAACTGTAATAGGGTCAGACCCTATATTATATTAAAAGAGATATTAAAAAGGGAATGTGCAACCCGATTTTACCATTTCAAACCAAAGAAAGTGTCAATGTTTTGTTAAGAATAGTTTTCACCCTTTATACGTTCTTGTGTGTGACCATATACTATAACGTTGGTAATGATTTTAAATCGTATTTAAAATCATAAACAATGATTGGCATTTAACAATATGTCATCACTGCCTAAATTATAATAAAATCAATGATTCGATACAACCTTTTTGTGATAAGTGTATCAATGTAATATAATCCTTTTAACCATCATATCCAAAATTAAACTCGACGCATGGAACGTATCACCCTCTTTATAATTTAATTCTTTTATCTTGATCAATGAGTATACTATATGAAACAAATCAATATTTGAGCATGACCATGCATTTCATATTATAACTCAATCAAGAGTCCCACGGATATCAGTATAAATATTGTAGGGTTAAATTCCATCTAGATCACTCATAATTTTCATTCGATTCAAGATATATCATATAATCAGCTTGATTGTTCTCTCGGTTAAAACTAAGTTTTGATGATATCAAAGCACAAACATCCTCAAATAAAATTATAATGATTTCAGGTCTGAGGACCATTACATCACTGTCACTATGAGAATAACTTATGATGCTGTTAATTATATTCCATGTAGTTTTCTCATGTTGGGTCATTCCAATATGCTATCCTCTAATACATATTTATGTATTAACATTAATATCACATATATTAATGATCAGTGAGATATGATCATCAGTCAATCATCATACTAGTCTCAATGTTTTATTGTTGTCCTTTGTATACAACAAAGCTTAAATAAAGACATTTAAGAATTATAATACTTAATATATTATATATTCTCATGTTCAAGTCTTACTCGAACTATATAGTTTTGTATTATTATTCTAAGGACTTCTATTATGTTAATATAACATAACAAAATATTTTTATTCCAAATAAAACAATAACATCAACAATGTTATTAACCACATCAAATGGATTGCCTCTAGAGCATAAAATCTAACAAGATTCTCTTATTGAATCGTCGTATTACTGTTGACTATTATATGTAAAGGTTAGTTTTTCCCCTTGTTTATGTCGTAATGTAAACAAGTTGTTGTCGACCTAAGGTCGTGTGCACGCTTCACACATTTTTGCATAGTCTTGCGCGACGCGATGGGAAGTAGAAATGAAAAGAAATACATGTAGGAGTGAATGAGAATGTATGTAAATGTATGTTTGCAACTGTTTGATCTTTTGAGATATGGAAAGCCGTGTGTGAGAAGTTTGCACATACATTGTTCACATTCACATGTAAACATATACACACATAATACTGCATCATGTAGTACATATATTATATATACATATATATATATATATTATTTTGTTTTATATATATACATATATATTTAAAGTGGGTTTGTACCCTGCATATGGGATTGATTTTTTCGTATCCCATGTGGAGATACGAAATTTCATGTCCCGACGAGATACGAAATTTTTGTATCCCACTAGGATACGAAAATTCATACCCCTAGGCGGGATACGAAACGTCCATTAGGCTAAAACCCGAATCCCCCTCCTTATAAATTCGAGCACCCTCCCCTCATTCTTCTTCTTCTTCTTTCTTGCCTGCAATTTGAAAACAAGCCCTATGATCTAAAAACTTTGAACATCAAATGCCCAGGTGAGTTCGGGTCATGACTTTGGTGTTAGTGATAATTACCCGTAATTGGAGAGGATATGAGGTCGACACTTGGGTTGATGCTTTGACTCGAGCTATGAGTCGGATCTCGTGCTCTGTCATGGCTGAGCTCTAGGTTTGACCACTGCTCAACATGGAGCTTTATGGGGCGCTGACCCAGAAGCGCTCGTATTTATTTCTTGTGGAGTTATGAGGAGAGGAGGTTCAAGGGGGAGATGAAAGGGACATGAAGATGGAAGGAGGATGGGAGTCGAGTTCTTGGTGGAGCAAAAAAGGAAGATAAGTCTTGTAGGCGGGTCGAAGTCATTGGCCAACATTGAAATTCGTACCCCTTTTATCGGTAAGATACGAAATCCGGTACCCCTGGAGGCCAATTTCGTGTCCCCGAAGGGGTACAAATTTTTTTCCCTAAGGGATACAAAATTTCGTACCCTGAAGGGATATGGTATTCCATATCCCTGAGTGGGTACGAAATTTCGTACCTCAAAGGGATACGGGATTTTGTATCCCTGAGTGAGCACGAAATTTCATACTCCCAAAGGGGTATGAAATTTCATATCCCTGAGGGGACATGAACTTTTGTGTTGGGCCGAGTGCCTCGAAACCCTCGTTTGTGAAGCTCCATGTTTCTCTTTGGAGACTTGGACCCTCGGCTTCCTTCCTCGGGATTCGCATCGTTTTCGTAATGTTTATACGATTAAGCCGACGCCTATCATAACCATTATTTTAACTTACAGTTATGCCTGGCATATAGGAGTAATGCATACAATTGGACAGTGAACTTGACTGAACTATCGAACTATCGAATATGTTTAATTAATTTTAAGCGTAATGCAGTCATGACTCGATGCCTATCCATCAACTTTGGTTGACTACGATGGTGGTTATAGTCTAGGGGACTTTTGATTGTCGCCGTGTCCCAAATTTCTATGTTATAACTGTATTAGCTTGGCACTGCACAACACCACACACTCGTGTTAGTTTACACCGACACGAGGGGTATATATTATGTTATGCGATGTTTAACGCAAGTATGTTGAAAATATAGCTAGCAACGGTCACGAGATCGAAAACACGGCAGATTTCGGAAGCCGAAGCTTGGCAGCATTCACCAAGCCCATCCGGTTCAACTACCAATGCTACCTCGAAGGGTAGCGAGCTTAAGATCTCCGGAGAATCGACTCCTTCTCAGACGATAGGTTCGTCGAAAGCATTTGATCGTAGGGTGCAGCCAGAAGGACAACAACCATTGGTCGAGCATTCAACAGAGATACTAGCAGCGGGAAGGCTTGGGCCAACTGGGGTGTGCATGAAGGGAAAGAGCACATAGATATTGTTGAGGGAAGTACGTTGGTGGCACCAGATACGGTAGCAGATGCGGTTATTTTTGAGAATCCGCCAGATTCGGTGCTATTGCATATGGATGAAACGATTGTGAGGCGCATGACGTTGTGGTGAGGCATCCCCCTGAAAGATGTTCGTGCGCCCAGGAAGGACGATAGGGCTCACGCTCCCCCGGAAGGGTACATTTCTTAGAACATGCAGGCATTCATTTCTAGGTGTGTACCCCGGCTAACAACTTTATTCAGGATATGTTGCATTATTTCCGCCTTGCGCCATCGCAGATTCATCCACATGTGTATGCCTACCTCTTGGGTACCTACGTTCTCTAAGAGAGTACCTTCACTGGCATCTTTTTCAGTTAAAGAGGAGAGCCAATATTGCATCATCTCAGTACTTTTTGGAAGCTCTTCCCAGAGCTATGTTCTTTGGCGTGAAGTGGCCTAAGTTGATCATGTATAAGCATAATTGGTTCTTCGTGCGTTATCCTCCCGGGATTTGGAAGGAGATGGTTAGAAGGAAGTAAGCATTCCCTCTTGTTTTGAGCATGAAACTTGTAGGTTTGATAACTTAAGTTTAACTTTGTTCTTATATGACAGGAAATCCTGATGCGCCTACAGACATCGTGTACCAACAACATCTTGAGTCTTTGCTAGCCATTCCGGTTGAGGCTCGTTCCACCGAGAGCTTTTTAGATCGGGATCAACTTCATTGTGTGGGACTGTTTCCTGCTGACCATGCATTAATTAGGCTGGCCGTTGATGGTGGTGGAAAGAAGACGGAAACCGGGAAATAAGATGGTTCTCCGAGCCGAAAAAGGAAAGCGGCCCTGTCGAGTCTAAGCCGTGAAAGGCTGCAAAGATTCATGAGGAAACATGTGGGGCGAGACCGGCAATGAGGAGGCAGTTGCAGGGGAAGAGGGCCCGTAAATTGCTCCTTTCCTGCCTACGGTAGGTCTAGCAAGGGTAGATGTGTCGACTAGGCCGCAATCTCCGGTAATTCCCTCGGAGACCGCCGTCTCGCTTGAGAAAGAGGGTCAGTTTGACGAGCTTAATAAATTCTAGCTTGTAATGTTTCCCTAGCCTAGCGCTAACAGTATAAAGGAACTAGCTTTAGCTATAGGGGAGATCACTCCTTTAAGAGGACCGCTATTTGGTCCGTTAAGAGAACACTTAAGACACGCATTCATAAACACTGCATGACACAACATTTATTTGTGTGCATAGGGTGATTGATGATGACTTTGAATCTG
Organism: Allium sativum; assembly: GCA_030737875.1. NCBI lineage: Eukaryota > Viridiplantae > Streptophyta > Magnoliopsida > Asparagales > Amaryllidaceae > Allium > Allium sativum. The sequence continues at coordinate 723,343,815 of CM060919.1, forward strand.
TTTCCTTTGCAGGTGAGATGGCTAGAGGACGTAGAGGTCGCGGTTATGGGTCCGAGAGTTACCAGCCTTTAAAAAGTACTTTCCTTGGAAATTTTAGAAGAACCACTTCTTTGGGTGACGAGCCCATACCCTCTCGTGATTATAGCAGCGAGTATCGTTGTAAAGAATGATCTCGGCGTTCTGAGTCCCCTCCTTCGTACATCGATCATCGAAGGAAGACACAAGGCATGTTTCTACTAGCGTTGGGCGCCCCACTTCAATGACTACTCCTTACATTCCTCCTGTGCCTCATGTCGTTTCTTCTAAGGGAAAAGAGATGGCACACGTTGGTCAAAAGAAGAAAATAGCCTCGAAGAAGAAGGGGTTACTGCCCGAGCCACCCGAAGCTTCATAACTTAGCGTATAAGAGAGGAAGGCCCTACTGAAAGAAAATTTTCCCAACACTATTTTGATGAAATTATGTGGCTTCCAGATCTTAATCCGATTCCTTGGGAGGATAGAGAGATGGTGTGGCAGCAGGTGTACTCTGCTTACTATTAATGTAATGAGTTTTATAACTACTTGGGGCATCTCTCGGAGCTTATTAAGAACAAGAATGTGGAGATTGCCAACTCAAAGAAGGAGGTGAAGGACGAGCAACAGACTGTATGGAATCGAGAATATTCTTTGTGTAAGACACATCTTTAATGTTGCATCTATTTCTGCGTACTCGAGTAGCATAATTGTACGCTAACTCTCCATTGTTGAAACAGGTGAGCTGAAGGAGAAGTATGACAAGCTAGTGAAGCAGTCGGAGCGCACTGCTTTATCTTTTAAGGATACTATGGCCTCGTTGTCGACCGAAAATGCTCGTTTGAAGAAGGAAAACTCTGAACTGGCGGAGGTGAATATCCACTTGTCAACAGAAAACGATAAGCTACACCAACTTCAAAAGGACAATGAGGCTTTGGTGTTGGAGAACGAGATGCTGAAAATGGAGAAGGGGTTTAGCAGTTACAACGGGAGAATGATGAGTTGAGGAGATAGCTGGAGGTAGTTAAGAAGGAGAAAGCTGAGGCCAGTAATAGAGACGTACTGACCTCGTTGGCAGGGCTAGAGGATGAGCATCAGAGGGTAGTGGATAGGCTTAGGGAAGAGATTGATGATACCAAGGCTAGGGTGGAGAAGTCGCTGGAGGAGCCTATCCAGGGTTTGTACGTCAAGGCTTTAAGGTTCGTGGAATCTCATGGGTTAAGGGCTATCCTCGAGTGATGGCTCAGACATGGGAGAGGATGGTGCCGTTTGAGGCTCGATTGCGACAGGCGGCGGTGGACGAAAACAAACTCGTGGTGGAGCTCTTGACTGAGGCTGAGCACAAACTGCCGGAGGAAGGAAGGAGGTAACTGTAGGAGGATGCGAAGAGGGGGAGATTGGTGAGGCGTGCAGCTGAGATGGGAAAGTTTGTGCCTACCGAGAGTGTGATTGTCACTCAGGAATTTGCAGAGGGAAGTTCTTATCGGCCTCTAGTTCCACCATCTGCCACGACTAGCAGTCCCCCAGTCCCAGTTCATGTCTTCACCGAGTATGACCCTGAACATCCAAGGTTGGGATTGGAGGGATCCACCTTTACCGCAACAGTGAGCACACTTCCTATCATACCCACGCCACACCTTCCTGGAGGTAAATTCTCATTATCGCGAATACTCGAAGAGAATGAGAGCAATAAATCCTCAAAAACTAAATAGTTGTGTGTTTTGTTGTGTAGCCCCTCTTGGAGTGGAAGTGACACCAAGCTTTGTCCCCATGCTTCCTCAAACATCTGAATCTGGATGGGGGTTATAGGGAATACAATTTGGAGCGGTAGTAGAACACATGGATATGTTTTCATATGTGTACTTGGCATCCAGTGTTCATAAGAGTCTTCTTGAGGAAGGAGAGGTAGTGGATGGTCAAAGTGCTCAGGTGTTAGGTGCAGCTGATGCAAGTGTGCACACAATGCACAACTTGGTGCAGTCATAGAAAGCTCAGATGCTGGTGAAGTCTAAGGAACATGAGGATAAGAGGAAGCAAGATGAGGCTGTTATATAGGAGGCACAGGCAGAGGCTAGACAGGACACCGAGGAGAAAGCTGTTAATGTGGTGGCGAAGAAGAAGGTTGATGATGATGCAGAGAAGGAGAGGGCCGTTGAAGAGGCTAGAAAAAAGAAAGTCGTTGATGAGGCCGAGAAGGAGAGAGCTGATGAGAAGGCTAGGGAGAAGAAAGTCGCTGATGATGCTAACTAAAGGGCCAATGAGACCTTTGAGAAGCTTCAGGCGGATGAGGATGCACAACTCAAGGCTAAGAAACTAGCTGATCAAAAGGCCGCCAAAGATGCTAAGAAGAAAAAGGAGTTGGAAACCACGAAGGCCCAAGGAGAAATTGAGGCTGTGCTAGCCCTTTCTTTTGACATATCTCTTAAACCACTGCAATGTATTCCCTCCGGAGAGGTCACAGTAATTACAAGCGGCAAGGATGACGGTGGAAAGCGCACATCGGTGTCTCACAAGTCTGTCATTCTTGTGAAGAGTAGAGGAGGAAAAGGCGGAAGCAACTCTGGAGGGAAGAGATCCATGACTGGTGGTGACCCGCCTAGTGTCGAATCTGTTCAAAAAAAGGGAAAAGAAGAAAGATGAGTAATACCAGTGGTTGTCATAGAAAGTATAGACATTTTGGTTATGTAGGCCGATAGTACACGCGAGTACGACCCTCGCTTTTGGTTTTTGGAGGCATGGTGTGGTTCTCATATACACCATGTCATGTAGTTTGTTTTTGTCATGTGAATGGAAGTGTTAGTTAACTTTTCTTATATCGCATTTCTTGTTAAGTGTTCGAATGTTTGTCTTATGCTTTTTAGCTTCCTATACTTGCGCAAGCGTGCTTGTTGTTACACTTAAGAAAATGTGATTGGAGACTCCTCCCTGGACGTGCCCCCAGTCATGCGGAGGTCGTGCGCTGGCTCCACTCTCGGGCTTTCCTTTAGTTAGGAGTCCCAAGTCGGGCGGAGTCCATGTCAGGTTTCCTCTCTCTTGGACCACCTGGAGGTCGTTGGTCCTAAGTCATGAGATGGCATGGACGTCGTGAATTCGTCCGTTAGATTCTCCCGTCATTTCGTTCAGGTTAAAATTCGTAAGTGTCGTTGATTCACCAAATAGTACCCGAATCCGGGCACGATGGGTCGGATGGAGTTGCGGGAGTGCTCGGTGTCACACTAGCTTGGCTAACGGGTTGCCCCTAAGTCTGGAGACTTGGAAACACAACGATTTATACTTGGTCTAGTCGTTGATTCTAGATTGTGTTATTTATACTCGGCCTCGTCATTGATTTGAGACTCGAGGAGTGTTAGTTATACTCGGTCTCATCGTTGATTCAAGACTCGAGTGGCGGTACCAGCTCCCGTGCTCGGGGTACCGGTCTGGTGTTTTTTGTACTTGGTCTCGTCGTTGATTCAAGACTCGAGTGGTGTTATTTATACTTGGTCTCATAGTTGATTCGAGACTCGAGTGGTGTTCATATTACTCGGTCTCGTCGTTGATTCAAGACTCGAGTGGCGGTACCGACTCCCATGCTCGGGGTGTCGGTCCGGTGTTATTTATACTCAGTCTCGTCGTTGATTCGAGACTCAAGTGGTGTTATTTATACTTGGTCTCATCGTTAATTTGAGACTTGAGTGGTCATATTTATACTCGGTCTCATCATTGATTTGAGACTCAAGTGGTGTTATTTATACTCGGTCTCGTCGTTGTTTCAAGACTCTAGTGGTGTTATTTATACTCATTCTCGTTGTTGATTCGAGATTCGAGTGGCGGTATCGTCTCCCATGCTCGGGGTGTTAATCCGATGTTTGTATGTTTGTGTGTGAAAGCTAGTTATGATTGTCAATCAAACATATTGCGCAGAAAGTAAGCACATCAAGGTCATAGAGAACTAAGCATCATCTTTACTAATAATTTTGGCAATAACAACCTTTACAACGCCTTGAATTTAAGGAAAACAAAACATTATTGGAAAGCAGAAAATTTGTACACTACGTTATGTGAACTAACAATGAATATGTTCACTGTTCCACGCCCTTGGGAGTTCGGCTCCATCAACAGTCACTACCTTTAAGGTACCATCTCCAAGCCTCTGTTGCGGGACGTACAGGCCTTCCTAATGAGGACTGAAACCGGTCGGGTTGGAAAAGATCCATTTAAGGACGAGGTCAATGATGTTGAGGTCCTTAGGGTGGACTTTAGAATTAAAGTACCAGGCAACTCGTTGGCGTTGGGCGGCAGCTTTGGGTTCATCTTTGTTCCTTTTTTCTTCAAGCAAGTCGAGTGACTCTAAGAGTAATTCTTGTTTGGTCTTTGGAACATAATAATAACTCGATGAGGTTGAAGCTTTAACTCAATGGTGATGACTTTGGATCCATAGGCAAGGGCGAATAGAGTGTAGCCATTCACTGACTTATGGGTGGTCCGACAGACCCATAGCGTCAGAGGGAGCTCATCTGCACATAAGCCTCCAGCCTTTTCCAGACACTTCTCGATAATGGATTTGATCACTTTGTTGACAACATCAATTTTCTCAATTGCCCGAGGATGAGCTACTGCTAAGAATCTCTTTTCGATGTTGTGAAGTCGACACAGAGTCTTGAACTTTGCGCTCTCAAACCGGGTCCCATTGTCGGAGATGATGGCTTGGGGACTCCATAACGGGTAATGATATTGCGGACGAAGAAATTAATTACTTTTTTGGTAGTTATTATGGTGAGGCCATAGTGTGACCCACCTCTAGCCATTGGAAGAGTTCCAATGATATTTATCCCCCACATGGCGAACGGCCAAGGACTGACCATTTGTGTTAGCTCGGTAGGCGGGGCTCTTGGTATCTTGGAGAACCTCTGGCATTTGTCACACTTGCGAGCATAGTTTGTGACATCTTGATCGAGTGTGGGCCAGAAATAACCGTATATAATAATTTTTCTTTCTAGAGTTTGCCCCCCCCAGTGTGGCCGCCGAACTCGCTTCATGCATGTCTGGTAACACACGGTCGACGTCGTTGTGGGCTACCCACCGAAGTAACAGAATAGAGAAACCTCTTCGGTAGAGAATTCCGTCCAAGATGTTATAGCGAGATGATTGGCGAGTGAGTGCCCGTCTTTCTTTGTAGCATCCATGGAGGATTCCACGTTACAAGCAGTTCTTTATTGGTGTCATCCAAAACTCGGGTTCGGCTTTGGTCTCCGTTGCTACTATCGAATTAGTCAACATCTGTTCAAAGCTCGGAGAATCGAGTACTTCGACCAGGGCAAGTGCTCTAAGCTGCGCATCCCCAAGCTTTCCAGTTTGGATAATGAGTTAGCTTTCTCATTTTGTTCTCGAGGGATATGCGTGATGATATAGTGGTCAAAGTTGATGAGCAGTTCGTGAATCTGAGTGAGGTAGGGAGCGAGTTGTCCTACTTAGCTTTGTACTCTCCCTATACCAGACGCATGATGAGTTATGAGTCGGAGTAAATATGAACAGCCTTGATGTTAAGTTCAATGGAAATTCCGAGTCGAGCGATCGAGGCTTCGTATTCTACATCGTTGTTCGTAGCAGGAAAGTTGAGCTTTAAACCGTAGCATATTGAGCGCTCCTTAGGAGCGATGAGCACAACTCCGGCACCGAAACACTAGTTGCTCGAGGATCCATCCATGAACAGTTTCCATCGATTGTTTGGGATTTCGATATCTCAGAGGAGGCTCTTCTGGAACGATGAACTCCACTATCAAATTGGTGAGGGCTTGTCCGAGGATGGCTCGACGAGGAATGAATGTAATCTCGAACTGGCTCTGCTTTATACTCCACTTCAGGAGTCATCCAGACGCCTCAGGTCGTTGCAGGACCTGTCGTAGCGGCTGGTCAATGTAGACTTTTATGGGGTGAGACTGAAAGTATGGTCATAGTTTTCGGGAAGAGATCAACAAACAGTAGGCCAGCTTTTCGAGCCTCAGATAGTTTCTTTTTCGCTCCTGTCAACCTCTTGCTAATGTTGTAAACGGGTCGTTGGACACGGTCTTCGATGCGCACAATTGCTGAGCTGATTTCCTGCATGGAAACAACTAAATAACCATATAAGTACTCGCGATCCACAGGTTTGGACATGATAGGTGATCGCTCTAAGTGATTCAGAAGGTCCTGAAATGCGGCAATGCACTCCGGTGTCCATATGAAGTTGCGCTTCCCTTTTCTGAGCAAGTCGGAAAAGGGAATGCATTTATCAGTAGCCTTTGAGATGAATCGACTTAAGGCAGCGACCTTCTCGTTTAAACCCTGAACATATTTGACGCTTCAAGGAGCTTGAATGTCCCAGATAGCCTTGATCTTATCTGGATTGGTTTCGATGCCTCGCGAGTTGACAATAAAACCCAAGAATTTTCCCGATGCAACACCGAACGAGCATTTCAAGGGACTATGCTTCACGCCATATTGGTAGAGGATACCGGCCATTTCGGAGAGGTCATAGACGTGGTCGTTCAATATCCTCAATTTTACGAGCATAACATCCACATATACCTCCATAGATCTCTGAATCTGGTCCTTGAAAATGAAGTTGACCAATTGTTGGTAGGTTCTCCAGTATTTTTAAGACCAAAGAGCACACTACAAGAAAACACTGATTTAGCGTCACATTTTTAGAAGAGGAAAATTTCAACGCTAATTTGCGACGAATTTCCATGTGATCTGCAAGGGATCATTTTTTGTTTTTTCAACTTTTTTCTTTTATTTATTATCTTCATCTTTTGTCATCCCTCACTAAGCCGTTGCAAATCGCGTCAAATTACCGGTAGAAAATTTCTGCCGCTATTTTCTGATGCAAATCCAAGTAGAATACCGATGAATGTTTATCGAAGCTATTTTACAGTAGAATTCCAACAGATCTGCAAGAGATATTTGTATTATTTTTGTAAGATATACTTTAGTGTTATTTATTAATAATTATTTTCATTTTCAATAATTAGTAATTAATTTGTTCTAAATGCCGATTTATAAATAATAATTATTACTAACATGTTCAATAGTTGTTATCCACATTTTACAATTGTTGTTATCCTACCGATCCATAACTTTGTATGGCCATAATTTTAATCCATCAGATCCAAACAATCAACGTTGTTCAGGACTCTACCTTACCTATCTTCTTCGCTCTCTCCAATCCAATAAAGTTCCAAATCCCTAACTGCTATCATAACACCCTTCGCTCCACTAAGCCAAAACTTTTTCCAGATCTCAAAACCCAAATATTAGTAAAATCCCTCTTCCCATAAGAATGTTCCGCCATCTCCTGCTTTTAAGAAAAAGAAATCGCGATTCTGCATTTGTGGATCTAGTTATATTGCTTGGTGGAGTCGTGAGGTTCAAGTGGTTGCGATGTTGGGCTGAATGGTTTGATTTGGGAGTTGTGTGGACCGAAGGAGTTTGTGTGGATTAGATGGAGGAACCCAGTGGTGAGATCGCATAAGTCTAGTGGAGGAAGAATCTAAGATTGCCTATTTTGCCTGGTGAGGATATGGTTCTTGCAACGTGGCAGGTGAGTATTAGAGCTATCTGATATTAATAAAATATGAAATTTTAGGGCTCTAATAACACGTATCATAGTTGAACTTCTAGTGGTCTGATTTTGGATCTTGGTTTTAGATTACCATGGCCTTCTGAAAGTTAACACTGCAATTATTTGTGTTAGGCCAGAACATTTTGCCATTATCTTATGGAATAGGCTTGTACTTAAGATGAATATCAACTATAGTACCATGATAACTCAAACATTGCAATATTTGCGGATGAGTAAATTCAAACTGAACTTCAGTCAATACCCTCGTGCAATGTAGGCTTGTCCATTTTGAGCTTTCAGAAGTTTTTTCTTTCAGCATCTCTAATATCCAAGATGAAATAACATAGTTATCTTTCATCTTGTTCATAGTGTGTTTTTACCTATATTTTTATGTAACTATGAATGATCGATTTTAGGCTGGACAAAATAGTTCATTTTCAGTTATAAAGCCAGCAAATGCTAGCATAATATAGATACGTAATGGTGTATTCTTGCATTGTAGTAACTTGTAAATGTTTGGTCTAGACTTTTATGAAGAAACTTCCACTACAACAAAAACACCATATTACAACTTTAATTTTACAACGGTGGTAAAAGCACCGTTGTAATAAATGGTTTTTTACAACGGTGGTAAACGCACCGTTGTAATAAATGGTTTTTTACAACGGTGGTAAAGACACCGTTGTAATAAATGGTTTTTTACAACGGTGGTAAAATCACCGTTGTAATAAATGGTTTTTTTACAACGGTGGTATTCCCTAAAGTTGTAATAAACATATTTTTAACAACTTTTTGTTTTGTTAGTTGTAATAGATGCCCATTACAAACTTCATGTTTATAATATCTATATTTAATAACTAATTATATTAATATTTAATAATAATTAATAATTAATAATAAACTTAGGAATCGATAATATTTATTAAATAATTAATAGTTAATAAGTGGTAATTTAATGTTTAATAGTTAATGTTAACTGCTTATTAATTAATATTTAGGTGACATATACATTTAATAGTTAATAATAAAATTACTATTAAATATTTAATAGTATATAATCAATAAAATTTACATAATAATTAACTTTTAATAGTTGGAATTCAATTATAACTTTGAAGAAATAGGTAATAAATAATAATAACTATTAATAAATAATAATGACTATATAATAAATAATTTTAATTATACAATAGTGAATGAATAAGTAATAATGACTAAATAATAAACAATTTTAATTATTTAGTAATAATCATGATTAATATTAAATAATTAATAATTGGTAAATAATGACTAATAATTTTAAACCATTTATACGTAATTAATAATTAGAATTAGTATTTAATAATTATCAACCACTATTTAATAATGACTAACAAGAATTTTTAACAACTATTTAATTTTTTCTATTGCAAACATTTATTAACTGCTATTATGTTATAACAATTTTCAAGTAAATGTTGTTAACTACAAGGAGTAATCATCAATATAACGTAACACGTTAGAGCTTTAAATAAGGCCAAAAGGTGGACTTCACCTTTACTGCTTAATTTTCGTTTTGGCTCCAGATCTAAAATTTTCGTTTTGGCTCCATCGCGAATATTTGGCTCCAAAGTAAATTTTTTGGCTCGTATTTCCTTAATTTTTCCATCAGACCTTCTCCGTTTTCACGGTAACACAATTTCAGAAATCATTTTATCTTCTTAAACCCACGCCGCCTATTATTCTATCTCGCCGTCATCTCGTTCTTTCTTTTCTTCACAAAGTAAATCAGCGATCTGGTACTACAATCGAAGGCAAGTTTAGAGATTTCAGGCTTCGGTTGGGATATTATTGGTCATGGGTTGCGCAGAAGATCTGTGCGTGGATCCATAGGAGGAGAGAAAGCGATTTCGATCTGTAGGGGGAGAGAAAGCAGATCTGTGCATGGATCTGTAAGTATTCAGAGAGGATGCGTGGATCTGTGCGTGGATCTGCAAGCGACAGCGAAAGGAAGAAGGATCTGTGCGTGGATCTGTGCGTGAAATATCAGAATTATGCCCCAGCAAACTTTGATCTATAGTTTCGTAGCTCGAGGTATGATTATACTTGCGGAGTACACTGAATTCACTGGAAATTTCACCAGCATCGCCTTCCAATGTTTGCAGAAACTTCCGGCAATGAACACCAAGTTTACCTACAACTGCGATGGCCATACTTTCAATTACCTTGTCGAGGGCGGATTCAGTGAGTATATTCTCTGTTTTTCTTTTCTCTCTTCTTTTTTGAGGCAAATTCGTAGGTCACAGAATTTAAATTGGTTTAATCTGGTGTTGGTTATTCGATATGGCAGCTTTGTAAACCTGGTGTTATGAGATTTTGTTTTGTTAGTTGATGTGATCATATTGAGTTGAATACTATGTCATGGTAAGAATCAATGACTCAAATCTTGGTTTTCATTGTTTAAATGTTTGGAAAGTAAGGCGACAGCAAAGGAAACAATGTATCAGTAAGGATGTAATTATACTTTTAACTTGCTGAGTTTTTAATCCGGAGCATCATAGTGGCATTTTTAACATTTTTTGAATGCCAATGACACTTATCCCTTTTTTCCTGTGAATCTTTTTATTCTTTCAGGATTCGCTTTAATTCCATGATTCACAATCTTTACGTGACTGGTATACAAGTGACTGAACTGGATGCTGGAGCATATAAAGATTCAGTGTGTGTTAGTGTGTATATTTACATGAAAGTGTGTATGTAACTGAGTGTACTGAATGAGCAGTCTATAATGAGGAATGTATGTATGTAATTGACTGTATTATATAACAGATGGTTGTACAATAGTGGGATCATAAAGTTGTACTATTTCAAATAATGAAATAAAATATTTAATTGAATAAAATAATTGTTTGAATATCAAATTCTGTGCAATATCATTTTATGTAATATAAATATTTATTTCTATACGAGATGTAATGTATCATTAAATAAAAATCATATTGTTATACTCAACAGTTACAACGGTGCAAAACAGTTGTAATAAATCATTCTACAACGGTGAGTAAAAGTTGTTAAATACCCTATTTCACAACGGTGTTGCAACGGTGCAGAAACGTTGTAAAAGATATAAGTATATTACAACTTCTTAATACACGACGGTGGCTCCACCGTTGTAAAAACTTTTTACAACGTTTTTGCACCGTTGTAATATGGTATATTTGTTGTAGTGTTCTTTCATGTTATGACGTTGATACGTTATTATTTGACCCTATTTAAGCAACGATCAAATGTTGATTAGCACTATATATAATACACATGAATGGTCATCATCATTCATTACATACTGATGCTCGAGTCCATAATATGCTCAACAATAAAACTTGTATGAAAATGCACTATCTGTTAGTCATACATTATTGTTTTTTATGATTTGTTCTTTCGTATACAAATAGTTATACACTTATCCAATCATAAATTAATATGTTAGCGTTTAATCCATGTATGATTTGAAAATTTTGCACAAAATATAAAATAAGTGCTACTTCTCTACTTCTGATAAGTGAACATAATATATACAAGAAAGATGTAATTTAAGATTCAACGGTACTCTATGATAAATAAGAAGCTTACTATAGACCTATGGTTAAGAGTAAGGAAATACATGTTGTAAACAAATTTAGGAGATACAGATCACTGCCAGATTCAACTAACTTCTGGACATGTGCTTCCTAAGGTTGTTAGGTTAATTATATCACATAGGAAAGAATGAGAAAACAATTCTTCATCTGTTCCATTAGTTATATGCAATTTAAAAGGCTATAAACGGAATATATCGATTTGAGTTTCAGGCACTTCATAAGTATCGATTTTGTGTGTTATATTTGACAAAAATTAGTTTGGTACTAATTATGGCTTTCTTTTCACTTATACTATCTATTACTCAAGTTGGTGTATGGATTTTGAAATTTAATCTATATAAATATGGCTTAAAATTGTGTGTTAGTTTGTTAGATAATCTTTCACTTATAAGCACTCCATCCAAAGACGGAATCGTTGCATCTCCTGCATCAAGTGATGACGTATGGTTATCCATTTACCCAAAAAGTTGCATATATGGCACTTTGGTAACATATATACATATATTTCTTTCAAAATTTAATATATAATAATTTATTTTGCATTTTGCGGCTGTTAGTATCACTTTTGTCATCTCAGACAATAAGTACTGTTACCAACTCATTGCCCTTAAGGACTCGGTATACATAGAATTATAACCCATTTATCTTTATTAATCCAGTATACTTAATATACGAATTCAAATTCTATAAACACTTTTGAACCAACCTAAGCATGCAAGTGCTAAGAATATCAATTTGTATAGTGTGAAGTTTGCACAAATTAATAGAGGCACGTATTTAGATAACAAAAAAAGTAGTTAAAACTAAAATAAATTGTAGAATGTAGCATGACTTATAATTTATTTGACCTATACGTGAGATGGAGTTTCACCACTTAGTTAAGTGAAAAGAAATGAATTACCTGTGACTGCCTATGGAGACTTGGTTAATATGTACATGTGAAAATATAGAGGCGTCTATAACTTGAACTTGAATGTGTACACTTAAACATATTCACTTAGTAAATATGTCTCAACATAAGTATAAACTTGTATGTAGTCACTTGTGTGTACACTTGAATTTAATGTATCTGTGTCACTTAAATATATTCTCGCTTTTTACACTGTATTCAACATTTATCGAATGTAGAAACCCAGGGTGTTTCCTTTATTGTTCATTGTGTGGCAACAATAGTTCTATCATAGGGATGATGTATATTTATTCTTGTTATTGAGTTTGGAACAGAAACTACACTACATTGCTGGGTATATTTATTCATGTTCATTGTGTGGTATATGATATTTCATGGATAAACAGAGAAAACTACTCAATCTGGGCATATGTATCTTAATTGTAAGGTCGTGTCCTTTGTATCTCATGGATGATTGATATTATAATATTTTGATTGGTGATGCTATTGTTGCAAAGTAAGAGCATCAACTTAACTTAAGATTAGCTAGTGCAGTAACATAATTTGCAATCTTGAATTAGTAAGAGCGTCAACTTAACATTTTGGCAGTAGAAACTTTTTAGAACTTGTGGGCATATATGTCAGGAAATGTAACATAATGCAAATAATTTGTGTCCTTTTGCAGATGCTACAATAAGCATATGAGTGAAGCACACCATAGTGCTTTGTATCAACTGCTTTCTCGACATCTATAATGTCCTTGTCGCAACAACTGCAAATTTCAGGTAGGGAGGTTGCAAAGTGTTGATGTTGCCAGAGAAACCTGAAGACCAAAAAATGGATTTTCCGGTAGAGAGATTGCAAATTTCAATGCTTATGTTCAAGCTGTGGTATCAGGCCTGGATTCTAGAAGATTTGGTATTGAATTTGGGTTTGTTCGCGAAGGTTGGGCAATACGATTTGCAATAATATCTCTCGTCTGTGGACAAAGGAAATATGCACTATCCTTGTTTGGCAATGGCTGCATGTTCCATAAAAAAAAAAATTGGTCTTACATTTTTAACGTCCACTTAACTTTTATTTTCTTAATCTCCATTTTATCTATTCCACTCTTCTTTCATACACAATTCCCATAAAAATAATGGCAATAGTATACTGATGGATGTTATGGCTAATATTTTGAAAAAAATGAGCCTCTTAGATTCGTTCTTGTTGTCCCATTAATTGTAGCTCCACTTTGGTTGGTTGTTTCCATTGGGCTATTAGTGGGTTAGGTCTGGAAGCTAAAACGCATTTTTGATTTTGCCGCGGAGAGAATTTGTGACGACCGCCCATAACCCCCGCACTAAACAAGTGGAAAATGCGCTGAAAGGTGTGCCAGGCTGCTATGGACGATCATCAGAGTAGGTAAACACATCGAAACCTATCGTAGAGCTCACAGCGCAAGGATAAAATATAGAACATATACAACAGGTAATAGCAATGAGGTATCATATAACAAACTTTTGAAACTTTCTCAACATCCAGAAAGATTATCCAACTGATCTCAAAGTTTGTACATAAGGCCTCACTATAACTCTCAAGCAACTCAAACAGCGGAAACAGAAATACTAGATAGAAATAAAACCGGTACGCCAGTCTCCTGCTCGTCTTCGCTCAGCTTCCTCGTCTCACTAAGCTCCATTACCTATAACCTGCTACTCAGTCTGCCCATCCACAACCGGATGAACAGCCCAAGGTAATAAGAGGCGACATAAAACCTTGAGTCAGACAATAGTCTTAGTGAGCGATAAAACAACTAACAAACTTCAACAAGAAAGTATATGAGAATGGGTAAATGAACAACTTATCTACCCACAACACCAGAGAAGAACTCAACCTTATCTTCCCCACATCAGACAGTGATAGCCTTTACACCAAGCATTTCAACCATTAATCCATAGAAACCAGAACAACCATTTGTTCATAGCAAACAGAAACAATCAACAATAGCAATCATGGGATCAAGGTTATGTATCTCATGCAAAACATCCAGCATACATGACAGACTCTGGCTATCACCGCCAATCCTGCTTCGAAACCATCATTATCGTATGACGGCCAACCTTGCCATATGTCAAGGGCCAATGGTAACCCCAGTTCTAGCATGAACTCCATATGTCCAACCTTGGCAATGTCCAACCTTGACACTAGGCCTTTCCCCAAGACCAAGGGTACTCGACCAGCAACCTTCTGGTCTTTTGGGTGCCCCCATCGTACCCCGCTTTGATCCTGCTAGAACTTACGACAACGATGACCTCTCGGCCTTCGCATCTCTAGTCGTCCAACCTTGACGATGTTTCATAGCTCAAGCAACCTTCTCGAGCAGCCATTATCCATCAACTCACGACCTTTGAGTTGTCACCGCATTCGTTGTTCCACCTTGATCAACGAACACATTCATCACTTCGAGCCTTCCTACTTGAACTACCTCGAAGTCACACCATCACCTCGCCAAGTTACCCCCACTACGCTGCGGCACGGGTTCGGACACCGCTGTCCGAAAAAAATTTTGAAAACACCTTTTTAGCTCGTACCTGAGTCGTACCCAAAAACGTACTTTTTCAGAAAACGACCCTGTTTAAACCGACCGACCCCCCTCCTTGTATCCGACCACCTTCCCCCTATGACCGACCACTCCCCTGTGACCGACCAACAGAGCCCAACCCATAACTTAGTCCAATCGACCCAATTAAAGCCGACCCGATTCCCTTCTGTCTTCAGGATTCGACCCTACCACCAATCAGCTGACCCGACCCACCAGATTTGCCACCATCTGACCGACCCGATCTAATCACCCCTTCGTGGAACATGACCGACCTGCCTGCTCCAAATCAGAACTCCAGATCTGCTCGACCCGACTAATATGGACAGACCGACCAGACTGCTTCACCACCTAGTCTTCACGATCGACCTGGTTGCACCCATACGACCGATCCGACCAGCCTGCTCCCTCTTAGCTGACCCAATCCCTGTCTTGCTTCCCAAGCCACGATTTGGCCGACCATGCTAGGACCGACCCAATTCCTGCACAGCTCCATTTCGACTTCGATTTCGACCAAAACTTCGCCAAACGACGAAACCGACTTATCCGATTCATCCAAACGCAACCACAAACATGTTATGCAACCAACAATATCATCAATCTAACAATTTCCATCAAAACACATAAATTTCCCAAAACATGATAAGTGAACATAGGAATATAAAAACGGATCTAATTTGCATAAACTTGTGAAACATCATGAAATTAACTGTTTAAATTATCTAGATCAGGTCCTAAGGTGATTCACATGTAAAATAAACTTAGCATGGTGTAAATCTAAGGAAAATAACATGGAAAATGATGAAATTAACATCCTATAACTCACACACTTTCATGAATCCGAATGAGAGATGCAAATCACTCACCGATTATCCAAAACAAAGCTAAAACGATGAAAAAGCAATCTGGACAGCGAACACTTCGAATCAAACTCTTCAATCCGATGAATTCGCCCTTGAAACGATGTTGATCTAGCCTCGAATGGTATAGATCTTTGATTTCCCTCCTTGGATTTGGAATTTTAATGGTGGAAAGGTGTTAGAGGAAGAAGGAGATCAAAGCCTCCCCATAAGAGAATGGAAAATTCCAACCTTTCTCCATTTCCCTTACCCCATATTTATAGCCTCCACCAACCCCTTAACGGGCCTTCTCCAAATCAGCCCATTAGCCTTCCAAAACCTGAACAGCCAACTGAAAAACCTTAAAACAGCGATTTCTCCCAAACCGCTGAACCAAATCCTTAATGTAACCACTCTACGGAAAGGCAATCACCATTTCCTTTCCAATGGCACAGGTCTCACCCTCTGATTCGACCTGAGTCAAAAGTTATGCCCTGTACAAGACTGACAGGGGCAAAATGGTCACAAACAAAATCGGTAAAATTTATGGACATGTCTCATATCCGCATAAGCAACATACCAAAAGATGAGAATGATCCAACCCTCAGGGAATAAAATAAAAATATTTTACGATCTTCCGATATGTAAAATGAGGGCTGTTACATTCTCCCCCCCTTAAGAATTTCGCCCCCGAAATTCCAAGCAAACACAAGCAACCATAACAATTCTGCATGCCTATCATCCATGAGAAACCAATCCTATCATCCAAACTAGCAACCATCAAGCCATGCATCCATAGCCTTATCCTAGCACGCGGAATTCTATCAAACAACAACAAGATACAACGATATAACGACGATACAATCTAAGGGTTATACCGATGAAAAGTTCTGGATGAGTCGCCCTCATGCTCTCTTCCGTCTCCCATGTACAATCGTCGTCATCTTCACTCCATTGTACCTTGACTAGCTTAACCGTCTTCCTCCTAAGCTGTTTCGTGTCATTCCCCACAACACGAAGTGGCCTATGAGGTTTCGCAACTGCGGTCTCGACTTCTAAATCTTCATACTGTTCTGGAGATACCACCACATTCGAGTCGTGCACAAACTTCCGTAGAAACATCACATGGAAAACATTATGCACACTCGACATCTTCTCGGGTAACTCCAACCTATATGCGAGCTTTCCTATTCGTTCGACTATCGGAAATGGTCCAACAAACCTAGGAGCCAACTTCCCTTTACTTCCGAATCGAACCACATGCTTCAACAGTGAAATCTTCACGAAAACCATATCTCCTACGTCGAATTCCAAATCCTTACGACGCTTATCGGCATAACTTTTCTGACGATCTTGGGCCGCCTTCATTCGTTGTCAAACAATCTCGATACAATCCGAGGTTTCTCTAATCATTTCAGGCCCAAGTACTAACTTATCTCCGGTTTCTAACCAACAAGCTGGAGAATTGCACGGCCTTCCATACAACGCCTCGTATGATGCCATCCCAATACTCGACTGGTAGCTATTATTATATGTAAACTCAACTAGATGTAGATGGTCCTCCCATGATCCTCCGAAGTCTAACACACAAGCCCTAAGGAGATCTTCTAAAAATCGGTTGACTCTCTCGGTCTGACCATCAGTTTGGGGATGATATGCCATACTTAAACACAATTCGGTTCCCAAAGCTTCTTGTAAACTTTTCCAAAATCCACTCGTGAACAATGGATCCCGGTCACTTACTATACTCTTTGGAACACCATGGAATCGAACTATCCATTTCACATAAAGCTCAGCCAATTTTGATGCTGTCCTAGTCGTCTTGATAGGAATGAACCTTGCACTTTTGGTCAAACGATCCACAATGACCCAAATCCCTTCATTCCCTGCTCTGGTTCTAGGTAGTCCATCGATAAAATCCATTGATATTTGCTCCCACTTCCATGTAGGAACTTCTAATGGCTGAAGCAAACCACTCGGCTTTTTCTGTTCAGCTTTCACCAACTGACAGTTCATACACTTGGAAATAAACTTTCCAATATCTCTTTTTATCCCTTCCCAGTAGTAAGCTCGCTTCATGTCCTGATACATTTTATTACCACCGGGATGAATCGTTAGCTTCGAGTGATGACATTCTCTCAGAACCTCATCCCTCAATCCGTCGATATCAGGAACAACTAATCATCCTTGCTTTCGAAGCCAACCTTCTCGATCGACCTCGAACTCTTTATCCTCTGGTTCCAGTTTCTGAATGAACTCGACAAGCTTCGCATCTTTCTTTTGGCCCTCGCCAATCCTTTCGATAAGAGTAGGCCTTATCGACAAGCTTGCCAACATTTCAGGTTCCAACTCGCACCTTGGCCTGAAATCGAACCCTGCCAAGTACTCGAGGCTCTTCCATTACGAAAACATCGCTCCCAAACTTGCGTGTCTTCGACTCAATGCATCTGCAACTGCATTGCCTTTGCCAGGAGTATAGGCTATACCAAAATCATACGATGCCAGAAACTCTAACCATCGTTGCTGCCGAAGATTCAAATCCTTTTGAGAGAAAAGATACTTCAACGACTTGTGATCCGTAAACAACTCGAATCGTACCCCCAACAGGTAATGTCTCCGCATCTTAAGAGCAAACACAATCGCTGCCAACTCCAAATCATGAGTTGGATATTTTCTCTCATGCGGCTTTAGCTGCCGACTTGCATAAGCCACTACCTTATCCTTCTGCATTAGCACTGCTCCAAGTCCAGTACCACATGCATAAGTATACGACACCATCTCCTCATTCCCACTTGGAATGGTCAACACAGGTGCACTCGTCAATCTCTCTTTCAAAATTCCGAACGCTTGTTCACACTTCGCATCCCATGCGAATACTTGATTCTTCTTCGTCAATCCTGTTAATGGTGCAGCTATCTTGGAGAAATCCTTGATAAACCTTCGGTAATAACCAGCCAACCCAAGGAAACTCCGAACATCCGTCGCATTCTTAGGTCTATCCCAATCCTGGATTGCTGCAACTTTAGCGGGGTCAACCGCTATACCTTTTCCAGAAACAACATGACCTAAGAACCTCACTTCATCCTTCCAAAAGTGACACTTTGAGAACTTAGCCTTAAGCTGATGCTTTCGCAAGATCTCTAACACAACTCTCAAGTGCGTCTTATGTTCTTCCATATTTCTGGAGTAAACCAGTATATCATCCACGAACACAAGCACGAACTTACTCAACTGATCTCTGAACACTCTATTCATAAGATCCACAAAATACGCTGGTGCGTTAGTCAACCCGAATGGCATCACCAACCACTCGAAAAACCCGGACGGTGTCCTAAAAGCAGTCTTTGGCACACTATCCTTAGCCACTCTCAATTGGTGAAATCCAGTTGCCAAATCTATCTGAGAAAACACTTTGGCTTCGTGAAGCTGATCGAACAAGTCATCAATCCTTGGCAACAGATACTTGTTCTTCTTAGTCACCTTGTTCAGTTCATGATAGTCCACACACAATCTTAACGAGCTATCTGCCTTAGTTGCAAACACGACTGGTGCACCCCACTCGGAAACACTCCTCCGAATGAATCCTTTTCCCAAAAGGTCACGAACTTGCACCTCTAACTCTCGCTGTTCCCTAGGCGCCATCCGCCTAAGGGGCAAAACAATTGTTCTAGCACCTTCGACCAAATCGATCCTAAATTCGATCTCACGATGCGGCGGCAACCCTTTGACCTCGTCAAAGACATCTACATACTCATTAGCGATCAGCACTGATGATAGGTCTTCCTGTGGAATCCCAAGCGAATATAGATAACTCACGAAGACCCCGTCTTCGCGCTTACATCTAATCAACACCTTTCGCCCTTCCACATCCCAGACCCTCACCTCTAGCTTCTCGCAATTCACCCTTGCCGCATATCTCTTGAGCCAATCCATGCCCAAGATGATCCCATACCCAGCGAAGTTAAGAACAAAGAAATCACACATAAAAGAGCAACCATGACTCGATAACACTAGACCACGACAAATCATGCACAAACTGGATGAACCCCCAACTGGATTAGTCACGATCAATGGTCTATCACAAATCTCGGGTTCCAAACCCAAGCGACACATAAGCTCATTGCAGATGAATGAATGTGATGCTCCAGTATCAAACAAAACTCGAACTGAAACACCGTTAACAGAAAAAGTACCTTGCACCACGACACCTTTTCCCTTTTCCTCTGTAGTAGGAGCTCTTGAAGAAGATGGCACGGCTTCTAAAGCATATGCCTTCATAATCTGTTTGCCCTTAGCTGATTCTGGACAATCTTTCTTCTCATGCCCAGGCTTTCCACACTTGAAGCGCTTCTTCTCAGCTTTGGGATTCTTGCACTCATTTGAATAATGACCCTTCTATTGGCAGTTAAAGCAAACCACCTCACTCTTGGGTTTCTTTTGGCCATCCTTTCCTTTCTGTTGTTGCTGCTTCCTCTTTTTATTATTACCACCCTGCTGTGGTTTCTGAGCTTCCTTGGTTGCAGCGACAACATTTGCTTCCTTGGGAAACAAGCTCTCATGGCGAATAGCTTTTTCCACAATCTTTTCAAATGAATCATCAAGATGGTCCACAAGCGGTTTTCCATTATGAGCATCCAAACCCAAGACAAACTTCTTGTTCTTATGATAGGGCGTATCAATGTATGAACGAGCATATCTGGACAAAGCCTCAAAATCAGAAATGTAGTCAAGAACTATTCTGCCATTTTGCTTCAACTCTACGAACTTCTTGAAGAGAACGGACTTTTGAGCAGTGGAGATAAACTTTGCTTCAAACTTAGCTTGGAATTGCTCCCATGAAATCTCCTCTTCCGGAGTCTCGAGTATGATAGAATTCCACCATTCCATAGCCCTGCTCTGCAGCTGCCTTGATACAAGCTTTCTCTTCATTGCATCCTCAATACCCAAGTCTCCAAAGATTCGAACACATGAATCCATCCACCTCTGAACCTCTTCAACTGGTTCAGTTCCCTTGAATGGTTTCCCTCCTAGAGATGTAAAGTCCTTGCACATCTTTGCAAAATCTACTCTAGGAACTCGCACACCTACATCTACCGTAGCCGCCACTGGAGCGGGTACCCTTCGCATAATTGCTTCTGCCATGACTTCAAACATGGCCGGGTAATCTGGTTCGTCGCCATTTCCCCCTCCAGTATTAGCTCTCCTAGCAGCGTGTCTTGATGGTCGTCTACTCATTCTAAATCTGCAATCTAGAATAATTAGCCAATTCCAAGAAAACTGCTAAAGAGATACAACTGCTACTACTATATATATGTTAATATACATATAGTAAACATCCAACAGAAATCTACAAATACGTCTCTCCTACGTAATTACGTCTTTGAACTTTGGCCAAAATCGTTGACCAGAGCTCTGATATCAAATGTGACAACCGCCCATAACCCCCGCACTAAACAAGTGGAAAATGCGCTGAAAGGTGTGCCAGGCTGCTATGGACGATCATCAGAGTAGGTAAACACATCGAAACCTGTCGCAGGGCTCACAGCGCAAGGATAAAATATAATAGAACATATACAACAGGTAATATCAATGAGGTATCATATAACAAACTTTTGAAACTTTCTCAACATCTAGAAAGATTATCCAACTGATCTCAAAGTTTGTACATAAGGCCTCACTATAACTCTCAAGCAACTCAAACAGCGGAAACAGAAATACTAGATAGTAATAAAACTGGTACGCCAGCCTCCTGCTCGTCTTCGCTCAGCTTCCTCGTCTCACTAAGCTCCATTACCTGTAACCTGCTACTCAGTCTGCCCATCCACAACCGGATGAACAGCCCAAGGTAATAAGAGAAGACATAAAACCTTGAGTCAGACAATAGTCTTAGTGAGCGATAAAACAACTAACAAACTTCAACAAGAAAGTATATGAGAATGGGTAAATGAACAACTTATCTACCCACAACACCAGAGAAGAACTCAACCTTATCTTCCCCACATCAGACAGTGATAGCCTTTACACCAAGCATTTCAACCATTAATCCATAGAAACCAGAACAACCATTTGTTCATAGCAAACAGAAACAATCAACAATAGCAATCATGGGATCAAGATTATATATCTCATGCAAAACATCCAGCATACATGACAGACTCTGGCTATCACCGCTAATCCTGCTTCGAAACCATCATTATCGTATGACGGCCAACCTTGCCATATGTCAAGGGCTAATGGTAACCCCAGTTCTAGCATGAACTCCATATGTCCAACCTTGACAATGTCCAACCTTGACACTAGGCCTTTCCCCAAGACCCAGGGTACTCGACCAGCAACCTTCCGGTCTTTTGGGTGCCCCCATCGTACCCCTGCTTTGAGCCTACTAGAACTTACGACAACGATGACCTCTCGGTCTTCGCATCTCTAGTCGTCCAACCTTGACGATGTTTCATAGCTCAAGCAACCTTCTCGAGCAGCCATTATCCATCAACTCACGACCTTTGAGTTGTCACCGCATTCGTTGTTCCACCTTGATCAACGAACACATTCATCACTTCGAGCCTTCCTACTTGAACCACCTCGAAGTCACACCATCACCGAGCCAAGTTACCCCACTACGCTGCGGCATGGGTTCGGACACCGTTGTCCGAAAAAAAATTTGAAAACACCTTTTTAGCTCGTACCTAAGTTGTACCCAAAAACGTACTTTTTCAGAAAACGACCCTGTTTAAACCGACCGACCACCCTCCTTGTATCCGACCACCTTCCCCCTATGACCGACCACTCCCCTGTGACCGACCAACAGAGCCCGACCCATAACTTAGTCTAATCGACCCAATTAAAGCCGACCCGATTCCCTTCTGGCTTCAGGATTCGACCCTACCACCAATCAGTCGACCCGACCGACCAGATTTGCCACCATCTGACCGACCCGATCTGATCACCCCTTCCTGGAACATGACCGACCTGCCTGCTCCAAATCAGAACTCCAGATCTGCTCGACCCGACCAATATGGACCGACCGACCAGACCGCTTCACCACCCAATCTTCACGATCGACTTGGTTGCACCCATACGACCGATCCGACCAGCCTGCTCCCTTTTAGCTGACCCAATCCCTGTCTTGCTTCCCAAGCCACGATTTGGCCGACCATGCTAGGACCGACCCAATTCCTGCACAGCTCCATTTCAACTTCGATTTCGACCAAAACTTCACCAAACGACGAATCCGACGAAACCGACTTATCCGATTCATCCAAACGCAACCACAAACATGTTATGCAACCAAAAATATCATCAATCTAACAATTTACATCAAAACACATAAATTTCCCAAAACATTATAAGTGAACATATGAATATAAAAACGGATCTAATTTGCATAAACTTGTGAAACATCATGAAATTAACCGTTTAAATTATCTAGATCGGGTCCTAAGGTGATTCACATGTAAAATAAACATAGCATGGTGTAAATCTAAGGAAAATAACATGGAAAATGATGAAATTAACATCCTATAACTCACACACTTTCATGAATCCGAATGAGAGATGCAAATCACTCACCGATTATCCAAAACAAAGCTAAAACGATGAAAAAGCAATCCAGACAGCTAACACTTCGAATCAAACTCTTCAATCCGACGAATTCGCCCTTGAAACGATGTTGATCTAGCCTCGAATGGTATAGATCTTCGATTTCCCTCCTTGGATTTGGAATTTTAATGGTGGAAAAGTGTTAGAGGAAGAAGGAGATCAAAGCCTCCCCATAAGAGAATGGAAAATTCCAACCTTTCTCCATATCCCTTACCCCCTATTTATAGCCTCCACCAACCCCTTAATGGGCCTTCCCCAAATCAGCCCATTAGCCTTCCAAAACCTGAACAGCCAACTGAAAAACCTTAAAACAACGATTTCTCCCAAACCGCTGAACCAAATCCTTAATGTAACCACTCTACGGAAAGGCAATCACCAATTCCTTTCCAATGGCATAGGTCTCGCCCTCTGACTCGACCTGAGTCAAAAGTTATGCCCTGTACAAGACTGATAGGGGCAAAATGGTCACAAACAAAATTGGTAAAATTTATGGACACGTCTCATATCCGCATAAGCAACATACCAAAAGATGAGAATGATCCAACCCTCAGGGAATAAAATAAAAATATTTTACGATCTTCCGATACGTAAAATGCGGGCTATTACAGAATTGGGAATTTGATGGTAATGGATTTTGGAAGCTGGATTTTAATTCTTTAACTGGAAGAGGGAATGGAAAGGACATGAAGGAAGTCAAAATGAGGTAAACAACCTAATTTTATTTCTAAGGATTTTTGAGGTTTTTGACTTTTTGATGATATCATGGTTAAATGTTGCATTTATAGTTTGGATATGAAGGAAAGTGAAGGTTTGGCAGTGAATACATATGATCTAAAGCATTTATATAAGCTAATAGAAATTACTAATGGAGGTCTAATTTGGCATCAAATGATGTAGATGGCTAAGCATGGCTTTAGTTATACAGCTCGGAAGAGAGAACCTAAAGCATAATATTTTTTGCTTGCTCATATTTGTTAGTGTTATGTTTGGAAAGTTAGCATAGCTTATTCTAGCTAGGAATCCCTGCTTCATAATATGCTTTACTGCACACTGATTTTGCGACGTTAGGGATATCACAGTTCAGTGTTTTGATGCATTTAAAGCACTCCAGAGTCAAAAGAATAATAAGGCAGACCCGCTCGGCAGTTTAGTATATTGTTTTAACGTGCAAGCAATCATTTCAGTAATGTCCATGTGGTACACTTAAGACTTAATCAGGAAACCATTAACTATTTTATTACTAGTTATTTGTGGAGATCTAGTCAACCATTCAAGTCACTTTAATAACCTTTTTGGATGAACTATTACTAAGATGATTATCATCAACATGTAAGTTGATTTTATCCATTTCAATTGACTAGCACACAAATGACATTTTTCTTTCCGATATTGAAGATGCGTCCTCCAGAGTACATAAGCAGTACTATATTTGATGATGCAACGCCAGAAGTAATGTAAGATTTCTTTTGGGATGATGAGTTTTGAACAAAGAATAGATGGGATGACATGCTTTTTGAGCACACAATGCTTGAAAAGTGTGAGAAAACTGGGAGCATGGTGGTTAGATGGGTGCGAAAGGTAATTGATTATTTTTAGTTATATTTATTTTTTCTGTCCATAGAAAGAATTGGCGTTTGAATTTGCTTAATGGCTTCTGCTTCTATATAGTTTCCATTCTTCTATAGAAACCGAGAGTATATCGATGGTCGAAGAATATGGAATGTTGAGGGTACATATTATTGCATGTTTGTCAGATAATTACTCCAGGATTTTTGGACAACTTTGCTGGGTATATATCGTTTGCATCTGTAACAAGATCTCCTTTGTTAGGACTATGAATATGCTAGTTTAACCCTGTCGCATATGATAATTCCAGTTGCTTCTGCGAGATGGCTGCTGATAATCATACAGAAACATCTCATATTATGGATTTCAATAGATACCCTGGTTAGTTTTTATACTTTTGTTTTTACATTATTTTTGTGTATTCTCTTTACGGCTTCGCTCTTCTCAACGTTCAAAGCGCCACTGTGTTCACAAAGACTTAAGGAAGAGCAGACAATGCTTGCACAACATCAAAAAGAAGACAGAAAATTTTCAGGAACAAGTGAAATAAGTGATGGCAATGCTTTAGAGAAATGATGAATCTGATTATGAGGATCTTTCGCCATCGTCATCTTCATGAGTTACTCGGGTATGGTAGCTCGATATATTTTATTGATGCTTCTTTTGTGTGGTTTTTTTGTACGGGTATTAAGAGTAAGGATGATGTTTTTGTATTGAATACCACTAGAACTAGCTAAATAGTTTTGTTAGTTATAATTCAGTCTAGTATATGTAT